>OX637266.1:2520500-3769500 GCA_951799465.1 Leptophobia aripa | reverse complement strand
GAATACGAGGTCATCCAACTCGTCCGCTGCGTCACGTTTCCGTAGTCCATACAGTACCTCTTACTTCCAGTTTCACTATCCACAAGGATAATTTAATCGCGAAATATTTCAATAAAATCACTAAAGTGTGGCAAGATGTGCATAGGTGAAATAATATGAGATTAATTATAGGCTATGATGTCACTAATAGTATTTATAAATACATAGTTACTCATTTATGAGTCAAGACTCATAAATAACTTACCCCTTTTGTTTAAAGATACTCAAATTACATTTAATGTTATTAAATAGATACTGTTCTAATCTTTAAAAAAATCAACTAAGGACTTTCATGAAAATAAAAATGTTCTTATATCAGATATTAACCAGTATTTTCATTATTATTTGAAATCATTTGTTTCAATTTAATAATCTGTTACTAGTTATAAATGGTTTGACAATGAGTTTGAAAATCAGGGGTGATTAGTAAATTACTTGAAATAGTATTACATAATAGCTACAAATAACAAAAAATATTAACAATTGCAAAATGCACCACAATATTTAAAAAAACATTATATCATATAAACAAAAATACAATATACATATACACAAAAAAACTAATGCCTTAAAATTGTAAACCATAACTTCAAATAAGGGTTAAAGTTCAATTAAGATTAAATAATTAACTATATTTTAGTAAGTTTTATTGTTTTAATAGATCAATAGAAATAATACTGGACAAAGTCTCTCACCAATGCATGATTCTTTATAAGCACAACATTAACTTATGAAAATAAATTAAAAATCTATACCAATTAGGAACATCTAGCATCATCACTGATTCCAAACAATTTATCTTTACTAGTTGAGAATGAACTACAGATATGTAATGGACTAATAATGTAGTATAAATCATTTTATATTATGTATCATATTACATTGTCCTGACATGTGGTAAACCAGAATAAGATTAAACCACATCATACCACCACAATATAATAAAGTATGTAAGAAATGTAATTCATAGTATCAATATAACTTCCTATTTTAATAATTCTATGTATGATGGTGACATGTATGTATATAAGGATACATTTGGAAGGATATATTGGTTGTTGTCTGTTGTTTTAATTCTTTAACTCTTAAAAAAGGTAATAATATGTATATATATAATATCTGATCTTATGTATAATATTTACACTGGAATAATATAAGTGTTCTATATAGTATTTTAAATTAAACATATTGACATTCCTAGCTAGTATATAAAATTTATTGCTATGACTAATTTATTGAGTAACACAGACAGGAAAATCGTAGACAGGTAGAAATAGAAAAAGCTAGTTCCAGTTTGCTTGATATCTTAATAAAATAAGATCTTCAAGTTATGTGTACAATGTAAGTACAATTCCTATAAGTTAATATATTTAACTCACCAATAATGAAGAATGTGCTGCCTAGAAGACACAAAGCCAGCCTTATGCAAACTGCCCGATTCAGACTACTTGTCACCCTCCGTGAGAAATAGCTGATAGGACAATTCCAACGCTGATCTGTTGGTTGCTGTTCGTATGTTACAGTGGTTGGTTGATATACGGCACTCGTGGGCATGGTGGCTGTTTTCTTAAATGCACTTAAAAGAACACTTCACTGTACCACAAACATTACAAGATAAACTGGAACTCAGATATCACCAAACTTAACAACGAGTTCTCAATGCCAGCAACAACATCCCCAATAATACGTCAGTTGAAATAAAATGTTTTGTTAATACAACAATTCGATACTGGACGAACAGGCTGGCATTCAATGCTAGGCGTTAATTAATTATTAATCGTTTTTGTTAAAAAAAAGTAAAATACAACAACGCAATAATCACAAGCGTCTAACCGCAAGGCGCAAACGGATAAAGTCGATAATTGACTGTTGACAGTTCACTTGCAATTGAAACACACATTTAATTTGACATTTCGTATTTCAATCGTTATTCGTTGTGCATAGACTAAAAAAACTAAGGTTATATCTGTTATTTGACGTAACTATATAGATATATAGAGTTGTGTATAAATGTATACTGTTGACAATACAAGGTAGTTCAAGGTACATTCCTACTCCTTTGCCATGTAAGTAAATATACGGTTTTTTTGTATTTTTATAGTATTAGTTTAGGAGTCCATTAAATATTTTACATGTAACTATGTCGTGAGTTATAAGGAAAAATAAAATTTATATTGTATGTGAGTGGTACTACTAATAATGATCTATATTAGACAAATACCATAAGAATATTGGATACAAGCTTACAATAAAGATTACCTTAACTAACAAACACACAAACGTAATAACTATTGAGTTGCCTAAATGAGTATTAACTCATACCACATAATAAAAAACATGGTATCGTGCAAAAATATTATATTTTCCATAAGAAACTACTACAATTAAACTATCTATTAAATCATTTCATATCACTAACAGTCATACAATACTATTCTTACTATACTAAATTAAAAACCGAAAGGCACTCATCCTTGTTATAAATATTGTTAGAAGCAAGTAAACTAACTCCCCACATTCATTAGTTAACTTAATAAAAAAATGGAATATAATGATTTTAAAAATATACTGTACAAATTAAAACAAGGCACCCAATATGAATGCATTACATTTGATTGAACATTAACAGATCATACTGTGCTTTGTACTCAATTAAAACTTATTTACAAAATAATACATTTTTTAAATTATAATACAATTATTTTTACCAAAATCGTTTAACATGTTCTAGAAGGTAAATAAAATTACCACTAGTTTATGGCAGTTACAGAACATAAATTGTTATTTGTCTTTCTTGGCTTGATTGAAGTATCACATTCTATAATTCCATACAGCTGTTGATTTAATCACATCTTATTTATCAAGGCAATGTTTGGTTATTTCAAAATAATCAGCTTCTATCAGTAGCAGGGATAGTTTACACACATAACATCTCTTTTAAGACTAATGCAGTCAGAATGAAGACAAAATATTTATTGTTATTATATGTAAATAAGTACAACATAAAAGCACAAATAAGTAATACTGATCTTATGGTCAATTTGTTAATACAAACGGTGAAATAATTGTGTTCCTATAAATATAAAGGAAATTTTTCATCTTAAAGCTAAGAATAGGGTTGACTGTTTACTGTATACTTATTTGAGCATGTATAAAAATTATTTAAATTGTGCAATTGCAATGTTTTCTTAAATTATTTAAATAATGAGCTGATATTATGAAATTATAACAAAAATAATATGGTATTTTAGGCTGCTTTGTACAATTTTCTACCTACATGGAAGAGCTCAAGATATTAATAGAAAATCACTTTATTTCACGTTGAAATATTTTGTACTGCTATCAAAACATTTTTTAAATCAAAATATACGATAATCACTGATAAATAACAGCTCTTAAATGTAACCTTTACAAAAAAACCTGTCACAGCAAATATTCTGTTTAATTAGTGAAATTTAATTCGATAAAGTCATTCGTGTTTGATTAAATTTTGTCATGTCAAATCATTTTTTCAGTCTCTGTTTGTCTCCAATTGTAAATTCGCTTATTCAACGGCAAACCCAGCTGTTTCTAGGACAGCTTGGGTTAGCTTATCGTGTAATTTTTCTTTAGTGGGGTAAGGTGGTAGATCCAGGCGATTAAAACAGGTATGCGCTTTTGGCAGGGAATCAGGAAAGGCATCTGCCACTAGGTGCAACGTGAAAAGCCGCGGTGCAGCTGCCCCCGTAGACCCTTGTAGGGCTCTGAAGCCAGCTAGCGGTACCCGCCTGGACCCTGTAACGAATTGGAGTAATCGGGCCCTCATTTCTGGGTCATACTCCTCAACAATTTCCCAAAACCAATTCACGATTGGGGCGTCTGGGTTCACGTGTTTAAGGCGGGTGTGACGTTTCCAGTCGGCCGGGTCTAAGTCGGCTCTGCCGGCTAGTAGAGGCTGTAGGTCTCTAGGTGATAATGGCCTTAGCAACTGTGGAGGTATTATATCAGCTAAACCTCTTTGTAAAGCCAGCCATTGACGCTCAGCTCCACGGGTGAAGCGGTGCGCAACGTATAGGCGCACATAATCACGTTTGTTGATGTCCGTGACCGGCTCATTGGTTCCTCCTGGACGGAGTTCAACGCTCCGTACGGCACCAAATGATGAACATTCGACGGAGAATGTTGTATCTATAACGCCTGCTATGCTGTTCTCCCTAAAAATATATAAGATTATCTTAGTGTGTGTATGGCACATTTTCTCGAAGAACCTTTAATTGCGACAAAAACCTTGACAACTTGTGGCGACGAATAGCTCTTATATAAACATTAATTAAGATTAATATGTTGTTTATAACAAATAGTATGACAACTCAAAGATTGCAACTTAACCTTTTTCACGTAATTTCTGACAGACAGTTGTTCGAACCAAACAAACCCCTAACTTATTTAAAATATATAAATATGGGTAATATTTTTTTAAATAACTTACAACATCCAAGAAAGTGATCGATGTAATTCTGGGTCTACATCCCTTATATCCCTTAAGGTAATAGCTCTGCCTAACAGCTGCTTGTAGAAGGGTGCGGTAAAGGCAGCGTCCAACTGATGGCCATGAAATAAGGCTACACCTAGTATACGACCAGCAAAATGGAAGTATGAAAGGTGTTCAGGATTAACCTGAAAATATTTACCCATCACAATCATTATAAATACTACAAATATAAGAATAAAAAAGTAACTTAAAAATTAAAAATGTGTGTATACGAAAATTTTAAACCAACATACACAATAGCTTAGTTATTATGTAAGTGGTTAAGAATCTGACATCTCTGTGTAATTTGAAAAAAAACCACTGTTGTAGCAGTAATGCTATGTCAGAATAATGTACGTGTATAGAGCCAGCAGTATTTGTTATTTACTAAAGTTTTACATGATATAATAAGATATTTCGTTATATTGACACATATTAATAAAAAAAAGTATTTTGCGTATAATATTTTCATTTCTTCATCCCCAAACATATAAAGTATGTCTGCCTAATATCTAAGTTACATTGTAACATTTAAACTCATACATACCCCAGAATCCGCATTAATCTGCAATGCATATCGGTCATCACCAGCATTTGCGTATTGAAACAATCCATAATGTGGGTTAAACAATTCCCTTCCCAATAAATGTAGCCATTCTCTGGCAACACCACCATAATCCAATCCCTCTTCACCACGAAACTTGACCAAGAGCCGTTTTCGTAATTCTTTACCGCGTAACTTCATTACTAATCGGTATGATTCTTCTAGCACTTCGTTTCGTGAAACCTGAAACGGTACATTTACTTATTATTTTATGTAAAACAATTATTTAGTCAGTTTTTAAAAAACAACAATAAAATTATAATTAAATAATTAAATTGATTAGATTATAATTAAATTGAATGGCTAATAAGTTCCGGTTTTTGATTAAGCAATGAAGTCCTTTAAAACGTTGACACGTTGGTACTATAGTGGTGACCCCCACATGATCAATGACAGAATCAGGAAACTTAGATGTGACCTTGCAATGTAATCAACCAGCGCTTTGGTTGCAGAGCTGGATAAAATTTAAATAATCAAAAATATATGACTTGCGTAATTCACAGTAATTCGAATGAATTAAAATATTAATAAATAGATAAATGTTCTAATTTGCAAATTAGAAAATTATTACCTCGATTCTACAATGTCCAGTCTGGGGTTGCAAGGCTTGCAATTCCGCTCTGAGTACTCTAGCCTTAGCGGCGAGGTCCCGCTTGTACTTTGGTAAGGCGTCTGCGTCCGCAGGTTCACTTACACTTGACGGCGTAGGTACCGGGTTCGTAGTTGGGACTTCTGGTGGTGGCGTCTGAAACGTTATTAACTGGATTATATCCCTTTTTAATATCACGATTTATATAATTAAAATTAACACATTTTTATGAAACCCCAAACAATTTTGTTTGTTAAATTAAATTTGATCCATAAATGTACCTCGTTATTAGCTATTACATAAAATATATTTGTTATGCTTTGCTTGTATTTGTATTGGTTGTTGTTGACATTAATTCAATAAATGGAATATGCAATAACAACAAAATCAATTCATAATTTTCTGTGTAATGTTTTCTCTTACCAATCGTGCAGACAAAGCGAGTCGGGGATCTGTGAACTGGGTTGTCCTTTTATTGTGATCGACGAAGTATGGTCGACCTGACGGTGAGTGTCTCATCTCCCAACCTGGAGGCAATGGCCCGGCAGCGGCCGCACAGTGACGTAAATGCTGAGGCACCCGGGGATCATGCCATGTTGAGGCACGAGTGATACTGTTGTAGAAATAAACCTGTCCTTGGGCTGTAGTACGCATTTCTGGAAATATTAATATTGTTTAGCCTAAGGTCGGACAGACATTAAAGATTTTAAAAAAAGTAGTTGGTTAATGGTTCAAAAATATTATATATGCGTCTATATAATTTCGATGATGATTTTTTATTATTCTGAAATCCTCCTTACCATAACCAGGTGGAAGATCAGTAGCAGCCACGGGTGCTGGTGTGCTATTCGAGGTTGTGGGGGAAGACTGGGGTGCCGGGGGACGTGACCGCACCGCTGTTTGTGGTTGAGGCTCAGGTCTAAAATGGCAGTTCAAAATTTGGCTGTGAGACTCACTCAGATAAGTTCAGAGTTGGTTGCGGGTATAAAGATTGCAACTAAACCTTTTTCACGTATACAAAGCCGATTTTACATTATTTATAGTTTTTGAGTGATCAGCTATAAATAGCCACAACAAAACACTATTAAATATTTATTATATTATTAATGTTATATATTATATAATATTAATGTTAAATGTCTGTCTTGGAAAGTTTTCAGGCTTGTTTATAACCAATCCTATAAAAAAATATTTAGTTACGGCAGGGCCAAAAAAGAAATCTAAAGATTTATTGACATAAACGGGCACCTATTGCCTCAAAGTTGGTTTTTGCCAAATAACCCAATTTAAACTATGGATGGTTGAAACATTATAAACACTGAAATTTGCCTCTAAGTCCAGAGCGAAAATAACAATATCCTCTTGGTTTGTTATGTTACCTTAGTGATATGGAATTTCCATGGCTGACATCTGTGTCTGACACAGGTGATGCAGGGGATACAGGTGTTATGGGTGATACCGGTGTTACGGGACTCATAGGGGCGGGGGAAGATGGTGGAGAGACCTGTGGACTCGTAGCTTCAGGGCTTGGACGCTCCCATTGTGTACGACGGCCAGCATGGTTCACGTAATATGGCCTGTAAAGAGTTTAAATAATTTATTAAAACCAACTACAACTATTATATAAATAACAATTCTAAAAACATAAAGAATGATCACTAATTAACAATAGTCAATTAATAACAAATATATATATAGTATATACTTCCATTTGTGTTATGAGCAAAATGTGCTTCAAATATATTATAGAAGATTCAAATATATTTTATAATATATCAAAATTTATTTTCAGAGATAAAATATTGTGCAACCTTTCAAGATAAGCTTTTCAAGATCAATCAATCAAAAATACATTCAAGCTATTGAACTGGCTAATTTTCAAGCTATACACATACTTAAACCTGGTAATAAAATATTCAATTTGGAATGGATCCTTGAATGTTTTTGTTTCATTGGGAAAAATCTATAATATATATATATATATATATATATATATATATATATATATATATATATATAATTTTTTCCAATAGTATATATGACATATGAGTAATAATTTTAAAAAAATATTGAAAGGAGCTGAGCAATTGGAGAATCATAACAGTAATACACATATAACATACCGTCCACTAGAAGTAAACCGTTCCTCCCAATGACGAGGAAGTGGTGAATTTGTAACATTGTTTATAGGAGGTTCTCTTGGTGCCCTAACTTCCCCTGCTGGTCCCACAACAGCTAACGGAGATCCTTCTCCAGCAGCTGAAGCTGGTTCCCCTCTTGTACTATCTCTTGATAACAATGACACAATCACTTGTCCCTTTACTCCACATGCTTCTCCAGAACTGTCTTCACATAACTCAAGACATTGATCTAAAATAGTCACAAAATATAGAGAATTATTATATTGAGAATAGGATAAAGCATTGCCAACTTGAGTTGAAATTGAATTTGACTTACATCCTGTATCTTTTAATTTATGAACAGTGGACGGTTGAATACGGACACAACCTAAGAAACCAGATCCTTGTCGCTTATGTACTTTTCGTTGATTCCAGATACTGTAATTAATATTTTTTTTCCTTATTAGTGCTCTTAAAAAAATAAAGAATACTGCATATTTTCTTATCCTAATAAGTTTGACGCACCTTATAGTAATTCCATCACCTTTAGTTAAATATAAGTCATAATGCGTGTTCCATTTAGGATCTAATGTAGCTTTTACTGCAGTTGTTGAGTAGACTTGGCCACTACCATCCACAGAAATTTTTGCAAAAGGATCTGGCAGCCCTGTACACAAATACAATCTTTAACTGAATGCAAATAAATAATAAGTAAGTAATTGCAATGATAAACAAATTGTTCACTCTGTTATTTTACGCTGACTGAATAGTGAAATATGTACTTGTACTGTGTAGATTGAATTAATATGTATTCTATAAATAGGATATAAATTGTAACAAATTGTTTTATATTTCACACAACTTCATTGGAGTATATAAAAATATTAAGAAAAAGAAGAAAATTTGTAAATATACATGAATAAAATGTCTCAATAAGGTTATGATTATGAAACTAAGGTTGAGCCAATTATAAAGTAGCGGCATCCTTCGATTGTAACATTCATTAGAATACATAATCATCTGCGGTTACATTAGTTAATATCCTGATCGTTGCTTAATTTGTGTGTACACAAGACTAGCAAAAATAACTATGTATAACTTACGAAATAAGTCCCTCCGAACTAGGTTTCTGGCACACAGAACTAAAAATAAAAATTGATTTTTATTTTATATACTAAATAGTATTGGAAATATTAAACATTGAGAATACTAAGTGAAAGGTGTGATTACTTACTCGTAAGTCGAATTTTTTGCGCTCCATATTTCCGATTCGAAACTGGAGTTGACATTATATTATTTATAATCTTTACATTACGCTTTTGTTTTTTCTTCTTGAATAATAATAATTTGTTTCAATTCCTAAGTTATTAAGCCACCATTTTTAATTAATTCTTATATCGTAACTCACTTGTATTTTCGGAAAATTGATAAACATCAAAGTCAACTTTCAATTTTTATGCTCAACATACATAGTCTACAAACAGCAGAGCATACAAAACCTTGAAACATCGGAGTATAATATTAGCTGTGGGATTAGTACAAAATCAGTTAAATCGGACAGGCTGTGATTTGAAGCATGTCAAATCAAACGCCTAACGAGCACTAACGCTGAATGGAATTGTATAACAAATTGACTTTATCTCACGTTTGGATACATAAATATTATACTAGCCTGGCGAAAAATGATTTTTTTATCAAGCATCTGGTTATAGAACATAAAGCATGGAATATTTTGTAACAATGTATTCAAGACTAATATATTATTATTTATACATTTACTTATATAAATGCTCAAGTTTTGTAAATTTTTATAGGAAAGGTTTTTTTGTCGTGCATTTGTGTTGTATTATCTTATGCACATAAATAAAAGTCAAGTACTTAAACATATGCGTCTTAAAAAAAAACTATTTTTGTTGTAACCTTTAAATATATAAAAAATATCAAAATTTATTTCATACAATTTTCTTTCAAATATAATGCGAGTTTTTTTTTGCTTCTGTTGAAAATCTACATTGAAAAGTTGGAGTCCTCAAGTTCTTGATTTTGTTCAATTCCATAGACAAGTTTCTTGTTTTTTATGTATGCCCACGCCATTCTCACGGAACTGAAATGTATTCCTATGTCTCCACTTTTTGAAAGTGTTATAGCTCCAGCTGTGTTTTTCAAACGATTGGTCATACCTAAAGGAAAATTAAATAAATAATATAATTTTTTTGATGATTTAGACGATGACGCCAAAATATAGAAATTAGGTTGTAAGTCAAAATAATAAAAAATATCAAAGAAATGATAATCTTATACTTCGCTTATTTTATATGGGGCTAAATTTTGTTACTTACCAACAATAGCAGTTTTAGTAGCAGTTTTTGCGTCTATACCAGTCTCCATGAGTTTAATGATACTGTGAGCCAAACAATACTTCAAAATAGATTCACCGTGCCCTGTTATGTATTTTTAATTATTATTATATAATAGAATAACTAAGTTTGTATAAAATATAAATTTTATAGTATTGCACACATCGATTGTTAATTTCAATCGTTTAAAAAAAATTGTCTGCGTTTATAATTTTTGGTATTAAAAATTAGACTGTGACAAGATTCATTCAGAGTTAAAGTAATACTTATGTTAATAATGAGTTATACGTAATATCAATATTTATATTATATTCAACTATTAAAAATAAATGAAAAGCCATACCCGTTGTAGAAACACCCCCAATATGATTATCAGCGTATGTGCCGCTACCTATCTGTGGAGTGTCTCCTATTCGTCCAACTGCTTTACCACTCATTCCACCTGTGCTAGTAGCTACTGCTATATCTCCGTTACGATCAAATGCAACAGCACCTACTGTTCCCACGCCTCCCTTCAATAATAAGTATTAATAAAATTTATTATAAAAATCAAAAAACACATTGTTAGATGTAATAATTCATTTTAACATTACATATTGATTTAATTTGGCCTTATACTATATAATATAAAGTATCTTAACGGTACGTCAAATTTAAGTAATACATTCAGACATCCGTAGGTATCATGTTTTTATTCAATTTAATGTCCTTCATTTCTGATGATTGGGTTATACAATAGGGGATACACTTTACTAATAATATGTAATCATTGTTTCTAAGAAAATTGATAGGTGCTATAAGGATGACTGATGATCCTACTGATGCGTGTGTTGGTACGATCCGGTGTCCTAACTCCACAACTAATCGCACCCATATAGAAAAACTTGACTACCTTTAATTACCTCATTCTTTAAACCTATTTCGGTTCTACCAAATTCACCATGTTTCAAGAACTCTTCGAGGGCGTGTTTAGCATTTTCACTGATAAGGGACTCGGGTAGGACTGGTTTAAAGCCCTAAAAATAATATAATACATTGCTATTGCATTGTTGACTGTAAAATGTAAAACACGTGATCTATTTGAAAATAATTTAAAAAAACAAAGAATTAAAAATAATCAATGGCTCTTACTTCTTAGGCTAAGTCGTTTCTTTGATCAGTTGTTTTTGTTCATGGACACAGAGTAGGTGACCAGTTTTTGTTTAAAAAATATGTAAATATATTTAAGTATTTATTCAATAAATATTACTTAAAAATGGTTAGGGATCACTCTTTATCCACATAAGTTATAAAAACAATTTGATTTAATTTTTAACCATTTATATTCTCAGCTCATTGGTGTTTAAAACAATTGATTAAATTCTTGAAACGAAACCTTATTCTTTTTATTCAAAGTTGCTTATTTAATTAAGTTATTTAAAAAAAGAAGTAAAGAGTTTTTATATACTTTTCCTTAAGTTAGGCTAAAAGTTTTTTTTTTGCTTCACTTACAAAATTATGACAAAATAAATACCTTCTGCAAAGCAAATATTTTTGCACCCTCTCCACCAAGCAAGGAGTGAGGTGAATGAGATAAAACTTTGTGAGAAATACTAATTGGGTGTTCAAATTCCTTTATTAGAGTGACAGCACCCACATCAAGGTTCTTTCCACACATAATACTTGCTTCCATTTCTACTTCACCATGTAGATTTAACACTGAGCCATATCCTGAAGAGTAAGGTTTTTTTTTGTTACTGTACTGCCATCAAGACATTTAAAGTACCACAACTAATTTTTCTAGTAGGAGTTTTGTTGTTATATTATTATTATCTTACTTACTGAGCCTTTTAGGACAAATCATTTTAATCACTATTTAAGGTGCAAGTACTATATAATTCTATATGTGAAGATCACTGAAAAAATATTTACCAGCATTGAAGTATTCATCTCGCTCCATTGCAACCACAGCAGCCTCAACAGCATCCAAGGCAGTACCACCATCTTGCAATATTTTACTTCCGGCTTTCACAGCACTTCTAACACCATCTAGTTTGCCTTGTACACGACTCTCTGGTATATCTCCAGCACCACCATGAACAATGATGACTGGTTGCATTGTCCTAAAAATTAAAGTAAAAATATCGAAATAAATAAAAAGATGGTAATCTAAGTAAGTTTATTACTTTTACTATCCTTTCCCAATCCTATCTTTAAGATTGTTAAATTTTTGTTCAATCTCTTAATGTTGTTATTTTTACTTAGAAAACAATACCTTCAATTCAAACCTCGCTGAACAGTTGATTTAAATTTACAAGATTTAACAAGTTTTGTAACAAGATTGGTACAAATAGTAAATGAGTTAATCATACATCCTTATCAACAACTTAATAAATATTTATTGAATTCTATCTTATCATGAATAATGGACCTAACAGACAGTTTTTTTACTTTTGAATAAATCATTTATTTATTAGATAAGGTTATTTATTAATTAATTAAAACATACTTATTAGAAAGTATTCTATTAAAGGCGAAACATACATGATATATGACTTAACTCTAATTGTATGGAATATATTATTAAAGAGATGCAAATAAAACTTGAACTTTAAATTAACCAACAACTGTTATTTAGATGGTAGGTACCTAGTAAGTAGTAACTAATTACTTGGACTTTATAAAGAAAGACATTTCCATTTAAAATAGTTTTATGTTAGTTGGAAAGCCTGTCGAAATGCGTTTTGTGTCAGTCTATGTACTCGTAAAACAAATACAAAACAATACCGTCAAACTAATATTGAAACAGCTACAAAAGAAAATATATATTTAGGTATGAAAAACTGCTGTGTAGATTTTTACTTTTGTACAAAAAGACTGGAGACTAGGAAAAAAATATATTCAGTGGTATCATATATTTACGCCATTTTGGTATTTTAATAATTTAGTCTTCACTGAAATTGATAATAAAGTATTTGTAAATTCTGTACTTTATCTTTTTCATCTCGTTCCTTTGAACCTATTTTACGCACAATGCTTATTATGTTCTATAGCTTAGTGCTAACAGTATGTAGTATGTGATTTGTCAATATTCTTAAACACTGTCAACTTTCAAACTAGCATGCTTCAAAGATTGAACATTCATAATTTTTAGTTTTATTCAATTTCCATTAATGATTACCGATTGTACGAATGTGACAAATAAAATTATTTATTATATTACTACATAAACCAAGAACATGATTTAAATTTTCATAATTGAGATCTAAATACATCAAACATTTCCTTTAAAATGTCTCTGCGTTTTCGACCTCCCGAATTACAGTCTTTTAACTGGATATTTAATGTTTCTCCATGTTTTCCTTTAAGTGCGTCTAAAATAAATATAATAACAAACCCGAAACAGTTCTATGAAACATTATCGGAAAGATTCCGATACGCAAAACGTAGAATATCAATAGCTAGTTTGTATATTGGAACTGGTGAACTGGAAGAAAAATTGCTGAGCGCGACGATATCGAATGTAAAAAGTAATGAAACTCTTAAGCTTAATGTCTTGCTGGATTACCAAAGAGGCACACGAGGAAAAGTTAATTCTCTAAGTCTATTTAATGATTTTACAAAAGAATTTTCTGATAGATGCAAATTGGCATTATACCAAACTCCTAGATTAAGAGGCTTTTGGTCAAAGACTTTGCCATCACGATATAATGAAATTGTAGGTCTACAGCATATGAAATTATATATATCAGATAATTCTGTTATTTTGAGTGGGGCAAACTGTTCTAATGACTATTTTGACAAAAGACAGGATAGATATATTGAAATAGAAGATGAAGATTTAGCTACCTTTTATTGTGAACTCATAGGTATGACAATTGTAAGTTTTTTTTGATAAGTTAGGTATTTATAAATTATTTATAGACAAACTTTGTGAAGAAACATTTGTGTCTTTATGTATTTTCAGATGAGGTGACAAAATTTAGTAAAAGGACTGGAAATATGTCCATAGACGTAGATAATTCTTCAAAGGAGTTTGTGATAAAAAGTCTTAATAAAAATTTAAATGAATTGGTCAATAAGTGGAAAGAACAACAGAATTCTAAACTAGTGTCTCTCAATAATGGTAAATATTGGTTGTTGTACAAATTTATTCAAGCCTTTCTATCGGTGAATATAAAAAAAACAATTTTTATGTAATGTTTGATATGTCAATTATAATGATACATACTTAATAATTATTATTTCTTGTACAAATGTAATAAATATTAGGTATGAATATTTTATACAAATATTTTTTATCTTTTATAGATTTACAAGAGAAAGATACATGGATTTTTCCATTAATACAAATGGGTGAATTTAAAATTAATTTAGATGAGGAAGCAACTTGTACCATTCTGGAAACTGTTCCAAAAGGTGGTTTTGTTAGGCTTGCTACTGGATACTTTAACTTGACAGAAAAATATTCTAAGACATTATTGCAAAAGTGCAAATCAAACATTAGTTTGCTCATGGCACATCCAAACGTAAGGTTTTTAATTGATTAATCATTTATCTTTGTATTATATTGCATATTTCTATACTGAATATTTTGTCTGAACAAATTATATTAATTTTAGGCAAATGGATTTATGGGTGCAGCTGGACCTGCTGGAGGCATACCACATGCTTATTCTCTTATAGCTAGAGAGTAAGATGAATAATTTTTTTTTTTTCAAATTTTTTATTCTGATTAAAAATCTATTTTAATGCAAGTTTTCACTGAAAGTATTTTTAAAACATTTGACTTAATATTTAAATAATTTTAATTTACAGATTTTGGCAACAAGTTATAGATTATAACCAAGTAAGCCGTGTGCGAATGATGGAATATGAACGGCAAGGTTGGACATTCCATGCCAAAGGACTTTGGTAAATATATGAGACGGCATTATAATAAAAACATTACAACCTTATTTGAAACTAGTGACTTTTGCTCGCGACTTTGTCCGCGTGGCTCAAATACATAAGGAATTTAAATCAGTTTATTAATGGCTGAGTTCTGATGCAACTTTTATACATACATTCATCCTCTATTTCAATCTCTTCAACACTTAACATACATCCATACTTACTTTCACATTTATATAATATGAATTTATTTCACAAAATAGGTTTTAACAAATTCATGTATAATCATATCATTTAAAAATATGAATATACATTATACAAGATCGTCTTACTATATGTAACATATTAATTTACTGATAAATGCACCTGCCTGTGCGTTGCGACCATATGAAAAAATAATCCTTCGTAGTATTCACGCGCGATGGCTTATTAATAGCAAGTTTATAACTTTGGTATATCTATATCGATTTTAATGAATCTTTTTTTTTGAAATCGTTAATACTGTTAACTTTTTAAATTAGGGATGATGGAGAGTGTTATAAACGTAAGAGTAGACAAATATATTAGAAAGCTTCGAACTGCTAAGCTATCGGGAGATAATAATTATTTTGAAAATATATTTCATGAATTGACCTCTCTACAGATTTATTATAAGTATAGATAAGCTTTAGATTTTTTATTTAGTAAATACAATACTAAATGTGTTGTATTTACTTACTGACTGACAAAACGTTCTGTAACTATTTTTATTATCCACTGGCACACCCTAGTTACTTAACTTGTTGAATTAATAATTTTGATGGAATGTTTGCTTTTCTTTAAAGTGTTAATTGTGCATCTATATGCACTATTAACTATTTCTATAAATAAAAATTAATTAGTTGGGCTCAAATGCACAATTTCACTGTTGAGAATACCCTTGCAACTATTACGTTTACTACTGCCAAGTCAAAACTATTTGGGGTAATTAATAATAAACGTTATATCGGAAACAAATTTGTTCCGTCTATAGTATGTATCGCTGATGTTGCAAACAGCTTTCATTAAAAATAAAGGTATATACTCAAAGCAACAATTGTTTATGTTTTAGGTATTACCCACCTGGTAATGACAATCCCTGGTTAACGATTGTGGGCTCAGCTAATCTCGGCGAGCGCAGCGTTAGACGGGACTTAGAAGCTCAAGCGGCACTGTTTACTTCATCTAGAGATTTGCAGGTAGTTTTAACTATTAGCTATCTATTATGCGCTGATGTTTTGTTTGAGTCGGTTGCTCAGATTCAATCCTTACTGGTTAGGTTAGGGTAATTTATTATAGTAACGTCTGTTTCAATTTATAGTTCCTCTTATACATAACATAAAACCATTTGAACTTAGACATTATCTGTGATGTAACTCAGAGAAACGACAGAGCTGACCTGTAATAGCAGAAGTTTGTGGGCGGAATTTCCTCCGTTTTTTTTATTTACTGTGTGCATAGTGTGTGAAATATTTGTATGAATTAATATTACAAATGAAACGTTCTTTAACGTTCGTCTTTCGCTGACCACCACGAAGAAATGTTTTTTTTATATTCGCGTAAATAATGTTAGTTTTTTTCAGAAACGGCTTCACGATGAGTGTTCAAAGTTACACAATTACGCAACAGAGAGCAGTAGTAGTCTACAAGAGAGGCGAGTGCCCCTTTGGGTACGGGCTACTGTTGGGCTATTTCGGACATACTTCTAGTTATCAAGAGACTCTGATAGACATAATATCCAATGAAGAAAATATAGTCACAGTAGTTATAGAATTTCTTTGGATACGTCCGTAACTTGGGCATTTTAACTAATTTGTATAGTTTTGAACTGTTGTTATCGTGTAAAAATGAGTACAAAGTGATAGCGCTTTATGAACCAGTTATTATTTTAAATGTTTTATTTTTTATTAAAGTTATTATTTAAAACTTGTGTTTCATTGTGCGAAAGCACAAAATAAAATTCGTTTTCATTCATCATTCACTTATAATGTGTAATCTTATTTTATAATCACATAATTAATTCAATTCGCACTTAATATAAATTTAAAATAAATTAAACGAAAACATTCTGCAATAATTTACACAAAATCAGTCGGTTTCTGACATTATTTGATTACAATACAATTAAAATTATACAGTTTTATCATAATAGGAATCAGGCACATTTATAATAAATCTATGTACTTGTGAAGCAAGATATAAAAAGCATACCACGCCGGTACACGAGGATGGTTAGTAGGTGTGGGCGATTTATTTTCAGTTACCCCATTGGGTCAACAGTTTTAAATTGTTTATAAAAATGTTGTTGTAAAAATAGTAGGGAATTAACATAATACTATGTAATATTTTTCAGCTCAGTCGCCCACCCTTAACTTAAAGTAATTATTGATCCCACAAAACAAAAAACTCACTTTTTAGAGTTATCAAAACCATTGCGATTGAGCAATCAAATGTTATAATCACTTGACAATTTATGAGCAATTGGACAATAGCAAACATACGTAGAACGTAACTTCACCAGCGGAGTACGGACGCCATTTTATACTAATCTTTGGTGTGATGTGTTGACAAAATGGCGACGGCTAAATTGCATCCTCCTTTTGTATGGAATCTAGCTCGGTCGCCACGCCACGTGGGAACATATGCGGTAACGCCTTCGACCTAATACTACGGACGATGATAGGTACAAAAATAGTTCACCTATATATAATTAGGACTACTTAACACTTAAGTATCGCGAGGGGGCTTTGGAGAAACAAAACTGCAATTACTATAAAAAATAGCTCAACAAGTGTTAACTTGAGTTAGCGAAAACAATGTCGGTGCGTGAGAGCTGGACAGCAGCACCCCTCGTATCGTATCACACTAAGGTAAATTGACTAGGCGTTTGTGACCGGTCACTGGTACCGCGACGAAACTGGCGCAAACGAAGCCATCCCATCCACTAATTCAATACTTAATCGAAAATTTATGGATACACATTCTGCAGGACAAATTGACGCGCATTTAATGAGATGCCTTTATATGAATTTATAATTAAAATGGACGGGAAAACGTTTGCGCCTTTCTGAGTATTTATAAGTGATCAAAAGCCAGCGACATCGGGTGGTGGGTCGGGGGGCATGTAATGTAGTTCATCTATGGGGCCGCTGAATATATTGTATAGGACGGCGAAGAGCGTACAAGCCGCGTAGGCTCCGAGAGCGGCCCACCATAGCAAGCGCTCCCAAAGACGCTGTTGGGCGTGCTTTAGGACAAGGAGACCAATAGTCAGCCCTGCTAGAGCACCTGCCACATGGGCTGCGTATGAAACTGGTGGCGCTTCCTAAAACAAAAAAGTTTAGCATAAATATGTTATATGTATACTTAGTTTAAAAGAATAATTCTGTTAAAGGGTTAGTTTTTACCATATTTAAAAATATATATTGACCGCTGCCGTATTCCCCACCAAATACATACAATCTATGCAAAAATTACAGTTCATTTTAACGCTTACACATTTGTCTAGACATACTTTGTTTAGAAATCAGGTTTTATAATTGGTATGTCATTGAAGTACTCACTTTTGTATATCTAGCGTGAACGGCGAACCCGACGTCACACGAGGCAACCGCCAATGCGGCTACCAAGCGCACCGCGCCGTAGCGCATTGCGTGGAAATTTAGCAAGGCGTTTGCCAAATGAGCCGCCAACAACGCGTAAACACCACCAGAGGCCCCAGCAAGGCACACGTCTGGGTCGAGTACTGAAGCGGCCAAAGAACCGCCTAGAACACCCGCCAAATAAACAGCTCCACATCGCGCTGCTCCATGAACCATTTCTAGCGGTAAACCCACCTAAAATAACAATTATGATTAAAACTCTGCTATGTACAAAATTAAATTAATTTTGATTTTAAATCTAAGCAAGGATCATGTCACCCAAAAACCATATACGCTCTCGGAGTAAATTTAGCATAATTTATTTTCTCTATTTATCTATTATAACATGAAAGGAACCTACTTTTAATATCGCGTGCTTTGATAAGGATTACGTATTGCTATAAAGAAGCCGTACTAGGCGTTAAATAATAGTCTGTAATAAATCTGTATATACTGGACAAATGGCTTCATTTCTGCACAGAGTATGTCGACCTAATTCTTCCAGGTATTTTTGACTTCCTACTATAAATTTCATAGCAAACATACACAATTCCTACATACCGCAAGTTGTACAAGGAGGTTGAAAGCGAGATGTAGCCAGCCCGCGTGTACGACACTGTAGGTAAAGAACCTCCAAAGTTCTCGGCGTCGGTCAGGGCGGTATACAAGGGGTGAGTCGACGGGCACGGGGCCAGCCGCTGCCGCCACGCCTCCAGAACCCCACGAGTACCACGCAAACACGCCTAGCTAAAATAAATATACAAATTTATACTTCCACACGGAGTTCCCTGTTATAAAACATTGTTCAAATTGAAGTATAATTACCAAAACTGTTTCAGATATTGAAAAATGTTACTTTTATTTGATACGCACGTGAGTCTGTTAAAAGTTTCTCCAATACCGGATACATTTAACTATAAGAGGTAACTAAATGCATTCTTAACGGGGAATAACTGTTATTGTAACAACAAGTTTGCAATTTCTACATTACATGCAAAAACTTAGAAATGTTCACTTTAATGACTTTCTTCAAATGAATTCTCGCATATTGTGGCATTCAAAACAATTACATAGCGTTAGGTACTCTTGAGTCTAGCGTATTTACGTGCTACTAATCTTTGCTTACACACATGTACTGACTTTTTCTATTCAACATTAAAAATACTTTTAAAAGTAATCAAAATGTTTAGTTTATTTAGCACATTTGTGGTTAAGACAAATCAAACATTTACTTTTAAACACAAATAAGACACGGTGAAATTGAGTTAGTTTATCTATACCGTAGAGAATATTAGGAATCGCCTGTGTAGCGGTGAATCAACGTGTGACGGCTTGCGCACGCGCATCAATGTAATTGTTATGATTCACGTAAAGCTCTTGTTTGTGCGGATGTGAAATCCGCAATTACACTTTTTAATTAGCTAACGTAACTGGAGCGGGGATCGAACGGTGTAAAGAAAGTGATGAGTTTCGTCCCAACAGCGAATTATCTATTTGCAACAATAAGTACGATAGAAACGAAAGTCTGTCGAAAATTCCAAATCGATTGTTGCAGTATTGTTCCATATTTTTAAATTTAAAAATTAACTTGTTTAAAAATAAAACTAACCTCTAATAGTGTAACACAGATGATAAACAGTGGTGGGGGGCAGCATGTATACCTCTCTTGGTAGTACTTCCGATCCCGCTCTTCGGGGAGCACTTCCATTGCAACTAAATGCACCATTCTGGAATCAACAATACTTATTAGACCAATTAAACCTCGGCCTTAAACCATTCTATAACATTGAGTAAACATTGCAGTATTCATTAAAAAGTAACCTTGTTTTAATATTTTAATGAAAATTATTCGCTACATTGTCATAAATAGGCCTGAAAGTATGTAGATTTGAGGTTAATAGTAACTGTATACGTTACCTGCTAACGTTATTTTCTCTTTACAATAAACGTATCTGGTTGTGTATGGTAACTATGCGTGCAACGAAATGCCGTAATTCTATACTTTCACGTTATTCTTAACGCATATCGGCGTATTGGAGCAATTTATCAACCGTTTTTATTGCGGTATAGCACAACACATGTCACAGTGACACGAGAAAGAAACATTAAAAATTTAGCGATCTCTTTCGAATAACATAGAAATACACTGAAAATTTTGTAACTATTGTAATTTTTAAACAGCTAATTCATTTACTAGAATTTTACGGTGCCGACATTGTAATGTAACGATGACGTTAGTAATATATAGATTACGTAGATATGACAAATACTGTCATGAAAACCGCCACATCCAAAGAAATGCCATACATTTCATTGTAGGTTGTATTCATTTATTTTGAATTGCGAACCCGTTTGTTGCTTAATTCGACAGAACCTAATAATAATAAAAATTTACCTGGCGAAAAGGGTGGGGTCCTCAAGGAGAAGATGAAAGTCGTTTTCAGAGCTGACCTCTCGGTCTCTTTGATGTACTGCGCATCTATAGCTCCGAGTTCTCTTGCCACTCATCTATAAAAAAAATAAAGTCCATTATTGTATGTAATATACGTGAAATAATCGCTGTTGTAAAAACACTTATTAAACGGAACATCGATTATCCCAATTTTTTAATTGTTATAATGCAAGACGTTAGATTTTTTCCCAAGAATAGATAATTACTTAAAATTAACATGTAAATGTAAATTGTGAGAACTTTCCTAGTAGAGCGTTGAGAGTCATTGTCAAATCTTTTAGTTTGGCAAGAACATGACCATAAGCAATATTAAAGCATTGCGAGGATTAATGTGTCGCGGCACAAATCGTGGCTGGCTCTGTTCCAGTTTAGACGGGGGTTAGGTACTTCAAAATTTCATGTTCTACATTATGTCAATACTATTTCAATTAGACGAAATCCTAATATAATGAGAAATTAATGAAAATGTTCCACTAATAAAATTATAGATATTTAAAAGGTTTAAAGTTAAATTATAAAGTATCTGTTTCATAGTTGATTAATAAAAAGTAACTATATCTTCCTTTTTAATTATATTAAATGATTCACGTGTTAATCATTCATAAATCGTAAGGCAATTCTGACTACAAAAAATACTATGATAGTCTGAGTATTGAATATTACTCAGGTCAATTTAAATCTCGAGTGAGATGAGTAAGAGAAGCTAATTCAGTTCGTTGGAGTATTGTACATCCATGCCGTATAAAGCTATGGCTATCGACCGAGGGCCGCCACCCCATACGCTGGCCGCCGGCAGAATCGATGAAAAACTTAGGTCACCACAATCTACAAATAGCCTAGTCCTATAGTAATTGTATAACAGTACTTTATTATTGTTAAAACGATTTTTTTGCTTTGGCGTTTTGAGTATGTTTAATGTTATAAACTTTCGTATTTGGTAAACATTTTAAGACTTGTAGTTAATTATACTATTTATTAGCCGTTTAGTTTGGTGCGAGTTTAAAAAATACATGATTTTACATCATGACTTATAGGACAACGTTGAGGTATTTTAATGGCTAGTAGTTTGAGGTCGAAGGTGGGTGGTGGTTGTAGGTTGTAAGCACCCAACAACTTGGCTATCCATCATACCATCGCATTGTCCCCGCAGTCGTTCAACTCTCGTTTCCCACGAGACGGCTATTGCCAATGCCAAAACTCAAATAGCGTAGACGCGGTGCAGACGACTGCTAAATCTGTCCTAGCGACTACATCTCACAAAACGAACATACAGACTTGTACCCTAGATGTACGAATGCAGTTCGAAAAACTTACTGTATTACAATTGAATGTAATACAAACCATTTAGTACTATTATAATCATTGTAATATTAGAGAAAAAATACACACCGCATCGTTATGTATGATGGTATGAGTATGATTTCGCGTAAAAGTCGTTTGACAGCATGATTAAACGATTTTAGTTTATAGCTAGGCTAGTGCCGTATTGCTTTACGATAAAACCCATAAACTTTTCGCAGATTCTGCGCGGGCCGGGCGCCAGTGGGCGCGGTGCGACCGACGTGGGCGCCATGGGCCGTGTGAGTCAGCCCGACATCCGACACGTCCAATATATATCCGGAACCACTAACTAGGCTCTATTCCTATTACCTATCAAACATGCGCGCGAGCCTACGCGATGCCATAATCATTCTAATAAGCTATAATTTATGGCAATATAAGGCTTTTTGTAAATCAATTGACAGGTAGTAATAAAGTCGTGTTATTTTCCTGTTATACACAGCACGATGTCATATTTAGTATCTTCCCAATGATGAAATGTTTTACATTTAATTTTAATTAGCAGTCACGGCTATTATATAGTTTACACAACAGAATGAAGAAAGGCAGTGGGTTTAGTTATTGGTGAATTATGAGCGTAGGTGCTGGCATAGATTCATACTCGTGGTATGAATGGAAACATAATTGATCTTTTTGTAAAGTTCATTCACAGAAGAATTTAAGCTTTGCAATGCATTGAAATTAAATTTTAATAATGATAAAATTTAAATAGAATGGTGTTTATTTTATAGATTGTTAATAATATGAGAAAAAAAAGATCTACATCTTATATTTGTTAATATTACCTACATTTAGAATGGCATTACGATAACAAACTCTGGGAGAGTTCCCACGTAGATACTCAACATCTTTTCAATTTTTCTTTACTATTTAATCAACATGAAAGTTGCCACATACTCGTAGTAAAGACTTTTTAGATTTTATTTTCCGGCTTGATTAATAAAAGTCATCTACATAATACTGACGCGATCTTTTTTGACAAGGCACTTTGGCCCGCAGTTACACTCGCGTCATTGCGATAGCCGTGATAAATATTTATTACATTTTGAACGAAAAATTTAGAAATTATTGTAGTATTGTAGATCCACTATCATATTCTCTCTATTAAGCATGATTTATTTTAAACTTTCTAAAATAAAACGTTATGTTGCAGTCAATATACAGAAAACCAAAAATTAAATTAGCTCTTCCGAAGAAACGACATTATCTATTTGAGAATACCGTACAAAAATCCGTACGATACCCTTATTTTTTGAGTTCATCACGTTCATATACGTGTATATTAGTGCCCGGGGAATACATTTTATTATATGTATATACTAAATTTATTATATAATGTCTATATTCATTATATTACATAAATGGACGAAAGTAAATAATATTGCACGATCCTATTATTTATATACTATGTCAATTTAAATGTTCGGCAATCTGCCTGTCTGAAAGATGAAACAAGTCTCGACTAGTTCGCATACAATAGGTATACATATAATATTGTTTTCCGTTTACATCGTTTACAACCGATTCAGACATATAAAGATTTGGAAATATATAACATTTATAAAAAGACATTTCTATTATTTCTATAACTTTTTAAATAAAATATTATAAACAAAACACAGGCCACCTACTTTTTACCATAACCACTAAACTATAATAAATTATTGGCATCTCCAAAACCGACTAACATAGTGATGACATTTGACATGTAAAAAAAATCAGTTTTGTTTTTTAATGTTTTTCGTTTCTCCCTCTATTGTTATTATACAGTAAGGTATGTATAAAATGTTTGTAAGGTGGTAAACCGATGAATTAGAACTCGCCGGTTTATGTTGTTAGTTGTAATAACCTAAATAAAAGGTTAAGTTTACTGTGTCTAAGTATTTCTTCAGGAAACAAAGCTATGAATTAAGAATATTGTTAATGTCGTTAAATCTATATCGTAACTTATGTAAGAAAGCTAAACTTTTGGATTTCTAATGTTATCTGTAGTACTTACCCATGTTTTCTTTAAATACACTGAACAACACTAGTAGTTATAAAATTTATATTCTGGCGTTTAATATATTTCTGTAACTTCACTTCAATACTATTTGAGGTAGATTTTTATTAATAATGTTCGATTTGTTTATATCTTTCACTCGACATTGAACACGCGAATGTGTTCCAACCGTTTAAAGTAACAAGCGACGCAACCTCCCTGCACGAACGCTCGGCTCAGACTGAGTTGAAAATTGTTCAAATTTTAAATCGTCAAGTTTTGTTCCTACTTCGCGCCCCGACACCGGACTTAATATTTTTTTTATTTCAGGGGTTCTATATTAAACGTGCCTATAACCAAAGACACTACTACTTAGCCGACCGAGGGAATTATGGGCGGATTAGATATAGATTTGCATCAATGGTTGCAATAAATATAAAATAACTGCTAATTGAAGGATCCATAAAAGAGGAGTTGATGATTGTTTAAAAAAAATAAACTCATAAGATGAAGTAAAATAATGGATTCAATATTTAAAGTAGCACGTATCATTTTTTTATGAACAGTAGTTTATTCGTCACAATCACAGGGTAAATATATTTATATATTCTTAATACATTATGACCAATGTAAGGATTTTGTAGTATTAACCTTAAATGGATGTTTAAAATAATGCTTTTAGTAAAAAAAATAATACAAAACAATTCATATGGAAAGCAACTTAGCGGCATTACCAGGTAAAATAAAATTGCAGTCAACTTTGCCAGATGTTAACGCAAGACAAAGGTTCAAAATTAATCATCTTTTACCTAGGTACCTATGCTATTATTGAACATCTGTTTTGGGTTGAGATAATGCCTTAATAATTTCCATATGTTTCGTCTAAGATAACGGATAGAACAAAGATACACGAAATCAAAATTTTAGTGCGACTTTTATCGGTAGAATTTTGTTTCATAAAAAATCCAATTATCCACACGTGTTCCGGATAAAACTTTTAAATATTTTGTTTCAAATTCTAAAACGTCTAACAGGACATTGGGTAGGCATATTTCTGTGTCTGTTTTAATAATAATTTTGGAGGCAATTTCGTTGCCTTCTCTGAATATAAAAATTACCGGAATTAATTATCGTTTCGAGCTACACAGAATCTTTCGAACCGTGCCGTGGAGTTATCGATTTTTATATTTAATACTTAAAGTAAAAAATGAGAAACATAAAGAAATTTACAAAAAAACTAACATAATAGTTCATGGCTATATGATTAGCACTGGCACTTGGATATGACCATTGCACTGATATTCAGTAATCGAGATCTATGAGCGAGATACATAGTGCCAAAACGTAATTCATAAAATAACATTTACAACATGTTAGTCACTCATATTGTAAATAATAATTATAAAAAGCTCGAGTATTTAAAATACCCGGGAAAAACGAAATTTTTCATTGATAACAATTAACAATGTCAATTAATATTTGGAATTTGTATATTACAAAATTAAGCATAAATAAAATAACCTAATACATATTTTCTACGGTAGAACATATACAATTGTAGAAAAATTCATATTGACAGATGCATCGGCGCATTTTTGACTATTCTTTAATGACATTTCACGGTTAGTTGCAAACTGTATCAGGGGATTGCAAGGGGCAGGTGGTCGACAGGAGGTCTGCTAATTTGTACAATATTTATAGCAATATGGTGTCAGCACAAATAGTCAGTCATTTGCTGAAGCGCTGCTACTAATGATTTTGGATCGGTAATATTTTGTAAAAACATGTGGACCCTGTTTTTTGTATGGTCACGCGGACGTGAGTTTCTTTGTTATCTTGTCACACTCTTTATGGAATTGTGCATTTTAATAATTTGTATCAACTGAAAATCGATGCCTCTTATAATTATAAATATTTATTACGTAATTATGTTATTACTTAAGTTGGCCTGACAATTATTGACCAAAACAATATCTTGTATAACTTCAAACTATGTGTGCAAATCTATCATAAGATTTTTATTCTTTTTAGACATTAACATAATTCTATAAATCTCTTTAGGGGTGAATATGTAGATATGTAAAAAAAATCTCATACGAAATTCTTAGTTATCATATTTTAATTTATCGTATAAATAACTATCACAATTATAAATTATGTTTTGAGTTTATATTAAATATGCTTTCCCGACGTATTGTCTGTTTTATAATTATATCATAAACACGGGTTGATGCGTTTGATTGTAACTTACACATTACTTCTCTCTTGTACCTTTTACCAACAAACATGGATATACCTTTAATAATAAATGATACTTTGTAAAAAGATATGTTCGTTAAATATAATTGAAATAAAAATATATAATTATCTCGTGATAAAGGTCGTTTAACAACTTAACCGGTAAACGTCCTAACATATGGCATGGGGGTGCCAGTAACAAAAAAATACACTTAAAACTGCTAGTCACTACAGGCATTTTTTTAACAATGGTTTGGGGTAGATTATTTTTTGATCCATAGATTTTGTTTAGATGAACGCGGTCATCCGATGAGAAATTAAATAACTCTTACTGTTTAAACATAGAGTTTTAAAACTGTCAAGAGGCTGTAGTATCAATCGGTTTTGAATGTTTTCTAGATTATATGTATAAGCTGGTCTGATTATATTACATACGACATATTGTGGAACAAATGTTTAGAAATATATTTGCTATAAAACGCATGTACGGTTTCTTATATTATACAAGCTAATCTATTTATTATGTATTTAATAACGAATTGTAAAAGGATTATGTATTTTTATACAAGAACAGTTATTTTTTCGATATCAACTAAACAAAGTATTCGTTTGAACCAAAATAAGTGTGGTCGTGCACGCTTTTCACTGTGAACACCGCAGTGTTCTCTGTCGAGTCGTGTTTATGCTTTTATGTAGAAAATGCATTTTAATAGATTGATAAAGAGGTTAGTATTAAGTGAATACATTTAATTATTAAATGGAGCTTTATATATTATATTAACCAATCTTTAACTAACCCGGCATACTTTGACGACGCCAGTTGCGGTTTTTAAGCGTAGCAAAACAGGCTGCCGAGTTAATTTAGACAAATCGATTGAGATCGGTCGGCCCTTTTATCGAGTGATTTATTAGAACCAAAAAATTGGGCCTGCCTCAAAGATCTTACAAGTGCTTTTGATTGTGTAATATATGGGTTTTGTTAACATTGAATATGGTTTAATGTACACTAGTCTTAATTGTACCGGTATATTTTTCTTAAATACGAAACTCGAACATTATATCGACAAGTAACAGAAGATAAATAAAACAATTATTTTTATGTGCTTTTTAATAATATTCATTATACGCATTTTATTTTTTTTATGACACTTCAATGATTTCGCTTTGGAAATAGACGAATACAGTTCCTCAATCATAGTTCGGATGATTCGAAACGAAATTGAAGTTAGTAGGTCACTGAAGGTTGTAAGATGTGAAAGTGATTCACATTTGCTAGTGACTCATACGTTACACAATGTTACGCGATAGATCGCCAGTGTGACTGACCGGCCTTGCTCGGCCGAACTTGAGATACTGTTACCAGACAGTGATCCCGGTCAATACGCTAAAACGTATTCTAGTGCGTATGATATTTGTGTCAACCATCCATAAATGATTTTAACTAGTATGTCACACTATTCTTTATAACTTTTCTCATTAAGGCGTCAATACAATTTGACTGTAAGAGAGAAACAATACAAATAGCCTGATTTCGATTTAATGAATAAACTTTAAGTTATCTACCGCGTGTAACTAACTAAAAAAATGTAAATTAAAAACACAATAAAATAAATAATATAAATATATATTTTGGACATAGAATTTGAAAATGGCAACGCAGTTTTATCAGTTAGCAACCCTGATGTCCACGGTTCGAATGCCGGTTGTGTATTAATAGACATTTCGCTATTTATAAACAGACGAAAAAAGTGTCTACTCCATGTTCTATTGTAACGCAACGACCTGAGCAAATTTCGCTCTCTTTCAGACAATTAAGAGGAAATTGATGATGAGAAATGCGCATGCGCTAAATCTGACAAATACATATTTAATTTAAAGTTATTTAATTTATATTTAAACAACATATACTACTCCACTGTTTCAATCTAGCTTTGCCTAGTTTGTTATTACGAGGGTGTATACCATCATGTTTCAGTAAACATATTTGCATAATCATTTCAACGAATGGTATATTGTACAATTGGAATTACAAATTTAGTTTTTACTGTAGTCATTGATATTGGAAACCTATGCGTGCGTGTTTTAATTAACCGCATTACAGTAATTTATGATGGAAATTATCATTTAGGCACATATGTTTCTGTATTTGTCCGCATAAAACCATTACTTTTTCACCCAAAACCTGTTGTACAAAATTATGGAAATTCGTTGGTTTTAGTTTGTTGTTAAGAATCACTTACAACATTCTAAGCATGTTTGGAATGGATGGAAAATGAAATTTCAATAGATTCTTAGAATTATAGATAAGAATTTAAAATAGTGCAAATATATCTCGTGTTTAATGAAAACGGAAGCTTCCGGTGTTCATGGCCATTGTTATGAAATATATAATATTGAGGTTAATAAAACATTTTATCCTGAGGGATTTATTTTCTTGGCACGCGATCGGTCAAAATACTCAATTAAGTAGGTAATTATGAGGTAAGTTTTTTAGAACTAATTTGCATTCAAAATTGGAACGCGAATGGCACGAGCGCCCGCGGCGGAGCTACCGACTGTAATGCGTGCGCTTACGCTGTTAGGCGGTAGGCCTCTGTTTTTCTTTGGTTGGTGCACATGTTTAATACTTTATTCATTTAATATGGACTATAGAGAGCCTTTTTGTAATTTTATATGCGTAAAACAATATTTTGTAGAAACTCATGGTAAGTTTTTATATTAACATAATATGTAAACTATGATATTACATATTACATTGAAGTATAAACGGCAAAAAAACCTTATGGTAATTTGTTTTCTGAATCCTTATAGAAAATGTGTGTTATGCAAAAATAAATACTTATGGATATTGTTATCTATGAACTCAGCATAAGAAAATCCATAACAGAATTGTCTGCGAAGACAATAGCACACGTTGATATTTACATTTTCTTGATTAGCTTTCTATTAGACAAAAGATGTGTCACGTATTGTATGTTTTATATAAAAAAAGCACGCCCGCGCCGCTTTGAAAAGATAATTGTGCGCCGGTCTAACGGATTTCTCAAAAGACTAGCTAGTCTTTGGTGAGACTAAGGCATCATTAAATTCAATTTTATAATTTAATTTTAATAAAATATATTTAAAGCGATGTAATTTTTTGAAATTAATAGAAATAGAAATTGGTAGATGCTATCTATCTACAGTATTGTGTTTATATAAGTTTCTATGCAAATGTCTATCTCGTGCCCACGACAGGTGACGCGCGGCTGCCTTAATTGTTTTTTGTATCAATATTCAAATATTATGACGTTTTTTCGTTTTAGTTTTTGTCCGGGACTGGCGCGGGTGGCGTACCAGGTGGTCTCAAAAAAGATACTGTTGTAACCTAACAGCTTGCATTTCATGTAGTTTCAGATAAAAATTTCCGTCTAAATGTCTACTAATAATCTGCGATAATTGGTATAATTTTTTTTAAAGATATACCTTGCATTTTACCTCCTAAATATGATCTATGATTTAAATATGGATATATATAATGATTTTTTTAGACGGAAACATTCTAAAAAACATGCAGATAAGACAGCTGTTGACGAGTTCACCCCATTGGAAAGTTGATGGCAACTGTTCACATACAGACCTCTAAGACGTCTTCATTGTTACTCAATTTACATTATAATTTAGATTTTAAAGCCACAATACGAATAAATTACATGTGAACCTATTATTTGCTGTGGAAAACAGTTCGGTTAAAGGTTTTCGATGATCGATCAGTCGGATGGCGTGTGCGTTTATCGTGTAGCCCTCAGCGCACCTGCCGCCCAATTATCTGGTCATTAGTCGGCGCAGAACCCGCAGAAACCTTAAATTACGAACGTGCGCTACCCTAATCGTACATCCGAACATTTCTCTGTTCCGGTAAGTGCGTTAAGAGGCTTATTTTGACGTGGTTTTTGACCACACATGTCTCGATTTTATCTCATAATTGCAGGTCTTGGTATTGAATCGTTCATTAGGGGAGTCGGTAGGGGGTGAGAGGGGTGAGAGGGGTGTTGTGTGAAGTGTGGGACACAATGGGCGCCCCCCGCGGTATTGTGCGCTAATGTATGCGCGTGCGCCGACGGCGGCCACAGGCTACAACACAAACATTTCAACGCATCTAATTTATTGTCATGTCGCTGTCGCATCGAGATGTGCCGCGCAAAAAATATAACCTTAAGGCGGGATTTATATATGTGTATTTTTTTAAGAATTAATATAAATATAGAATTTACCAATTATTTAAATATATACACGGTTAATCTCTGAAGCTTTAAATAATATAATTAAATCGCAATTATATATTTCTACAGAAATAGTTTTTTGGCGAGTATTAACTGTAACTTTAACTGTGTAACATTAAAAACGATCATTCCAAGTATTATAGATTTCACTAAAATCAAAGTTTATGTCAAAATTCGATTGACTTGACATAAAATGGCCTTACGAGGCCTTTGGCATATGGTTGACGGTCCGAACTTTATATTATACAGATAGATAATTAAATTACAACCACTTATGATAAAACTGTGCCTTAAGAAAACACACATCCCTTAGAGGATGACTCAGTCGTTGAGAGCAATTTTGAATATTATAATATGTAAACTAGTTGTTGTTCTGGAGCTCTACGTTGTCCTCTCTGTATACAATTAGTGACGATTATTATGCAACCACTTGGTGAGCAATTATATTGTTTATGGGGCTAAGAAATTTCCGGGAGATAATAATAAAACTTATTTTTTTAATTTTGTCAAATACAACGTAATTTTCCACTTTCTTAGAGTCCTGGGTGTCTTGTAATTTTTTCTTTTTTCAGTATTCTTGTCTCTTTTTTGTGTTATATTTTCATTGTTGTAATACTTTGTCTTAACTGATTTAACGCATTTTTAAAGTATTTTACGCCATTAATGTTTGGGTAAATAATTATTCCTTCACTATGCGGTCGGCATGATTAAAAAGCAAAGCGTCAGCAAAGTTTGTACACCTAGCCACCAGCTCAACACTGCCTTCGATTATATAGCAGCATTAGATTTAGTGACAATAACAATTTTATATTCTATACGGACTATTGTTCAAAACAATAACTTAGGCCATATTTTCACTTTATGTTTGTATTATTTAATAAAATACCTCTATATAACTCAATCTAATATTTTTATGTGACTTCAATGAAAATAAGTATTAAACTTAATAATGTAATGAAAAGATTTAGTCTTAGTAATCTACTTGATGGATATGTCACATATAATATGCATAGTATGGCCACCCAGAGCATATGCAAGTTCGCTTTGCTCTTCAATTGGAAGGCAAAAACTACATTTGCATAGAACCCGATGGCTGCCAAGATAACGGCCACCGTGGTACTCGCGTTGTGGAAGCTACTAAATTTTGGAGGTGACAACTTCTCACTAGGAAATAGAGTATGTTTGTGATATTTCATACTACTAAACTATGAATTGGCCAAGCTCATTACGAATATGTTATTAAACTTTAAAGGATTTTACCACTGTTTGTGAAGTCGTTAGAATTTGAAAACATGAAGCTCAGGTTGTGAGAGCTGAGAGAGCTATGAGAGTTGTGTGTTAAGTTAAAAAAAGCGAAGGTTAAAAATTTTACTTTCCTCATTATTCACAAAAAGCCCTAATTAATTGAGTTTAGATAATATGCATTAGCTGAGTATTGTAGTACTTAAGTGGGTAAATTATCTACTATCATACATAATAGTATGTGTGAAATACTTGACAGAATATAGTACAATTAAAATAATTTTCCGTTATAACGATTTTACTCATATAATTAAATTGATCGCCGCCTGTTATAGTTCACTTAGTTGTACATAAATCAATAGTTATATTTTGTCTTTTTCAAATTTACCACATAAATTACGCGTATGTTTATTGTGCATATACTCGCAATATTCTAACATAGCTTCTGGTTAACGGTGACAAATGTAGAAACCCACCCACATTACAAATCCGCGGACTCAACAGATCAGACATTATTTATAACCACTCTTATTTGTTTGATCAAATTCATCAATCACATGTCTTTTCTAATTAAATTTGCGCTTGATTAATGGTTCTCTTATATAAAATAACGTAGAACATTCGTAGAAGTTGTAGATATTACTATAAATTAGATTATATAGATATATAATATAATATTTAAAGTAAATATGTTTTTGAATAAATTTTTTCAAAAGCTTGACATACTACATACGGTTTTGATGGTAATGCTTTGTGTTAATAGAGTATGGTGGCTACATTATATACAATATGTATTTGACTTTTTTATGTTGTGTTATTTTCAAATAAAAATATTTCGTGCTTTTAGAGTAAAAACATATGACTGTTGCTTTTGATTATTGCTATTGCTACGTTGCAATCAGTGAATCACACTTATCAGTCGTTCCAAAACACTTATAACCAATTAACATTCCTCACTGCGAAAACTAAAAGCAAATTCCAACGCCTTTTTATTCCAATACTTGATTGGTCGGCGGTTGTAAATTAGAGACAATATAAAAGTATCCCAACATTCAGTTGAGATCATTTTAATTAACCTGATATATATCTCTGATGATCATATAAGCATCCCTTTATACTAACAATATAACATATTGAATCTAATCGGAAGAGGTTTTACTGTATTACCTACTTTGACGTTATTCATATTTCTGTTTTATAATCTTAGTAAGTACGAGGTGTGTTATTTAAATAAATTTTTAATTGCTTAGCTCATTTTAATTGTTTTGTTATTATTCTATTCTGTGGAATGTTGTATAATATACAAAACTGACATATATGCTATGAGTTTGGTAGCATTGACGGATTATTTGTGAAACGACTCACAATTTTGCACATAGCTTAATTAACTAAGGACCATAGTGTGTAATTTTTGTAAACACTTTGCGATGTCTATACACACATATTATACATATGTAATATGCGGTGGAATTAAGGTCGATTATAAGGGCGCATTCCATAGTTAAATTATTTATTTTGGGCAGGCGTGAGTAACTGTCAAGACACGCCCCTTCGTTACTATGTTAATAGCCCTCAAACAATCCTTTCTTACGCCCTGCTGTCCGCACAAGCCTTAACAACGTTTAGACTTTAATGACTTTTCCAGAATTTTCAATTATCGGACATTATTTACTTACTAATAACATTTTTTGCTATTTCATATACAAGAAATCAATGATTCCTAGAGCAATTATTGTTACAATTAAACTATAATTTGTTACCTTTTGCCTAGTTTTAAACAGGTTAAAAATCGGAATAAAGTCTGTGCTTATATAGTCTTATTGAATTGACGTTACTTAAAAAAATATTATTGCCAAGTTTAAAGATTTAAGTGGACAATGAAATTGGTTATTAAAAAATGCATATATCACATCGGGACCGCGTGGGAGACACAGGACGTGATTTGTATGGAATCACGCCGGCCACACCCCTTCATTAACATGCTAATGTTGATTCTGATGATGCGGTCGAGCCCTATTGAAATTATATAAAATTAACACCATTACATAACTCATTTATCAGAAATAGTAACCAAGTATGTTTGTTGTAAGAAAAACTAAGTTAACAATTTACTTGTAGGTATGTCTGGAATGGGTAACTTACAAGCCTTTAAATATAGGACGAACCCAAAGCATTATAAGCTCAAGTCTGGCTGCTTCATAATTCGTTACAGCTTTGATCACAAAAGGTATTAAACAAATTTAATGCATTAGGAGCGGCGCCAAAGAAAGGTACTGTGTAAACATTAAGATGAAACAATAACTATATTTTTATTGGCAATAATAAATAATCGATTTGGTAACTTTTACGCCTTTTGTAATTAAAACCAAATTCTGAGTTAGGCGTGAAAAGGGATACCATAAGTAAAACAGAAAGATCCCTAAACTGCGGGTCTCAAGTTTTAGATAAAACATTGATTCAGTAATTCATCCAAATTACTAAGAGATTTAAGATTGGATTTAAATGATGAGTACTATAACTAACGTGAATTCAGTTTATTTTCATACTTTCACTTGGTTTTTTGAATATTGTGGAATAGAATAATGGAATCTACATGTAAAATAGTGATGTTTTTTCGTTATGTATGGGCAAATAGTATATAAATATGGGGAATAAACATGAATATGGTAACCCTTGGCGAGGCGAGGCTTGTGGGTGGGCAGAGGCGACGCCGCGGTCTACGACAATGCGTGTTGTAATGTATGCGCACCGGGGAGGTCCTCGTGGGAAGAACCTTTCTCTTTACACGATAATGGTGAATTAGGTAACAGGTGCTATATACTATTCGATTTTTGAATGAATTCCTTAGAAGTACTGATTTCATTTCTTTTACCCGTGCAAAAATAGCCAACTTCAAAAAAAAACGAAGAAGTTTAAGTTTTTTTGTGCAATAAATATTCGTTTATATTTTTTAAAAGAATTGTTATTTATCATTCTATAGGAAACTTCTCACCTCCTTAAGGTTTGTTCTATGACAGTTTCAATTATTATTTCTTAATCCAAATTGGTCTTCCTGAACTAATAAAAGTGATGTGGGAGTCTCTTACTGACCATGGTCAGGACTAGACAGGGGAAATTTTGTTCTGATAGTTACTTATCGTTTAAAATGTACTAAGGAATGAGTTCTAACTAAATAGATTCGGATATCTTTGTTTCTGAATCTTAACTTTTCTTAAACTTAATCTAATAGATATTTCGTATTGGTGAGTCAAGTTTGATTGAGATGACATGACTTTATGACGTGTTGAAGTGCGGTCTACGAATGCTACGTACCGTAGCACGTAGCGCTGTCTAATATAATTAATATGTATGCCAGTTTTAATCGCATTATTAACCGCACATATGTTAGTTACGTGCGGTTAAAAATATGCAATTACACCTCAAACTTCTTTGTAATTTCACCATACCCTCGGGGCGAATACTAAAATTGCGAGTTCTTAACGAAATGATCTTGATGTCTAGTGTGGACGTAGGTCATAAGCGATTGTATATTTAATTAGTGATATAATTTGTATTAAACAAGCCTCATGTAGAAACTCGTAATATTAGTTCTTATATAAAACATTGGTTTATAATATATGAATGCTTAGGATCTTTCTATATTATTACTATCTAATTCCATTTTATTCGTATATAATCTATAAATTCGTTTTAACTAGAGCATCTAATCTCTGAATTACAACATAAATACAATTTGAGTAACAGAGTCGAACGAGTATATTTTTTATATATTATTACACTAATTTAGATTTAATGAAAGAGACTGACTTGGACCAAGCATGTTAGCGCATATTGCGTGCGCGTGGCAAGCGCTGGCGCAACACAAACCGCATCTTACACTGTTCAATTATCAATCGTAAATTCCAATAGTACCAATAAGCTTTTCGTTCCTATTTTATTTTTGTTTATACAATATTTAGCCTTAATACTTCTAAATATATTCGCCGTTTCTTAGTTGATTTCCCCAATAAGGGCTGCGTCTGGTTCATTGGTTATTATAGAAAAAAAGAAAGGGATATGTTTGCAGGGTTTTAAATTCATTTTGTAAAACAATAATAAATGGTGAATAAAATCGCCGCTTCGGCCAATAATCTCATGCCAGCTCTTATCATCCGTCCTACGCCTATCTATCATTTAAGAACTTTACTGTCTTGTATTAGGACTGGCTGGTAAACCATATTATTTAAACTCTTTTTTTCATTCGTTTTTGGTAATACATATAACCTAAGAAAATGAAAGCTATGAGATGGTTGTGAATTACGCCAAGCATTAGGTCTAATATTTAAACATTTTTAGTTACACACATGAATTTGTACTAAATATAAAAAGGATAATTACGGTAGGCGATACGTTATTTTGGAGCTGGTCCGTCCGAAACTAATTTATATTGGAATGTGATATACGCAGAGCCTCAGGGCTCGTGCCTGAGTGGTTTTAATCACCTTCACCCTTAACTGTTCCAAACTACTTATGAGCCGCGTGGCGCCACGCCTGCTTGCTACTGCTAAGAATTTTTGAAATTATGTTTAAAATTCCAATACCAATTATTTTATATTACATTATTTTTCTAAAGTAGACAAGGTGTGGTTGTACAAAGTAAAACAAAGTAACAGTTTAGCGAACCTGAGTACCATGCTCTATAATAATTAGCGATCTCTAGTGACAGTATTAAACCGTAGCTAATCTTTTCTAAATTCTTTCCCGCTCCAATTCCAAGTATTTGGCTATGATAAAGCAATTTTTTGCCAAGTTAGCGATTGTAATACGGTTTCGTGAATCGATTCGTTCGATATCCAGTACAGTTCGGTTAAGCTAATCGTAGTCACGGTCGAGTCACCAGAGTTATTCTCACGGGCGGCGCCGGCGCAGGTTAGCAACGACCTCTCTATTAAAATTAGCTCAGATTCATAAATATCAGATAACAGATACCTTGATCTTTCACAACCTTTGTTTTAAGCGCGGCTATTAAATTACAGATTAGTTGTTAAGAATAGAAAATTAAGACAGGCATTTAATGCCACATTTTATTCAAACGTTTAATATTTTTATTTTTTATTAATTAAATTGAGTAAAGGAAGGCGGGACAACACTTTCATTTATTTATATTAAGAATTAAAGGCTGTACAAAAAAAAATATTTAGCTATTAAACTCTATATACGCTATAAAAACTCTTTTCATTGAAACATAGATCACAGATGCCGTTAACGCGGGGGCGACCACAGACGAGCCATTTTCGCTTGACCCGAGAGTGTCTGACATCGCATTAGGAAATGACAGATCCATTTATATTAATTATTCTATCGCTACTTATATGGTAAGTGTAGGTGTTACTTGTAAGTAAAAGTATAAACTATATAACATCTAATCTGCTCAGCAAATGCAAACTCTGATAAAAAAATACAGATACACGTTATAGATGTTTCATAAATTTACCGGAATAAGTGAAATAAAATCAATTAAGTAAATTGCACCTTTAATAGTTCTGTTGAGATGTGGGTTCCGAAAAAATAAGATCGCTAAATTAATATTTAGTTAATACATAAATCTAAACAGAAAAATATGGTCTAGTTTTATTTCATTAATGTAATTTCAGCATAAAAATATATGATATACATATAATAATGCATTCGTCGCTCAGCGTATAAGCATCGCAAGAAAGAGAAATTCTGCCATCGTTATGGGTACTTTGCTGTAATAACATAAATATATCATTTATTGTAGAGTTAATAAAGTCTTCATATATATTGCAAGGCAGTTTTCTTTATAAAATATAGGTTGTTTTTATAATAGTTATAAATATTAAAAGAAAACATTGTCTTCATAACTATTGCATTAATTATTTGTTACATTTTTGGAATAAGATTTTTGTGGCATAAGAGTACGATCGTTAACAAGCTTATCGATGTACAAAGTATCGATCATTCGTATCGATACATATCGATTATCGATACGCCGCCATTCGGCAGGTGGCTACGCACCTGTGGCCTGTCGATTGATGCATTCCACGTGCAAGTGTCGGCCGATAACCGGCAGGATTCCTCTTCAAACATGCCTCCTTAGGTACTTAATGAGAACTTGCTCTTGCTGTGTAATCAGCAAATACAATTTTCCTTTAGTAAATTATTGCATTTCAAGTAGAGTACGTAAATAGTGCAATGTTTTTTATTAACTCAACCATATATTTAAAACACTTTCGTAGTTTTTATAACACCGAATAAATTATACCAATCTGCGCAACCTCCCATACATAAAATAAAGTTGATGAGTTTTACAAAAATAAACATTTGCCGGAACTTTCTTTTCTATTTGACAAGAAAGGATGCGTGAGCTGTGAAAATGTTAAGTGTTAATCCTTGTGAGTTTAACTGCTTCCAAGGTAACGGATGAAACAATCACCTCTTGCATACAAAACGATGCAGTTCCGATGCTCGTATAATTAATTCTATCAGTGCAACAGGTTACTTATGATCACATCCTCTGATTTGCTCAGGAAATATAAAAATAGTATAAGAAGCTTTCAGCGCAGAAGTCATTTATTATATTATAAATCCCATGGTTTATAACCTGCATGACAACAGAAGGTTTATTTTATTGAGTGACACTCCCGCCAATCAAATCATTATTACAATGTTTATTGTAATTATTATAATTTGAACCAGAGTAATTACTAGTGCTGAGATAGAAACTAAAATGTTACGGGTTGTAATGAGACTGCGGATTCATATATAAAACATAGGGAAGTAATTAAATATCTATTTGCTACTTTCAACTAGTGAGAAGTCAAAGATGTCTTATGAGTATAGGTTTCAGAAAGTTAAGATATTGCGTCATTTTATTTTTATATATTCTTCATTATGATCACTCTATAACAGGTGAACATCAGGTAAAATCCAAATAAAGAAATTCATGAAGAATGAGACAATAAATATTTCCTATATACGTATACTTAACCAATATGCATTATATCTTAGTTACAGCGCAATTTCTATTACGTAAAAGTTATAAATAATAAATAAAAATCCATTGATCTAATGAGTGACAGAGTAGATATTTGAACTAAGATTTATCTCTACGTTATCTAAATGGTATTTCCCGAGCGTGGCGCAAGTTGCGCAGGCGCGGCGGTGGCTGCGGCACGCGGATAGGCTTGCCTGTTTGAGGTTCCCATGCGATAACCATTATCTCATACAAACACCTTGTTTCAAACACCGCCGCAGCACACTTCGCAAGCAACCTCGGTTAAAGCAGAAAAATAAACCTTATCTCGCAGATAATAAGAATACAATTTCACACAATCAAAACTGTCAATCTGTAGTTTCTTGAACATGATACGATTTGCTGACACGCGACGAGATCTCTTATCTTCGGCTTCAAGTGAAAATGCGCGTCATTGTGGTCTATACAAACAATCATTTTATAAAAAAATATTTAATATATTTATGTGGTGGAGACAATATATATATATATATTTAGAGTTACATCGTGTAATTCAAGTATTATATAGTTAAGCTTCAACGAATTAAGTTAAATAAACTAGGTATCTAATATTTAAGCTAGACTAAGATACAAGAGGAATGAAACGACCAAAAGGCGCACCACACAGGTGCGCCCTTCATGAACATGTGAGAAGGTTGAGTCGCGTTGCCGGCCTATATTACCATAAACGTTGCCGAAGTTACGGCCCCACTGAGGTGGTTAACTTAATCTACAACTTTCCTCGAAAGTTTAGTGTATTTCATAAAAAAAGTCAATAAATAGTTTTTTTCGCAAAATGCAATTTAGTTACGTTGACATTATATCATTGACAGATTGAAACATAAAAGATTTCATTGTGAATATACCACGAATAGGCTCATAATTAATACAGCTTGTACATAAGTAACAAGTATTATTTCACCTGCAGACGACATCTGCAAGGCCACCTAATAGGTCACAAGGCCGATGGGACACGTGCTTTCAAGGACACAGACATCACCTGCAAAATTAAAGTTGCAATTTGCAAGGTATTTTTAGCTATCAAATGCCCTTTTAATACAAATATATAGGCTTTGTCATATGTAACTTAAACTTAATAATAATAACTTTTTGATGTAAAAAATGAAATCATTAAATAAATCTTATTTGTAATCAAATATTTCATTTACTTACATTTTAATTACAATGATTACTGATACAAAGGCTGCTTCTTGAAATGTGAAGAAAAGTATGCTGTAAAGCAATGAATACTTTAAAAGTCAGATTGGGCTTAGAGCAAACTTGTTTCTTATTTTCAGTTTGGAATTGTGGGCTTTTAACGTTTTCCGTCCATTAAGCACTCAAAGGACAGAATTAGTTCAGACAATTCGCAACACGAGGGCTATGTGTGCAGAGTTCCTTTCTAAATCCGGTAACATCCGCGTCGCCGCCTCTTTATACTTCTCTTTGCGATGGCGCTTCGTCTTGCTATCGCGTTACTCTATTTGGAAACTGTTTAACATGCATTTAGTCTTGTGTCTATACGGGACTGAGTTCTTTGTGTCATAAATATGTATTTCTTAAGTCTAGTTAAAGCGTTTGCCTTAACAAGATTGTCATAGTTGAGCAAATAAGGCAATTTTAAATAAAGTATTGAGTTAGGATTACTGCGGCATCAGGACAATATAATAAACATATTGATACGTATCAACTTCATGATCGACGCGATCAAATTTCAATAAAAATAAAAAATTAATATATTTAGTCACAATTTATTAATTATCTTAAAAGTATTGCATAATATTTGTTGTCAAAATTAAATATTATCCAGATAGAAACAAACTAAAGATGTAGTGTTAATATAGAGTCAATGCAACATTGTAGCTTGTAGGTCACGGGTGAATAATTTTAAATGTTTCGTCTGATTTAAATTTAGAAACATACATGTCTTTGACGGACGCATTCTCGTTTCAGCATCCGCTGGACACTTGTTCGAAATTCTCTTTTAGTATTTAAATATTTGAAATTCTATAACAAAATTAATATGTAGGCTTATAAAAGTATAATAAAATTGCGGAAAAGACTAGATAATTTATTAGCAAACATATGAATATACAATAATATGATAAATTATTGCATATCTACCTAGAATATGTAGGCTTGCTAATGCGGTCATCTTTTGATAATATTTTCCTAGCTGTGAATGATTATAATTTGGTATAACTGTTCACTGGTTTTTCGTGTTAGTTCTTAAACTACATACATCAACGCATATGATACTCTATCATAGATACGTTGCGAGATTATATAAAATTATCTCTTTTTGTTTTAAATTAAACAGTTGTTTTGTTGTGAATAATTTTATTGTATTTGTAATACAAAAACAGATTCACTCTTTTTGTTACATACTTGTTAAATGGCGGCAAAAGATAAATCTTATCATAAGTAACAAATTTTAAGAATGTCATCATTTAAAAGTGCAATTTGTTAAGCAAAGCGGAAGATTGCGTGCAACACGCCATTCACAATTGTCCAAATAAGTTCAATGTTTTCAGGATTTTATTAAAATTACATAACATTATAATACATACTAATATATTATAAAAACATAATTTCGATAGTATTTTATTATAATATGTTCTCAACGTAGGGTGACCATTATGTGTATTTCATTTACATGTGTATTTCTATAAGACCCCATTAGACGAATTTAGGGGCTAGTCTTATATCATAAATGAAGTGTCAAAGTTATAAATGGCCTCCTAATGTACTATTGTCAGTAACAATTCGGAGGTAGGAATATTGCTTTAAAACACGGCTACATAAATATTTTAGCAATGATAACCGATGGATACTTTAGAATATGTTTTGATTCTTTTTTATTTTGGCCGGTATGTAAAAATCAAATAAGTTTCATTTAGAATATTCAATTTAAATATTCAACAATGAAAGCGAGATTCATATCAGCTTAGTTACGACAATTTATTCAATATTTTTGTGGGCGGTGCATTAATAGTGAGGATAAAGGCAAGGATCCTCTGATGTCTAAATTATACGAAGGACAATAAATGTCCTCATTCCTTTATATTTTATATGTAATAAACAACGCGGAAAGAAGGGTGTATCCAAATTTGGTGAAGTCACTCTCGAGAGTCATCTTTGTGTATTTATATAACTATGTATGTATTAATCTAAGGAGGTGGTAGGAAAACGTTTAATCCATATGTATTTGATACGTTTCAACCATCCATTCGTTTTAATGTAGTAATTATTATTTTTTTGTTTATAAATTCTTATAAACCGTATGTCAGTTTGTTTGTTCGTTAGTTGTTAATATACTAAAATTATAAGAAGTGTAAGGTTTTTCATAAGATTTATCGAACCCAGGGCCACGCCATAAGCCATAGGCATATTATTAAGCCATGGACAGACTAGTTCTAGTTGAAACGTTAATAATTTTCATGTGTACCTATTAATTATAAGTAAATTCAAAGGTTTAAAATACTAAAAGCAAGTTACACTACATAAGCTTAACAAACGCAGAAATAATACATATGAACTTTATTAAGCAAACCGTTCCCATACGACCGTCTACATTTGTAATCATTGTACGATTACGCCAGAGACTATTTAGCATTGTTCAATGTAATATGTCTTCTAAATCAGGCTTCTATCAGGCAGGCTCTATTGTGGAGGTTAGTTCACACGTATTCACTGAAACTATCCCACGGACTGCGGTTGGTGGTACGATTGTATTTTCTAATTTTTGATATGGTAATGTGTATGTTTGTAATTAAAGGCTTTTAAGCAGTAGCTGGTAAACTACTTGGGAATCAAATAGTTATATACAATGACACACAATTAGCTGAATGAGCCAAGAGCACTTTTACGCTTCTAATTATTTAAAAAATAACTTTAAGCAATATAAATATATAATATCACTATAACAAGTATATTTCATTTTTTTTTGTTTCAATGAGAGAACATTATTTTTTAAATATTATATAGTCTAATGAGAAAAGATAAGAGACTTTTTAAATAAAGCAGTAAATCGCGGGAACAGCTCGATACTAGGGGAATTGTTAATGCGAACTAATAATATAATTTGTTCATTGTATCCCATAGACATTTCTTTGTGATGTCTTTAACAACAATAAGCACGTGATAGTTTGTCACGTGATTGCTAAGATCTGGACGGATCTAAAAAAAACTTCACTTATTCGATTAAAATCCAAAATTCTCATTAGAGCCATTATAAACCTTCTGAATATGCTAAATGCTTTAGTTAAATTACAATGTGAAGAAAGCGTGACGAAGTTAACTGTTCTCTTGTCCCCTACATCCATTGTAATAGGATAAAATATAATTTATCTCAAGCTTAGCTTTGTAACTACTTTGGTGTAGAGGGTGTTGTTCATTTTGATTTGATTTTTTGGAAGTATCTTTTTGAATTGATGTCGTAATTAATATTAAACTATCATTTTGCTGACGCGACTTTTTTGGTAGCACGGTTTCAATTTTAAGGTTCGAAACAACTAGTATTTATTTGGTGAACACAAAGTACGACAAAGTCTTATACACATTGGTTATGTGAAAAAGTTGTCTCGCTATTGCATGGTTATTGGATTATAGCTCTAGAAATATTTTAATACTTGAAGTGTAGGCATGGAATAGACTCAAGTATTAATACATCTGCTGCCGAGTTTTGTAAAAACAATGACAAGACAGAAATTTTTGTAGACATTTTACAGTATATTTATGATTAAAACAATAAAATGATTGTTTAAATACCACATACAGTTAAACATCTCCGAATAACTTCATGAAACTAACAGAAAGCTCAAGTCAATTATAAAGCTCATTGACCATTTCACAATATTCCACTTATACAACGTAAGATTAAGCGAAGACAGGTGATTTTTAAGGATGTTTGTAATATAACCTATACTTTAGAATTAAGTAATAGATTTTTTGTTGAACATATACCAAACTGATGTCAGCAGGGGGACGGCTCAATTGCGGGAAGTATTTTGTTTTTTTGAAATGTAATTGCAGTATTCGCTATTAGTAACGAAGAGGCTAACAGAGGAAATTGCGGATCTATCCTAGTATATAATGTTTGTATCTACTAGTTTATGTAGATCTAAAACTACAAATCGTATACATTAAGATGAGTCAGGAGTGCTAAACATTTTTTGGCATTGTTGAAACAATGGATCAAGAAACTATGATAACATTATACCTGTAAACCTCCCATTTACCCGTAAGCACTTTACCCAAAGTCACCTGCTCGTTTGCTTTATAATTTAAAAAAAAAGAAGTATTCTATAAAATAATAAAATTCAATGTCTTCGGTGGACATAACTTAGCACTTCTTGTGGTGGTTGTGCGCACGCGTCGTCCATTCAGCACTTGCAGGACCGCATGCGCAGGTGGGCAGAGTACATTGATATTCAATACATTTTCTCGTCATTACTAGTTTTTTAACAGTTTCCTGTCGCTGTATCGAGATGCGAGATGCGCGGGATTTTACTTTTTACACTGAAGTAATGGCGGAATGTATAAGAAACATTCCTGCACCAGCCCAAATTGTTATACGCAGGTTTTTACTATGCGTAAGTAATCGCTCATAATTTTGGTGATATAACATTTAACTCTTATCATAATATACTGAAAGGATAGCAAAAATTTATGAGATAAATCTTAAGTATTTTACAACAATTAATCTACGCCACATTAAATCATTATTGGGGCGAACCAAATAAATAACTCAATATATTTACATAATATTCGGCCATTTATTTAATGCTAATGTGCATTAATGTAGGATTTTAATTGAATACTTCCGAGTAAAAATCAAACAATAACGGAACAGCGATTTTTTAACCCGCTTTTTATAATTTTAATTGGCTGTAAAATTAATAGATAAAAATGTAACATAATGAAACACATCTGATCACTCTATAATCATTAAGCCAGATAAGTATTTCAAATCGTGCCGACTTAATTCCTGTGATAAAATTTCTCTTTCTGCAAACACGATTCTTCTTTATTGTAAATGATGTCAAAAAACGGTGCTAGAAATCTGATAATTGTAATAGCATCTTGGTAATAATCTATTTACTTTCTTAAGACGTCTCCCACGATTCAAAAGCTTTCACCTATAAGAATTGCAATAATTTGTTATGCATACATGACTAGAAGATGTGTATTGTACATGAATTAATATTGCTAATACACCTACACTATGACTAATGCAGTTGGCCTTAGTTTATAAAGCAACGATTACAGCACTAAGCAGTTTAAAATAGTAGAATAACTAAGGAACTTATCTATTCTAGCTATCAGCGATCTCTTCCATACAACCATAATAAGGAGAATAATACGGAAACTATAAAAGGGCAAAAAATAGCGAAATTATGAGAAAGAGTAAATTTAATGTTGACTAAATTCTATTCAAATATTAAGTTAACACTTTTTCACAAAAATCTAATTATACAGACTGACAATTTTCTTAGTTACCTAAATCGGTTGTAGATTTCGATAAGAATTTTGTTGAAAATATTAATTTTTATTGTTCACAAGAAAATTCAAAACAATTTTGAAGAACCTGTTTCTGTAGGTACATTCATAAAAGTGTGAATTATGTAGTGTTATCAAATAATTGGTAGCCCGCATGTCCTTCTATCTTATCCGATATATTTATGTAACCGCCATTGTAATTATCGTAAAACATGTGTGTATGTTTATTTCTACAATTTCATACCAAGTACTTATAAAATGTTTTGTGGCACAGACGACTGAAATAAGGGCAATCTTCGAAAAATCTCTATATCTAAAAACAGTTGTAATAATGAAAGTGTTTACACCTACTAATTTAAAAACACAATAACTTGATTTATGTTAAAATTAAATACCGTTCAGTGATATTATTTACATCTATACTAATAATAAGACAGTAAAAATCTAAGGTCTGTACATTAAATATTTTTCCAAAAAACTGAAAGTAGGCAATTAAGGAAGGGTCATAGAAACCAAAACAACAATTTTTGGAATTCTTGTCTGTCTGTCTGTCTGTCTGTCTGGTACGTTATAACTTGAAAACTACTGAAGGGATTTGAACGCGGTTTTCACAGTTGGATTACATATAATTGGGAGCGTTGTCAAAAGTTTATTTTGTCAAAATCAGTTAAGAGAAAAAGAAGTTATGGCCAATTGAAAATTTACTTCAAACACTGCTTCAAAATTTTTAAACACTTATATTGATTGATTAGTTATATATTGTTAAATATGTTCTAATATAAGTTAATCTTAATATTAAAACTTATGAGAGTTAAAACGTATGAGTTATCCAAAAATAACAAATAACGCAGTGCGCGCGGGCGCGGTTGAAGTGTTGAACAATGTGCTCGATAGATGGCGTTGATAAAATTCGTCATCAACCTAGATTTATTTTATTTTTTTATTTCTTAAACCTATACAGCTTACCAAAAACAGTTTACACAATAAAAATAGATTAAAAATAAAGCCAAAATAAGGTTAAAATATAGAACCGGAAATAGAATCTAAGATCAGAAAAAAGAATAACAAATAAAAACACGAACAGAAAAGAATAAATAAAAATATATATACACATGAACAAGTGGAACTATGTGTAGTACGAACATTTTAGTGTGTGAGTGTGTATTAGTGTGTGCAATGGTGTTGCTGTGTGAGTGAGTGTGCGAGGTTGAGTCTTAGTTTTTTTTAAAGAACTTCTACTTAGGCCAAATATATCCAATAGATCGTGGTATTAAGATGCTCCATTGTGTAATGAGTTCAAACTTTCATTAACGTTTTACCCTATGATTATTTTGAGTGAACACTACCTATACAAACAAGTAAAAGGAAACGAGTGAAGGGACGTTTATCGTTTGTCCGCATCCATTTTTCCACCTACGTCCTTAACGTTAATGAGGTTTACCTTTTATTATTTGGTCAAGCTAATAAGTAATAACCTCACAAGTACGTATTTCGTACTCATAACTTCGTAAGAATTTTCTTTCAACTCTTAACCACTGAGGAGTTTTACCTTCCATCATCAGCTCATCCACATAATAAGATGACTATCAGAATATAAAATTGTCAGAATATTAATTGCCTGTACGTTAATTTGAAAGTTGCCCTCGATTTCCCCGAATCATCCGATCCTGTAAAGCTACATCATCCCTGAGTAACACAGGCTATATATAATTCCAATTGTAACAATATTTTAGCCCGTGAAAGAAAGCCTTTTCGAGATCATTAAAAATCGCTATATACTTAACCAAATTACACGTGGGCGAAGCCGCGGGCGGAAAGCTAGTAGTTAATAAAAAACTAGATAGATAATTAAACTAAATTTTATGTAAGTTTAGTAAAGAATTTTCTCCCAATTGAAGCAATTCATAATATGAATCACAAAACGGTCGTTTCAATGGTAATTTATACAGCAATTTTCCATGAAAAACATGCGGCATAATATGCCTGCAAACGTTATGCAATATTTAGATTTGGGTTATATTATACTGCATTACTCCATGTATTTATAAATACCTATAGAAATGTTCTGTTTATTATTATATCTTCAAGGGCTGCACACAAAGGAAGGGTTACAATATAACTGGACAATCTCAAATGATGTATTAATAATCTTATTATCTGGGTAGAGTCGTAACTTATTTAGGGTTGTCTATGAACTTATCATATGAAAGTATCTTTACTTTAGTTTAGTAGCACCATACAGAGTCGGAGTTAAGACTCCAAACATACATTATGTAGTAGGTACTTAAAAACTGATTGAATTTAAAATGTATAGAAATCAAAGTTTGATTATGATATTTAAAAAGTAAGTCTCGTCGCTTTGTCTGCATTCCAAATTATAATATTTATTTAAATTTGTACATTGCGAACGGTAAGACTTAAGTTAATCTATGGACAAGTCTTTAACATTGTGATGTTTAATACAAATTAAACACATAATATTTGGACCTGTGGAGAAAAGGAGTGTAAAACAGTATTGAAGTACACTACAGTATTTGAAGGATTGTCGAATATCTGGTGGGTCATATTTTCAGCAATTGTGTTCATTACTAAATTCTAAGCTTATCGACCGCAAGGCATTGACCGTCGAACACGCAGGCCGTCATATTTAATCCTATAGAAATATATTCCGTAACGTACTTGCGTCGGAACATGCAATCTATTATTAATTAGTGTCGCGATAACCGTAAAGCGAACTTCCAAGGCTTGATTAGCGTATTTTTATGTTTATTTAGTTACATACGATAATATAATACAGTCATATAATGTATATTATGAAAATGAACAGATCATAGGTGACTCCTTTAGTTTAAACTCTAATAACACTGAAATTATATTTATAATGTAAGTCAACAATCACGTGGTTGTGTTAAACAAAAATATCTGTCGACAGTGGTTTTAATATTTTTACGCTGGGGATATACACTTCCCCTATAACTGCAGTATCGGATTGCCATAAATTCGGAGGGGAGAGGGCTAGACGCGACTTCTTCCGCTTTTGTCAGGTTTCCGATTGATCAACCACAAATATTTTGAAACGGTAATAATGTCGGTAGTTCAATTTACAATCGATTGTTATGAAAGTAATTAGTAAATATTAACACTTATCTATGTATTAATTATTATAGACTCATTCATTATTATAGATGTATAATCAATATTATTTGTGCAGTCTCCATTCCCTTAAAAACATAAAGCCTAGTACAATTATAAACGCGCAATAATTATACATGTTTCAGCGTTATACAGCATTATCACAAGTAGGAAAAACTCCATTTGCTTAAGACTTTACATGTCAGCCAAGACGGCGCCAGGCGGGCGTCTGCGTTGTAATGTGTCGTCTAGAAAAATAGATTTATAGAACTACATTTAAACTAGGTCAAACATCACTCATGAGATCTTGAATCGTAATTCAAAATAGATTGTTTTTTTATATCTTACATTAATAGCTTTTAATTGACCTATTACGTCTTACTAGACGTAATGAAATAAATTCTACTGAACTTATTTTTAGATTACCAAAAGATAATATTTATTCCGTGCTACTAAATCGCTATAACACCAATCAATAAGAGCTAATAGCATATTGATATTGATTATAAAGCAATATTTGATACGCACTTATCTAAATAGAATAGAACCAAATGCTTATTTTGCTTGTACCATAGGATGGTCAAACTATAGCGATTCGTTGGGTTAGCGCGTACACGAACACGATGGATAAATTGAATATAATTACAAGATGCGTTTAAAAATAAATAGTGCCCTTAATGTAAAGCTTTGTAAACATTCGTGTTTGGTCGCGATTAACTTTAATTGCTCGTGTCCCATTCAAATTTGACATTGCCTATTCCTTTATTCCGTCCCTGAATAGGTTTTAAAGTGGTCGTTACATGGATTACCCTGCAATTACATTAATTTTACTTATCTGGAACTATAATAGAGTTATTTTAGTGTATAATCGGATGAAAGCATTTAATTTTTTGTTATATGCGTTACGTACAATAACATTTTATCATATATTTCATTTATTTTATATAACATTAAATAATAGGTCACCGTAACGTATAGTTTTTAGTACAATCAATATTCATGAAATACACTGAATTTCTAAATCTAAAATTACTTAATCACTTTTTCTTGATATTGAGAAACTAATGTATAAACAAAAGTTGACGTGGGTACGCTGATTTCATATTCATATTTTGATCTTATAAACAACCTGTATTTATCTGATATCTATTTAACTAATCAATATTGTTAAATCAACAGACATTTCTTTCTAAAATTTATATCTCTGGTACTGTCAGCGTTTTTCAACAATATAAAAATAAAAATACTTCTTCTAGCTCATATTTTTTGGATATCAGACGATCTATGCCCTATTTTTTCTGTACGTTGCTTACACGCTATTGCGTCATGGATTTATTCAATGCTCAACTTCAACAGCAATAAATTACCTTAACCTCATTGTATTAACCCAAAAACATTGATTCATCTTTGTACTGGATGAAACAATAGCCTTCATTAAGGCGTTCTAAGATTATTACACTTTTTATTGTAAATATAAAATAATAAGTAGTAACAAAAAATATTAATTTGTATTTTTAACTTGTCACGTCATCTTTATAACAGCTGGTTTCACGTAAAATTGTATAAAATCAATAAACACGTAATATTTATTTATTTATATCTTTTTAATATCGAATCGTATCAGCGAACACTTGTGTTTGTCCAAAATTCTTATATCTGTTAACAAACTAAATAAGAATGCCAAATCACTGTTGAGGCGCCGGCCGTAAGCAACACCTTGCAAATTGCCAGTAGTAGTAACACATGTCTTAGAAAAAAAAAAATTAACACCCGGCTAATGCACCAGATTGATACACCCTTACGTCTAAAAGCAGCTTTTAACGACTCCAAAATTAAAAGTCCCTAGGGATTATACAAAAAACTTTCAATATGTATATCGCTTTCAATGTCGCAAATTTGTATACCATGAATATATGTCATTAGAACTATCTATCGTTATACCTTATGATATTTTAAAAATATAAACATAATTCTGTTAAGGAATTCCCAATTTTGTAATAAAGAAATTATTTTTTTGAATTTTAATATTTATATTCGATAATTAATGTTTAGTTTTTCAAAGAAATTGTGATGAATATGAATATTCAAGATGAGCTGTTAACTGTTATGACGACAGAATTAGAAAACATGTTAAGTCCAATAGAATCTAAGCATGCTACCTTCAACTGAGATAATGAAGCCAATATTCTCGTAATTTAATGGTTTTTTTTTAATTTCATTATTTTAGTTCAATTAAGTTATTTATTTATTATATTTCTTTATATATTATATATATATATATATTTATACTTATTAGTTGTAGTAATTTTAGTCGTTTTATTTAAAATTATATTAAAAATTAAAGCTCTCAAATATTTTAGAAAGAAAAAACAGTAAAGAACATCCTGGCTGTGTCATCATGTTAACTTCTACTTTCTCTCCCATTTCACTACAACATAGAGATTTTAGTTATGCTAAAAACAAACAATTCCAGGTGAGCTTCTTCCGAAATATAATAATACCTCCAAATATCCGGGTGTTAAATTTCATTTATCAATAGTTATAGACACCTTACCGTCCTTGCCTGCAAACAGATGTTTATCAAACTGGGCCGTGCACAAAGTGAATAATTCATTTCAATAACAATTTACACATATTTAATAAAAGCATCAATGCGTGCACGTCCAAATTTTGATGTATAATAATGATGGACATCTTTGGCATGAAGGTTACCAATTTTGACGTATAGAACAGAAGCGAAAACATCGCATTGCAATATTTGTCTTTTACACAGATTGATTTTAAAAGGAATACATTAGAAACGCGCTAGATACGTCCAGTTATATAAAAAAAATACGCGTTGTATTCGTTAAAAAACTTAATATAGGCTTAAACTAAAGTTGAATCTTTCAGATTTTCAATCTGAAATAATCCGATAATCTTTACCATATTTGTTTTTAATTTGTGTAATTTAATTTGTTTTGTTTATTGAATATCGTAATAGTCTGGACACATAGGTATGTATTTGTATTGTATATATTTAAAAAATTGTCATAAACCAAATATAACACTAACTTTTGCCAAAAACTGAACCTGCAAGAAATTATTATACTTATTTACATTGAAAATTCAAAAATATTGCATACCTACGATGTATACGAACAAGCACAAAATCCGATAAACATCATAAACAGATCAAAAGATACCTCTATCGTATTACATAATTTGCTTTTCTCGGTTACGATAAAATAGATAAGCGAGATAAGCCAGTTTCGCTAGGAACCCCGGACAATAGGATTACAAGGCAAATACAATAGATCATAGTCGTAAGGCGCTAAGTGTTATTTTAAACCTATCGTAATAAGATTACATACTACTGTTCGAGCTTTTATCGCTAATCTGTGTTATTAGAGACGTTTTGGTGTTGACAATTAAATTGACAGATAATCTAACGTTTTGTAGCGTTTTTTGACAAAGTGACAAAGGCCCAGAAATATGCATATCTTTGTATTCTAGGAATAATATTTATCTAGTTACCCTATACGTATTTGATCGCTACGGAAATTGTAAAAAGAGCCCAAAACATATATAAAATACAGTAATAAAATCACCTAAAGAGATAACAATACAATTCTACAAAATATAGTCTTAAATAAGAATTTTACATTAATTTGACCTGAAAATCATAGAACTAAAAAATAAACAAATTAATTCCAGCACGAAATCTGCATTCAATTCGTAAACAATGCAATGCGAGATGAAAAACAAAAGCAGTTATGAAAACGAATAATTCTGAAGAAATGTTTCAAAGAAACAGCTGTTCTGTGACCTGTATGTAGGTAAGTGAAGTGGTGTCAGCGCTTGAAAAGTTCACACGTCAGATTGCACCAGATGTTTCAGAATAATAAATACGAAGGAATTTTTAAGCACAATTTTAAAAAATCTGATATATATTGTGAAATTCTCTAAAAATATGGATATTTTTTTTTCTTCTTTCAACTATAAACCAAACACAGCTTTATGATACCGCGCTTTAATATCTTTCTGCGTATTTTCATCCTATACTTGGTAACCAAGTCTCCGAGTTTATATATGAATACAACATGCGCGGTGGTGTTATATACAATACTTAAACATAAAACGGAAATGGGATGACAAAAGAAGTTTGGGCTCGTGCTTTTTGTCGTTTAAATTAAACACGAAGGGCTTCAATAACAGCTGTATGAAAGCTGCTGAAAATTATTTACGCGCAATTGAACTATAATTATTTTTCATTTGGGTACAGGGGTGAACGCCCTAATGGAATTCCTTCAGATCATTGTAATATGGACATGTAAAAATATATTAGATTTATAGGTTATAGAAATAAAATTTAAAAAATGTATAGGGATATGACGAAAACTTAATATAGAAGTAAATAAATAACTGTTTTATTATTATCAAAAACCTAGCATCAAATTGTTAAGTGGCTAGGACAGTGTTCATAAATAGTGTTGCTTTATTTAATTTCCTCTTCTTAGAAGCTATTTTAATGAGGATGTACGAGCCATTTGATTCTAAACAGCATTTACCTATTTACTGAATACCCACATAATTTTTAAGATTAAATAGTTGCTTGTCGATGTTGTATTTTTTTGACTATCCATAATTATGAATGTTGAATTAAATTGTTTAAGTTACGTTTCCATTACCATGCCTTAAGTCATTGCATTAAAAGTTAAAGGTGGAAGTGTTTTAGTTCGTAGTAAAACTTTACTACGAAATAAATATATGTTTACTACATTTTTATTCTTTAAGAAAATGCACCCAACTCCGAATAGTAATCGTTGTCAAAAATGAAAGAAAAATTACAAATACCATCCCCAGTTCGTCACCCTAATTAGTACATATCTAAAAATAATATTTTTTTTATCAAAACTATTTTAATTTGTTCTAAATATAACATCGCACGTGCAACGCATCCTTATTTTCCATAAAATAATTCATATGGCATACACGTTATTTTAATACAAATACTTTAGTTTGCTACACAATAAATAGTCGGACGTGTGTCGAGTGCCATTTAGCATAGGACGTATTGGCGTAGGCGGAAATTACCTATTACATTAGATGACACTGACAGCTGGCGCATGAGCAGCTGCCAGCCGAATTTCTCCAAGATCGCGAAACCCGCCTTCCGTTTCCGGCTGATTGTGGCTTTTTACTTAAGGGTACATTTCAATTGATATTTTCAACCCCAATAATGCAAACTTTTGTTCTAAGTTCAACAGCCGTTAAATCGAATTGTTTGGAAATTGTTAAAAAAATGTTTTAAGTCATAGGTCAGGCGGATACACTTCTGGAAATCATTGTTGATAAACTTATTGCAACATTTTCCTATTAACTTGTCCAGAACTATATAAACATCCAAAGAAACTCTAATTGTTTACCGATAATTAGATGCAAAAGGTATACTTATATGTCAGGAAAGTTATTGTCATATACACAGCCGAAGCGCGTTTCTAGTTTAATGACAAGTTCTGGGACTTGTTTCGTGTGCTGTCAACGGAAAAGCACCGGTCACGGTATGAGACCAGTGTTATATGACGTGATATGCTGACAATTGTTTCTCTGCTACGGTACGTGACTTTGAATTGCTGCAGTCGGCATAACAACCACTGCCGTGACGTTCCTCATATGTTTTCAACGATGCTTAAGGAAGGGGTCTTGTGATGAACCTTAAGTTTTCGCTATTATTAAAATAAACTTATATTAAATGAAAGGTGCTTAATTATCCTTTGAATGAGACATTAATTAACATAAGCCACTGTCTAATAACACTATGTACTGTCAATATGTACTGAAATAGCTTTGCCCTTATATTTTTACAATCTTACCATAAATCAATGGAAAATAGCAATTTTAAATACGAACTTAATATCTATTTCTCTAAGTTAGGAAGGACTCCATATTAGCTTGATTATTTTTTTAATTTTTACATTACTCTTTTTTAAGATACAAAATAACTTGCAGTAATTTTACTGCTGTACATTTTTTGTATTGAGTGTTCACATTAAACATAATGTTTTGAGTTCATACGTATTCTTCTAATCGATTGGTAACAGGCAAAATAATGTAAAAGCAATTTAAAGTAATTGTAGCTATGCGACATCTGAAGATCAGTTAAACAGTTCCGATTACGTTATAGGAGATCAAACGATATTTTAAGATCTAAAGTTGAGAGGTACTTAATTATATTTGCTTAATCCACAATTTGGGGTGGCAAAGCTGCGTCGCACGTGCGTCCGCGCACCTGCCGCCCCTCCCAAGACTACAATAACGTCAGATAAATTTACTTTAGAAATTTACATTAAACGATATGTGTCCTCCTGTTGGTATAAAATACTATTTTGTCACCAACTACTCACTATATCCTAAAAATATGTTCAAAATGTTTGGTATACAAAATTTTAAAATACAAAATACTCAACAGATAGAGATTCTGAATGTATTTCTTCATTTTGACTTAAATATATAACGAGTATTTATCAGCAACATCCTGAAAACAAACCTGAATATCCACACACACACACACACACACACACAAACACCACATCAATAGAATTTGTCTGAGATAAACACTATTTTTGTAAATGTAAAAACCGTATTTGTTTTAGAAAAATGCTTTAATATAATCAATAATTATCTCAAATTAAAGCGGCGTAATTGGACGGTTATCACTTTACTTAACGACCAATGCAGTTAATTTTAACAACCATTTAAAGGACCGCTTACCATCAATTAGCAGTATTGATACTTCCTGTCATAATTAAAAAATACGTATTTACGACTTAAGTGCATGATACCTTTTTTGCAAGGCAGACAAGAGAAGATTACACGTAAACCCAATATAATCAATGTAGTTATTCGCAACTTGATGTGTCTTGCTTCCGAATTAAAAAAAAAGTTTTTACTTAAATGATATGTGAATAATCAATAATTTATTATTAAATAATGTGTGTTCTTATCTGTTTTAAGCCTGTTCCATTTACGTATAAATAAGCACGGTTTTGTGAATGCCATATTACGAAAGTTAATGTAGGTAATGATGAAGGGGAGAGTACAATAGAAGCGCGGAAGTTCAGCCATGTCCGGCGGAAGCCGCATGGCAAAGCTTGTGGAGCACCAATTCACAGGAACCGGGCCTCATTGATGACGAACCTTTATCTAATGATCAAGTAATATTATCACGTAGCAAAATATTATCACACCATCATTTGCATATAATCGTACTGACGAGGTCAACATACATACGATCCTCAGAACTTTAGGCAACAGGAAGTATTATAAAAGAGGCGAAATTTCGAAACTCTTTCCCACGCTCGGAACAATTAACTCATATAATTATTTCTTGCCTAAAAGTAACGTGATTGTTACTGAGTTTTGGGGCTTAAAACTAGCAGTGTGGCTAATAGCTGTTGTTTATTACACCTTTGCAGGCCGCCCACACAATACAGGCAATCTCTGTCGTGTGCCGGCTTTGTAATAGGCACGTAGGTTCACCTTCCTTCGGGATAAAGTTGGTTTGGAACAACATTCTCACGTTCCGTATCTATTGTAAACACTAAACGCCAGGAGACCCCCGTTACGTTTCGTTTACTGCCGCTATTGTTCTATTCTACACGCTTGTGAAATGTAAACAACGACATGAATGACAGATTCTCGTTGAAGGAACGTTTATAATCACAAATAGTACATTCCTTAGTGCGCAATACAATAAATGTGAAAGCGCTCATTACTATTGTTTAAAACCACCGACGAGACGATGTAATAATAAAATGGTTCACAATCAAATATTCGTGAATTGGAAGAAAGATTGCTTGCTATATGCATGCGTCTCGAAATATACAGGTTCATACTTAATTCGTTTCGGCAACCGGTTTTTATATGCTTAATCAGGCGCACGGTATGACATAATAATAATATTGTAATGAACGTATCGACGTCATTCATGTCCGTTTCATTCTCCGCACGGCCTTCCGGCGACCGCTCATTACAATATCCGCACAGGTATCACGTTATTATCTAAGTGCACAGTAAATTAGGCTGTATTTGCTTTGCTTTATAAGTTCATACAGTTTATAGACAATGCCGCTACATTGTTTTCATTAATATGCTAGGAGTGTTGATTCATAGAATATGAATTATATGGAATTTCAAACTTTCAAAGAATCTAATGAGTTTTATTTAACACTAACCAGCCAATTAATCACTATACCAAGGATATATGAATAAGACATTCGTAGTACATAACATCCTTTCAAAATCCGTCTGTTAATTAATTTAAAGTAAATGAGTCAATGAGGTGTAAAGTGAACCTGTTTAGTAAATCTGACAGTACAAAACAAATCGTTAAGTTTTATGTACGCAGCGCACGCGCATCGGCTTTTTCATTTTGGTACGATGCTCTTTGTGTTTCATTCATAGTATTTTAGACTGCATCCATTGAAGTCGAAGGATATCCGTCGGAAGCCGAGGCTGAGGCTGATTCATTTCGCGGTCAATGATACCGGTTTCGTCACATGTTTTTGAAATTGAAAGTGTGAATTTGTTGCATTCTATTACTATAGTGCAGCATGCTTAACCGATATGAGATGGGACGTAAATGAGACCGAATATGAAAGATTTATTTTATTACTTTATTTAATAGTGCACTGACTAAAAATATATGTATGTCCTTATATATTACATAGTTGTTAATATATTTAAAACATTCTTAACTATACTTTGCTTACACATACAGTAGTTAACTATTGCTAGCTGGTTTTAGTAATCAATACTAATTAATTAGCTTCCATGCAACTAGCTTCCAAGAAACCAAAAATCATCATTCATCGATTAACTAAAAGTTTCAATAGGTCTACTATAGATTTACCCTCAGGGACGGCGCAGCAAGGCCAACCGTAACAGACCTGGGGGCGATCTATTATCGAAGCCAAAAAACATTGGTCTGACAGAGAAATGTCATATCTGCCCTCTGCCCCGATATGGGGTCTTAGGACACTAGTAACTGAGTAAGAACTATAGATTTTAATATTTAATACATTCTTAAATTAGAGGTTGGTTATATTATTAGCAAAATTTCAACGTTCCTTAATTTTAATATTAATTTTCTAATTTTGATATGACTTAATAAAGGATTGATTCATTGATATTTGTCCTAATTATTTTGACTTAACAATTACATACGAAAACACTTGAATTTAATTAACGTATTTGTTACATACATTTCGTATTCGAAGAGTTGCGTGCGAACAAATATTACCTTGTTCGATTTCTAGCACGTTAGAGAATTCACTAACACACTTAACATTTTACCGGCATTAGGTTTGCCAATTAGGCGAGATAATTTACAGAGGTGAGAGTTAACAGAAATGTAGGTCGCTGGCGCCGAGTAAGATTTAATTTTTCAAACAGGTCTCGAACGAAATTGTTAAACATTTTCATTTAGTAAGACGATTTTTAAAATATTTATGCTTAAGGATTACATGGTGGTAACAAGGATGTCACATTTTTTTTATTACTGTTGTAGAAAATTTATTTATTTATTTAAATTAATATTTTTTTCGGCCAAAAAACACATAAAAATTATAATATATACTGTAATTATAGTATATACTGGAGCAAATAACGCATTCATATAAAAAAAAACATAAATAATTCCGACGATCACAGTTACGGCCACACTGCTTATTATGTGTCAAATACAATTAATCGAATTCGTGAACGTGTCACATTTACACCGACTTCCTTGTTTACAACTGCGACATGATATAGATAAGTAATTTTGTATGTAAATAGTTAATATAGGTGATAAATGATTTGTCAAATATACATGTTATATAAGTATGGCGCCATCTCGGTTTTGAGTGACGTTTTTGTTCTTTATATTTTTCTTTCTTATAAAATGCAAACAAGCCAGAGGCCCACCATAAAGGCGAAATCATCGCCCATACATCGACACTCGCGTGGCAGGAAACACTTTCTCCTTTTAGGAAGTGGTATGTTCTTTTCTTAAAGGACCTCAAGACGTCTAGGTTTAGAAAGACCGTGTTAACATTTCATATAATTGAAATATGCAATTTTTACATTGAACAAGCTCAAAACCTCCGTTTATCGAATCTTTCATAATATATTGCAACTATATCTTCCAATATTATATGTTATGTCTACAATGTAATGTATGCGATAGCAGTTAGTATGAGTTGGTAAAATCTGAAAGGTGTATCAAAACAACTTGACGATTGGGGCTCGGACCCCATTTGTTGAGAATCGTTTGATTAAAAGTATGTGTATCAATGAATGTTTTACCAGGAAAAAATATCGACGGATCACTGTTCAAACATAACCCTAACCGAAGGGTGTGATCTGTAAAACCAGGGCTTCTCCATTACCGATCGTGGGAAACACACTAAATTATTAACAAAAATATTTACCGACTGCCTACTTAAAAGATTTGACCACTTGTTTGCACTGACAGTTTACCGCGTACAACCAATACGTCTATTTTCAAAGTTTATGGGAAACTGTGACGGCAAATAAACAGAGGGAGATTCGTTTTTTAATTCCTATTTTATATATTGGTTATATGGTATATCATATATAACTCTTATAAGTAATGATAGGAACAATTTATTTAAATATTATGAAATAAAAAAAAATACTTAAACTCTATTTACACCATGTTACAAAACTAACTAAGTAATAAATTATTGATAATTCCATTTAACATTAAAATTATCAAAAAACAGATATTTGTAAATAAATGTAAATCTAAAGCTGGCTCTGGCCTGGAGTTGTAATTTTATATTTGTTATAAGTTGATGAAAAGTCGAATCAAATATTACTAAAGGTGTCAATACGAACCACTAAAATATTTATGAAAAAAGGTTTTATTTACATTATATTGCGAATATAGGCTTATATATTATTTAGTCAAGAAAATTATTAGAAAATATCTAATATTTTCCATTAAAAAAACTTCATCGTTATTTCATCTAGAATAATCTACGTCGTAATGCGAAGTTGAACTTGCACCTACAACTTTGTTGTCTATAGATCACTTGGATATGCCTGGCGCCATTTGATGTGATAATAAGTATAATAACAAAACAAAAAGGCATAATTATGGGCAATATTTGTAACAAACAAGAAGATTATTGCACAATATGTTTGCGTAACCACGGCACGATCGTGTTTCTCAGACTTAAATTAGAATCTGATCGGTATCTAATATAATCCATAAATAATTTACACGTAGTAAACAATCGCTGAATAATGATGGTCTTGGCCAAGCCCTAAATAAAGGTCAGGATTACTAATAAGTAATAATATTGCGGTGATAAATGTATTTGTGTTATGTCACCGTGTGTTGAAGAGAATTGTAAAGGATAAGTTTTAGAATTTCAAATTTGAAAACCATGTGCCATACAATATTCAATATACATTATACGGGCACAAAGAATGTGGTATTATATTATTTCAAAATTAGAGAAGCATTTACTAATGTTTAGTTTTAAATTGGGTTCAAGGTTTTTCTATGTAAATCTTATCTTCTCTATTATTCTTGGTAACCTAAAATTGGTCTTAATCAAAGAAAAATTCGTGGACTGATTTTAATGTTATATACACGTTTTCTGCAAAATATTTCTAATAATAAGGTTAGAACCTGAGCTAAAACTACCATTCTTAATATATTCTAAAGCTAGATGTTGTTTTTGAAATATGATCAAATTAAGTTTGTTACTCATGACTTTAGATTATAAGGATACGGCATGCGGCGTAACTATGACAACGAGCAATCATACAATCAATCAATTGATTCAGCCAGGACACCGTATGATTGCCTCATTATTCAATAACCACTGGCGCCGTCGAATACCTTGAATCCATTACATAATTCAATTAGGGAATTTTCCAATTTATATACAATATTTTCTCTATATACCAGTAGAGGCCATTTGGCAACAAAAAAGTCACAACTATATTTACTAAAGACGTATAATCAATTATGAAAATAAACCAACTGGCATATAAGTCATTGTGTGTAGCTATATGTATATGTGTGTTAGCAAAGTTAAAGAAATATTTTATATGTAGTATCAAAGCTTAGAGTTGTCAAAGGCAGACAAGATTAATAATAACCTGCGGTGATGGATACATCCTTGTTAGAAGTGTTTCTTAAATATTATTCTTAGCCGAAACAAAGTTATATTTACAGCAACGGAAGCGATGACAAAAATATACTATAATTACTTTGAAACTGTATTTGATCGTAGCACGGTTTATCAAATGAAACGGTGACGTGATTAAGATGGATTATGCGTCATCCCGTTGAATTCACTTGCTTCATGACTTATACATGTGTTGGGGCTCAGTCATTTAGTGGACATCCGAAGCATTTCCTCATTGCAGCACGCGCCTGCGCCCGCGCCGTTTATGGAATGCTTTCTTTTCTTACTTGCAATATTAATGAGTTATCGATTCACGAAAGCAAGTACTTTGCCAGCATTATAAAACATTGTTGCTTGTTGATTTGTGAACTTTATATTACGCTAATCAATGCGGTTTTTCTACCAAATAGTATAAACCTACTAATCGATGTAATTTATGTTAAATAATCCAATCAAAATATATTAGATAGATAATATACACACATAATAGATAAGAACCGACCCTTGTGACGCACTGGTTAGTTTTTAAGTGGTTGACATTAGCGTAGGCGAGTAATGTCTCTCATTACCATCATCCTGTCTCTAATTTCCTACTCCGTCGATCTAACACTGACCCATATTCCCGGAACACATTATTAGGTCGAGAGTCAATTTTGCATCGATCATCAATGTTAACTAGATCGCCAATTGTTACGGCGAAGCAAGTTCAATAGAGTCTTAATATTAAGCCAGAAAACCAATAATCCTTATTCCGAACGATGTAACAGCTAAATACAGGGCAGCTTTTTGTGACGCGTCGCATTTTTTTGCGAGTTTCGGAAGCAGGTAGAGATCCTAGATCCGGGTTCTCTTTTGTGTTGCCATTGTTGATTTGAAAATGTTTACAAATTGAAATTTTGGAAGTAATAACTGTCGGAATAAATCAGCTGCGTTATTCGGCCAATTGATGCCCAATTCGCGTACAGTTTTTGTAAGAGTAGTCTACACAATTCAGATGTTAAGTACGTTTTCAAAGCATCGGCATCTATTAGCTGTTTGATTAACAGATTTAAATAATAAAAAATCCTCGCAATATTTAACGTACTATTTAAAGACCTACTTAAATATGTCGATGGGTGAATAATAAAGATACACAGGAACGTACGATTATGTTTAATGTCGTCTCAAAGTACCAGTTTTTTCTACATCAAAATAATGAATCAATTTAATTTGTGAGATTATGTCCTGCAATCGAAGCTAAGATATTTCATATTCCACAATTTGATTTGTTCAACTTGGTGTTCACCATCACTCAATCCGATTAAACCCGGATTTCTCAGGGAGTATATATATTATTCATATGAATAGGTACGTATTAAAAACCTTTAAATAATCTTGTAAAAAAGCATTGAAATATTAAAATTCAAAATTATCAGACATGATGTGCCTTATATTTCGTCTGTGGTTAGCAACCTTGTTGACAATCATTCCTTCAACCGTGACAATAGATCAGTGACCAGAGAATCCCAGCCGGTGGCATGTGGTGGAACTAACAATACCGATTACGGTATTTTACTGTACGGACTGCACGCACTACGCAATTTTATGCAGATTTCGTTGTAACTGTCCGGTCACAGTTATAGAGCATAACGCAAATGAAACTGCATTCCATCATATGCGTATAACGAATATTGTATTTTGTCAAGTTTACACATTACGCTAAAAACTATGCTAAATAAGAACAATATAGTGTTATAGCAAATCTCTAATTGCATATGAAACGTGAGATAATGCAGAAGATTTTTATTATGATAATTATATAGTTTATTGACCTCAGTGATAACTGTACTGCAATTTATTTTATAACAATTTTTACTGTTTCGTATAAGTTTGTGCTTTAATTATTTTTGATGAAATCATTACAGTGGTAATGATTTGCCACTTAATGTATACGTAATTAAATTTTATCGTAATCGTAACGTGAGAATACTGAATGCGTCAAAATGAGGAAAAAATTTAAATATGTATATGCAAGAAATACATAAAATTATCAAATTGGATATATACTTAGTTTTACACTACATAAATAAATCACACTTTTCTTTGGATACTAATTTAATGTATTACAAAGTGTACATTAATATTGTTTAATACATTAAAAATATATAAAGCTTATTCGAAGTGCTCTCTTTAAGCCTTGATCTAATGAATCAATAGCAGGAAGTACCTACTCTTTTTATGGGAAATTCTACACTGTCAATTTTACTATGGATTTTTTCAATTTTACTTTTAACTGGATAGCTTTAGATACTCCAAATCCAAATGATGGCGTTAAGACGCCCTACTCTTCAAAAGTGCACTTAAATCTTAATGAAGTAGCTAAATATCAGGATGAAGGCCAGTCTCTAGCTCTGACGATGTCCGGAATGTGTGTGTCAAGTTGAAACTTAGTATTTTGTAAAATCTAAGCTAAGTAAATGGTTCCATGCCACTTCAATGTAATTGCATAAAGGAAATGTAATATCATAATGTGCATGGTATTTCCGCTTCCACGGTTGAACGGTTTATGGGACAGAAGACTAAAATAAAAGTTCAAAAAATTACATCACTGGGTTACAATACTGTAAACGACATATTATTAATTTTACGTTAAATAAAGAACATTTGTGATAACTTATGTAAATTTAATTAAAACAATAAATAAAAAAGCTTATTAAAAAACTAATTTCATATAGCAATTAGCTTAATTATGGCGGCTGTGTGAAAAAGAATAAAAAAACAAAGTGCTAATATTGCAAAAAATATAACGAGGTGGTCATCGCTCATCGTTATGGGATTTCGGCTCTTTAATATTTGCTTTGCGGCACGTTCCTGCAGGCTATCAATATAATACACCTATAATAGAATTATAATAATGACATTATTGTTTTTTGTATGTTTGTTTGTAATTTATAAACTAAAATTAAAACTAAAGCAATATCAACAAAAATCCTCCGTGAACCGTTATTTATTTTTAATTTTTATTTGTACTCGAAACTAGCAGTAAATTTATACATGAATTTGGTACTTTACATATAAAAACTTATTTTATTCGTATGTTTGCAAATTTCTATATAAAAAAGTAAGGAAATATTATTAAAATTAATAATTGAGTATCATCTTGTAGATCACAGTCGGGGCGGATCGCTAGTCAAAATCCAAAATAAATTATATAAAATGGATGAAAAACCCCAGTTAACTTGTCGGCGATCACTAAATATAATGTTTGATCGTACCTTAATGACAAAGCGCGGAATGGAACCACCTTTTGTGTTAAGCCGACTGACATTACGACTTGGATTTACTAAATTAGCATTTATTTGTATTCATCTCAAGGTCGATTTTGTCATAGAGGATCCACCACAAACATCTACTAAGGAGGTCTCCATAATTGAGCAATCATCTACTCCAACTCTTTGTGGTGAACAATGCATTGGAGTTAAATGAATTTCATTATTTGTTTTCCTTATTTTGGGACTACTTAGATGCAGCCTTGTTTTATAATTACTACAATATACAAGAGTAGGTATAAGTGACAAAATCAAATACTCAGTTCAGAAAGCTTTGCTTTTCATATAACATTACCTATTAATATTTCGTAATTATGTTAGTATTATATATTCTTAAGTTGTATACAATATACAAACTACATATAACCACCAAAATATCTATATAGATATTCATTCGATACTCGAAAATTAATAATTATTTATTTAGTAGGCGTATGGTATGGTATCTTTTTATAATGAACGACATAAACTTATGGAAAATAATAAATAACAAAGCTCACACATCAATATTATTTTTTAATTAATCCGAAGTGAGAAAGCGTTATCTTCGTAGGCCTTGTTTACTTGTGTTGCCCACTGTGCGTACAAAACCTCGCCCAACATTGCTTATGAGTAGAACTTTTTAATAAACTTCCATTCGAAATCAGAGAGTAAAAATCATTGGGAGATTTTACGCGAACGTAGAAATTTATGTTAACTCTTTCAGTAAAATATTTATCTTTATATAAGTTTATATTGAGTGAACTATGTACTCTTACAACTTCTCTACATAGATCATCGATCGAGCAATATCAGAAGTAACAAGCATTTTGGAACCGGATCTCCTATTCAATGGGCTTGGGCACCTGTTACTTGAATACTACATGAATCATATTGACCTACTCAATGCTCAATCTTAACTAGTTATCAGAGCTATGCAGGTTACAATAATAACAATTCGCCGATTAAGCTATCTAACGCTACAATAGAGGTTTAACAAAACAACATTATAATATATAGGAAATACAAATTTTAGGCTAAATCTGATCTGTTACATAGAGACTAAAGACCATGCTTGAAAGAGAATGTCAACGAATCAGAAGTGTATGTATGCTTCATTGGTATTTCAAGCGGATACTAAAAATAACTTTGAATGAGAGAAACGATCAATATTGAATAATGAGTTGTTCTCTTCGTCGACTTAAGAATCAAGATTGGTATGGCTAATTCCTTTCACTTGAACTTAACTGGACACTAGACACTGCCTCCTGTAATATGCTGTATCCATTGTGGTCGGTTTATCTACTTTTTTATAAGTAATTACGCATTAATTTTGGTTACCGCCTAATGCCGCGACAAATACATTCATTTAAGTCAGGTCGAAGACCGGCCTTGCAAAATGTCGCGAGAATTTATTTTCGAACGTGATTCATAGTTAGCTACCAGCTAACCAAGCCCACAAAATACCTTCAGAATTACCTATCACAATGTTATTAAAACCCCATAATTATAACTACATCACGCTGATGATAACATCAAATGAAACGGGTGACTTATTTATCCGAAACAGGATTAACGCCAGGAAATCGGGCAACAGGATACGTCGCTTACAAGTACTTTAAATTAGTTTATGATATTTTTTTCTAGTGAAGAAATATTTATACACCATTGCTGTTTAACTCACCGCTGTCTCCTTCATAAACTAGCAGAAAACGAATTAAATAGCACGTACTGCGAGAGTTTCAACCCATAAATAACCAAGTGAGAGAGTGACAAAGAAGTCTGTTCAAAGTTTAAACAGATCATTTATACAATTGCGAGACTTAGGAACGTTTGTTGTATTCTGGTAACAATTATAAGGACGAGTAAGACTATGTTAGTTAGTTAGATTTATATTCTGTTTAACCCAGGTGTTTATTTTGGAGACCTAAATTAAATATAAAATGGAGATTGATAAATCTAGGGATGTCAATTTACTTAATTAAAACTTATTAACTTGCTCACAAATGGAAATTGAACATTATCGTTGATCTCCCGATGCATTTTAACCTCATAAATAAAATATCAATTAAGATAAATGTCAAGTCACTTTACAACAAAAATTATCAAATTTTACAATTATTAACAAACTATACAATCGTAATATTATGTTTATTTTTAATAGAGGTCGGTCCCACGAAAAGAAATACGATAAAACATTTTAAAAAAACTGATTTTCTATTACTTCACATTTACATTAATTAAACTTTTAACTTCGAGTTATATAAATAATGTAATTAGTTTGGGTTTATCTACAATTATTCAGTTTTATTTAAATGGGACTTCTTGTTCAAACAATAATACGTAAATATAATAACTTTTTAGTTTTTAATAACAAAAATCGTAACCTTTGTCTTTGCCTTGGGTGTATGTAAATTCATGGTAAATTCCAAAGGACATTCACTTTTAAGCTCATAGTGTGTCGTTTTAAAACATATATGGAAAACCCGTAAATTAAAGCCTTATTTACTGCACATTCTCCATTTTTGGCTTTCATATTAGTGAGTTAAATACATGCCCAACTAAATATACCCATAGATTAAAAGCTGTAAAAGGGTACTTGTTTTTTCTTTTGTTATATAGAATAGTCAAGTATTATGCATGCAACTCAAATATAATAAAATATGTATATGTTAGATCTCAAAACATTCACACGGCTGACACGGTTCTTGTTCACGACTTGTCTAATCGATTTTTTGGTAATCAACGTGAAACTGAACTCTTAGTATTAGATGTCTCAATGTTTTTATCAACATAATACCGAATTGGTATCGATTGCACCGGATCGATCCCGTGCACCTGTCACGATGTTTCGCCGGTAAATCACACTGATCGATGACGAATCGATTTTTAAATTTAAATGACTTTATTGGAATTTTGTCGAAATACTCAATCCGATTCATACCAATGAAACATAAATATTTCTAACTTTTTTGAGACTAAACTTTAAATAGGTATTACTGTTAAATTTTAGTTCAATATTTAATTGTTTTATTTTAGTTTTCTCGATATGTATTATAGGACAATAACAATTTAATAAAATACGTTAAATGCGTATATAAATTAAGGAATTCTGCTGGGTTCAATATTTGTTTTGGAGCATTCAAAATTCGAATGAAAAATCAGAAAGACTAAAAAGCCGTCTTTGGCTAGCGTTGGACCCCAATTTATTGGCCTTCACAGTGATATATCACATCAGGCCACCGGGACCGCTCGACGCGCTGCGATCGCTCTTTATTGAGATGTAGTGGACGGTACGTTTATGTATGGGTGACACATAAACCTACCTAACACATTAATTACCTTAACCACCATCCTGTAGTATGTGCAAATGGACTTTATGTTTAAAAGCTTAAAGTCTAAAGTAATGTGTAGGGTTTTTCGTGCAGGTAGGTTCTGTTTGTGTAATTTTTCACGTAAGTGGTAGACGCGAGCAGCGGGGGAGCGCCGACAAAGACCCCAGGGTAGCCCTGGCCACTGCTCCTCGGCTCTACTACTGTGATATTAGTAATAACGTCACAATCTCTTGAATATCTGATAAGTATGAACACTTAAGAGAATGAATTATGACTCGTGATTACTGACACCTTCAGTATATAATTATAATATACGGAGCTTCGTAAATCTGTTTACTTTAACCGAACATGTGACTTATAAGCACGATCAATTACTTATTGTAGGTTTTTGGTGATTGATTTCTTAGTTGGTTATAGGACACAGGTGCTTAGTTTATGTTTTGGGTACTAGACATAACTATATCTACTTATACTTATCGGATTAAGACGACGCCATTATTGTTGGAAAGTTAAGGGGTCACTCCACAAACGATAAAAACCAAGCAATTCGCGTAGGTTCATATTTTGGCGGCGTCCGCCCACCGTTGTCCTATTGTCTGCCCACAGAAACGTGCTATGATGTCATTTACTAAATAAATAACCCGTAACGATATTTGCCCAATTTCTACACGTACCAATTTATATCCATCCATCCATTGGGCTTATTGCAGGAAATACAATAATAAAATTCAAATACAAAACTGCTATGCGATATGGTTATCTATATTGTTTACTAAACTGAATACATACATTTTATCACTAAAAACCGTAAGGAAAGAAAAACTTTTTTTTTATAGACTTTGTAAGTTTCAATATGCGCTGTACGATAGATAAAAAAATCTATGGCTTTAGATAATCCAAAGAAAAATTTAACACATTTTGAGATGCTTATACAAAATGTTTGCAACAGGCCTTTATTCGTTGCAGTTTTCGAACAAAGACGACTAACTCTATAGTGGTTAATGTAAGGTAAACATCGCATTAGAGGATGCAACAATACTATGTCCGGTCGGCTTATATCTGTGACATTTTCTCAGTAACGTCGGATTAGTACGGAGAACAACTTGTGTGGCTGCGATTAATGATTAGTTCCGTTTGCGTTGGCAATTACTCTTCTCTAATAATATTACTTTAAGGTATGATACAAGACACTTCATTCATAGTCCAATTTTGTGAATGACACATTTACAAGTAAGAATCTGTAAACTCGGTGTCTTGTGGCATTATAATAAAGATTAAATATATATTTTGTGGTAGTTTGCAAAGTTTCACTTACTACAAAATAACCTACTTTCGAATGTACCTTTTCCTTGTTTTACACAGGGTCGATTTCGGCACCGATTGCATTGTATTATCAGACAGAAACAAGTTAGCAAGAAAAGCTATTTGAAAGTTTCACGTGCATCCCAGACGTGATTAAGATCTAGAATATTTAGATTTTAGAACAATAGCGTATATAATCTCGGATGAAGAAAGGTGGGCGTGGGAAGGGCCAGGTCTAGCACGCTAACTCGCTGCACAAACATATTCTTCGCACTACCTATTCGCTACCTGTTACCTCAACAACAAATATCGAATCTCGTTAATCTCCTTGTCAAATATGTTTACACTGAATATATACGGTATATGGCAGACATATTTGTTTCGACATTTTTTGACAAATTTAACGTAATTTTATATATTCCTTCCTTATACGAAACTCGTATTATTTTTCATACCTCGCTCCCTGTACATAGTAGTAAAGGACTTAGATTCTTGAGCCCTTTTAAAGTCATGAGTACGATATAAATATTGTAAACAATTTATTAATGGAGTTAATTCTCACTTGACGTTTTAAATTCCAGGCCACATTACATAAGTATTATAAATGTAACGTTACCGGCAGCAAATTTTAAAAAGCTTATTTAAAATAGGTAGATACGTATCTAATATGTATAGCCGAATATTTTACATTAAAAAAAACAAAGCCTAATTTACATAATCAACACTTAAATACAAAAGCTTTTTGATTTAAAAATTAGTACATTGAATAATAATGAACGTTAAGTAGTAAATTAAAAAGTGGAGTTTAATAAAATAATATTATCATAATTTTATGATATAGAGATAATTTTGATGGCTGTGTAATAAATGGTGAAGTGTGGGAATTTTAGAAGCAGCTGATGTGTGACCAGCGACCACGGACTGTGGAGTCCGAGTTGGCAACACTAAAATTATAGTATACAAGCCATAGATTAAAACGTAATTGCGTCAAAGATAACCATAGAAATAACTTAATATGATAATGATAAAATCGTATTATGGCGTAGGTAATATAATTTATTTATTATACTTTGTATTGTTTTTTGTGTATTCGGTCAATATTAATTTTAATATTATTATGAAGCATAAAAAAATCTACACAAATAACCGCGAAAAAGATTATTAAAAATGTAATTAATTAAGAACTTTTATTGCAGAATTATGACTGACCATTACTTTTGGAGTCATCGCATTTCTCTATGTAAAATGTAAACGTAGTCTCGCAGTCATACTATTAATACATCTGCGATATCATAGTTGTTTGTGAACTTTTGTGACTGCAAGTATTTTTGGAATATAGTTGAATTCCCGAACCGTCTGCTTGAGGCAGTATGACGAATCCAATTAACAATACTAACGAACACTGTCAGCTCAGACGAATACTATTTATGTTTCCTCAGAGTCATTGTAAATATTTAGTCCAGAACGCGTCTGGCATCGCCCTTGTCTTATCTCTTAATCGTAAACGTTTCACGAATCTCTGCTTTCTTCACAGGATATGGGTTTGTAAATAACTATTAGAATATGCGGACATTTGAAAGCTATGCGTTAAGTACGTTTGTTTACATAAAATGTGTCTAGTGAACTGTGATAAAAAGAAACAGGATGATTTGTTCTATTTACGTGTTCTCGCTTCAAAATATAGTTTTGTGGTAAACGTAAATAGCATTAGTACGTACAACGAATTCAAATGTTAATGTAATATGACATTTAATATTTCAGAATAAACTTCTTTGTAATAACATTGTAATACTTGTAATATATAAATATATTACAAGTAGACGTTTCAGATACTGCGCAACAATCATTGACGTGTTTAACATTCGCGTAAATCGAAGACATTTCTACTCGTATATGAGGTACCTACCTGAATTTATCTAGTTTTGTTTATTAACTAAATGACTACACGCAATTAGAGAAAATAAGCGTACTATATATTTAATAAACAGGCTGGCAGTGAATTTTTTGCCTTAAATTGAAGAAGAATTTAGGTGGACGGTGCATGTTCCGATGTTCCGGGGATAGTAGGGGAGGTGTATCTTCCATTCTAAAGTGGTAAAAGCTGTGAATCCAATAGTAGTGATAAATATGTAAAATAAGGAATTCGCCGCTAGCGTGCGCGTGGGCACTGACAGGTGAAGTCGGTCGATTATCCGCTAATTTATACGCACCGATCAACTTCTTGTTTTCACGTTACGATATTATTGAAATTTCGATCTATTTCTTAATAGAAAACAAACACTTTAGTTGTTTTCTATTTTATTGATATACAAATAGTAAATATTAGTATACGCAGGATTGATCCATGTATAATGACTGTAAAGTAATAAAAACTCAACTAACTAACGTTTGTCCAACGACATCATAAAATAAACTGAGCTTAAAATACAATACAAAATATTTAAGACATGTTAAATATTATATCGTTAGTGTAGTATGCCCTTATGTGTTGTTTTAACAGCACAGGTATTGCTAACAAAATATGCATAAACACGAGGCCTGATGTCACCAACGCATCATTGAGGCCCTTTTGGGAATCTTTACGAGCGATACCTCCACAATATTCGCGAGTTCATTCACCACAAAATAAAGTTTTCTAATATCTGTAATACATTTCCTTTTGAGATTGTCACGCGGCTGTGAACCGGGTTTCCCATATAAAACGATCGAATAATTATGTAATGCCTGAAGGCTCTATCATAGAGGTCATTCGATAACCTTATATGCTTCAAGGTTAATGGACACAATAACTTATTTGAATACGGCTACGGCTCTAATTATACAAATGGACTACCGATTGTTTATTATCAATTGACTTAATTATATATAGAGATTATTTACTAATATTAGGCTCAATCTTGAAATAGTATTTTTTAAAATTTAATCTTAGCCCGTAACCAGATTGTCATACAAATTTTCTATGTAGATTTTATGCTACCACTGTAAAAGGTAAGATGATAAGTTTTACAATTATCCTTATTTCATACTCTACTCCCACTATAGTCATGTTTTTATGAAAACTAAATGAGTAGTAAAACCCCGTAACCACGTTTTATTTAATTATATTATTTTAAACTCGCATATATATAAAATATCCTTCTTTATCGTATACTAAGATAGAATAAAATACGCTTTCTTTCACGGTTCATGCACGCACATAAGTGTTGATTATTTCAATTTTATATCTACATTGGTTAAACTTCAGAATATAAACATAAAAACAATTTGTACATATTTATCAAAAGGGACAGGTGCGTGAGAAAGCAGTATGCGTGAAATTAGTGTAAATCCACCGCGGTGTGGTCTGTTGACGAAAAAATACGATTACCAAAGCATCAACCCTCACGATTCGGCGCGGTGACCTCCCTTCATTTGTCCCTCGCAGCCTTCCAATATCAAAAATCTTTTTATTCGTCGTTCCTGATTACTTTCAAAGAAGTTCGCGTAAATAATTCATCGCGTATAATATGTATACTATGATATAATACTTAAATTTATATTATGTAGATGAACCTCTTTTAATTCGGTACGGTTTATTTAAGTGGTTCCTTACTTAATTTATTTTTTTGTTACTAGTTCATGTAATGTGTGTTCTGATTTAGTGTACGTTACATTACGCTACATTGGCGATAGGTCACTTATATTTAATTATACATTTCCTCACCTGTATTGGTCTAATAATTTAGTATAATTTATTAAGAAAATATAATTGTTTCACACTTGCTTAAGTGGTATTATTAATTTTATTGATCTTTTTCGTTAAGTGACAATTATTATTTTAACCTACAATTAAGTGCCATTATGTTAGTGATTTAATAAAAAAGCAAACATTATGACGTATACCACCGATTCGGTAAAGCTTTTAGTCTGAAGCTGCTTTCCGAAATGTTTTAATATATTAAAAAGTGCGGTAACACGTTTTGTGTCCGAGATGAAATCACACCATGAATAACAGATCGAATTGGGCGGTTATCTACGAGCGGGCGCCAAGATCGCAACGATAGAACAGTAATCGTCAATAAAATCTCAATTTAGATGGCACCGATACCGGGTGAGTTACGGACGGACAATCGGACAGAACACGAAAACCTACTCGACAAAGGAATGTGCCCTGCGACAGGACCTGCTAACGAATTAGGTACTTCAAATTGGGCGTTACATCAATTTTATTTTATAATTTATTTACCATTTTTTTAAAAGTAACACTGATGCCGCGTTACAAACTCGGATCCAGGTAAATGATCAGATTATTTTTACGCCGGACTTTCGTCGCGCGTATAATGAGTACCGCCTATAATCTATTAACACAATTAGCAAATAAAATTAAAAATAGCGACACACTTTAGTTATAATTACAATATTTTGTTATTTACTGCTTACCCGACCATTTGTATTTAATCATTTTTTGTTATTTAATATCTTAAACTGCCTTTTGCTTGTGTAATCTAAGGGTGTAACCCTAAGTTTTAACCCCATTGAAGATAAGCAAAAGAGTGTTTAAAAATAAATTTGTCGAAAGTGATAAATGATGAATATAACTTTTATTATATCAAATTAAATTAACGATCCGAAACGTACGTCCACCTTTTCTCACATTAGAGTTATCTTATCTGAAATGATTGCTTCCATTACCTTAGAGAACAGACACGTTGTTTTGTTAGCGAGGGAAGATAGAGAGATTAATGCGTAAAACTATTAATTTTGATTGAGGTGTGTTTTATTAAGTTATTGTTCTTGTTCCCTATGTTGATTTTAGTGCACCGTAAAATTAATAAAAACGGCTATTTGAATCCCCATTTACACTATTCATCAAAAGTATTCATGAGAAAATGTTTTTAATATACGTAAATAAATTACTTATTATATTATTACATATTAAGATTATAGCAATAAACACAAAGTAAACAAAATCGTATTGGGTAAATTAGGAGAAACGTGTAAACACGCGAGCTAAAAAATGTTGCAATTAGTGAAAATGATATAAAATGTTACACATAATAGTATGATTATTCATTGTGTGTCGTGGGGTTCCCACAGCGAGCTTTAATACATTTTCCGTGTACCAGTTAGCGCCCCATAAATTGATTAAGGGACTGCGGCGTCTCTCAAGAGTTTTTTCTGACAAGATTGCTTCTTATACATATTTGAAAGAACCACACATACGAACGTACTCATATAACAAATACTTGTGTACTTTTCCACCTATGCCTTGTGGCGATGTCAATACCTTAATTAAAAAAAATTATATGTTTACTGTTCATTATAATTGAATAAAGATTCTTTTTTCAGACATTCAGTGTCAGTGTTATCGCAACTTTTTTACGCGCGTCTTATGAGTTAAGATCATTACAATATACAGTGCACATAAGTAACTATAAATAATTCATTAAAAAATATATGATTGCAATCAAAAGTTCTCGTAAATAATGCGGGTAATATATTTATTGTCGTTGCAAATCTCCGTCAACGCGAATTGTGTGAACTTCCTGCCAGGAAATTACTTTCCTTGCAAACAGATACAATTTACCTAAAAGCGTCGTCAGTGATTTATAATCATAAACCGTTCGTGAAAAAATTACGATTGTAAGAGCATTACGGGTTCAAACTTAATAAGAGGACAACATTATCGTCTGAACTTGTATATTATCTTGTATTTCAAAATAATGCAGCAACAGAGACATCCACTGATATCGTACATGGTAAAACCACATAAATAGTATATTATAAAAAAGTAAATCGAATCGAAATTTAAATGGTGTATATTTCAATATCTATTCATAAGTTGAAATCTTATCGCATAGCAATAATATAAGAATGATGTCAGTAATTTGGTAAGGAGTTAAAATGTACAAAAAAGCCTGGAGGTGACAATATAAATAACAATTTGGCCCACCCCGATCGAATGTGGTTCGCCCGGATTAGCATAAGAATGCCGCATCACAGACGCCCACGAACCAACACTGTCCCTTGTCTCGTTGAATTAAATTTTGATTTACGTACATGCACAATACGCGAAACATACGTACGTGATAAAGTAAAGTGGAAGGAGAGGCAAAACTTCACGCTTGTAAAGTCACCACTATCTATTTATTGTTTCAGAATGTGCCTTCGATCGAAATAATTCTACAATTTCTAATTTTTATTTTAGACTAAGTTCGTAACACAAAGTATAGTTAACATTTTTAACGATTATAGTAAAATCGGATGAAAATAAAGTTATCTATATAATAAAGAATGCACAAACCTTTTCAATAATATAATTAAATATTTATACCAGCAGATAAGATTTTCTCTGTTACTTAGAAAAACGAAATATTACAAATTGGCAACTGGGTATTTTAACGGAAACACTCTATTTCTATAAATACATTGTAATTGGTATGTCTGGGCGATAAAGATAATATTAAAAAGATGCAACTTCAATTAGAGTGAATAAATAAATTTAATGGGCAACCGCCAAAAAAAATGTTGCAAAAAATGGACCCTTTCAAGCAATAACTTAATTTAAAAATGAGGTAATAACTCATGACACCGCTTTTGGTTGACGTAATTAACTGCTTCTTAAGATTCCTTATGCAAATTGTTGTTTATTTCTTTTTAATATTTAAATTAATTAGGGGATAACTTTGTGTTAAAAGGTAAAATAAAGATGCTTATTGATTACAAAGTTTAGTTTCAATTATAAGCTGACAAATTATTTTGAGTTTAGTTAGAATATATATTTAAAAGTAAAAGTCTTTAACCTACATATAAATTTTATATAAAAAGGCAGTCCAATTAGCTAAATACAACTCAAGCACATATAAAAAACCTCAACAACAAAACGCAAAAAAACTGAGAAACTCAAGAGTGAGCTCAGCGTTAATACGTATTTAAGATAATATATTTAACCATATAAAAATAAATGTCCACCTAATAAATCGAATTGGACTTTATCGGGTTTCGAGGCGACAGACAGAAACGATAAGAATGTGGATCTTCTCAGTTTTATTTAGAACTGTTTCGTTTAGTGATTGTCCTTAGATCCTTACGAGTTGTAATCAAAGTTGTTTTTCCTTAGTATCTGGTTTTGGACTTGGGTCGATATAAGTTTGTGACGGTTTGTAATCGGCGTTGCATCTTAATTTAGTTGTCTTGTACGTTTCAACGGTATATATGTAGAACTAATACTTCAGATTCTAGTTTTATTTTTATACATATTTTAGTATCCGTTGGTTATATATTTGCACATTTACTAGGTGTTTATGATAACAAAAAATTAAGTATTTTTACATTATTATTAATCTATGTACTTACCACATTAACAAATTCTTGAAAAGTAATGGACGGGCTGCTCGCACTCTTTGCCTTATCCAACAGGATCTGGAATAATATTTAATGAGAGATACAAACGAACACGGACATCGATATCCTTAAAATCTGAGGCCTATATTAAATAATTATACTTGTCTTATTATATTTATAAAAAAAATATAAAAGATAAGCACAGCCGTCATTCATTCATTCACGTTCCATTTTACTTATGATAATGATGCGCAAAACATAAATTATAAATAACACTTGTCATTATAAAAGTATTTAATGTTAAATATTTCATTTAGCAAGCCAATATGGGATTAGATTTCAAACTGTATCACATTACGTATTGTCTCGGGAATAAGACCTAGATAGAGAACCTCATTAAGAGCCTTTATAACACAGTTGACCTTAGGCGGTCAGAGCATATAAACTGAACGCGCTATCAAGTTTATCAGAAATGTAATAATGAAAAACTACTATACTCTAAATTTGATTTTATATGCATACTAAACTACTAAAAGGGAATATAGGCTTGTCACGGTAAGTAGATACATATTACGTAATAAATAAACGATTCTGCTACTTATATGTAATGGCGAACCGATGCCAAAAAGTTAACTATGGAGATATTAATATCGCACGACAAACGACATGCAAAACCAAATATGATTCATTATTTACCTCACGTTTGTGATGTGGCACCTGCGCTATAAAATCGGGATGTTGAAGGGTCTGTAGAAAATCCGGCCACGGGATCTCACCAAAACCCTCCGGATCAAACTGCATAAGAAAATAATAAACAAACCATTAGTATAAAATTCACACCTACGAGATTTGACACGGTGCCGTACAAAAACCAAATTGTGATTTCAAAGGCGCACCCGTGACGCCATAATCACCCGCCATTCCGAGAGTTTGTTATTAAATGTATTATTGTGATAATAAGTTCCAAAAAGGAGATGACAAAAAATATGAAGCGCCCCTATCTGCGCAGTGGCACATCTCAATGTCCTGTACGTGACGATACACCGTTTGATCTCCGGCGCTTCCGACACACTTTTATCTAATAAAAACTTTTGTTTCTGCTTCTGTACATTTTAATCAACTCAAAATAGGAATTTCTGGAAATTTGTTTTCACGTCGTAAATGTCAGCTCTTTTTAATGTTTTTGAAAGTCCATGTGCAAGGATTGTCAAGTAGTCGGGAGAGTAGTAGGATGACAGTTAACGAATTAATATACAATCACTTAACTTAAAATTTAAACTAGTTGTTAATACCACATTTATATTCAGACCGGACCATACAGAGCTGACCGGACATGAATGTTATCGAAGTCCTTATTATAATTGCAATTATAATATCATATTATAATGCAACCTAAGATGATATCTATACCTATGATGATATCAGAGAAGTGGCAGGTTTACCGTGGAACAGAGTGGCTCTAGAAAGACCAGAATGGTTGTGGGAGGGGGGGGGGGGAGATGTTGAGGTTGGAGGAGGCCTTTGCCGATTGGCAAACAGATCTACAGATCATCAAGAAAAAGCAAATTCTAGAATAAAAATTAAAATTTATTACTCTAAATTAATTGTACTTTAGAATATTGTTATTAGGTTAAGTTGATCTGAATTAAAAGGCTATTATTATTATTATTAATGCAACCTAAAGATGTCACATACATTAAAAACCATACTTTGCGCGTTTGCTGCGGCGACGATCGCACCAACTCACTGTTAATAGTCCAAGACGAAGTATGAAACATTTTTCATGGGTTTAAACTAATCAATAAGAAAAAGTAATAAGAAAAACGATTAATTCGACATTATATAAGCGATCTTCAGTATAATGAAGTAATTGAAAACCGTGTATCTTTTTGAACTTACCCGGTCAAAAAGCAGCCGCCATTTCTGTAACAAGAAATATCATGTAAATAATATAAACGTATAATGAAATATAGTAAGACTCTGTAGGATCGTGTATAATATTGAAAGTACTACAATGTTACTTACATCGTGCATCAACTCCCGTCGTATTTCAGCCTCGTCGAGCTCACTACCAAGGTCTGTGTGATCTGTGTCATAGAGGTGTTCGGCTGCCCGTGACAATGAACCAAGTGAGTCTCGCGCGGAGGCCAGAGAGCCAGTAACTGTTGGGAGTACCCCAGCTTCAATACCAGACTCCATTGAAGTGTTCGCAGAAAGGACAGTGGCGGCTGGGGGGGCGCAAATCTCGCCGCCACCGCAGCCACTGCCCATCCATATAGACATCTTAGAAACATTCACACCATAGAATAGTTTACGATTTACAGCATCTCAAACTTGGACAGATTAATTTGGTCAGTTTAAATATGGAATGGGAAGACTAAGGCACGTTCTCGACTTATGGCACCTGAAAATAAATATTAGTTTGAGTAATGTTCGTAAGAGTTTCATCTAATCAACAGTGTTTTAAAGGCTTTGTATAAGGAGTTATGGGTAAGGACACTGCTTGTATTTTTATAAACAGTATTTTGCAAAGCCGTAAGATAATTATTTTGACGAAAATCATTCCCAGATGCATTTTTTGAATTAACGTTTGTTTTGCACCTTAGCGGCTGTATACGTAAAACAATCAGTTTTTTTGTACAATACGAGTCTATTAAAGAATAGATTTAAATTCTAATTGTTAATTTTCACCTTAAGCCCTGTTACTATTTTTTTTTAAATACTTTATATACCTAATGTGTAAAGTTGATTTGGTATAATGTTTAATATATGTTAAAAAAACGTTTCAAACGTGTTTCTGAGTTAGGTTGTCGGTTTTAGCTAATAATTAGCGGCGCTGCATACAATTGTAATCTTATTAATGTTATCTCTATTCCTTGTCGAGGGTGTATTGGTACAAAAGGGCTTCAACCCCCAGCCCGTTGCCATGGCAACGTGTCGCAGTTTCATTCATATCCGCCGACATGCACTTTAACACGTGCGGTTATCGAAAATCACTATTATATCATCGTGCAAACTTAAACATGTTTTAAGTATATAATTCTTTATTGAACAACGACCTCTAAATAGATTACAACTTAAATACCAGTGCAAACTGAGACGTTGATTGCAGGTTCACAGATGATTGACCATTTTAATTCAAATTAGCCAAGGTGACCTAAATAATCATTCCGTGTAGGATGAATAAAGTATTACCTGGAAGCTAGTGTTCGGACAAAACACAGCTTAGGTTTTCGTAAATTGTTTATATTTATAAAACATGCATACAACCTTAAAATTGTGGGGCTCATATGACCACTTACCGTTCATATATTACATCACTATCATAAGGGACGATTTGCACAATATATCATTTCTGGTATTAGGTAACACGACATTTCGTGTCAAGAACTCATTAATTGTTGCTGAACATGCAGCATACGTCAAAACACTGTCCCAGTGAAAGTATAAGGATAGCGTCCAGAATCTGGCGCATGCGTTGTCCTAGCAACGAAGGGTGCATACGAAATAGTGCAATATCTTAGACTGCTAAAATAAGTGTCTCAGTAGGCTCTTTACTAGTCATTCAAATCTCGGTCTTAAAAAAAGTTGTGTAGTTAAATTATCTCTTTAAATTTTAGGCATATTAATTATATTTGAAATACAAAAGATTTTTTTAAACGTAATAATGACATGCTATTTTTGGCTTAAAAATAGCTGAATCTTCTAATACTATCTTCTATCAAAGTATCACGTTTTAGAATCCTATTATTCTGTATTATACACGCCATTATGTATGGGTAGGTAGGCCGCAAGACTTTCTAGTGTGAGGCTTTCTTGGTTTTCTGTGTTGAGTGGAGTGTTCGGGGCTTGATTTATATTGCACTTTTTGGATATTAATGCCCAATATCAGTTCAACATTACCGAGCCGCTGGGCATATGAAAAAATCATATACCGAGTCAAGAGAGTTACCACGTGTGGTAGTGGAACTCACCATTTAAGAATAAATTTCTTTTAGTTGCCTATAGGTATCCATAATATAATGCAAAGTTATACATAATAGTACATTAATGCAAATGCCGCAATACGGGCTATTAATATTCACGCCGGCGCATATACAGTGCTTTTCCTAAAAATCATAAAAATTAAGTATCATTATTAATATATTAATTCGATTTAATTAGCGTTGATATCAAATTAATTTAGAATTAGCACAATTTTCAGCTTCGCTCTCAATTTTAAATTTACCATCTGTTACGAAGGACAAACATACCTTAAAAGAATTATGAACATTTTAATGGTAAAAATATATTTTAGGCATAGAGGCTTAACCACATATTACTATCAGAGATTAGTGTTCATTTATCTAAACTTACTAGCGCCCTATGATATTATAGCAGCAAAGTTGAACCAATGTAGTTGTAGAAATATAAAAACATCGTAAAGATTTAGCTACAGGGTTGTTCTTCTTATATTGACAATAATATGAATTGTGAATATTATGTATAAACTTATTGGGACATTCTATTTCAATTATTATGATTGAAAAAAAACGATTCAACTTGCTTTCACAGGTTCTCTTGGTAAACTTACAGCCCACATAAAATACAAACTATGCTATTGGACTCTTCTATGTATCATGCAAAAAAGATTATTAAGGATATTTTTGCACATACATATTTTGGTTTCAGTATAATATATATAAATAATTTTTAAAAAATCAGTTAAGTATTTTGTACAATGCGTTTGGACTAGCGTAAAAATCTCATCCCGGATTAATCAATGTCTTTGAACGTTTAGTTTGTTAAAGATTCTCAACTGCTTAGAGCCTTAGACAGAATAATTTCTTGATAGATCTAGTATTCTGATCTGACACAATTTCTTATGTCGAAACTGACAAATGACAAGACTAAAAATAATAATATTATCATATTATGCATTTGAGCATTTTATTCGCGTGAAGTAATTTAGTAAATTTATAATATTATGCCTAATAGTCGAGCTGCTTTATTATTGCGACGATTCTCTTTTAATGATAATAAACTGAAGAATTTTGGTATTACGCAGAATTGTAAAGAAATAATTTTACCAAATCACATTTGCATTCAAAGGGATTTCTGCTGGTCCATAAGGTAAATATATACATAAAACATAAAACTAAAAATGTTAAAAGTAAACTAGCTAATAAAATAAAAATATCCCGTAAAAAATGTATTAAAATCTTATTGAGTCGATTTATATTCTAGAATAAACTCAGATTCTATTGTGTCGAATGGTACAAAAAAATTGAGAAAAGCAAATTATTGATTGCATTAAACAAAGAAGTTTTAATAAGATCTGTCTTGTCATATTCTATTGTCATATTTTTTATGAAATATTAAATTCTAGTTATTTACTTAATTATAAAGCTTTTTTGTTTTTTATTTAAGGATATCAACATTATGTAATAATAATTTTAATCCACCACACAATTTAAGAGGATTTTGTGATAATATAAATAAAATGTCAGTATCAACAGAAGAACCAAAACTAGGCGATAAGCCAAAATATACAAATAAACTAGCAAATGAAAAATCTCCATACTTATTACAGCATGCCAATAACCCTGTCAATTGGTATCCATGGTGCCAAGAAGCTCTTGACAAAGCAAAACAAGAAAATAAGCTTATTTTTCTTTCCGTTGGTTACTCTACATGCCATTGGTGCCATGTTATGGAAAAAGAATCTTTTGAAAATATTAATGTTGCCAAAATCATGAATGAAAGTTTTATAAATATTAAGCTAGATCGTGAAGAACGTCCAGATCTTGATCGACTTTATATGCTTTTTGTTATGGCTACAACAGGCTCAGGAGGTTGGCCTATGAGTGTTTTTTTGACACCACAACTTAAACCAATTAAAGGGGGCACTTATTACCCATTAGAAGATCGCTTTGGTTATCCAGGATTTAAAACTCTTCTACAAATAATGGCTGATAAATGGAGACAAAACAATAAAATCTTAATAGACATGGGTGACAATGTAATAGAACATATAAAAAATGCAACTCAACTAGATGTTAATACATCCCTGCCTGGTGAAGTAACATGGACGAGGTGCGTGGAAAAATATATTTCTATATATGAGCCAGAATTTGGTGGATTTGGTACAGCACCAAAATTTCCCCATGTACCAGCATTCAACTTTCTCTTCCATTTCTATGCTAGAGACAAATATGATCCAAAAGGAAAAGAATGTTTAGATATGTGCCTTCATACTTTAACCAAAATGGCTAAAGGTGGTATTCATGATCATATTTCTAGTGGATTTGCAAGATATTCAACTGATAATTATTGGCAAGTGCCTCATTTTGAGAAAATGCTCTATGATCAAGCTCAGTTAGTTGTTGCATATACTGACGCTTACCTAGCAACAAAAGATGAATTCTTTTCAGAGGTGGTTTGCGATATCATAAAGTATGTCAACACAGATCTAAGGCATGAGCTTGGTGGTTATTACAGTGCTGAAGATGCAGACTCTTACCCATATTTGGGTGCAAAGAACAAAGAAGAAGGAGCTTTTTATGTCTGGGGTTATGATGAACTAAAGTGTATTCTCTCGGACAAAGTATTGGAAAACCATTCATATTTAGACATATTTTGTCATTACTACAATGTTGAAAAAGATGGGAATGTTCCAGGTGTAGGGGTTAAAGGGGAGTTTGATAATAAAAATGTCCTAATTGTGTATGGGAGTGAAGGAGAGACAATGGAAAAATTTGGTCTAACAAAAGAGCAATTTAGGAAAGTTATAACTACTTGTCGAGAAATTTTATATGAAACACAACAAAAAAGACCAAGGCCACATTTGGATAGTAAATTGTTATGTTCATGGAATGGCTTAATGATATCAGGTTTAGCAAGAGCTGGTCAAGGATTGGAGGACAAGAGTTATGTTGATGATGCTATAAAAACTGCAAATTTTATTAAAGATCATTTCTATTGCAAAGATAGCAAAATTCTATTGCATTCATGTTATAAGGAAAAAGATGGAAGCATAACTCGCGGGTGAGTCAAACTACTGTACTGACTAAATAAAATGTTATTGTGCTTAAATATTTTAATCAATAAATTATTGTGATAAATAATTTATCCTTGGCTTCTTAGTCGCCAGAGTAGTTGATTATCTGTTAATGGTATTATACTCTGTGCTGAATATTTATGTCCAAGTGCTGTTCTACTGCAGAAGTCTTCACTAAGTCTTCAATATAATAAAATGGTTACCTATCAAGGCAGGTAGATTTTCCTTCGAATGCTAAATTTTAGCCTCTAAATTATGTCGAGGCAGTGAGAGAATTTAAATGTACATTTTGTTTTAGAGATGTACCAATTAAAGGTTTTTTGGATGATTACGCGTTCCTCATCCGTGGATTGCTCGATTTATATGAAGCATCTCTCGATATGGAGTGGCTGATATGGGCTAAAGATTTACAGCAGAAACAAAATGATTTATTCTGGGACTCTCATGTTGGTGGATATTACACATGCTCTGACGAAGATAAGAGTGTTATAATAAGATTGAAAGAAGGTACATACTGTGACTATGTTTGCATTGATATATATTTTTGAATATATATGAATAAAAAAATTATTGTAACTATTACAATCATTTCTCTACTGCCTAATTTACTCAGTAATTACGTACTTAAATATATTGTATACACAAATAATTATCTGTGTCTTAAATTGTTATCGGGATAATATATGCAATGAATGTATGTTACAGAAGTAATATTTAAAACTGCTTTTTAATTTTGTCATAATTATTGATTTTCTCTGTATGTGTGTATATGTGTGTGTGTTTTTTTTCATTTATATGTAAATGTGATATTGTGCTGTATGGGTTATATAAATAAAATTCGATATTTTTTTTACAGACCAAGATAGTGCTGAGCCAGCAGGCAACAGTGTCGCTTGTCACAATTTGTTACGACTCGCGGTATACGCGGACAAAAGTCCGGCGCCTGAAGGTGGTGAGAAGGAACGTGATATGGCGAAGAAATTACTTTTGGCCTTCTCACAACGTTTGCACGACACGCCCAACGCCCTACCGGAAATGGTATCGGCGTTGATGTTGTATAATGACTCTCCCACTCAGGTAAATCTTTCAAATTTTCTAAAATCATTACAAAATAATCCATTTTTATCGTTTGAACAATGCAAATTATGTGGAATTGAGAGCATTGTCTTAGACCCTCTCTTTGTATTGAAGGTGTTTTACTCTTATTGAGTCAGTATGCACGTAAAAGCATAACCACTATTTAAAAGTCAGTAAGATTTACTGCCTGGTCTTGGTAGTATTTTTGGCCCAGAGAGTTGTTAATTTTGTTTACCATTTTTAGTTATGATACAGGATATAGGCACCATGAAACCACCGGGGCAGATATGACATTTCTCCATTCCTGTCTGTCTGAAGCCTCTCACCTAAGTTCGCTCCAAGTCAATCGCCGCCAGGTCTACTTGGGTCGGCCTTGTTTACGCCAGTCCAAAGCTTGCCTTGGGATAGCCAGCTCGATTTGCGACGCCGAATCTGCACATAGACAGTTAATTGATTATTTATTCCAGGTGTTGATATCAGGTGGACGTTTAGACCCGCGCACGTTGGAGTTAGTGCGTGTCGTACGCTCTCGATTGTTGCCTGGCCGCGTGCTCACTGTCACCGATCCTAGCGAGACACCAGGTAATTAATATATTTTAAGATCGAAGTATATCTATATATCTTTATTCGAAGTATATTTTAGTCAAATTATTATTTGTTGAGTGGTTTTAAATGTATTGTGTTATGCAAATCACATAAAGGCCCATCCAGACTCTCCAAGAGACTGCACGAGGGAACGGGAGTTTCCGCATGTCTGCTTATCTTCTATACTCACTTTAGTAGGTATTACATCGCATTATGTCCCCTTAAGCACAAGTAGCAACAGCGGTTCCCCTACATAGTATGGATTAGGGCATTTCTAACTTTTATGTCTGTGGGAATAATATTTTTTGTTTCATTTACAGTGTTAAGTCGCAGCCGCAACGTAGACGTGCCTCGTGCGTACGTGTGCCGTCGTTACGCGTGCTCGTTGCCCGTCACTGAAGTCAAACAACTGGAGACTTTACTTGATGAACCCGCAAGGCGAGAATAATTCTCACTTTACGGTTATCTTTCAATCCAGCTCTGCTCAAAATAATGCTTTATATGATATATAGATTTCAAACAAAATTATCTAATTTGTTGGTTTTGTTTTTCATTAACGTAAATTGCATGTAGATGCTATATCTCAACTAACCATGGCCTAAAGTCTTGGAAAATTCTAGTCTAAATGTTATAATGTAGATAGTGAATGGAATGAGTGGAAATTAAAACATCTATAAACAATAAAAGTACATTTTAGTGTGTTTTTAATAATTGTATTGATGTAGTCAATGTATATTGTAATCACCACCAAACTTTAAAAGTTTTTAGTATTAACACAGATAAATAGAGCAGACTTTGCTCATAAAATCAAATTACTTTTAACTACTGGAAATTATTTCTTCGTCACAATGCTAATAAGTTCTTGTGCTTGTGCTAATAACATACCCAACACATGTATTTGGATCAATCTGGATTCATTGTTATAATGCAAATAGCAATATGGTGCTTACATTAGTATTACAAAGATCTGTTTTTACTATTTAATTTATAACCAGTATAAAGATGGCCACCAAGTGGGAACGATGGGTCTGAATTTGTGATAGAATAAACTAAATTATGTATTGTTATGTTTAAGTAAAGTTAATAAAGTTACTACCATAAAGTTCTGTTGTTTATTTATCGAAGTGACAAGTTTGACCTTACAAAATTTTATAGTGATTGACAGATTCTTGCTACACATTGATACTTTAAATATTAGCATATTTAGAGTTCAGTGAATACTGAATCTAACGGTACTTAAATTGAAAAAGATGTCGCCATATTTTCGTTTAAAAATATTAAGAAGACAATATTAAATTATCGGTCAAAGGGGAACGTCCCGTTTTTCATTTTAGACTCGCCTTTCCAATTTCGTTATGCAAAATACTAGTTTTAATAAGAAGTATAACAAATCCCCAAATCCCTGGGTTCCAACGGTTAAGTACTATGGTAACACACTATCGATCTAAATAAAAACAGTAAATATTATTATTATTTATTTTAACACCAATTTTTACAATAATACAATCGAATATTTTACTGTAATACCTGTATTGAAAAATTGATTACATACACATCAAGTTCCTACATTTAACTTACGAAAAGATTATCATACAAACACACATGTCAGGAAATTTCGATATAACGATTTTATTCGTACATTAAATACAGGACTCTCTCCTGTTTAAGTAATTTCAACAATTATTTGATTACATTTATACACATATCATTTAAATTCTAAGGATTCTGAGTGGATATAACTTATTAAATGCAAAACTAAATTACTGGCGACATCTATATATGTAGACTGACAATGCTATTTGAAAATTATCAGAAATTCTTTAAAATTACACACAAATTACTCGATTGGCAAAATTAAAACATCTTTAACGGGTCCAAACGTGAATATTTCCAATGTTTTGCAGCAATTTCAATTGAAATGATGTCTTATATTAACGCCATCTATTGCTGGTATTTGCTAAGTGTTTAATTAATATTCTCGGCAACAGAAGCGAATAACACCTGTGTGAAATACTACTAAGAACTATTTTAAATGAAATATTTAAATATCTTAATTAATAAAGATCTACGCTTTATTTATGAACTTTTATGCATGCATTATAAAATCAATCACCTGAGTTTCATAAGCCATTTATAATATTTGTGAAGATTTTTACAAACAATCCACATTTACTTAGTTATTACACTGTTCTAACTAAATGTGCCCGAGTCTTTTCATTACAGTAAAAACGATGGGACACTGAGCGAATGGGTACTTTGAAGTGTAATGATTTTATTGGCAAAAAGATGATATCTAGTCCAACTTTTTTTAAAGCTCAATAGATCTGTATGTGAAATTTCAGATCTAAACGTTTTTTTTTTTAATTTATACCTGAAATATTAAGATATACAACATGTCAATAAATATCATATTCACGTATGAGCTGAAAGAGACGAATATAAACTGAAATGTCAGATAATATATGCGTCTGTGGCCAAATAAATGCTACAATAGCATTTATCGAAACCCTTCAAAAGCTTTTCACTCTGTTTTAAGTGTAAGGTGTTTCCAACTGGGTTTTGTAGTCTCCATATATTCTAGTAATACTAATGATTGTTAAAAAAAAGTTATGAAAAATTTCGATAAACGCGTAATGTTTTTTAAATTCACACTAAATCAAATCGGCTCATCAGTTAGCTAACCTATGTACTATTAGGAAATTGTTACATCTACTCATTACATACACATAAATATTAAATATCACAAACTAATGTCAGTTCAGTCAAGTTCTAACTACAAAAAGCGATTATACAACGCAAAAAATATTTTATGAACACAATATTGAATTATGTATGAAGCTGAAAAAACCACAGTAAATCTGTAGTTTATGGATCCTTTGGCTTAAATCCTTTATGCCAAAGGATCCATAAACTAGCTTTAAAAAAAATCCAAGATTTTATAACATGGAACTTAAGTTTCGCGGCCGCATTAAATTGAGTAATTATTATCAAATATGTAAGTTCTTATTTATTATACGATCAACATTTTTGTTTTTTTTTTATCTTTATAATAAGTTTTTCAATAGCGTCCATAATAAGCAATGTGTTCTTAATTATATAATTTTCATACCTATATAATTTGTATTTATTCTAGTTAATGTGGCTGGTTGGAAAACGAACACTATGAAAATGCAAACGATGAACATCGAGGTAGATTAAGCATTTGTTCTAAATCATTTGAAAATTGTTTTATACTATAGCCAATGAGAAAGCACATCGAATTTCACTTATAACTATGCCATCAAAGTTTAAAGTTTTCATATAATCTATAGACAATACTATTTTTTTATGTTATACAATCTGTGGTAACTGTCAACAGATATGTTTCGCAGTTTCAAATACGTAACCACAGTATTAATATAGATTTACTTGTGTGTATTTAGTATTTATTTTAACATTAACAATCTTGCCGATTTATTATTTACGATACGCGAGTGACAGTGCATGATATTTATTCATCCTCACAAGTCTTTGCGATATTTTAACCAAAGAAAATTAACAATGCTTGGCAAAAAGCACACAGCCTGCATATCCCAGCCATATGCAATGTTACTTTGAAGCAATAAACCATTTAGTAAGGTTCTGTCTCACATATGTAAGCAGCGTAAACTCCATGTTACGTTACTGGTTTTAACGACCACTGTCTATAACACCATATAATGCACAATCGCTTCAGTGTCGTTATATAGAGTTTACACTGCATATATATAACGTTTAAAAAAATCTACTCAAAGAAATGTCAAACATTAAAAATGTTCTGAAAACATGGGAGAATCGTTTAAAGTCGACAATAATGTTTCTCATACATTAAAAATTAATAGCTTTCGAGAGAGTTATTTTTGTATATGTCTGTCACGCGCGTATACCGCTCGGCTATCTAACAGTTACCTTAAAGAAGATTAAATTTTGATTTTTTTTTATCTGAATATTTGAACTCGAAAACTTAAACAGTTGAAAATCATTCAGTCCCATTAAATCTTATAAACTAACAAATTCGTTACAAAGAAATTGTATACGGACCATGAGCATAATATAAATGCGAAATTCTAATTATATAAGAGAACTTTAGGATGCAAGATTTTTTTAAATTTAACTCACTACGCTCAAAATCCGTTTCTTATACTATTGTATTCATCGTAATATCACGATAATAGAGTTCAGTTTCTAATACATATAATCGTGAACGACAATTACTACATATAAGATAAGATTATAGAGAATGTTTCTGTCAAAAATATGGCAATTTACTAATAGTTTATAGAATTTTTTGTTTATTATGAAAATATAATCCAAATTTGTATTACTAAAGAACAATTTTAGTAGCACTTTTATTAGAAAAGAGATAGATATATAATAATGCAGTGGCGCTACAAGCCCAGGTGGGTCTCGGATTTACGTTTCTTTGATCATTCATATGTTTATAGACACTTATATATTACACGTTTTAAAAACGTATGCCGTCAAACTATATAAACGTTTTAAAAATATATATAAAATCAGCATTAATAATCAGTTGAATATTGATTGAATACTTGCAAAAAAATTATAAAATCACACAATATTTGTTCTTTGATGTTACTGTTTTCTTAATAAATCATGTCAATACAATTATGATTGAAAGTTGTGAATATTCCAATTAATACAAATCATACAAGTTCCAATATACAATTTAAGATACGTCACACTCATATTCTAGAACAGTCTTGTGGTAGAAGAGCAGGTATCTGTAAAACATAATTAACATTTTTAGTTACTGACAGACTCTTACCTAAATCCAATTTCGTTGAATTCTCAAAAAAATACGACATTTTTACGAAGGAAAAATCTTCTATAAGAGTAATTGTCCCCACGTATTTGTTAACCGAGAACAAAATTGAATATACTTTTGAATAGATAATAAAGTCTATAATTATATTATCATAACTTAATTGATCTTTAAACTCCGGCTTCAAAGATCAAAATAGTCGCAATTGCTACGAATCATACCGGATTCACTATTATTATAAAAAATAAATTCAATTTTGTACAATTTATGTGCAAAATATTTTTTTTATATAATTAAGTTTGGTAACAATTTAATTTAAGATAAAAATAATATAGTTTTTTTTTTGTTGGAAACGCACACAAACCGAACTAGAAATATTTCTTTGAAATAATTCCACAAAAAGTTGCTTTACCAAAAATGGAACCTTATTAAACATCAAGAAATACGAAGTTCATGTATAATATCCTACCCTTCACTATCCAGCACTTCCCTTAGCGAAGCCCGTGTGATCATATGATCGTCGCATTTGTACCAGCTGCCTTTCATCTGTCGAACGTACGCAGTATAATGCCCCGCGTCTAATGAACCGAGGTGGTTGACAACGGCGAACAATGAGTATCTGAAATTGTTTAAGCATTGAAATCTATTGAAATAAGCCTGTAGATTTTTTTTATATATTATCTAGATTTCGAAAAACAAAACTGTGTATACCGCATTTGGGATACGGGATGGGATAGCCGTAGACGTGATGGTAAGTATATTTTATAGCTTGGTTCTTGGTTCGAGTTGAAAAAATATTATTGAGTTTTTTAGTTAGTTCGTTTATTATGCTTCTATCATATGACCGGAATAATGTGAGATTTTAATAAGTTGGCCTTGTAACATTAAAACTAATAATACAGGCACGGGAACTATGGGTGGGTCTTGGTTTCGGATTGTATCCGTATATATGATTTTAGCCTCGATTCTTGTATCTATGTTATACCAGTTTATACCGCCTTGAACCACTTGACCAAGACTGCTGGTGCATATACATACCTATTATCCTCAAACAGCCCTTCAGGTGCATTATTATTGTCAGCCGCATCGACAGCCCTGCGATGAGACGACATAAATGGCGTCATATCCAACTCGGCGGGGAATGAAACGAAAGCGGAAATTTTCCTATCTATTTGCGAAGAATGTTCAAAACGTTTTAAATGGAAACTGGCGACTATCGGCAGGGTCTCGAGGGTTAATTGTTTGGTGGATTCACGGTATACCCGGCAATTCGAGCATTTAATTTTGGCCGCAGAGCCCAAATGTTCGGCGCGTGTGAAGCGCTCCAAGCAGGCTTGGAGGGATCTGAAAATTTAATATGAACCATAAAAACACAATAGATAATATTGCGAGAAAATAATGAACTACATGGGTCATGCTAATCGGAAATGTACCTACCTGTTCTAAATACCTACACATTTTGTACTTATTTCTTTTTTATATAGAAGAGGGGGCAAACGAGCCGGAAGCCCACCATTAAGGTGAAGTCGCCGACAATAGATACTCACGTGGCTGGAAGCTCGTGAGTGTGTTGCCGGCCTTTTAAGAAGTGGTATGCTTTTTTCTTGGGGGACCCTAAGTCGTAATGGTTCGGAAATTATATTCTCCAGGTATGGAATTCATATCACGCCAAGTGCGCAAAACTTGGATGCCGTATTGCATTAATAACGATATTTCGGGCAAGGTTTACAAACGCTTAAAATACTTTTGGAGGAACCGTCTAGCACCTTAAAATACAGCGGCATTTCTTTACCAAACCTAAGTATTGATTATATCATAATAACTTCATTTAACAAGAACTGGCTAAACAATATTTAAAATGTCTTTTATCATGGTAATTTATTGTAAAATAGATTTTTATAATAACGAAATGTATGATATTTAAAGGCTAAACAAATGTAACTATTTTATATGTTATAGAAATAATTATTGAAACAACATCTCTCTCAACGAACCAAAATATTTAGTTATTGCATTCATACGTTTACAATACTCTTGCGAATTTAATTTACTGTCAATTATTAAAGCTGCTATCGCGTTGAATTGAGCGCTTTTTAAGGCAATTTCTGCTGTGTATTAACCACATTGAGCAATTATTGCAAAGTATTCCTGAACCATTCAACAAAGCGTCTTCAAAATGAGAACATACTATTCCTTTAAAAGCTGGTAAGTTAATAAGCCTTCCAGGCGTTGCAAGTGTAAACCGCCTGTTTGTTTGCATTCCGTTACAAATATTTTTTAATGTATACTAACCCAGGTCCAGCAACATCCAGACTTATATCCCAGAACGGATCGATGGTAGTCGAAACACCAGAACATGAAGTGCACACAACATCGCTCTGCAATCCTCCAGTGAATATCTGGTCAATGATGCAATTACAACGACCATTCTCTTTCTTCTCACCATTGTCTTCAACTCCATTCATGCAATGCCTTGAATTACAAATTTATTCGTTAATTGACGTTAAAATATAACAAGGTATTTTAATTTACCGATAATTTTTCTAAATACATCTATGTATATAATATAAACACTAATTTTATTTATCATACTTTTTTAAAACAGAATTCATTTACTCGGTAGTTTTGACATGATTTCACGATACTTTATCATTAAATGTATTTTTAATATACGTATTTAAAAGTATATAAATTCGTATTTTTGATGTCCTCAAAATTAAGATATTAGTAAATAGTAGACAATCTAAGAAATATGTACCTATGAAGCACATCAAGTGTGGCTATGAAGAATTCGTGAGCATCCTGTTGCTCGTAGCCGGCAAGATGGCGCGCGTGAGTCCATATTAAATGAAGAAGACGGTGTAGAGTTAACGGTGTTTTTGCGCCCGAGTAAAATTCCTAATTATTGAAAAAAATTATTTAAAAAAATTACATACTGAACATACTACTACTTTGATGTATGAATGTAAAGCTCGATAAGGAAGGTAAACATTACATTGATAATATTATATGTAAGTACTTAAAAATTAATATACCTAGAATCGTTAATTCGTAATTAAGTACTGAAAAGACCAGACAGTACCAAAACATTAAATCATATCTTCCTCCGAATCAGATTTTTTGTTTTCCCATGAATCGCTTTCTAAACCAATTATAATAATGGTAAACCGTAATATAATTTCCAAACCAAATATTTTAAACACAAAATTCGTTCAAAATAAAACAATCTAAAGTTACATCAAAGCGAAACACAAAATGCAACAGGTAGAGTCCTACGTTATTGAATTGCCGGGTAAGCGCTGACAAATCAATATTTCGCGAGTTATTTATAGCGTACCTGAAACAGCTTCGAAACCTCGCATACGAGGCACTTCCCAGAACTTTGCGCTTTGCATTTATGCTTTTCGCCCAGGAAATAATCCCTCAGCAATGGAGTGTGAATTAAAGTCTGAAAATTGTATTATGCTCTGCAGTACGAGTATGTCTGCGGTAACCCTTTACTACAAAAGCCTTTGTTTTTCATATAACACCTAGCCTCAGTATCGTCTGAATAAGCCCCGTATATGTGTGAAAGCGAAACAAAGAGCTTCCTCCTTATTTATAACTACTGCCTATAACGCTACGGAGAATATAGATATGTATATATAGGTTTTATTTCAATAAAATATAGGTTATACAAAAATACACGCTTGGATAAACATTAATCATATCTCCTAACTCATACTGATCATGTTATAGCATAGACTGGTGTTCGAAAAAAACAGCTGCAGGTCAGTCCCCCCTAAAATATTTACAAAATCTACAATCATCTATTACGTCATCGAACAAATTATAAACGTGATATAGAAAATAAAAAAAAACCCTAAAACATTGGGAACTTGGGACATAGGAGTTTCTAGACTCTATTGAAAACTAGAGCCTAATCCTCGGAACCCGTTATTTCAGTTAGTTAAAGAGTTCGATGTTTCAACATTCAAGTCTTATTTAATTATGACGTAACTGTAAAATGGCGGATTCTTAGGTAGATACATATTACTATGAACTATGATCATATGCTTATATATTTTCAGTATAAAAATTACTTTAACCAAATTGTGTGTGTGTAGCAGTGTGTTAATCAATCAACATATATAGACATGAGAAAACATTTCATAATGATATATACTAATCTTATCAACAATGGTTAAATAAAAATATTAACAAATACATCCCCTCATTTAAGCACAAGAATGGTATAGTTTCTGAAACAATATTTTTATGGAAAACCAAAACCTAAATTTATGTTGTTGAATAGACATTGCAGGTATTAAAGATAAGTAGGCAATATATATTTTAATGTTTCTGGAAGGGATAGTATAAAATTAATTAATTACCAGTTTTATCTAAATTGGTACTTACTTGGACAATGCAATTCATAAAGCATGTGGATCCTAGATTCTGTAACCCTCGCAGTCCAATGGTTGTATGTGGGCTTATCATTCGTCTTTTCCGTAATCTTCGAAGAGCCATTGCTTCATTGTTGTTGGGGATCCAAGGAGTAAATGGGACACAGATTCCCAAAGACCTAATATTAAAACACTTGTCAGGTGATTAGGACTAAACAAAAGGTAAAGTGCAAAAAAACATTTTGAACCATCTTTATCCTGAATATTAAATCTCGAACTTTTGTGTAAACACTGAAGTGAGTTATAAGTTCTATACAATAAGGAAACAAAAATTATATTTTACACAAGATTTCAAAAAATAGAATAATGAATAAATCAAGTATTGAAGATTTTTAATTTAGTTTGCTATTTACTCACTTAGCTTCTTTCAATCTATGTGACATTGCTATTTCAGTTAGTTCACGGTCATAAATGTAGTCTTGGCATTGGGCACAATACACATTTCCATAGCTCAGGTCAACATAGAGAAAATGCTTTTTAGTCTTGGAATGCTCCTGAATATGTCCACCATAACATGCAAAATATATACAGTGTAGACATGAATGCATTCTTGGTCCAGGCTGACCACAAGCAAAACAAAGACATGAAGTAGCCTAAAATAATAAAACAAAATTGTTTAATCAGTATTAAAAGCATTTAGTTCACATGTTCATTAACTATACTTTTTTATAAAATAATTATATTGCCTAAATAGACAACACATTTTTGGTACATAAGTAAAAAAAAATGCATTAATTGTTACTTCAATAGTGATTAACTATTAATCTTTGACAGCTTATATTGTCAGTTATTTTTGTGTAGTCCATTTATTTCGAAAATGGATAATGTATTTTTGTAGTGTATAAAAAAAACACCAAAATCCTTGACGGCGACGCAGAAATTACCTAAACAGCTGAAGGTTACGGATCAGCTGATTACGCATCATCTTAAGATATCTACAAATTAATGTCTGTGTTTACGGCGGATGTTCAGGATATGTAGTGAATTTAAAACATTTATAGACAAAGCGTAACATTTACCTTATATCTTCTAGCTTCAAAGGAGGTGCACGACACAAAAAATGCGTGGATTATTTTATACGGATTGGTGCCTTTAGCGGCTTTAAAGTTGTTTAAATGAATGCAACCTGTATCATTCATTTTGTTTTTTTGCGGAAACGCCGATTAAGACAAACTGCGTCTTTTACCGATCTAAAACAAAAATATTTTTAAATACATATGTGGTCCGCCCTATAAGCATGTTACTTTTTATACGCTTAAAATAAAAAAAAATCGGGTAATACTTTTCAATGGACAAATGCTATTCGATAAATTAGCGGTACACCATTATCATCCTTTATTAGATATTTTATCAAAACAAACGCAATGTAACAAAAAAGACGACCGACCCGGACTATTCCACTCTATTTAACTCACCAATCGCCAATCAGCGGTCGGCAATCACCAGTCGACAATCAACACTCGGCAGTCGTGAGTCTACACACAATTTTTACGTTTGACATTACTGAATAGTGGCTTTGACTATGAGTTGGAAAAGTCCAATTGACGTAATTGATAGACCATATTCAAGCACAATTGTATATAGTCAATTTCGTCTGGACATAGTAGCCGTTAACAAACGTTCTACGTTAATTTAAAACGTTACAATTGACATTATGAGAAGTTAAACTGATAGATCTAAAAATTAATATTCATGGGTTGTCAAGCACATTATATGTAACAGGATCCCTCATTTGTTATCGCCTTCCTAAAAAGGGAGATACAACAATGTATGTTATATCTTTACGATGGTTACCCATAGTTTAAGCATGCCAATGAAAATGCATGCTTTATATTTTTTTACGATTAAATTATAATTAAAGATTATATTATTATAAATAAACTTTTACCAAAAAAAAAGAAGGTATGATGCATTGTTATACACAGCTTAGCACTCAATAATAGCATATTGAGTGCTAAGCTGAGTTATTGACATATAAATAAAAGTAATTTTCTTTGTCTTTTTAATAGTTTGTTTATTCGCATATTAATGGAAATACATTGAACCAGTTGTTTTTTTAAATAAAACTTCTTTTACTTATGTTATGGAGATTGTATTATATTGTTTGTCAGATCTACCAACTCGTCTCACTCAAAAGATAATTGTGACTAGTCTTATTTTTTTTTATACAAAGCCTATGCTTAACAACATCGTTTAGTTTTAAATAATTATTTTCCTGGTTTCGCAAAATAGATTTTTTAAGCTGTGTCATTCTGATTTATCTATAGCCGGTTTGCTCGAAACTGTCGGACCAGGCTTCCCGATGCAGATTGGAGGTTAAAAAAATATATTGTCAAAACGGGCTTTCAAAATTTGGAGTTGTCAATTTTGTAAATAAATATGGCCGCCATTTAATCTTAACGATGTAAACTTTTGTTTATGTTTTTAATAAACTTTAAGAAATGTTAAGTGAATTCGAGAATTTGTCTCTTGGAGGAAACAATGCTGCGAGTAGTCATGCAGATCCATTCACACATACAGGTAAATATGTTTCATATTTCGTGTTCGCTGATGTTGTTGACCTCAATGAATGTCTACATTCTACCTCTATTTGGAGTTGGCTGCTTAACGTTCAATTCAATACAACTTGCTGCATTTATTGTTTTCCAGAGCTAACGCCCGAACAGCAAAAGACTTTAATTGATATTAGACGGCGGAAGACAGAATTATTGTTGGAGATACAGGTTAGTGTTAATCTGTGCTGTCAGTAAATTTTAAAATTTGGATACTTGTTCAATTTTGATGGAGTTAAAAACTATTCTTACACTTATAAAATCAAACTTATTTTAAGTAATAAGCGTAACAGTTTTACAAATACTATTTTACCATGTCAAAACGAAGTACAGTATTAGGTTTGTAATTATAAATCTGTTTTGTAAAGTTATTTATAATGCAATTCAAACTGTATTGTTAGTAGTAACTAGTTCCTTCAGTAGATATTAGATGTGTTTAAACTAAAACTTATATCTTTAATTCGACACTTTTGAATGAGCTGTTTATACTATCACTCTCTGGAAGATGATCTACCAAGATGAGCCGGCAAAATCTTGATTGCTACTCTTCTAAAAAAAAATTTTGGAAATAAATTGTGTTATATTTTAAATATTTGTAAAACCAGTTTAAAATGTAGCTCTTGGATATCAAACAAAAATAAGCTATTATTGAATTTAAATATGTACTACTAAACTATGAAGAAACATTTTTAGATCATGTTTAGTTTGTGAAATTGTAATTTACTATAATACTCTAGTAACTCGTACTCTATGTGAACCATTCAAATCATTTTCTAAAAATGGATGTTAAATGATTTCCATGTATAAACACCAATATAATATGTATCCTAACCTTTTGAATCTGAGGATAGTTAAATTGAATAATATATCTTGAAATAATTGTTTTATTGCATAAACAACAACATTTTAAACATACAAATAACTTAGCAATTATGCTAACTTGCAAACTGAGAACACACAACAACAGTTAAACCGAACATTCAAGAGAATGTTCTTATTAATAAAATTATTATTATTTATTTTGTCTCATAGAAAAAATATGTTCGCTTATCTCCCCAATATTTTATTTCTATTATTACATAAATATTTATAATAATGTAATTTAAATTATCATATAACTACTACTATTTTTGATGCTTAAATCTTTGATATTTGATGCATTATTATATTACACTTGTAAATAAAATTATAATTTACTTAAACACAAATTCCCGATAACAATGTGTGTGTTTTTAAACGAATGCTATAGAATTTGGTAATGTTAAGTTATGTGTACCTACATTTATGTAATTTAACAATAGGCCAGACCTTTTCATTGAAAAAGCTGCAGTATTATTACAACACTAGGCATCAATGCAAGCTTATACTACGGTTGAGGGGCGACGAGAGAGGCATGACAGTGCGTACTGCGTACACCAGTAACTGCCGGGCCGCGTTGTGAGCGTGACGTGTTATGGCGTCAGTGACCAATTGAGCCCCAATACAAACTACATTTAAAATAAATAAAAACGCATCCATTGAAAAGTTCAAGTGTTGTGATATTATAAAAAAGGTTCAATTTTGTGACGTCTATTGCATTCTTGCATAATAACAAATTAGTAAATTTGCCAGTGATAAGGCGAGATAAGTGGAAATTGCTATGACTACGTCTGTCCTCGTTGATTTTGTTTATTAGCTTACGTCTTACGGGTATGCCTCAGATGTTAATTAATAATTAAAGTTCTACTAGTTTAATATCATATCATTCCACGTGTATATTAACGGTTATGACTCAATAAAATTGCTTAATTTATCATGTTAAGAAATATTAAATAAACGTAGACATCATGCAATATTACATAGCTATGAAAAAATTACATTATATTAATACCCACAATTTTTTGCTATTAACGAAAACTACTAAGCCCTTTTAAACGAAAAGTTATATAATTTGTATATTTTTAGTGGCTCTCACTTGTTTTTCGGGTGATCAAATTAATTAAGCCGGTGTTATAACCTAGTAGTTAAAATAGAAGTCGAGGTTGGCTGTTGGTCAAAATTAATCAATTTAAGCAGGAATGCGTATTTAACTATAATTACTTTGTTATGCGACATAATCCTTGATTTTATTTAAACCATTTGTGTGCAATGTTTAATATTTAATTAGGTTCAATAATTGTTTGATCATGATTCATCATGTCTACGCACCATCCATTACTACTCTAACAATATTATCTGTTCAATACAATAATATTGGCTAGGCTATTCACATTTCTTTGTTAATTTTACAATACAAACTTTTAAAAAATCTTGATCGTAATTTAAGTTTTACTTAAATAGTCATTTTTATTAGGCAGCCTAAACAGCTTCTAGAAAAGAATTAACAAAATTTAATATTGACTCATTACGATGAAAACAAGCAAAACATGCAAATAAGAAAACCTTGATTGTTGAATGAATTTGCATATATAAGGGTTTAAGGAAAAATATCACGTTTTCCTATTTAACATGTTATTGGACAATGGCGTCGATTCATTACTCTTATCAAATTTCCTCTGGACACTTCCGCCATGTGTTGTGTGTATGATTTTGATATAAGTCCGTCATTTCAATTACAAAAAGCTAAGAGTAATAAAATGTGATATAGTTAGCTTATATTGTTTTTTAATGTTTACTAATATATTTTGCATTTACACATTGCATTTCAAATTTTGCTTTTTACCGTGAACACAATACAACCTGTGATAACGGTTGCGTTCACTCAGACGTATTGTAAGATAAAAATTATCTATAGGTACGCGTATAGTTTGTCAGTTGTCACATTGCCAAACTGTAGTGGCGCTCGCGCCTGTCTTCAGTCTATAGCGTTCCTTAGCGAGAAGTGTATGGCGCGATGTGTTTACATGTTCGCCTTCTTTGCGAGGCGCTCTGGTGGCCGGTGCTGTTGAGATTTGCCCGTGCTACGCACACCTATGATGACGACTATGATCAGGTGCGTTTTGTCAGTGCGTTAAAGATGCCGCTTTATGCACAGCAGATTTGGCTTCGTCTATATTTGGCAGCAAGACGTAGGCTAATGACACTCGTATCGATAATCTGTAGTCATTCAAATTCCACTTGTTTTGCTTTACAAATTCCTTAATATTCTTATCGGGCTTGTAGATTTTGTATCTGCTTCATTTACCTTATCCGTAAAATAGGCTGAGACTCGTGTATGCGAAGTGTAATGCGTTTGGTGTGTTAGCGCTTGTGAAGTTATGTTTATCAAGGCCACGGCCGTGGCCGCCGAAGAAGAGCGCCGTGGCTCGGTTTCAAATTGGTTTTCATCATTAAGACGTGGGGGTCGGCGTAAGCGCGAAGACACAGGAGTACCATCTAACTATGGGTCTTTGGGAAGACGAAAAGATGGTACTCAGCCGCGTGGCAAAACGAGATCTGCGTGGGATTTAACCACCGTCACAAGAATGGTCTGTATTATGATACGATTATGCTTATTAAAGGCGAAAGTTAAGTAACAACAGCATTTGAACTTAGTTGGAAAATGAAATTTTGGCCATTATCCAAGTTGGCTGAATCGATCCTACTTTAGAGACTGCGTGCAGAACGATGACTGGACAATATTCAATGACAATATCATGGTCTTTGCTTTGCATGTATAAACGTAATATTAATGCTACTTAAGCTAAATAAAGAATCACTGCGTGCTCTTTGGTCACATGCTCTATCCTAAATAGTGCCAATGCGGGCCCATTATTTTTTTATTTAATTTTAATCGACATGGCATTTGTTACATACGTACAAATTACAATGTATGACTCATTCATTTCTCCCTCTTCATCGTCCATGCTAGGTTTGTTTATTGTAACAACACACAACTATCATTCTCATTCACAATTAAATAAGTTTAATAAATCGGTATCTGTATATTTTTAACTTTTGTATAAAACCTGTGAAATGGATTCGCTACGTCAAAATAAAAGTTTAATAAAACTCGATCAATCGTCTTGAGTAGGATGTATGCATAGAGTAAAATACCACGTGCTTCGGGTGCACGTGCTGGTGAAGTTATATCTACATATACGTGAATCTAAATTTAGAAACTCAATAAATTTTTAAAATAAATTTCTCTAACATACATGTTCTAATAATATAAAACATAATTTCAATGACGCCTGGAACTGACTAAAAGTGTGTCGGACCCAAATTCGCTTTAGGTTTGGTGCCAATTACCAAGGCATACAGTTTGACATACCTTGACCGTAATAACTTCCGTTAAACTGTTTTAGAAATGATTCTTTATTAATTTAAAGACGTTGAACACAATTGATTTTGACATCTAAACTGATCAGGAGGAGATACTGCTTTTTGTGTCTCTAAATGAAATCAATCTTTTTGTTTAGTGGTAATTTAAGAGGTGTATACATAATTATAAAATCAATAATATAATATTTTAACACAGTAATTTAGTGTAAGAGCTCATGAAGAAACAAAGTTGTTATTTTTTCCAATGTCCATTTTTTTACGTTACTTTGGACAATAGTAATGTTCCATCGATATTTTTTGTTCCCATTTAGTATCTGCCAGGACGGTGAAGAACACGTGGCTTAAGTGTGCGACTTTTAACCGTGGTTGTTGTTGCAATGACAGCTTGCTGTATGCATCAATAGCTTTGTTTTCTATAACGTATTCGTTTATACGATTTAATTTAAGACTACTACACATTTTCTTAAGAACCTATTTAACCTCATGGGAGCCATACAGTATCTCAGATACATATCCTCGCTTTTAAATTTGATTGCCAGGCACAGGGACTGATCAATTATTTATTCAAAAAAACAAAGACCCATCTAATGTTGTTGTGCTATTTATAACTATTATTGTTATTATTTACTAAGTCCGACGTTTACAAAACGTTTATAATAAGTATAACAATGTAGCATGCCTTTCACTTACAATCTTCGTGAAGTTCACGTTATTAGCTCAATAACACTATTAATTGTATAAATATTACACACAATTTAGTTTGTGTGCAACTTTTTTTCTATCGATTTTCATTCGAAATTAGAATTAGAAATGCACATTTTAGGTTTTTTTTGCTAATAAAGCAGGTATAATCCTTATTGTTATTGTAGGCCTAGGATCTATTTAATCTTCAAGAACCAACTCGCCTACATATAATTCTTCTCACTTATTCAAATTTATATTCTTAAAACGTGTGTATTCTTGGCACCAATTTTTAATTCGCCACTAGCGTCTTGTCAATATGGATGATCGTGACTTAGTTGTTAGAGTCATAATATGTTATACATGACCTTCTTTCCTATCCTGTTTTACTAGCTGAACGCTAGTTAAATTCTATTTTAATTAAGCTTAAGGTGCTTGTTACTCGTCGATACATTATAACAATTAGTTACTTTATTGAATGTTGGATAATACTTATTTGGTGGTTCCTGACCTAAATACCTCACCAGTCTTAGTAGAAACATCCTGTTAATACACAGCTTACGTACTATACTGTTTATTTCAATTTTCTTCACCGCATTAAAAGAATTGACAATAATTATTTCGTGCCACTTCACACCTTGCATTTTTCACATAATTCTTTTTATTTAATAGCTGCAATCACACAGACTCCGCTGACCTTGAATCAGCATCCGCATTGCGTTTGGCAAAGGAAAGATCTTCTGTAACGAAAGTTTTTTTTTAAATTAGTCTATAGCGATTGGCCTTGCTAGGTATTTAGTATTAGTAAATGAGTGTCATTTGAAAGGCTATGGTTAAATTATCATCGAGATGCAAATAAGGCTTATTCGAATATCTATAGTTATATGTAAATTGTAATGCAGCGAAAATATTTTATTTGTTATTATATCGGTTCTAATAATGAGATAGAATCAGGTAGATTTTATAAGAAAATAAGCTCTGTATAAAAAAATCACATAGATAGTACACCATATGTATATAAATTACAGTATATAAAATGTCCAAAATGTCGATGCAATTCAATATCTATGTTTTCTTTCAATTCGGCTCCATGCCAAAAACTTTTGCAGTGCGATGTTTGTCAGTTTCCTAACAAGTTTACACATTGCATGTATTTCCTTACTGAGTTAAATGAATTGTTTTCAATGCACATCTTGTTTTCTAGAATAAATCTCAACGTAATTGTATGCAGGCTTTTTTGTTTTTGTTGGCATTGTTGTGCTTCGTTCCAGGAATAGTTTTTGTCAAAGGGAGTTGACCTTGTCAGGGGAAAGGAGGGAAGGTGAGTAAGAACTAAGCACGACCGACGACTTGCTCGACAGGTTTTATATGCATTGCGTTATAATAACTGCCTTTTACAGTTAGATATAGCGACAATTATTTGCTAATTTTATTGTTCTGCAGGATACACATTCCACCAAGCAAAGTATATTGGTTCGCTTAAGTAAAGCTTAATTATCTGAATATAGTGTATTTTCATCAGAACATCGTTTGTTCAGAATATATTTATTCCTTCATCGGTGCTCCTACGGTTTGTCCACGCTTTCTAGAGATAACCGGAACTTGTAAATTATATATAAAAATTTAAGATAAGAGTGTCCTCGGTTTGGCATCCGAACTCGACCTAGAACATGATGGATGAGCTGACATAGAAAAATTCGATGGTCTAGGGTACTACGAGCGAGGTTGCTGACAAACTGAAGTATCTAAAAAAGTCGTCATAGTAGTCGTGAGCTTGCTTTTCTAAGTTGAGCGTGTCCTCGGTTCGGTCAGTGTACTTGTGCTTCTTATTTTGCGATACTTAAATATTAGTCATTTAATGAAATAAATTCATATTAATAATGGGCCTTTGAGTGGCTCACAGACATGTGTCAGGAAACGTCTCTACGTTTATTTTGCTTAAAAGTAACTCCTGTTTAATGTTTCCCGCATGTCCTTTGTCGTTATGTTAAAGTTATTTTTAAACAAAGTAAACATGATCTCAAAGTCAACAGTTTTTTTTACTGGTTACCCTATATTTTTGTCCTGGTTTTTAACGTCGAGATAAACACTCAAATTCCACTTTACTTTTTATTTAGAGCATAAAATAACCTCGTCAAAAATACGCAATATATTTAATATTAAAACAACTTCAAAGCAGAGATTAAAAACATAAAAAAATTATATGATAGCAGTGACGAAGTGAGCAAATATTTTCTTAAACATTTAGAGAGATTGCTTACAAGGTAAATATTTATAATCTGGTTATCGTAATCTGTTTAAAAAATTGGTTGTAGTTTTTTAAGAAGTTGTTAATAACTTAATATACCTTCCGAGTCTTATAATTATAGTCTCTTATAGAGAATTGTTAAAAGATATTTATAAATTTTCGTAGTCTTTCTAAATCCAGTATTGTTGAAACTAAGAGAAACATGATGAACAGATACAAAGTATCAATTCATTGTATTTTGACTAAGTATTCAATTGTAGTTGATAGACGTCCGCGTTCTGCGGCATTGAACTTTATCCTGTGGTAATTATTTTAGGCGCCGCTTTAATGTAGTTCTTATGTTTAAATACGGTTTAAACAACTGTTTAACAGTAACTACTTTATAACCTATAACCGATTTTGCCGTCAGTCTAGTCACCTATCTTATATTTTTTGTTATTTTAGAATATACAAATACTATTGCCTATTCCCTTGTGGATGATCCCACTTGAAAATTTCCATGACGATAAACAGATTATTCGGCTTTATCTATTTGTGTATTAATTCATTTGTGTTATTTTTATTTTTCCAGTTATTTGAAAACCATTAAGTGAATTTCACCTGTCGTAAAGGAATTTAATTAGTAATAGAAATAGTGCATGCCGCATACACCTGCCCTAATTGATATAATTTATTTAATAGCCGGTTTAAGGAAAAGATATCTAGTAGCGTTCATTAATTTTATCAAAATATATGTTACGTCATTAATTAATTGTTCACTTTCTTCCGGTACGAATTCTTAAGTTAATGACCGTAAAGAAATACCCATTCCTATTTTTTTTCGTTAACGAACAATATCACTAATTTACAAAATAGTTGCTCATCGTTTACCGTAACACAAATAACAAGACGTGTTCTTTAATTTTTACTACCACATTAATACATAAAACCAGTTTAATACATTAATTTAAATAAAATCAAATATTTTAAAAATGTCGATGATTCATTCTGGGTTAAATTGACAAACCCAGACGACCTCGATGTCATTATCGGACACGCATTGTGCATAGGTATTTTCATATTGCACATTCCTCTTGTGTCTGGCACCTAATATTAATACGTTTAGAAAATCTTACTCGTGTAAATGCAGTACAAACTACCTTTGTTTGTACTGCATTTGGTTAAATGATAGGAACTTGATCGTTTGTATATAAAACCCGTGTCAAATTAAATATTGAAATATCGAATTCCATTTTGCCTGAATGTCATTGACGTTGTTTGAATTTGTGCGGGCGTTGGCCGAAGTCTGCATGTGTTTATCGCCCCACTGCTTTTATACGAACCGTCTCATTAGCTCCCTCTGCGAATACTTTTGTTTTTTATTATGTTCGTTTAGCCTTTGCAAATGGGACAGTAATCAGAATACAATTGGTATATTCTATGTAGGTTATAAGTGTTTATTACGAAAGTTTGAATCAATTTTTGTTCGTTTGTTTTTTGTTAGTACTTCAATAATTTTTCTTTTTTCCTTTAATTTTTTTCTTTTGGCTTCTGTCCAGTAAGACGAGCAGTGTTCATTTACACCTAGGCTTCAAGTGCGTATGCAAGCCTGCTCGCTTAGTGACCGTGTACCGGAAACATGAACGTATTGTATGTTAGCCAACCTTTAGAGCCAACCTCTTAAGTGTCATTGTAATGTGCATTTCTTTATTTTCCCTTGCACTCATTCTCCGAAGCACTTATTTGCATGGTCCATTGTACTCGTAAACATTTGCATGCACATTTACTTTGATTAGTGTTATTTGCTCAGATAATACAATACATGGTGACTAAATTTGTATTCATGCTTCTCCTATAATTGTAAAGATATGTCGATAGTATATTATTAACTAAATGTAAATATTTACCCACAGTAAATTTCGAAATACAAGCGTTATATAGTAAGGTACAATGTTGGGTTTGATTTTTTTATTTATAACGATTTAATAAGAATTATGTTAATATAATAAACTCTAAGATAATTGGTAGGAATTAAAAGTTTATAATATAAAAAAGAAAGAAGTATGAACAGTTGAACTATTAATAAACTTTAGAAGCATTTCTTGTGATGTCTTTTCTATTAGGGTGGTTAGTCGTGTATCGTGTTTATGGCGCGTTTGTTAAAAGTTTGAAATTTCATTTCAACTACAGGCCGTCGAACGTTGTAGTATACGCGAAACGTAATTTATTCCAAGAAATTATGACACACTATTTTACAATGTTTATGCCGTTTATTATTCGATGACTAACCTTTTGTTTTGTACGAAACTAATAGTTAACGTAGTTTTATCACTTTGTCTCTTACTGATAATATTATGGTGGATGTAAAAGAGATAAGACAAGAGATAAGTATGATGTTTTATAACATTTTGTACACCGTTCAAGAAAATACTAAGAGAAATAACAGTTTAATAAACGAGAGTTTTTAATTAGGTTGTGATATATAAAATGCCTTAATCCCGGTTTAGATTGTTTTAATATCTTTCACAAATATGTTTTGATAATATCAGATTCTATGTTGAGAGCACCGTCGACAATTTGAGAATACTTTTACATGAAACACACGCGACGTCCAATAATGATTTTCACAAAGCCAAACAACGATGAATCACATTTTAACTCACAGGAAATATGAACTGACCGTTATAAAAGAAACAAAATACATAAATATAATGTGAATTAAATCCGGTTGGATTTGCTGGTTTTTGTTTTAATTAAAGTGCATATTTGTGTGTTACATTTATTTATTAGAGCCACGCCAACAGTTTTACAATTGTAAATTCGTTAACTTTGATGCATAATGAAGTCTTGATGCGACCATATTAAAAATTCAACTCTCCAATTATTAACATTTTGGAATTAATTAGAGCCTATTCCTGTATTATATCTTAATTATCAGACACCGCAATTACCATAAAATATATAAACATATTTAATTATTTCGAAGGTTAAATAGACAACGATAGTGCAAAGTAACGAACAAAACAACTCTTATGTGCGGTAGTTGTGATAGGGACTAGAACTCCAATATCCAAGTTGACATGTATTTTAGCGATGTGTACATTGAATAAATAATGCGTGAAGTGTACGTTACAATGAGAGATTTACGTTTATTATGTGATGTACACTTGATAAGATATATTTAATATTAAGGAAGTTAAACAGTATTACAACATTTGCGAGTTGTTTTTCTTGGACTACGAAGGTTATTTCTACCTGTCATGCGATGATGTCGTCTATGTACATTCCTCGCGAATTACGCAATCATTTTGTCGTCAATATTTTTTTGTTTGGTGTTAACGACACAAGTTTAAATAGCCGATTTGTGGCTACATAGCTGTCTAATTGCTTAAGAGGATTAGAAATAAAGCGTATCTAATAGTACAATAGCTATAATGAACGTTCCTCATATACCTTTCACTATGAAACCTGCGTGAATGCAATTGTTCTTGACCCAGATTAAGATATGTTATAGTGATGCATTCACATCCGAAATATGTATCAGTAATCTGTGTTACAACACCTTAAAGAAAACGTTCAGAAAACAACCGAAAATAATATACGAATCATTGGATTGAGGTTGCTATAACGTTTAAAAAGTTCATAGTTCAGAGTAAAATGGTAACTCGTTATTATTAGTGTTGGCAAAAGCGCTCGTGCAAACGCAAATATCACTAGGCCATTTGAAAGAACTCTTCGGATTTTTAAGCTATAGGAACCACTAATAATAATAACTCTGTGGTTATCTATTTTTTTACATCTACTACACTGACGTCTCTTATGAGTTCAAAGTGACATGGTTATTATTATTATTATTACGTTTCAATGAAGTTCGTATTTACATATATGCAGATATACCAAAAATAGATTTTGCTTGGAGTATTGCCAAAACAAATTATTTACTTTAATATTAATGATCGTCCCTGTGTCTGCTGAAAATCCGAGGAACCATTAAAAACGAATTTTCTCTTTGATGTCATTGAGAAACCGTTTTCAGCAATGATTGAAATCGCGATATTTACAAAACATTAATCTTTTAATTCTTTAAACCTAATATACAATATTTATTGAAAATAATTAAATTATTTTTTATACAGGTATAATGAAATATGAGATAAACTTTTATAAGACCAAGATAATTTATAATATATGTGTATATATTTTTACTTGACAGCTCATTAAGTAGTGCAATAACGAAATTATTTAAAGAACACCCATCTTTAAGTATTTTAATCTATTTGGGGTGAAAACGATCCGCCGAAAGTAGGTAACATCACATTAGCTTGTATTTATAGTTCGGCTTACATGGTCCTTAAGACGATAGGTGTCGCTAACCGCGCTGTAATAACTGCTATTATTAGCATTTAGTTTAAATATCGACAATCAGCAGAGGTATATAGCATGTAAGATATTCATATAATATTTAATAACTGGTATAAAACAGCGGAATCCTCTGTCAAAATATTTGATATCAAGCAAACGCGGTTTTTTGAGATATATTTTAGCATTATCATTAATGTATATTTTTAACTATAAATATTGACTATACATTCAGTTGAAGCCTCTAGGCAGGTTATAAGGTTCCGATTATGATATATGTTTGTGATATTCCACAGTATAGTTATTATATGTGTACTTAGTAATTAGTATACTAATGAGACGTTTTGGAAAAAGCAATAATTGTATTACTAACTTTTTAATTGATTGATTAGACTACAAGATTACAAAGAAATATGGTAGGTACTTGATCTAGAAAATTATATTTATCTATAGATATAAAACTTGATCCTCATAATCCATTCTACATTCGGAATACATTTTTAAGCCTGCTTGTAACTGACACGAGAAAATAATCAAGTAATGTCTTTTTATTACTGTCTATAGAACTGTTTAAACAGGAAAATACGTGGACGATACCTAGGACAATAATCAAACATCCGCCTTACGCTTATGAATGCAAAACAACGTATTCGGTTGTACTTACTCGTACTTGCTTGAAATACGTGATGTAATGTTTTTCGATAATATTTCTATCTAATAATAATAGGCTTATTGTAGAGAAAATACGTAAAACATATGATCAAAAGCTAATATAAAAAAAATATATGTTAATTCTTTTAACGCAGTTTATTAATGCTGTTGCACGCAGGTTCTACTTCAATAAAGAAATTCATCACTTGCATATTTTTTTTTCGTATGTATGATGTCCGGTATACGTCAGGCTGTTTATGTACCCGTAAATTAAAAACCCAAGCACATTTTGATGTGTTTGAGAAACTCTACTTAGGGAAAGTGAATTAATTGGTGAAAGTCTTCAAAGGATTCGCGAACATGATCGCATTACAACTCCAGTCTCATTGGAATCCTTATAGTCATGTCTGTGCGACGTTTACGCTTTTCAATTAATTTTCTAAGGAATTTATTGATAGATGATACGAGTCGCGTAGATTTCATTTGATTCAAATTGATTTTACATACTAAAGATATGTCAGATGAATAGAAGGCGAAGTTTTATCTTACTATCAATATCTGAAGAAATAATCTATATAGTCTATCTTAAGTTAGGTCAAATAGGTACTTGACCTGACATATAATAGAATTATTAAAAATATTATATTGCTGTTTAAACTTTAAACGAAATTTACTGTAACACACATTTCATATTTTATAAGTATTATATGTATTAAGAATAAATGTTATAAATCGTTTTGTATACACATGGTGGTTTTTTAAGCAGGTTTTGCTATCACTGCGTCACTTGTTTGCGTGTAGACAACCAAATATCTAGTTGTTTTTACGTCAACATTAGAGTATATCGAGTGACGATGATCAAATGATGTTGCTTTATTTTTATTACAAACACAAAATCTTGCTAAAATAGACTATATTATAATTGTATACCCCGGGTTCCAATAAAAGTGTGAATCGGTAAAAATTGTATTTAACTAAAAGGTTTATAATAACTGAAAATACTTTTTCTTCGGCAGTTTGTTCAACCGTACCATACGTTGAACAAACTGCTTTGTATGCTCGATGGTCTAATAAATTTCACAGAAACATTGTAACTAAATCATACAGAATTGCATACAACCATTTGCAGTTTGATTGCATGATTGGTCGTATTCACTTTAATATAGATTTATGAACGGTGTTACCGTCATGGAAGTTTGTGATCAGGTGACCAATTACTAAACTTGTCCGTGTTAAAGACATGTCTTAATTCATTCGACATTTATTTATTTTTCTAAAAAAAGTGTACCTCTGTTGTAGTGGCGTTAGTGAGATTCCCGGAGCCTATCCTTCTAGCCTAGCCTATCCTTATTGTAGTCCTCCTGACCGCATTCCTATACCACTTTACCATACCAATCTCTTAAGGTACGGTAACACATCAGCAGGCCTCTAATGCTGCAGTCGATTACGGGTAGAACACGGGTTATCAGTTTTTTTCCTAATGACCTACCTCTCTCTCTTCATTCGCCACTCATTTCATTAAAAAAAACACTTGTATATGACAATGAGTAGTACTATGAGTTCATGATGGTGCCCTGTGATTTGTTCAAATTGAAAGTAACACTCAATTGTTCAATTGAACTTCTTATAGGCCCTGTAAGGACGCGTTAAGTGAAATATCGATTTCAATATCTACATATTGAGTTCATGTTGAATTATGTAGATAATTTCTTTACAGCTGTTGAGAAAACATCGTCTCTTCTATAAAGAGGCGTGCTGTTTATGGACTAATGCCTGAAACAGTTTACTGATTGCTTTGGGCTATATGGCACACAAATCTGGATTTTTTAAAGCATTCGAGATTCGAAGTTAAGGATTCGTAAATGATAAGTTAAAAAAGTAATTCAACATTTTGGTTAAAGTTTTGGAAATGCACGTATCTAGACTCAATTATCACTATAACAATTTTGATTGGTGCCTTTAATGTTTGATTAAAAGAGCATGAGATAATATCTTATTAATTTTACAAAATGTACGCTTTAATATAAATTATAGCTATCAAAATAATTTGAAACGAATTGGGGAAAGTGTGACCAACAATTATTATGATTCAATACGGAAACGGACAGAAACAATCGCGTATTCTGTTATGGCGACAATAATTATTGTTATATAACATTGAAGTTTTCAACATCCATAAAAATTACATCGCGTTAAATAAGCATTTTTAAAAAATTAAATTAAAATCCCTAAATACATGTGACGAGCTCATCCTGGCCTAACACTATATTTTTTTAGCAAAGCTCCTATTAAGAGTTCTATGTGATACAATACCGACGCCTTCGGCCCTCGAAATCATATGATGTCGCTATAAATGTTCCTCTTTAAGAGGATTATTTCTAATCGCTGCACTCCAGTTTACGGGCACGATTCACCCATATAAATATAGTTCTATAAATATTCCGGTATTTATTTTGAATGTAAACAACTTATATCTAAATAACCATTAGCTTAAACATACAAGTGACTCAATTGATCATTGAACAGTGATTCAGACGTTGCTGTTTTATTAGTATAATGCTTATTCTTTTAAAAGAAGAAATAAATTTAGCAATGAAGTATTTAAACAAAAACTTTTAAACGCCCTAAAGATAACAAATTCCATTAATTAAATCGAATTTTACCGCATGCGTTCACTTTTACCAGTGAAAGGCATTCGCTTTAGGCTTTGACGTAGATATGAAAGCTTTGCGATTATTTAAACGTTAAAAGTCTTTAAAATACGTTGTATCAGAAAGATCAATATATTTTTAATTAAATTTTGCTCATACCTTTTATAATTTTAATAAGTTATTATTTTAAAGGGCATATTAGAAAACGCTTATATATATTTTATGAGTCACTGTTTTGTATAAGGCAGTGTTTGTAAGGTCCAGATTTTCTTTGGATCGGATTGCAAAAAGTATGCCCATAAACACATTATTGTAAAAATAAAATATCTACCTGATTCTTGGGTAACGGGACTTCAGTAATTGTGAGAGTATATGCTAACCCAAATTACTTATTTATAACCTATAAAATATAATTCCTCGTACCTTTCTTTTTCCTGTTTCTTATAGAGAAAGACGTCAAGTTTAAAGAGAAATTGTATACTAGAAAAAAACCTGTCTAGACAGCAGCCTTAATCAACGTCTCGTAGGCCCTTAGCTCTCACATCGTGTTTAGTAAAGTGTAGTATCGATGTTAGATAAATGGACGATACATAACTTATTATGTCTTACAAAATTAATATTTGAGAATACAACTATTAACTATACAAATTAAAATAACTATATCTCTTAAATATATTAAAAGTTCTATTTAAGTTGATCCTCAATGGTTATTTTGGTTCTTTGTTTTGAACAAGCCTCTATAGTCCTATATAATTGAAGCAACTGTCTCTTGTAGTACAGAAATATAGTATTGTTATTTGATCGTCTAGACACGGAAGAACAGTAGCGTATCCCTCAGGGGAATAGGTTGCCGACCGCAAATTATGTTGGAACGCCGTCAGACCGTATCGCGGCGAGATTCAAGGCACTGAGCCCTGCGCCTTAAAAATAAATCGTTCAATGGAAATGTATTAGGGCACATATAGCTAACGAGATATCTACACAAAAATCTTACGTCGGTTTTATATTTAGTGTACAATGTTGGATGACCGACATACTAATTACACGTATTAGTCATACAGCAAATCATTTATAACTTATTACATGTTGTAAGTATAATAACATGTACTTATAATTTCTGGTGATTCTCATATTCCCTAGTATCGTACATTATATACTAGTAGGCACACTTCTATAAAATTTATGTCTCGCATAAAATTATATATTTGTAAAAAAGAAATCTTTATGTTTTACTTATCTGGATGGTGTTTATTTCAATAACTTTTTAGGATTACATTATTTTAAAATTTACAGTTTAACAGTTCTGTGGAAGTGTGTCTTTCTCGTCTGCGTTACTCCAACTTACTGATACCACTTGCTTTATGTCCGTATTTTGTGTCGTTGTTTTTCGGGGATCTCTTGGTTATCTTGGTCACACCCTTCTACGAGACTCTATAATTTTATATTACCTAGTATTGGAATACCTAGTAGTGAGAAGTCGCAGTAAATGTCAAATTACTCAGTTGTACATTCGCTAACAGAACTTTATAACTAAGTATGAGCATAGAATAAACTTAGTCTGGAAGTGTTGAGAATTGTTACGTCATTGTCTTATTAAGTTTATAGAATTATTTATTTACACACTACCACTACTATACAGTAGTTGGGTGTATACCTACTACTTTTAAACTGACATTTAACTATACATATCTAACTATCTTAGATATTCTTTAAGTTGGTAAAATATAACTGAGTATGGAACAAGTACTGAATTTAGATTTGATTGACATAAATGATCATGTTCATGCTTCTAAATTAAAAAGTTTTGGACAATTATTTTAAAGTAATAAATAAAGTAGTAAAGATTTTAAGTAATGTTATCATAGGGAAAGTTATTTAGAATAATTCAGCAGCCTGCGATAAATGGCTCTGGCGTTCGTAATTATTTTCATCTGGGCTCACTTTTGTTCAGGCTACTGAATATGATATTTTCTTTGTAGCTTTAACCATTGTGTGTACTGACGTTCAGTTGAAAGACTCGTCCTACATTTTTATTTCAAAAATAAATGATACCTCTGTTCTAGATGTGCTTAACAAACGTTTTATATTTTTATATGAGTTATGTTTAACTCTCGGCCAGTTATAAAAAAAAAACAACACGCATGTATTGTTTAATACTAGCGTCTCAGTATCACCCCCATAGTGATTTTGAATCATCATCGTCTCCAATTGATCGGAAATTTTTCTTTTACAACTGTTGTAAATGCAAAAGTCCCGGAATATGGAATATAATGAGTGTGTGTCTGTAATGAATCTGTAATGAAATTTTGTTTCTTCCTTTCTAGCAACTCAAAGATGAACTGGGTGAAGTGGTTGCCGAGCTGGAGGCCCTTGATGGACAGGAGGAGTGCAAGCAGAATAGTAAAGCCAAACAGATGAGCATAGGAAGAAAGAAATTTAATATGGATCCAAAGAAAGGTAAATATCACAGAAAGATGTATTTAGAAAACTTTTGTGAATTGCTATAAAATTACATTATTTACAAACTAATACACTACTAAAGGTCTGTACGTCGTTCCGTTTCAAACTAAATTTTGATCGATCGCTACAACTTTAAAACTAGATAACTGTAAAAGTTTTAACATTTTTATTTAGACGCAGCTACTCCCACTTTTACTGCACATAACGTTAAACATAATAGTGACATATTTAGTCCACTTGTATCAACACTGGGACTATTACATAAAATTATGAATATTAAATATCAAAATTTAAATTCCATTTACATACGTGATACAATTGTACGCAATATTACGTAATATGTAAAATTATTCGACCGCACGTTTTAGAAACTGATAACTAGCTACGAGTTACAGGTTAGATTTCCTTAATTACGAGTTGGAAACGGCCATAATTGATTTTATATTAGAAAGTGTATGTAATGTTTGTTCCTAAACACGTGAATATCTTTTGTTTTATGGACGACAGTCATTTGTTTAAATCCAAGCGAAGGTTCAAAATATATAAGATGAATATACGCGTATACATGGAATTTGTTAAATCTACTTGAATATTTTGCGTAAAAGGTACAGGGTATGGTCAGTCATTGCTTTGTAGCTTGAAGTTTTAGAAGCTTAATGCGTGTTTTAATTAGCATTCGACAACATTAGGATTCTTTTTTTAAAAATGACAAATCGAATCGAAAGGCGATTTAAATAGATAATTTTTATAAATCGAATTATTACATATTATTATATTTTTTATTAATATTTATTTAGTAACATGTATTTTAGTAATTCATTGGAATGTATGGGAAATTAACTGATGATATTTAATAATAATTGTGTGTCAACAACAGGTGCTTATTTTCTCACGGTTGTCTTGCGAAACTGCATTGTTGACACAGACCGTCTGCTATTCATTTTACGGACATATGAACAATGTTTTATGAAGGAATAGTTAGCAAATCACTAAACTTAAAAGGAAAACGGAAAATGTCCAATATATAGCGTTGTTTTTTTAAATCAATACAGAAATAAATTAGTTAATATAACCTGTTTTGGAATTCCGGTATGTGTATAAAAATAAATATTTCCCTTATTTGGTTTGTACTTTCTTGGACTCATCTTTTATGAGCTTAACAAATTTAGATGGATATTCTTAAATATTGCATTTGAACGTCTAATGGTTAAGAAAACTGTACGTCTAACACACAAGACAATTTAATTGAATCAAATATTTAGTATGCCTATGGCTCCTATTAAACATGTTTTAATAGTTTATGTACAGAAATTACTACGCAGTTGCAGTGCAATACTAACTCTCATCATGGTCACATTTATCATAGTTAATAATGAATAGCAAGGCTAATAAAATCAGTGCCTACTGAGAACATACAAGTTGCGATTTATGCGAAATCTTCAGTCGCCCCTCGTTAACAAATGCTATCCTCACTAGCGAGAGCTTTTTGTAAGCACTTATGATTCTCCTATGTTCAATTATTCACGCTTCAAGATTATATGATATCATAAAAAGTTAATGACAATCTCAATGCAGAATTGAGTTCACTATTACAAGAGTTGTCAAACCATTTTTGCGTAAGTTTTAGTAAGATAATATAAGTTTGACGTAGACTAAAAACAATCGGCCATTCGATGTCGATGCTGAGTTGTACGTGAAGTAAAATACTTTTCTCTTTCATATTCGCGTATTAATATAAAAATATACATTGATAAACCTCATAATATTAACTGACTCAAAATATACATTTACTGTTAAATCAAGGGCGAAGAGTGGACGAAGAGATCTGGCAATTAACCCTACACCACTCGCTAAGTTTTTTGTCCTGAAAGGAATTACCTACGAGATGCTCTCCACATCTTGAACTGTTAGTCTTAATAAGAAAAAACATTAAGCCTAATTTAAGAGCTGTCATGGCTAATTAAAAGCATATATATAATAAAATAATTTGGCACATAACTAAATCATCATAAGGTGTGTAAAGATTGCCATCGTTCTCTTGTCAGGACATGGACATCCGAAACGCCATATTAACGCAGTCCATATAGGATTTTAGACTTGATTAAATCTTTTTGAGATAAGATACAAAACACAAAAACAGTTAACAATTCACGTTCCGTATTGACTACGCAATTGGAGCGTAAATGAAAACGTAGATGAGATAAATGAGGCACGTCAGCAGGGAATGAATTTTAGTACAAGGGGTTTTATTGAGTAGGCTTTTAGGCTTGAATTTTTGGAATGTGAAAGCCTGCTCTCTCCCTCGGGGTCTGGGTGTGGCGTCAGAGGGTAGACCGTTAAGAATGACAAACGATAGTGGCGACAACGAACTAAAAATGATTGATATTGTTATCCGATATGCTATCTAATACCAAGCTTGCATACTCAGTATAAAAATTGATCGACTCAAATAGTTTTATTGTAATTATGCACATTTCTCAAGTTTAAAAGACACTCTAAATTGTTAGCAATCAAAACCAACCTCCAGTTATAAATAGCCGAGTAGCTTTTTTGTTTTAGAAGTATTTTTTATATTCATGACAGAGATGTTTATAAAAAGATCTTTGGCTATCTCGTTTTTCAATTACGCCAAAAAGCCTACCCGTAGACGGCGTGGTTTAGCTTTGCCGATGTTCCTTGTGTTCGGTATTCATTACGTAAATGTAGAGTACCTAGAGTAAGTAGACTTTTAATCTCCTAATGTAAGTTGGGCTAACTTCTAGTAATTGTATAAATTTGGTCTTTACTTATAATAGCTAATAAAACTACTATTGATTTTATGTACAGTAAATACAGTACCTTACAGATGAAAAGTTGTTACCACAAAGTAAAACAAAGCAGGCTTCATTCAGTACTCGAGTTCATTCAAGCGTTTTAGAGCTGTTCGACATGAGGGCATGTTAATGAAACTGTAATGAAACTTACAGGTATAGAGTATTTGTACGAAAATGGATTACTACAAAGGACGGCTGAGGACGTGGCGCAATTTCTACATAAAGGCGAAGGTCTGAGTAAAACCGCAATAGGTGATTACCTAGGCGAGCGATCCGACTTCAATGAGGCTGTACTGAGAGCATTCGTCGAGCTACATGACTTTACAGACTTGATACTTGTTCAAGCGTTAAGGTATATTATCTAGTGTCTTAATATTTTTCGTCGTTTTACCTGATTGTGTTTGGCTTTTATAAGCAGTTTTTTATTAACTTTGAAGCTAGTATGTTTGTCGGCTCAGATTTGGGTACATAGACTTTATTATGAATTCACGACATGGTTTTGAAATCACATAAAAATGATCAATAGGTCAAACCGATTCTTATAGGTTACCTGTTTGGGAAATTCATACAAATAAATTACAAAAATGTAACTGCGTATATTTAAAAAATATATTCTCACATATCTCAACATTTAATAGTAGGTAATAGAGACGGTTTTATTATAACGTTAAATTGTTGCCAAGTTTACAACTACACGACAAATTTCTGTATCATAAAGAATATTAGTTCTTTCTAATGTTTAATTTGTCCTTACTTGAATTTCAGACAATTCCTATGGAGTTTTCGTCTTCCTGGCGAAGCGCAGAAGATTGATCGTATGATGGAGAGCTTTGCACAGCGTTATTGTCAGCTCAACCCCGATATATTCACGAACGCAGATACATGTTATGTACTCAGCTTTGCGATTATTATGTTGAATACGTCCCTACATAACCCGAGTGTTAAAGACAAGCCATCGCCAGAACAATTTGTGGCCATGAATCGGGGTATCAATAACGGGGGTGATTTACCACAGGAGTTGCTCTTGGTGAGTATAATTTACGGGCCTACACAGCCACCCTGCAATAGCGTATACGTCTGACTTTTACTAACATAGATATACCAAAAATTTCTCCATAGTAGTTTTGTACTTTAGTGAAACAGACACAACATTTAATGAAAAACATTTCTTCCATCGCTTCTTATACAAAAATATACCACTCTTAAATACGTATAACACAAATGTACACTATAATTTATATTTCATATCGCTATAGACAACATTAACCGTAAAATTAACATTTACCTAAAGTATTTTATGCCCGGTTGAAACACCCTTGCATGTTAATAATACATGACAAATGTAGGCGACTCGTTTATTATATTAGCCTACTTTTGTGGTAACTGAATTACGAACATTTTTCAACCTGTCAGATTCTAAGTACATTCGATACTTAGATAACTTCTAATCGAAAAATTAGTATTATTGTTTATATAATTAGCAAAATAAAATATCGTTATTTTCACTTAAAATCATAGACACGATCGTTATAATTACAGAAAAGTCACATTCCTATTCACATAAACTCAAAATGTGTGTCTTCCCGTAAGGAGTCATCTATTCCTTAATCATAATAATTTTAATAAAATAGAATGAAGAATGCAATGAAACTAATTTAGTCTTTATAGAAATGGGCTTGTCTGGTCAAATATGATTACAGGTACAAGCTATCAAACGGCTTCTGTATGAACTTAAAAATGTTCTTAAAGGGATTTTACTTTAAAATAAACCGAATCAACTTATAATAGGATGCAACGACATAACATGGTTTTTCTCACACATAATATTGTTTTATGAACAATATAAGGATAAATAATAATATTGTGGTTTTACCTTATACGTGTTTCAAATAATTGAGAATCGTTTACGTGTTAATTCAAATTACACATTGATTTTGCGGCACTGTATAAAGTAAAAGCGCTTCTAACCATAATAATAAAGTTTATAATCTTAAATAAAATAGGGAAATTAGTCTAGTTAATTTAAAATTTAATTATATAATGTGTTTTTGCTTTTCTATTTGGAGTCTATCAACATTGCATGTCGCATTTATAATATGCATAATATGTTATACTGTTAACATTAAAAATATTTTTCCTCGTATATTTGTTATTAATTTCTCTGTAATCAATTAGGTAACTAGGACTAATTGTGTTTAATGACCCTGATAACATTTGCCGCTCCGTTTGTAATGCATAATAAATAATAATTTAGTTTTATTACAAAGTTTGATATACGAAAAACTGTGCGATTCTAACCCTGATGTCGAGCGTATGAAATCTTTTAAACGAGACGAGAAACGTCTGCCATATATATTATTATAAACTGATAGTACTTATAAACATACAATAAACAACATTCGATTTAACATTAAACTCTAAAGCGTCGAACTGGCTCTGGTTGGTTTAGCTTCCATACAATGATTTTCCTTCTCCATTTAACGACTACTCTCTATAACACCATAAAATGCACAGTCCCTTCAGTGTCGTTATATAAAGTTTACACTGTATTGTAACCTCAATTAGTTTATAAACTACTCGTTTAATCTCTCACTGACGTAAATGGCACACTATAAAGTATATAAGTGATATTTGATGTCAATATAATGGCCCCTTATCACCACTTTGAGCAATGCCCGATAATAGTTGCATTTGACGGACCGGTTGAGTCAGTCGTATTTATCAATTGCAAATTGTATGAAATATAATATCGCGATAGTGTGAAACGTGTTTTAGTGTTTTATGAGCTTGGTATATTTTCGACTATATTACTTAATTGTTTTACTTTAACAAATTGTTAACATCATTATGTGGTTGAATTTTACGCGTTATGTAATATATATATATATATATACATATATATATATATATATACATATATATAATAATACCCATTTTGTTTAAATATAATTAAAGCCTGCTTAGTTATCTTTTAAATGAAGCGCAAGACTTATTCAAATTTTAATTTAACGATCTTTATACAAAATACCAAACATAACTGCTCGTATATTGTGTAAATTAAGATATCCCTTTTATAACTATGCTCAATGTCTCACCTTTTTATTCTAAAGAAGGTGGTCAATGGATTTTCATGTCTTACATTATTGAAAGTAATAAGACTTCTTGGTGCTTAATTTCAGTCTTTATACGAGTCGATAAAGACGGAGCCATTCAAGATTCCAGAGGACGACGGCAATGATCTCATGCATACCTTCTTCAATCCTGATAAGGAGGGCTGGTTGTGGAAACAAGGTGGCAGGTGCGTTGGTTTTTTTAATGTGTCCAAATTAAGCCTTGTCAAGTTAGGAATTAATCTGTTATAGAAATAATGTGAAATATGATTAGAAGTTTTTTTACGACTGTTAGTTATAATAACTACCATATGTTTTTAAAATCTAAAACGGACTAAAGTTATTATGTATGTATTTATTTGGTATCCCATCCGTATTTTTGCAGTAACAGATACACACTGTTCAAGTGTTTAAGTGTCTCTGAAGTATGAGATGGTTGTGTTATCTGAAAGTACACTGACGTTTGCAAGTATCTCGATTTTCGTACATTAGTAATATTACTTATACGAAAAGACATATGTCTTAACTACATTATAAATATGCAATATAAAAAGAATAACACGATATTTATATTAAATGAAATTTAAATTCAATGGAATATTTACAAAGTGATAGTAAAAAAATGTAAAAGAATACATAACAAACATAAGTGAGATTACGATGGTTTTAAGGCTTATTATTAGTATACCTTTTATGATCGCTTGTATTGTTAAGTGATTAGAAACTTATATGAACATTATTCATAACGGAGTTGTAACGCATTTCAAAACTTCAGCCTTATGCCGTTATTTAGGCCCGTTTCGTTAGGCTCATTTGTAAAGACAAGATATATATATATATATATCCGTGTAAGGGTATAAATATATATACATGTGTTTTGTAGAAGTAGTACGTAATTTCGAAAAATATCAGATCATAATAGGAACAAAATAAAATTAAGAATCAAATCATACTTACATTGTTTAACATTTAATTAGCCGGTAGATGTCCAATTCGCTCTTTCGCTGCCTCATTATTTACTTGTAAACGTATGGTTGATACTAATACTCAGTCCAAGATAATAAAAGTATTTAGACCCAGAGACTGTACAAAAAAAAGAACCTAAACATCGTAGTATTAAAATAGTTAATTTATAATTTCAGGTATAAATCATGGAAGAGACGGTGGTTCATATTAAACGACAATTGCTTATACTATTTCGAGTACACAACGGATAAGGAGCCAAGAGGAATCATTCCATTAGAGAATATATCTGTAAGTGTTGAATTCTGTTTGGTTAGGTTTTAATGAGATTTTATTACATACGGCATGTGTGAAAAGTGTCTTGATGCATTATATTTATTCATATATCTAAGTACTTCGTTAAGTTTTGATCCGCTTCATAATTTCTTATTCCCAGTACATTTTTGTTTAATTAGTACAAGCAAATAACTATGTTTATTAAATTGACATTACGACATACATTTAATGTAATCTTTCTCTTTAAGTCTATTTTATTACGACCACTTTAAAAAAAACTATAATTGCATGGCTGACTCGTAAGTTAGGTTCCATAGTGATTAACGTAAATACAAGATTCACATTATCATCGTCAAACCCATCCGTCATATATTGCAAACGATCTTTTGCTCAAGAATAACGTTAACTTAGATAACATACATGCAAATCACCGTAATATCATGTTCCTGACAATTTGTAAACTTACCATGTTAGTTATGCTTTCCTATAATTATATCGGATCATTATCGGCAACACGCCATTGTTTTCCATATATTTACAATGTTACGAGGAACAAAATTTAATTGAGATATTTTTGTAATGAGCTTTTGAATTTGCGGTTAAGTTTTCTTTTGTTTTAATAATGATAACTTTTGAAATATGTCATATACATGAGAGAGGTTTTTAATAGTGGTCTCGCCTGCTTAACTAAACAACGCACGAAGAAAGTTTAAAGTTGGCTGAAAATTTTAAAGGTTGGACCATAAATAAAAATATTCTAATAATAATAAAAAAGAAGGTTATTTTCTATTTAATTTATTTGTAGTTCTCGCACTTCTTGCGCTTTTGCTGTTACCCATATTATATAGTTAATATAATATGGCAAACAGCATGGTGGTTGTCTGGAACAGATATGTATGGAACGCTATAAGCGATGAGGCCACCCGTCACCTTCTTTTTTATTTCAATTTCCTTTTGTATTTCAGGTCCGTCCAGCAAGTGATCGCCAACGGCCACATTGCTTGGAATTGTACGCCAGTGGCGGCGCGGACCTGATAAAAGCGTGCAAGACTGACTCTGAGGGGAAAGTTGTCGAGGGAAAACACACAGTATATAGGTGAGCTTAATATAATTAAACACACTTGAATACACTTAGTCATTTATCCATATATAGTGTAGTATTCCTACACCTCGCCAAAAAATGTCATCTTTACATCTACTAAGATTTACATTAAATAATTAGATATGTCATTTTGATAAACCCATATTCTCAATGAATAAAGTTACACACAAAAAAAACATTCCCATATAATTTTTTACTCTTTTTGACGTGGATTTTGTCCCGGACTTCACTCCAATTTGTTTTAAATGTCACCCAAAAATACATTACTACACATAAACAGTAACGTTATCTTAATAGTAAACAGTTGAATATTGACACTCCATCAGTAACTGCTGTAGTAATCTATTTTTTTTATTTCAGAATGTCAGCTTCTACAGTGGAAGAAAGGGACGAATGGATAGAATGCTTACGTCGATCGATTAGCCATAACCCCTTCTACGATATGTTGGCGCAGAGGAAGAAGAAAGCTCAACATAGTGTACATTCAGCACATTAATATCAAATGTGTGTGCAATGGACTTTATCATAATAGCTTGTACAGTTTATCATATATCTGTTGTTAATTGTATAACAACTATGCGTTGCGTTAATCGAATTGGTTTAAACTTGGTATGACAATCTTGTTTTGAGCTTTAAAGGGTTAACAAGATTGTTTGTCAACAAAGGCAGGTATAAATTAGCAAAGTAAATGAAGCTCTAAAGCTTTGGATGGAGAGAGATAGATAGTGTCATCTATTAAGTCGCGTGTTATGGATTTACTTTAATTTTTATGTTTTTCCTCAAAATACAGTTATGGTGGTAGTTGAAACGTTTAACCGCATTGTGAATCAAGAAAACAAATACTTTGTCATATGGAAATAATAAAAAAGAAATATGCCTTGTTATGAATATTAGTCTTCATAGATGGCACTATCTATAAGGCCATAACTGGCTTAAGTATTACGCAAAAGCGTCCTTATATTGTAGTGTATGTGAATATAGTGATGTTATTTTATTTTTAAGTCAAGGGGTCAAATACATACACAAATTAAATTGTTAGCACAACCTTGGATAGTAAATCAATATTTGTAGGGAGCCAATATTTGTGAAACAATATTTTTATCATTTTTTTTTGCATTATGGCCTTCGTGGTTCAGTTTAAAGCAAGGTGTTATAGTACGAATAACAATTCGGTCAAAATAGACAGATGGCTTGGGTTTAGTCCAAAAAGCCATATTTGAAAATGGCTGTATATAATAAAAATCTGGTGGGATCCTTATATCAAGAATGTAAGAAGTTAAAAATTGGTTTCTGTAGCGTTTCTTTAGTTTAGATATAAGTTTAACATTAAAGAGCAGAAATTCTAAATTCATGTATGAATGTGGCGAATATACAACAAATTATTTTTCTGTTGTTTTAGATAAACATGATAAAACTAATTTAAACCGGTTTAAAGGCAACATTTTTTTTTAATTTTTTTTCAAATGTCGTGATTTACAAAAACGGCTAATGTATAAAAACGTTAAAAAACAATTTTTATTTTAATATTATATGAAAATTCATAGTATTTGGTGCAGCATAAAGCTGATTAGACTGATTGATTTGGCCATTAGTTCATATTCGTAGGGAAATGCGTCAGCATCCAATATGGATTCGTAATTTTAAATGAGACCGTACGTACCAACGTTTAGTATTATAAGATATGGCCATTTACTCGAAGCCAAGGTTCAGATTCGAGTTTAAAATTCCGTATGGCTCGCTAAAACCGTAGAAGAAACATTGAAATGTATATATTGATGAAAGACTGAAGGTACTGGTCCAAATAACATATTATATATCATCATAATAGACAATTTTTTTCTCTATGGCCTAATTTGTTCTTGAGTATACGATAAACGAAATGGCACTTAATTTTCTTATTTTTTTTATCTCGTGTTTCGTTTTATTATCTTTTGTTTCAACACTGTTTCTTATTCTAAGTCGAACGTGTGAAAATTAAGTGTGCCATTTCGTTCCGGTATCCAAATAGAAATGGTATATTATTTGGCACGAAATTCTACCTTATTTCTATATTTTATTTAAACTATATTTCGTGCCGAAAAGTTCTTAGCGTTAAACTATTGATATCGTAAATTGAATTTCACTTTGCACGACAATAAATTATCCGAAAAACTGCCAAAACGGCCTAATTAGTCGAAGTTAGTCTTGTGTCTTAGATTTTATGAAACAAAGGGCCATACAAAAGCTCAGTTAACATACCACATAACACTTCGATGGCAACATTAGGAAATATTAAACGTTTTTTTACATATATAAATAGTTTTACAAACGGAGTGTTACGTTGGTTTCGGGCTCAGTTCCGTTTGAACACTTGTGTTGAACTATCAACATTCAAATGGTATCATTTAAGACTAACAGGGTATGAAATCTAGAATAATAACCAAATTAACACGCACTCATTATTAATTTCACGTATATCAATAATATCGTAATAGAAATATTTTATGTAATGAAACCACATGCAATTGTCATGGTAATTTCTATTGTAATTTTATCAATAATAACCATACATTTATTATTTAACTACATGCAAATGTATTCTGTAATCAATGATCCAAAAAAAATATTAGCATTAGGCAAACGTAAAATGGATCAGATTTTTTTTCCACACAATTCTTTAACAAGTACAGTGGTTTCGGGTTACGCAATATTTATATATTTACATAGTAATGGAAGGGCTTGGCTAATGTGCCGTGTGATTAAACAATTATATTTCATACATTTTCCCTAAAAGGCGACCCACGGCCCTACCTACATTATTTGTCTACTGCTTGAAATCTTAAGACCGCAATATAAAAAAAACAAATCCATATAATATGTATGTTATGTAACCGCGTATATACTCAAGGCTATGTTAAGAAGCTAATCCGAAAACATTAATGTAAATAATATATGGACTCTACACATTAACCAATGATATAATGGACATATATGATTATTGTATATTGTGAAGTTTATTAAAGTAACGCGGCAAACAAATAGGCAAGATATATGTGGAAGGCAAACGCAGCTTCATGAATCTTGCCGCGTTGAAGCCGCGACCTTCGTTATTATCTCTTGAAATTAGTCACCAAGAGATATTTTCAATTATCAACATTCCAATATTTATTGTTTTGGTTGAATTTGTAGAGTCCTTTAGTGTGTTTTTAATGTATTTAGGAAATGGTGCCTATCGATCTGTTTTAGCTGTAATTATTGTTAATGCTATGTAAATCGCGTAATTTATCTCAATTGTAATGTATATGACAATGGATACATGCATAATATAGTGTTGTAAATAATTTTGTAAGAAAAGAAATACATTATTATCTTTATTTATTGTTTTTATTTTATCCTATTAAATATATATATAAATCTCTTTGTTTGTAAGTACATTTTAGTACACATACACTCAGACATATATAGTTTATAAATAAAGAATAGTTATTACATATTGTCCTATGTGCACTTAAACGTGACTTGGACATCTCTAACTCATCCATAAATTTCATTATTTTATGGGCTTTAAGTTACATAACATGTAACGTATTATTAACACCTGCAGCTGAATTTCATCTTCGGACATTTAGGCAGAATACGAAATTCTACCCGTAACATCTTGATTGTATTTCCGAATCATTAGGACTTAGGGTCCTTCAAGACAAAAGCGTACCACTCTCTAAAGGCCGGTAACGCACTCCCGAGCTCCCAGCCACGTGAGTGTATGGGCGACGACTTCACCTTTATGGTGGGCCTCGTTTGCCCCCTCTTCAATAAAAAAAACTAACTAACAATAATGGATTCTATGTATAATATGAAATGATTAAAACATCCCATCTAAAACATTACCTTCATTCTACTGAGGTGAGTGTGTTATTAACTACTTATATTTCAGCTCTGTCCGAGCGTGAAGTGCTTCCTTTTCCCGTCAGTGAAACGATGCTTGCGTAAATGTTGCTGAAATTATACAGTGGAATATAGTATTCACGTGAATTGATTGTTTACCTTTTACAACAATGTTCATATATTGACGAGAAATGTGTAATTGTTGTTGTGTTAGAATGAGAAAAATCAGTAATAACCTTTTTATATTGTAAATTTTTAGTAGTTAACATATTTTTAAACTAATATCGAACTCAGGGGCTCCTGTATGGTTATCCAAATTGAACCGCGCTTTACATATCTCCATCGAATGTCTTTAATTTTTCCTTGTTCTGATTAATATATGTCTATACTGATTTAACAATTCGATTGCAATTTAAAGCTTGCCAACAAAATTAGTCTTTTTTTTAAAGAAATGAATGCTATGCGGTTGGCTAATTTTCTTCTTGTGATACGGTTGACCTGTTTAATAACAGCTGTTATTTTTAAACGGTACTTGTGGTCATTCTTAGGAAAATCTTTTTATTGGAATAAACATATTAGGGAGATTAAACCAACGTTACGTATGGTTATGGTTACTGTTATTTCTAAACTCAACTAAGTATAAATTAATGTCGGATGACTTAATGCACTTTGTTGATAACATATTTGAAAGTTATTAATATTCTTTATAGTTTATATATATATATATATATATATATATTTTTATATTATTAACAAAAAGTATTTTTTCATAAATTATTATTAAGTTGCGTTTAAAAGCGAAATAAATGTACACGTCCGTGGCGAGCTAATGAATGCTAATAAAATCGCACCTCGAAACTCGTGACATGTTTAGCTAACTCTATAGTGTGAATTCTAGAACTTGTTATAGGCGTAACTACTGGTTAGGTACTGAGGCATACAAATCTGTCAACAATTTTCATGTATTTCAACAAATTTAGATTCATCGGCTAATCTTTTACTGAATTACTGTTTATTACTATCAAACACAACACACGGAAGAAAATATAAATAAAATACTCCTATAAAATAACTCAGAATGTATAAATCCGGTTTGTCCGACAGGAAAATCTATTATTATTTTACTTACATAAGGAAGTGGAAAATTGTTCAGAAGAAATATTAGTGATAAAAATAAAAAGGACTTACTTTTTAATAGTATTATATTGAATACAGCTACGTAAATATATAAATTATAGAAGTTAAATAAACAAATTAAGTAACACAAAAAACTAAAACAATAAATTAAATTAAATAGTTTGGTACTTGTGTAGTACACGTCTTAAAGGCCCCTCCACTTTTTAATTGTCTCTTATAACTCAATAAGTATGATTAAGGGTTTTCTTTTAAATGATTTCTTTTCTATAATTCTTAACTTTACAAAACATGTATTATAATTAAAAACAAATAGCGCTGAAACGAAATTACAAGGGTTTTTTTTAATAATGTTGGTTAATATGGTTAGTAACATCAACCTTGGTGCAATATTGTATTCACAAAACATTAGTAGGTACAATTATCGTTTATTTTAACTATAACCCTGAGCTAACTTTGAAAGAGGTTCGTTCCAATTCGTTATGGTTGTCATCAGAGCTATAAAGCTACTCGGTATTTATTGTATTAAAAATAATATATAGTGATTACTAAGTTGTAATGACGCAACTTCCATTAACGAATTTATTGATAGTTTTACAAAAAAAAATCCAAGTCATTTATATAAGGAAATTGCAAGATTGTAGTTAATTTCTTCCATGTCATTAGCACAGTATAAGGTTATTTATACGTTGAGTTCAATACTTCTTTGATTTGTTTGGTCAATGGACGCAGTTTATCTAAATTATAACACTATCGTTGAGGATCAATGCTCTACTGAAATTCTTATTTTCATTCGATTTTTTATAGGTTTTGGCTAATCGATGTGATTATTGTTCACAACGTTTTCCTAGAAATTCATTCCGGTTTAATTTTAATGTCGTGTATATTAAAATTAAACCTGAATGAATTTCTAATTGGATAGTGTACTTGATAATGTAATGGTGATGAAACATTTCATAATTGGTTTTTTTAACGCAATCGAAGAAGAAAATACTTTTAAATTACTTCATGTCTCCCCAGTCTAGAAGTACTTAACAGTTCTATTTTATGGTGTCATATGTTTAATAACCTACAAACCTTACTAATGTAACCGCTCATAATGACTTCTTTATAGAAGAGGGGTCAAACGAGCAAGAGGCACACCATAAAGGTGAAGTCGCCGTCCATACACTTGGCTGGGAGATTCAAAAGTCTTTTAAGACCTACTTAAATAAAGATATTTTGAGTTTGAGTTTAAGACAACATTGTTAATAATAAAACACAAATGGTTTGGATGGTATTGGTTATGAAATGAAATAATTATAATTCAATAAGACTGATGATTTTGATTTTTTGTGCAACTTTAATTGTTACACATTCTCTACATATTTTAAAAATATCTAATTTATTCCGAAGCTGTTTACCATTGCAAATAAAATAACTTGTTTGTGTATGATACATGTATGTCACATGGCTCATAAGCTTATAATCCATAAATCGCATTTGCATATAGATAATAGGTACCTACTAATCTGTTTTATTTATAATAAATGTGATTATAGGAAAATCTTTACTCGTGTTGCATTATTTTTGCATACGTATACTTATTACGAAACAGGCATTTACAAAATACCTTTGAAGTCGTAATTTTATAAATACGTTGCGTTTGTTAGGGTTCATACCCTAACAAACATGAGAGGGGAAATGTTTTCTAAGGGATTTACAATAAAAAAACAAAGTTCTCTTTTAAATACTAATTGGCAAAATATAGTACGTTCTGTATTTTTTTTTGATTAAAAGAAATAATTACAATGGTAATCAATTACTTAGGGACAGAACCGTGGCATATAGCGTAATATCTATTTCAATTACATATAAATATAAAATAACTTACAATGCGTTATCCTTTTGTTTGCAATAAAAATATATCACAATTTATCTGTAAGCTTTTTGGTCATTGTAAAACTAGCGATAAACTATGTATTTTAATGTTTCATACAAATATGTATGATTTATAGCTTGTGTCATGGGTGCTCACACAACTCCATATACTTATATACCCAGATCACAGCCAATAAATTAGTTCATTAGGTAATTGTTGACGGTGCCGGGGTTCAAACGCGGGACGTTTTGTTCGTTCGTCCGGCACGGAACCATTGAGCTGACCGAGTCGGAAGATTAAGAGAAGATTATTGGCTATGGGATTTTACTATACGAGTATGACTGATGATTTCAATTTGCAAATACAATCCATTTCGTTTATTTATTCCTTATAAGAATATACTGTAAAAAAACTGAACGAACAATTTCACGAATATGACAATTCAATTTATGTCGATTCTGTATATTTAATAAAACATTTTCGCCGATTGGATGTTTAATCTAAATCTCTATTTTTTATAAATTTGATATATATTAATTTAAAATTTTATTTTATTTTATCGTCCTCTTCATGCAAAGTGAAATTCGATTGGTTTCCATATACCGCCTTCACTTAGAGACCACATTTGTTGTATGGAGCAAGCGAAGTTATAAAACCAGTTTAAGATGCGATTTATGTACGCAAACATCAACATTTTAAAGAACCTACAGAGTGCTTCTACATCATTTATTTACTACCACATGCAGTATGTTAGCTATGTCGGGCAATATTGCGATGGCTAAACAAATCGATTTCATAATTTTATATTCGTAATTCATTATTATGTTTTGGAAACACATCGCAAAACAATGTAAATTTTGTATCAATTTAATATTATCGTCGTTTTAACATATGGTTCAATTAAACACATGAAAGTATTTGGAACACAAGATACGCATACACATACACTGAAACACACACATGTAAACATCCTCGAGTCAATACTTTCTGTTTTCTAGGAACTTGGGAATGAGAGTAACCAATTTTTATTTATATAATAAATGAAATTTGCCTATGTATATAACATTACTCTTGACATAAAATAAATATATTAACAGATGTTTTATAATTATATTTTAATAAATAATTTCAATAAAAATTATATATATTACTTGCCCACGCAAATGGAATAAAATTTTAAGAATTCAGACGTCTTGCATTTGTGCTAATATTGGAGTAATTTGCATAATAATGTATATTACCTGCTTTTGTGAGTCATTTCTTACTTGTTATGAAATCATAAATAAGATTATATAAATAATTTCAAAATTAAAGCCAACAATTCAGATAAAAGTTCAATTTTGATGTACATAACAGTTTAAACTATACATAGCAGCCCGAATACCGATATCGTCATTTGTTAGGACTTCCATAAACGGCAATACACACTAACATACTCTACATAACTTCTTCTGCTTGAGATGTATCTTTATAATTTTTATATTAATACATACAGAAAACACGAGCAAAGTCGTGGTAAACTTGGTCATCTTACGTCATATGTCATATGAAAGTCCTAATATTGTATTATAGTAAGAGCTGTTTCACAGAGAGGTTAGTCGTTGGCTAAGATAAGTTTTATGACAGGGTTGTATTAAAAAGATCTAAGCACGTCTACTCTATTTTATACCCTAGATGAGTTACAATTAATTGTACTTTCTTTTCTATATATTCACTAAGCGGATGAAGTCGCGTGCAACGGTTCGTTAGTATTAATTGATAGATAAAAATGTGGTCACTTTCTAATTAATTTTCAAACTCTAATTAATTTGAAGGTCACATTATAATATCAATAATGGAACTTTCACAATTGCCAGCACTTAAGAGGTCAATGACCGAGAATATGCTTTTTGTGTAGTCTTAGGTAACGAATAGTTATTTCGTTATAACACTGAATACAGAACACGCAAACCTTATCGATTACAATATCTTAATTTTACGCACAGCCCCCGCTAAAACTAAACCAGACACTAGGTCTGTAACTGGCATTAGGTTTTAAACTGTTAGGCTATCCTAATGATATTTGATGTGAATGATAAATGATATTTTATAACTTATTTTGTTGACGATTCATAAGTGTACCTTAGTTACCTATTTATAGATATTTTTTATTTTTTGATAGTATCAATTTTATAGTTTATTTCAGAGAAAATATGATAGTACGTAGATTGTAATCAAAACTTTTAAGCCGTTTTATAGCTCAATGCGTTTAAATAAAGCTACCTTAAGGTAATTGGCTGAAAATAAATTTACTTTGCTCCAAGGCAATGCATAATTTTAGCTAATAGTTCGCGTTCTATGTTTATTCTGACTATAAATAATTTAGCCTACATAGGTCGCAAGTGTTGCATGTACAGCTCTACAATTTTCAGCTTGTTACGGTAGGGCGTGATGTAAATGTTTAATAACCTTCCAGGCAGAAGGTTGGAAATAACAAAGTGTTAACAAGCCTTAATGATTGTGATATTTAAAAAAAATAATTTTATGGAAAATTATATACATTTTACTATGTTGTTTGCGTGAGGTTTTCATTGTCATCATCTGATTACATTTTTTAAAATTATTTTGGAATATAAAATAAATTATTAAGTGTTACAGAAATAATGTAACTACAATATCTGATGCCGGCCCGTATACAAATTTATTTTGATTGGCTCTAGAGAACGCTTCATTTTAAAGTAATTATACATTCAGATAGCTAAACAGCGCACTTAATTAGTGATGCGGTAAAATTGTCTTTTGTTTACGGCAGTATCACACCCTATTAATTTTTTACAAAGTTGCGTTGCGAGTGCGCTTAAGTCTTGCTGTAATGTAAAGAATAAAAAGAATTTGAAACTTTATTTTACAGCGCTGCGGTAGTCACATACACAAAAGATTTTTATAGATTAACTCACGATGGAATGTTAACTTAAAACAATTACAATCTTGCATGACACAGGTATTAGAATAAAGTGACATCCTTGTGTCCGCAATTAGTAATTACTAGATAACATGACAATGGGTAGCAATATTACATTTTTTATCGTTTTCATTAGTGTCAAGAGCTAAACAACTAGAATATATTTTGTAATCAGTGGATCATTTATTAATCCTCTCAGATTTCGGTTGTCTATTATAGCAACTAATTATATACCAAATTGAAACAGATACATGACTCTCCTTTGAAACCTTTTATGAGGAATGAGTGTGATATTTAAATAAACATAAAAATATATCATTTAATATTTTTTGTGGGCTCACCTGAAAAGAAACTAAATTATTGTACTTATGTGTGTTTCACTAACAATATAAAACATAATAAGAGGTGGACACTCCGATTATATAGTACTTATGTATTGTCTTTAAGGTTCTAACATATTAACATAGAAATTCTATAAATTCAATATAAATGCGCTTTTTATACCATATTTATATAACTCGTTTCAAGTTCTTTAGAGTAATGTAGTCGGTCTGGTTCACGGTCAGTTCTTGGTCGATAGCTAGGCCAGATGGAATAAGCAAGAGTAGCTTTTTTATTTGATATTTTGCGAGTTATTCCATTTAAACTCAACAATACTGTTTTTATGCAATTAATAATTAATAATATTGTGGTTCCGTATTTTTTATGATTATTGTCACAATAATTCAATCAAACAGAGCGCTTCGTTTTCTTACAGTTACATTCATATCGTTGCAATGCTAAAAACAAAACATTAATATGGGAGCATTGTTCAGATTAACACAATAATTGCAATGATAAACAAACAATTATGATGCTAATGAAAATATTAATCGTTTATGTGTCAGCGCAAAGGAATTACTTGAATAAACATGGCGACTTTATTGTTATTACAATAACTATTAAATATTTTATAAAATTTCAATAGATCAATATTCTATTTACTTAAAAAAATTAAATATTAAAATGGATCTTAAATGTCATATAACTCTACCATCTGTGAGAACCATCGTGACAATTGGGCTGTCAACCTGCATAATCAAATGCTTCTTTAACTATTAAATATCTTTTATAAAACTATGAATCAACATATTACCGGGAAGGATGTCTTATCGTACTAGTAGACAGCATTTTGTTATTTATCTCCGCAAAGACTTCGATGGATGTTCTATATTTTTTTTTACAGTTTAATATCTTTAGAATAAAAACAAGTATTTTTATATAAATGACATAATTCTAACAAATGTCGTAGTAGTCTTATGAGCAATACAAGGTCTAAGATGTGTTTAAGATTGTCGTTAGCATATGGCCGCACAGTAATGACTCATGATTGTATTCTAATACATATAATAGATAATACTAACACTTTATCCTTGATCATCTCCTATTTAATAACTTTACAAACAAATAGTTTAAATGAATATATTGCTTGGACATTTACAGTACTGAGGTATGTTATTAACCAGAATTCTATTCATTATTACCAGCCCAAGTACGGTTTTTTAAAAGGATAATCGCACGGATTTATGTAAATATTGATTCTCTACAAATAACTGAACTGTATTATTGTAATACATATTTGTCTAAGCAATTATAAATGGCTTCGTACCTGTTACTATAATAACAAATTAGTAATATTTATTCTCTTGACTAGTCTATACTGGAAACTCAATACCAACAATTTTTTCTAAACAATTGTGCATTTTCAACGTAAAATATTAAATAAATTTTTATAAGTAATTTAAGACAAAATGTTAATTACTTTGTTGTTAATAATCCAACCTACTTAATAAATTTAAGTACCGAAATTTTAGCGAAAAAGAATACGTCAACCTAACAATAACTTATTAGTATTCATTCTTAAGGATACAAATAAAACTGTCATGATATCATGCTCTGACTAAACAATAAAGTACGTATGGACTTGAATTTTAAAGTTTACCTTGATTGTTTACTGTGATATAATTTGTTTTCAATTCCTCATACCACAACAATACATGTCTTCTTTTAGTATCACATTAACCAGATCTATTAAGTCGAGATATAGATATATGAATTTTTAATATTGTACTGTATTAATCGATTATGTAAAGGCGAATATTATTGACAACTATTTCCCCAATCTATTAAAACATGGAATAGTTAACTGCGCTTGCAAATACCGCATACGTTCTGGATTGTGTTTTTTTAAGTTAATTGTATTTCAAGTATATTCATTTAAATTAGGTGTGGTAGCTCGCTGACAATTTAAGCGTTTTTAATTGGGATTAATTTACATAGTGCAATAATGATGATTGTGTTATGAGTGTAATATCCTAATGTTCTCTCCTGCAGTAATAGTGACCCAGGCCCTATTAAATGTTCTTACTTAAAACCAAAATCGTATTAATGTAGAGAAGTTTTTGTATTTAACAAGTGTTTCGCTCTGTTATGGTAAACTCTATCCTCGATGTTCTATGCCATAAGGAATTACACTTTTAAACAGCATATTTGATCGTGTCCATATATTAAAAGTTCAGTTAAGTATCATAATTGGTGTTTTACGTCTTGCTTGAATTTTAATTGTAAAACATAAAATTACAAATGTCTACCTAGTGGAGTATCTGATATAGATCTGTGCAAAAGTATGTGTGAAATATATTTATTGTATTTATAGAAGAGATAGATATATTGTAACTTATTGTAAGATGTATCAATACTTAGGATGATGCTTTGGTGAGTCACAGGCGCGTCGAATTCAATTAAATAGAATTGAACCGCAAATGTATTCTTTTGTTTTTTTTAACGTCAGAGGTTCACATACTTATAGCGGAAAATTAATTTCGGCTGAAATATATATTACCTTTGTTATTCATTAATTAAACAAACTTTACCTGCTAGCGTTTAAATCGAAATTTTAATGTTTAAGCTATTTTATTATCATTTATGTATTTGGAGTATAATATACTATAGCTATTCTGTTATGTGCTGGTTTTTGTTTTGTAGCACTGTTTTTATATTGAGGCGCGTTATGTTTTACTTGAAATTTTAATTTATGACGTGATATTGGCCTAATGCCTCATTCGCCAGTAAGGCTTTTGGAACACATACTTAACATTAAATTACTTTCGTTCGATCCTTTCTAATTACAACTGAAAAAAAACATATCTTAATAAGCAAAAACCAGTTTTATATCTATCATAGATATAACAATAATAAATGTAGGTGTATTAAAATTAAAAGTGAAAGTATTTTATACGAAATGTTGAAATACCGCTCTCGTATTCTTTGTTTAAATAATGTCTGACGATAATGTTAAATTTGTTATTATTATGCATTACCAAAGTCGTAAGTAGATGTAATCAACTCTTTCAATACACTGAAATTTATTTTATATTCAAAGTTTAAATCTATACAGAAATCGCGGTTCTCTCCGTCTTTCATCATAATTAATATTAAAATACCAATAATCTAAAATTGAAACATTTGCAAATAATTTTAACTTTCTGGTTGTGTTTGGCTGAGTAAAAAGAACCTGGCATAAGTAATATAGTTTTTTTAAATATATTTTCGTTAAGTACCTATGTATGTTGCTATTAAATGGGAAACATAAAAACAGTTTTTTAATCATGCCATCGGAGGCCGATAACAAAGTCACGACAAACGAGCAGGTAAATAAAACAGGTAAATACCATAATGTGATAAACACGTTTATTTTGCATCAAACATCCAGCTTGTCCACAAGCAGCCACATAATAATTATACATGCAATAATATAGCTTAGGTTTCATAATTACTAAAGTATTGTTATATGATTATAGAATATACTTTAACAGTAATTTGATGAATTACTGACTGGCATACTACACTACTTAAATAAAATCATTGGTCTGTTTCTTATATTAATTCGTGATGTCACAATGCACATGTCGCGTTACACAAATAGTTGGAATGTTTATCGTTGAGCGTATCGAGGCATTTGGCAATGCGTCCCCGACCTTTTGTTTCTAGTTTCTACAAGTGACACGGCTCGTCTTCTACACGTTTCTGAGCTCTGACCCGACGCTCAAAGGCCACTGAATATTCATTAAACATCTATACTAAATATACAAATAAAATATACAAAGCTATCTACATTGCGTATTATCAGTATCACTGCGACCGAGGTCAAGGTAACTTGTTAATTTTTGGTAATGTCACACGTTAGTCCGAACGTCAATAAATAAACACGTCTGAGTTGACGCTATATTGGTCTCCCTACATTTGGTACTAAACTAGGATATGGGCAAATATTAGCAATAATATGGATGCGGCAATTGTGGGAACTGCGGCGGCGCCGTGCTGATGGTCCGAGCCAGATGGCGGGGATAAGTCCTCGCCAAAGATGTAGCTTTTCAAGCCGGTGTGGGACCTTAAGATTCTATAATTAACTTCTTCAATCGAAACTTGGTTTTTTACAAAGTTGAACAATCTATTGACAATAACGTAAATGTTGCCACGGTCATCGAAAGTGAAACGGTCCACCCATTGAATATAGTTAGGATCGCGGGCAATCGTGCGTTGACCGGTGCGGAAATCAGATGTGGTATTCCATTCCGCTATGGTCGAGTTACCAATGAGACCATAAAAGAGAATGCCAGTCGAGTCCATCTTCATACCGTCAGTTTGTGAAGCTTTAGTACCTAAATCTACGACGTGTGGTCGAATCGCTCCTTCTCCAGTCTCTCCGAAGGATTCGTTTCTTAAAATTGATGCGTTAATAGCGTACATGTGGTAACTAGATAAGGGAGAGTAGTAGACAGTACGGTCAATGGCACCGTCTTCCGTGCGAAATTGCGGTCCGAGTGCGATTCCATCCACATTTACTGGAAGGTTTACTGTAGTTCCGTTGATGCGGAAAAGTGTAGCTTCCGTAACAGACGACATTGATCGCTTATCGCGGAGCTTCCATATTTTATTGTCGCTTCTTCGGAACACTATAATTCCTGGGTCGACTGCACTGTTGTCTGTGATATAGGCGTAGTCTCCGTCGCGGTTGTCCACAACGAGGTCATTTAAATATGTTGTGTTCGGGTTAACTATATCGCTTGGTAACGGGATGCGTTCCATTTCATTATTACCAGTTTTCAAATCTATCAGAACAATTGACGGCGGGCACTTAGGGTCCGGTTTATGGGTAAGTGTTCCAACTCTTCCGTTATCCAAAACCCACATAATACCGTTACGATCGATCTCAATATTTTGCACAAATTGTAAAGCAGCGCAGTCTCCAAGTTTGTTTTGTGACCAGCTCGGGAAAGGTTTCAGTTTCGGTGCAGTAGTTTCATTTTGAAAAGCGGGTATCACGGCCAATGTTGCTGGAACGCCGTTTAACATTCGCGGCAAAGTAAAATAGAGGTTGTCTGCGTAGAAATTTACTCCTGATATTAAAACATTTTGAGGAATATAGTTACTGGTGTTGAGGTAACTCTCACGTTCTTCAGGAGATTCCCATTCGAAGTCAATAGAGCGCCATTCATAAATCACTCTAAATTGTTCGCGGTGTGGGCTAATTGTAGTAGTAGTTGGTTTATCATTTTCCGCCACGACGGCAGCTAAGACGGCGTAAAAGACCAGCAAAAGCATGGTCGAACTATTCGGCATTCGCGTTACTTGAGGCGTGTATCGCGATCGGCGCGAGCAATGCGACTGGCGGATGCTCTGAACACCGGTCTGCGTGACTTGGGACCCTGTTGCGTGTCTCTTCGGCCTACGTCATTAATAATGATGTGACGATTAATGCGTTTTTACCGCGTGAACGGATAATCTAAACAATGCTTAAATCAAATATGAACGTTTTCCTTAGGGTATCTCAGTTAATAGAAATTGTTATACAAATGCAAATATATTTGAATGGGGTGCATCAAGGTCAACCGTCTCACCCTAACAAGCTAGGGGTCCGACAGTCTAGCCGTTTATGTTTAACGTACCTACCCAAATCGATAACAGATTTTATAATCTTCTAATGTCTGAAAGTTCCTCCCGAAGAACATAAGGCCACTTTTTCGTTATAAAGTGTACATTGACAAAGTCAATATATAAGTCTTTATTCGTACACTGCGGGTCAAGTTACTTGTTAGTTCAATATAATAAGCGCGCTCAATTTTAAGTTTTTCAAAAATAATTAAAAGTAATATTTAAAGTCGTAATATTATTTTTATTAGATCGCTGGAAATAAACATTTTTTTAAGATAAATAATGCTTGACTTGTATAAGATGACATTAATGAGCACTTTCAACTTTGGAGTCAAATACCTCGAAACTTCGATATAAAAGTCGACAACGTCAGGCATTTACAGGCAGTATAAAACAGACAGGGCAAAAAGTTCATACATACCAAAAAGAAATATCGTCGTACTAATATGTATAGTCATTACTAATTTACTATAATATATCATAATACAAATTAAACCATTTGTTTAATGAGAAGATACGATCTGTTTCTTAGTACCAATATGATTCATGGAAAGGTTTCTGGTTTGTTTGTATGAATCACCGAACTTTGTCCATCCTACAAGATGAATAGTGGGATGATAACAAGTGTTTGAATTAATAAGTTTTTTAAATTTATACTGGCTTATCAAACTTGAATAAGTAAATTATGTGACCTTAATGTAATATCATTGATGCCAATCTGACCTTTATCGTTGTAAGGCATTGATTTGTAAACGCATATTATAAATGATACCTTGTGGTATTGCTAAGGATCTTCCGCAGCTCAAATATATTACCAGTACTAATATATTCATATAAGACTGTGTACAGGAAATTGCATTGTGATAAAACATTTTATATTATCGTTAAAAAAACGTTCAATGAATAATGCTGTAATTTATAAAAAAAGTTAAGGCTTAAAGAATTGAGTTGGTTTCCTCATTATATGGACTTACACCATTCTAGCGACATGACCATTCATAGGGACAGAGTCCCGATTTTCAATACCATATTCTACTAAAAACGCTTGTAGAAATTATCAAATATCGCAAACTTTTTAATGTGTTGTAAAATTAACTATTGAGACCCTGTCAATAGTCGTTCTTACACGTGACATGAAAATAATCAGGAAGCGCTGTCTGCTAACATTTAGCACTAAACTGCTAGTACAAAATGATGTTATGTAATAATTTTTGTATATACTATTTTTGGTAATAAGCTGTAGGTTGTAAAAGTAAGCATTCAAGATATTAGTGAGTATTCGAAATAGCAATAGAATACTCCATATGAGGTGTTTCTAAATTGGGACGTTTCGCGAATATGTTTTTGCGTATTTCTTCAAGTCGGAAGTAGCACTTTTCATATTTCCCGACTGCTACGCAGAACACGCAATATTATTGCAATAACAAAGCGAAACTACTAAAAAATACGTTCAAAGAAAACTGAAGGCTGTTATCACTTGTCCTTGGTTTATTTTTTGCGTCATGAATAATGTAATATAGGCCTACATATTACATTTAAAAGAAAGTTGACGCCATCTATCCACTTATAAAACACTCAATCCACTTCTGTCACTTTCTTTCTTTATTCTCAATACGTTAATTATGTGTTGCTGACAATATTTTTATTAGACAACCAATCTAATATTTGTTATTTTATATATTTTATTATTTATTTAATTATATATTAGGTTATTATATAATTTATTATTGCATATTTGAAAATTGTTTTGGTTTCTTTGTTTAGTTATGGGATTGTTTGTAAATGGACAAAAGAAACATAAGTATGGTCAAAGAATATTCTGTAAAAAGAATGTTGTTTCTTCAATAATTTAGGTATTGTGGGAAGTATTTGTGGGAAGCCAGAATGAACAAGAAACGATAATTTTGTCTAATAGCAGAAAAACGAGCCAACATCCAATAATCAGTAGGTATATACGGTTTGGTATCGTACCAAACGTATTATTTTTACATTTTCGTTTGTTAATAGAACTCTATAGTGAATTTGAAAATGCATTATACGTAACGTCAACATAAACGCGATGAGTAACAGCGCCACCTTTCGGCAGTAAGCAATTCTAGTCAAAAGTTTTAATAAACAAAATGTTATAGAAACACATTCATAATCTACTAGATGGCCCTAAAAGAGAACTAAAACATTTTAAGGAAGTAAACACACTTTATAATGGCTTCAGTCACTGATACCTATATCTTTATCTTAAATTATAAATATACTGTTATATAATATAGGTTTAAGAAAAAAAAATACACTCATTCTGAGAAAAATAGTATATGTTTGGAATAAATGTTATGTTTCTACCAATTACTACATCCCGTATGGTCTAGTGGCTAGGATACCTGGCTTTCACCCAGGAGGCTCGGGTTCGATTCCCGGTACGGGAATTAGCTTTTTTAAATACAGTATTTTATATATTTTTATAAACCGACAGTCCACAAACGTATTAAATTATGTTAGAGAATCCGAATTGAGAAGTATCCGATCTGCACTGGATTGTTCACAAATAAATGAATTTCATTTATTAGATTATTTGGAATACATATTATGTATGTAATAATATTATGGTAAATTAATCAGTTTTTTTAGAAGAATGCGAGTGCTAACGATTTAATTTTATAGATTTGTATCTATATATATAGCCCAAACCCATTAAATGTGCAATATTTCTAGCTTTTATCAATATTACTATGATATATTCTATTGTTTTGAATTTCTATTAATATTATCAAAGACCGTATAAACGAGACAATTACAGTCGATAATTTTAGGAATCTCTGGTTATTTATAATCTTTGCTTATTGAATCGCGTGACATAGCTCGCGCGACAAGCTTAATTTCGCTACTAAAGTTTCATACTAACCCCGCGATTCTACTCTATTCGTAGCTGCCGGTAACAGTCATTGGCGAGACGCGTGACTGACCAGTTATTTTAAGATGTGCAAAGGTCACATAGTTTTTCATTGAAAACTCAAAGTTTCATCGACAGCCAATAACTTAACATTGATGTTTTAGTGAAATATTTTCTTGACTTTAAAATGTTTCTTTCTCTGCTTTCTTAGTTTAAAGAACTAAGAAAGCATGCACAACTCACATCATCTAGCGAAAAATACGCCTACAAGAAAACTATGGGCAAATGTTGGTAAAATGCAGGTGCCATATTATTGCTATTCTGTGTTAAAAATCTTATATATATTACTTATACAATATTTATAGCCTGCTAAAAAATCTTTTGTTATGAAATACGAAATTTATACGATACCGATCGAATACTAACGATTTTAAATATCAAAATCAGCAATTTCATCAAATGAGAAACGTTTGTAGGTACCTACTATTTAGAGTAGAAATCTATTACTATGTGGAGAGGTACACTTGTTTGAAATATTTGAGCACGCTTTTGTAATATACATAATTCCTGATATTTGATGCTCACCAACTATAATATTTCTTTTGAATTTACAGATATTTTTGCCCGAGAAAAACACTTTACTGCTTAAGATAGTAAACAATTAATTAAAATTACGGTCAAAGTCACGCATTTATTGCGTCCCTGTACTATTGGTTCGATGTTATAACCTTTGTGACAGTAAATAATTTAATAATATATTAAGATGTGTTCGTAATAAATGTATACACCGTGTTTTTGTGTTTCGATTTTGGGTTTTTATAACCGATGACGTCATGCTCATGCCAGGTTATTATTGCAAACGTCCGCGTAGCTATCTGTTATCAAAAAATGTAACCATCAAACCGTTGTAATTTTCTATCGACCCATTAGAAAACGTAGTTTAGATTCAGGGCCGTGTTACCATGGTTACTAAATAAAATTCTGTTTTAATGAGTAACCATGGTAACCCGGCACAATGTATAAGTAATGTTAAGCATGGCATAATGATAAGTCGCGTAAGGTAGTAGTCTTTAATTAAAATTATTTTTTTATATTTTTTAAGTGTGACAGCAACTTTATTCCGAAACAATAGCGTCACAGAGCGATAAACTATATTATTTTTAGCCTTGAATGACCTTTATAGAAAATAAATCAAATGATAAGAATTGCAGTAATGTATAAATAAAGGTAGGTAGAGCAGAATAATGGATAATTCGTCCAATTATCCACCATACATAGGTATATACAATAACGACCGTCGATTTCCTAATTAGTTTGTTATTCGTAAAAAGTATTAAATGTGTATTTTCCAAACAGATGTGATTATAAAAACAAAATGGAACAACTGCCACGTCTTGTCGAATATGAGTACCTATGACTCAGAAAAACCTATACTGATTTAATAATAAGAGAATAAAATTTAAATAATGTAGCATTTATATTAAGCTAGATTCTATAAATCTAGCATTTTATATAAACTTTGATATCGTTTTTTAACTTTGATATAATATATAAAACAGCGGCTAATAACTCTTTAACATTAAAATAAGAATCAGACTACGGTTATTGTCAAATGTCAGATCATATTCAGATATAAATTAATAATCAACATTAATTAAGAGGTTACACGTGACGCAACACGTGTAAAGAAATGAAACGGCTGAGTCAATCTTCAACGTCATACGTTTTCGCTAAATCCACGCTGGATGTGCCGGTTATGTTAGATAACCGTTCCTTTGAGCCTTCGAACACCTCAGTGTATTTATTTTTTAACGGTTGCGAATATACAAGTGAATAAAACATTTATTCAGCCAGTCACCAATCTGAACTCACGGGCGCCATTCGTCGCGCGCACGGTCGTTTCGCGCGGGGAATTTAAATTATTTATAAACCATTCCATAACTTCAATTCAGTAATTAAATATGCCTAAAAAGAAATAGTCACTTTATACACGTGAGGTTTTCTATTTTTGGCAGTATTTAATGACATATCGCGTATCGCATGATTAACACAGTTTTCGTCAGTCTGTGATAGTGTGTTGTGAAATTATTTAGTGTATTCAAACATTATAACTTTGAAATTGTTTCGTGAAATTTTATTTCGCGAACTATATACGTGCTTTATGATAGGTCCATATATGAAGGTGAGTTTTGTTTAATGTTATTAATGTATATTTGTTTGCATTAGTGCATGTCTTACATAGTGTATGTAAATTTATAATTGTAATGTAGGTCAATGGTTAGATTTACGTTGATAGTTAGGTACACTCGCGTGAATATATCAATATTATACCAAACCTAAACGGTCTTATTTCATAACGTGGTCTCAAATTTGTTATCAAAATATATATAGAAATAACATAATAATCTTCCTATTAAATAACTCAAATCCACGAGATAATTATAATTAATAACCACAACAGAACGATTTAATCATGTATTCTATGTGAAACCAACATAAGTAGTTCCAGCATAGAATTATATTTCCTATCTATGTAATAAGTACCAAATATAATAATGAATAGCCTATTAGTATTAAAAAGATGCATTCTGTTATTGATTGTATTCTATGTTCAGTAATGTCTGGAATTCCTATTTTTCTATTAGTGAAGTTAACCTGCATTTTTATATAATTATAATGTTTAGAACGTCAAAATCTTAAACGCTCCACTTTCTAAAGATAGGCATCTTGCGAGCGCAAAAAGATCGCACAAAAAGTGTCAATTGACACTTTTCAGTCACTTTAGACTCTTACATTTCTAAACGTTAAAAATTTAACATTTTTGTAAATTTAGCATATGTTATATTTTTGAAATTTCATTTCACGTAAAAGTAGATGGTAAAATGAATGAATTTTGAATTTTGATTTAATATATTTAAGTTTATTTTGATTATATGACAGTAATAACAAAAATTTGATTACAACAATTTATATCTCGAATGAAAGTTACTCAAAAGTTTCAAATTACATAAAAGACATTTCAGTACAATTATAAAGAAAAAGTGATAATTATTAACCTCATATATTTCTGCAGAATAATTTAATGTTTCTCGATACAGAAAGGTATATTTACGTAATTATTTATCAATTGTTATAGCGTTATTGTACGTAGTATGGAAGGCCAATTACCTACACCCAAAATCTTCTTTCTAATATATTTGTCCAAAGGTTTTTGTCAATACGTCATAATTTAAAGCTACTATCAAAAATTCAATATGTATTGTAAATTTCAACGTATTACTCATATGTTTGATGTTCCTTTTATAATTTATTATGTATTATACAAATATGTCTGGGTAAAACTTGTTTGACTATATGAAGACAATACGCTAAATAAACCTATAAGAGTCATCGTAACGCTACCAAATCGATTTTAAATTATACAAGCAATTTGCGTTCTCATTGATAAGAAAATACGGTTTTTTATTCAATGCCATTCAAGCTAACTCTGTTAGAATTACATTCAGGGTTTTTATAAAAACATACCAAATCTTCCACTGTACCCGTAATTAACAAATTTCATGTGACTGGGGTATATTATTCGATTCGATTGCCACTGGTAGCTACAGAAACAAATTAATACTATACAATACTAAATTAACTAAAAAAAATCGTTTATATAGAGAAACATAGCAAGTGGTATGATTGAGAGTACGCTCATTACTTTATTCTCAGTCGGTAATATGCCCCTATAGATCAAAATAAAGTTTGATTCATATGTAGAATAGTTATTCTACTAATTATCACTGTCCATATCTCATAAAACATTATTAACGTGTGCAAGTGAAAGTATGTAGAGAAATAAAGTCCATCGTCTGGACTTTAATTGTTCCGTTTGTCATCTTTAGGGTATTCAACCATTCAGTCATATTAAAATGTATATTGATGTATGCACTAGACGTTAAGGCTGAGAATGGTTTAATGTTGGTTAAAAATTTACAATGTATTACACTCTCCTTCGTAGAGTTATTTCCTCTTAAAACTCTACGGTATGGTACGAAACACGGTAGCTTGTATGCATAAGCCCGTATTAGTACAACACATGTTTCCAGGGCCATAAGTTATTCACGATATAATAACGTGGTGAGACCTCACACAGTAGTAGTAATATAGTTACTAAGCACGTAGTTTAGATTAAAGTTTATCGTCAATTGTCCCTCAATATTTACATCACAACGTGCGTCAATATGTGCAGATATTACTTTGTAATCGCAATGGAATTTGATAGTTAGCATATAACAAAATTGTTTAAAACGAAATCAAATAATATCGTATTCATCAATTAATACATTTGAAATCAATGCATGCTAGATTCATAACTTAAAACATTCATAAATAATAAGCTTTTTAAACTTTATATATTTATTGATCTGTTAAAATAAATGATTAATGCATTTTGGTAATCCGTGAGCCAATTGAAAGGTCAAATCATTGGCCAAAATTTCAATAAAGCCTTTTTTTTCTAAAATGTGATTCATAGAAATTCTATGTTACAAAAACCCCAATTCGAAAAGTCATCGTGCTCCTATGAGTCATCAAAGCACAAAAATCTTGTCTTAAAAAAGTTACTTTGAATTACCAAAACTCGGATTTTGTACAGTTCCTTATTTTTTTCATTATAAATATGTATATATTATATATATGTACATATGTTAATTATCAACTGTTATCAGCCATAAAAAGTTATGGATCGCTCAAATAATCCCTTCAACGTGTGTCAAAGAGGTTATCCGCGAATGAGAAGGGATAAAGTCGGCGTTTGCTTTCTAACTTACATAATTTTGTTCAGGCGCCACCAAGTCAGCTAAAAAGAAGCTGAATAACTAATTAAAACGCTTATGATAATTTCATTACTTTGTCAGCAATATAGTTTAGAATATGATTCTACAGCAACGAAAAATGAAACGTTGTAAAAAATATGATATTAGAAACATGTGTAACCCATATCTTTGTAACTGGCAACCAACAAGACTTTGCTTGTTCTTTATTTTATGAGAAAAAAGCGAGTCGGCGTACTTGATTAACATATACTAATATGTACAATACCTGTATATGTTAAATGTTAACTTATTAAATTAAAAATATTTATTAGTCAATTATTATATAAACATAACACAGTTTCAAGTTTTTGAAATAGTAGAAAAGACCATTCCTGTCGAACGCCCTTCGGTTCTAAAATTACTGAAAGAGAAATAATTTCTACGCACCTTTACTGTGCCGTCGTCATACAACCGTCTTATTAGGAAGACAACGTGACATGGTACTCACATTTCCAATAAAAAATCCAGAGACATTCCCACTCACGGGTCCTATCTATGTAAAGAGGTAAACTGGAATAATAAAACAATAGATAATGCGCCTACCAATGACATGATTCAAAACAACATTTAGTAATTATGCGGTATCCTTGATGAAGCACTTATTGTAAAGTTGTTAGACGTATGATGTCATTGCCCTTGTAACATTGGCACCGAGACGTGAAAATTCTGTTAAGTTCCTTGAGTTTGTTCTGTAGAGCGAAAAAGTGATACCTTGAGTGGTGTCCAAAGGTCACATTTACACTTAGTTTCACTAATTTTAAAATAATTGCTTTCAATACGCGGAACATCTCGGTTCAAGAAAATGCACGTCGCACTTTTCCAGAATACATATCACGTAAAAATAAATACAAATTCCAAATGTGTATCACTTTTTATTTATCTCGTGGCGGTGAATGAACTGATGATCTGGTTCCTTTAAGTCGAAATAATCCGGAAATTCTAAACACGGTCAAGATTGTCATACTTCTCGATAATTATGTCGAGGATAAAAGAGGGTATATTTGGTTTCATTATTCATTTGTCAGTTATATTTCAAGTAGTTGTAATGTTAATGTTGACATCCCTATTTAAGTATGATTCGCAATTTGTGTCACGCGATTGTCATAAAAAATGTATTTTCTTGTAAACCTTGTCTATCTACTTCAACCAAATAGACTCACGTATAAGACCCCGTTAGTTCATTTTTAAAACGTTTGCTTTTTACAGGAAATTATTATAAAACACTGTAGATTTTCAAAAAGTCATTGACTTATAGAGAAACGTGTTCGAATGATGAGTCTGATAATTGAATCGATATTCAAAATAAATTTAATTATTATAAAACGTATTTACAATTATTATGCCATTTCATAAATTTATATTATGTGATATCAATAAGAAACGACAACATGGCATATTTTCCAAGAATATTCATATTATAAGTGCTGATTTCTAAGTGTTTAGTAATACGTAATATCTATAAGTACTTTGTGCACTGCTAAGATCGCACGATTTGATCCACATGATTCTGGATTTCACAGACTGATAGCTATAACAATAACAACTAAAGTACGTTTTATTTATTATAGTAGTTAAATCAAGCAATTACCGTCTTAGTCTTCTGCGTAGAATGATCATTAAGTTATTTGTTTTTCATAAATTAAAATCAAGTCATTGCTTATTATTTTATAGACAAATTGGCTCCATTAATATTAATCATTTAATATTACAATATACATTTTTATTTGATAAAGAGAAATATATGAAATGTTTGTGTAGCTACTTTGTTCGGTTGAGAAGACTCAACATTTAGATGATGGTGGAGCCTTCGCTCATGAGCTCAAGCAATCTCCTGAATTCTAGCGGAATCATTATCGTCGTCTATAGTCTTGAAGAAAGCCGTTATTTCGAATATACCAATGAGACTTAGACCTATAGTATTATTGTCGACAAATTATTCCAAAAGTATAAAAACCCCACACATTCACAAATTAGTGAAATTAGAATGCCATATTTAATAATATATCTAAAGTGTAATAAGTTCAAGCCCTTATCCAGATACTTGTATTAGGTACCTGTATCTACAAACTTCCAGTATCTAATCCTAGCCTCATACGAAGGTATTTTTCTGATTGTTTAACGCTACTATGGCCTTTTTTCTAAGTATGTATTGATATGAGGCTTTACTGACAAAGTCTATGTAAGTTAATTTATTTCATGCGTCATTGTTTTATCATCACAGCTTTTTGTATTTTATATATTTGATATCATTATAATAAAAACAATATTATAGTTTGTTTTTATTTCTTAAATCCATACAGGACAAAACACAGATTCAATATTAATTATAAAATTAAAAACAAGGCTAAAATAGGGTTACAACATAGAATATAAGAGTAAAAAATAATAATAACAAGAACATAACTAAGTTAATTGTTTTAAGTGAGAAATGAGCATTTAGTGTAAGTGTGTATTAGTGTGTGTAATGGTGTTGGGTGAGGTGGACTCTTGAGTTTGATACCGAATTGACACACGCATTGATCATACTGTCACTTAACAATACTGGCAGGTTGTTTAGCACCGTATACGACTGAGTACTTAAAGTAGATTAGTTAAGTAATTATTTCAAATTAAACTCGGTATGTTGTTTAAAATGATAAATAAAAAAATAACTCTAACATATTATCTCTATCAATCATATTGGCATGTGAATGTTACAATGACGTCGGTGTTCGAATAATTGTAATTTAAGTAAACTCCAGTCTCCTAGTTAGTTATTCACTCGTTGACCTCGGCATGTTTAATGCAACAAAATGCGGCATAAAATTAAAACAGCATTGTTTCTGGCGCCGGCAAGATACGAATGCCTTCTTAGAATGTTGTATTAGACACGAAAAGGCAATAATAGTTGTACTACCTAGTTTTCTACGCAGTGGGTTATATACACAGAATACATTGCCTTGATATAAGGTCCTTGATAAAATGTACCATGCTATGGGCCCTGGAACTGTAACCTCCGAAAGCTAATCGGGTTCTTTTGCCCGAGTCTTGATACCAAGCTGCAAGAGCATTGACCTACATATTAGGGGCACGGGGACAGTTGGCAAAGATCCTAGGCTAATATTGGTTATAAAGGAAGCTGTTTTTTATTCTATGTGACATACATCAAATAGAATTTATGTCATTTAGTTTTTATTGTAACTACGTACTTTTCACATGAACACTTCCGTGTCTTTTCTGGATAAAGGCTTTAACATAAAATACATTCTTTAATATAAATTGCGGACACTTAAATATAATGCTTAACATGTAAACTATACCTAAAACCTAATAATATTTAATTTACATCAATCATTTATTTAAATACGTGATAATAGTGCAAGAAGAGATTCGCGCCGACTCTATGGCGTATTACAATTTCACTAATCTGTGACATTTATAGCATTGCGCCGCGCGGGTATGTGTGGGATTTTGGTGTTTTTGGAATGATTTGGTGCCATTCATACATTAAATTTCTGACAAAAACGATTTATGCGAAAATTAATATTATGAAAAGTTTTAACATACATATTTCATTTCCTAAGTTATATGTTGTAATCATAAATAAAGTAGTATGACTGAAACATGATTCTTGGAAACATACGGTTTAGTACAAATACTAATGTTATAATCGTTTTAAAATAACCTGACTTTAAAAAACCATTTTCTTATTTGACAATTGATTACCTATTTACGTGAATTGTGATGGATGGAAAAACAAAAATAAGCACACTTCTTATTTTTACTTAAAATCATGTTAAGATTTTTTTTAATATAGCAAATTAATGTAAATCTCGCTGTTAATGTTAAGTTAAAAATATAAAATTGAAATATATCTAGTTATAAATTTCATAACCATGTAAATTAATTTGCAAACTTTTAGTTTTTTCTCGGAAGCAGGAAGTGAGAAGCAAGTTTTGTTTGCATTTATACCTATATATGTTTAAACATTAACAATGGTAATTATTGTGTTCCGTATTTTATGGATTTTGAAAAATAAACGCATTTAATAATCAAAGTAGCCGTGTCTAATAAGACTTTCACGCAATTTTAGGTTACGTAATTTTATGTCCCAGAATTAACTTCCTAACTGGCAGCATATTATTAAGAAGACACTTAACGTTAAAATTATTTGAAAGTAGAGTTCTAACCACAATGCCTAGATAATTACCAAATAGAAAACTTTAGAAAGCTACTAAATAAGTAGTTTATTACTTTCGAGAAATGTTATTTTACTAATGTTGAGTGCTAACGTTGAGTATAATCTTTATTTTCTTACCACGATTTGAATATAAAACTACTTAGTTTTTGAAACTATTAATGTATTATAACTAGCAGACCTATTTAAGAAGCAATTGTTGCTGCTACTCATAAGAATTTCAAATATATATTTTCATTGAATGTGTTTGCAGCACGTTTAGTAATGAATACTTTTGTTGGTCTGTACTTTGGATTTTGAGATTGATTATAGATTTTCCTCTTTTGTTTCAGTGTCAACATTTTTATCCCAAACATTATGATTTACAAATGGATATTATGATAAGAGTGAAGTGTTGTCAAGAAACAAAAAATCCAAAGTGAGGAAGTGATTCGGGTGTCTGTTTTGTTACGTTCCGTTGCTTCATAATAAATTTTAGTGTCAATCAATATGTCAGATAAAACAACATCGTCCGTTGGACCGAGGAGTTTTGAGACTATCTCCGAGGAAGATGGTGAATCGCCGTGGGATAAACTATTAGGTGATGTGAAGGCTGCTGTTCCAACAATAATAACCACCAACCCGTCGACCGCGACGATGTCCCCAAGTGGGGACGTGTCTCCGCCCCGTGTCGACCTCGAGTCAGCCCTGTCGCGGTCAAAAAGCCTCAACCAGCGCAGAAACAGTAGTGGACTTCTCGCCACAATTCCGAAACAGCTGAGACTCTCCCTCCGGGGCGTGCGCAGTGAACCCTCGAGTGTCAAAGACGCGCCAACAAGTAGAAACGAAAGTGCCCTTAATCTTTTACTCAAGTAAGTAGTATGTTTTCTCTGTCAATAATCCCCGTAAATAGGAATTATGAGGACGCTTCAAATAGCAACATAATCTTGAATTTTTTATTAACGAATTAGCAATTGTAAATTAATGATATCCTCTAGAGGATTGCGACAATGACATTGGTAGGCACCAACTTTAAATTAATTGGTGTCATCAAACCGACACTCGAACAAATGAGTCAAGCTTCAACTGTACGCTTTTTTCAAGTTCAAAAAAACTATTTGTATAGTCGGTTAAAACAATGAACAATTGTTAATATATGTCCTAATGTGAAGTGTTCCCACTATTAAAAATCCTTAAGCATTCTGATAAAATTTGTTATTCTTTTTTCTATACGAGTTATAGTATTTTCCGGCTTAATTAAAACTTACGTTTTTCGGTCTATGCGTGTGCATACGACAGTACAGTAAGGACGAGTTCTTTTGAATGTCCATAGTACCATAAACAATAATGCAAATCTTCCTCATAGTGTTATATACAATATTATTACCTACTACAATTATTGCACAATAGATTTTGGTGACCGAACTATTATATTTAGGTATTAGGTAAACAACATAGAATCGTATAGATCTTTGGCATAGAACTAGCCAGAGTGAAATCCTTTACGAGTGCCAACGCGTGCTTCTCAACATGATCAGATAAGAATTCTCATTAGACGGACGTAAAGGTCATGACGGCGCCCATGGCTTCATCGTCGTTTTATTACTTATTAATCACTTCAATCAATTTATTTTCCAATCTCTGTATGACTTCACATCCCGGCTATGTGAAAACTGAAAACTGTGTCAATTTACAAATAACATGGTCACAAAAAAGTTTTCTATAAATGATATGAAGTTTTTTAACGCGTTTTCTCCTAATACTACAGGTATTTTGAGTGCATATACAATACTATTTTTTAAGTGCTCTGAAAAATTTATGAAAAATAAACTGCCTTAAGGCTAAAAGGGAGACTCAAAGAATTTTTTGTCTCTTACATTAAATGGACCTAGGTGTAGTTGTGTTAGGTTTCGCTTATTTAATAACCATGTCTGAAAAGCCTTATATAAGAACGGTGTGTTTAGTTAGATTCCTAGACGTGTAAAAATTAACCGTCAAATCCTAATGTATGTTAATGATAGCAGAGGAAACGGACGTCCTTTGAGCTCTATAGGTATTAACAGGAAACCTGACGCCATTCTAGACGCCACGAAAACAATACCACTTTTTATAGTGAAATCACGCGCAGCCTTTGAATCAGGGTAATTGTAATATCCTCTTTGCGATCCTTAACAATTCAGTGCAGTACATACAGAGAAAGTTAAGGGTCTTCAAAGTAAACTGATGAGTCTTATTACCATTGAATTAATTATTTTCATGTACTGAAATCAATTACCTAAGAATTGTTATGTCACTTTGGTGCTCTAAAGGAAAGGCACCTAGCGGTGGTTATCTTAGATTTGGGTACTAAACTATACAATATTGCTTATACTTTTGACAGTCAATTTAATATTCAAAAATAATTTAACGGTAAAATTGAAACTGCAACACTTCACTGTTCCAGTGAAACCGCCGAGTTTCACTGGAAATATTGACGTCAAATATTGACAAAGCTGTGAAAGCGAGGATGTGCGAATTTTTAATATGTTGTTCAAATTCTGACCACGTCCATACCAAGAACGACGCGAGGCCGAACGCTTCCTCTTAACGCTACTATTTATATTTCTTCGCACTAATATATCACAGGTAGGTTTTTGGCGGGATAGTTGACGTGTGCCATGAACATGTGCAATCGACACCCAGCTAGGGTTACCACAAAATTTTTCTTATTATATTGTCTTTGATGTGTCAAAAATGTGTTATTGGTGTGAACCACCATTTGAATAACGCGATTATATTAATTTACTTTTATTAGTCGATATTGCCATCGGTATTTCAGCAGTCGGATCATCAAGGAACTTCGTGTACACATTAACCCTAGTTCGTAAATTTATTGAGTTTAGTTTGTACAAGCTCTATCAGGTAGCCTACTTCCGGGCGTGCCTTATCACTAAAAAGGGGCATTACAAATTGCAACAGCAAGCATGTTTTGAAAAATTCATCCATACACATAGCAAATGTATTCCGTGTGTTTTTATAGATATTTGCTTATATTAAACTGTGTATTACATGCCAAATGGATTGTTTTTTAAATAATACAATTTTAATAACATTTTTATTTTTTCTCGTTTCATTGGTAAGTTAATAAATTCAACACAAATCAAATTCGTTACAGTAAATTTATAACTTATTGTGCTCACAACGATTAGTCAATTTCATTTGCAAAACCAAAGAATACATTTAATATAAATGCATACAATCTAAATGTAAAATTTTATGACTCATAAATCGACTGACTCGCTTAAATATAGATATTGTATATAATATTACTTTGTCCTTACCTCTGTTCTTCACATTCACACAATACTTCATAAATATAAGCGAGTTTATTTTAATGTTATTTAATACTCACTGAAATCATAAACATTTTGCCACATAACTAAATCAAAAGATAATAAAAAATTATTATTTATTCAAAATTATACTATTACTAAAAACAGAAAAAACACGTTTAAAAAATCAGGCATTGTTATGGCCTTGTCTAAGCTGAAACATTTTTTAACCGCATCAAATCAATTTTGTATTACAATCAATGATTTGCCTACTATACAGTATTTTAGCATTTTTTTCTGACAAAACCTATTTATGTTTGAGTATACGATCTGATCACGTATTTTATAATGATTCAGTACATATTCAATTTTCATCACAAAATTAGAGGCTATCACTACCACACACACGTGTTTATTTTTTGTAGACATCACGCCCATTCAGTAAGCTTTAATGGAAATGTACAAAGGTCTTATATTTAAATAATTTAATTTAGACATTCGTGTCGAAACAATACAAAATTTATAACTCTAAATAAAGAATATTTTTCCCGCCACTCATCCAACTAAAACTGTAGTTCTTTTTAATTATTGTTGGCTATACCGTTAAAATTTTGGTTTTGTTTTAGACGTCAATCTTTCAATGTGCAGCTCGCAAAACTATATAGACTTGCAATGCTTAACAGGCAAACAAGTATATGATGGACATACACCACTAATGCATTAACAATGTAAATATTATATGGAAGTAATAGTGAAAATTGTGGGTTGTCGACGAATGATGTTAGATTGATAAATCCGTTTACGTTTCTCTTCAATATATCAAATGAAATACGTTATGAAAATATCGCTGTAAATTGTCTCATTTCATATAACGAAACCAGTTCACAATAATTGTGTAACTATCAATGCTCTTGGACGCAATACATGCCAATTAAAATATTAGAAAAAACCCCATTAAACTTGAACAAAAGCTATTTAAAGAATATAAGTGCTTGTGATACAACACTGACCAATTTTGAATCCAAAACTCTACATTTTGTGAGTTTTGAGGTATATAATTTTAGATTATCTATTGCTTATAACAAATAATAAGTGAAGGAAGTTTTTCTTAACGTTAAGAAAAACTCCCAAAAGTTCACAAAATTATTTGGGATATTATGTAACGCAACAACCTGCCGAGGTTGGTTTTCTTTTCGAATATAATATACTCCGTGTGTACAAGTGATGTCATTCAATACAAGTAGATATTTTAATGAATAAGTCTCAGTTTTTCAAAATATAAAACACGTGTGTATTAATAATAAAAAAATGTCAAACTTAATAGAAGTATAAAAACTAATAAACTAGAGCCATCTATTAGGTAGTAGCAAAAGTTTCCCTTACCTATATTCCAGCAAGATTTCAAGAATAACATGCTGTCATGATATATTTATAAGCAGTCCGTTTTTTTAAAGGAATTGTCAATGCATTTATTTGACTTGGCAACGACATAGAGAACGAAGTTCAAAAGCGTGTTTGGCTTCCAAAGTATTTCTTAGGTGTACGTGTACCGTAATCGGATACAATATTGTTAATAAATCAAATATTATACAATATATTTTTTACGTACATACTCTATTAGCCAAAAGTTTGACGTACGGGTATTTATAGTATGATGCCACAACAGCTGCTTTCAATATAACGATCTTCCTTTACATTATAGATAGTCATCCATTTAGTAAATTTAAATCTAACTTGATATTTTAATTATACGTAGGTCGGTCGGACATACCTACATCCGACTATCAGTTAGTCCCCACTATCTAACAATATAATCAAGTGTATATACCGAACACCGTAATACGTAACACTAAACTTATACACCTAAAATACATGAGGAAATTGATCAACCAATGTCTCTTTATCTTAATTAACTTTGTAATTTCCAATGTGCTTTGATCGGACAAATTGAAATGTAATTGATATTATGCAGAGATTTGAAACGTCAGCGGTGTTTGAACTCATTTAATTTGATGATATGTGTCGTAAATTACACGGATGTATTTAGTATGGTGAAGTATATTTTAATCAAAAAATAGATGCGGCGACAGAGTCAAGACGCGCGGCGCCACTGTCGTTGGCACGGTCGCGACGTAGCGAACAGTGTTTGTTTGGGAACGTCTTCCCATCTGTTTCGTTAAACATCCGTCTGTTTTAGTATCGAAACCATTCTCTACACAATCAGTGCTAGTGGAAAACTCTCGTTGGAAAATACGTCGTCATTTTTCTCCAATTAAATTCTGTGCAAACAAAATGATCTCGGTTTTACGAAAGTTTGTCGTGTTATTGTTTGATATTAAAGAAGCTTTTAGTGAATTCCTTATTAATGTACTATTAAAAGATAGAGCGGAGACAATTCTGTAAGACTACGTATTTATTTCATAGGCCTAAGGACAAAGACAATACGACTGTTAGAGGTCAAGATAATCAAATCAATGTGTAGTAGAATGTCGGGACTAAAACGATGTATAAGCCAAGTGTCAATGTTTTTTATGCCCGGAAAACCGATTAATTCATCGGAGTCAGCTTGGAAGGAGGAGCTTAAAAAGTGAGTGTCGGTATTATGAAAATGAGTTTATATTTATTACGTAGATTGTTTAAATTTCTTATAAGACCTCCTCATTACACAAAGACTTCTTTGTTTTGTGAATAGAAAAGGACATAATGCAATTGATAGTAAATAATAAAAAATAATTTTAATTTTTCGCAACAACAAATTTATATTTTGTTTGTTTGACTAGGTGTCACGCTAGTAATGAACAATTTTCACCGCTTAATCAGGTTGGTTAAATGTAAGATACAAAATCATTCACACGTTATTCATTTCTTACTTCTACGAAAAATACTGTACTATTAAATAATAGATATATGTAAAATAAAAAAAATTCTTTAATGCCTAATTATGAAAACTTAGCGTAAGTTTAAGACTAGAAAATTTCATGCCACTTCACTTGTATGGTCGTTTAATTTTTTTTATAGACACTCTATCTAGAAACGGAGGTATAAATAAGACGTATAAACTATTTTTAATACGGTTGAAATAGATATATTTGTAGCCTAATATCACTTCATTGTATTTGTAATTTACAACAGAATACAAAGATTTATTTATAATCTGTGAATTTCTTAACATAAAGGTAAACAATTCCGAGCAATGATTTGTATAAATATACCAATCAAATATGACGTATAGCATTCATACAAACAAAATTAATCATTCTGTATAAAATGAATGAACAAAACACGTTTATTGATTAAACGATATAATAAATGGTTTCTCGTTCGCAGAAATACCCATGTTTTGCGACTTTAATTATTTATAAAATATGCAAGGAGGTGGTCTGGTAATGTGAAGTGTTTTCCCTAGGAGACCCTTGTCATTAACCATAATTATTGATAATTTATCTTCTTAAAATATATATGTTTTTCTGTAATTGTCTTGTATTAACTTTTGATCGACGTATCTTATACCAAAACATAAAAAATATATAATTCGTTGTTATTGTAGACTGAAAACGTCACTAAATCACTTAAAAATCTTAAAAAGATATGGTATATATGATAATTAAATATGAAAGTTATGTTGTACTTAGTTTTATAGGCATATCATGAGATTGATTATCAAATGCAAGTGTTAATATTTCGGAAGCATTATCTATAACGATAAAGCTTATCTTTATTTTTTTATCCGAAGCGACATAGTGCTTTTGCCTTTTAATCAATTTTTTGATACCACAATGAGAGTCTCATATTCAGTGATATACGAGTATTATAATAAAGCTTTTATATCATTCAATAACATTCTGTCATGTTCATAACATATGTGTATGTATTTTTTGAATTTTGGTTTTATATGTGACGTTTGCAGTCAATGTGCAACCAATTGTTTAGAGTGGTTATATCGTAAGTCAATAAATAACTACCAATGATAACTTGAATATAATTTATAACTTCCCAGTTATTAAATAACAGATCAATGAACCATCATAAAGAAAACAAATTGTATAACAGGCGTCATAGGATAATTAGTAATATATAGGTACTTATTCAATAAAAATAAACAATCGACGCGCAAATAGATGAGGCAATTGAGATGATTAATTACTGTGATATTACCCAGGAATACGATTAAATTGATTCGATTAAAATGAAACGAAACACTCTTTAAATGTGGTGTTCGTCGAATCTTATTTATCCAAAATCTATATTCTGGTAATATTCGCGAGATCTGTAATCACAGAGATTTAAAAAAAATTGCTACTACCAAATATACGTCTATTTTATTTTATTTGTGGACTTTTAGATACGACCGTTTTAATGAGTTATATATATTTTCAGATACCGCCAAGCTAGATACGCAGCGAGACGCGTGAGAAAGCGCGTCATTTTCAAGCACGGAGATTGTAATGTAGTCCAATGGAACGTGGCTAAGCGCAGGCGCCGATACCTTCAGGACATCTTCACAACCCTTGTGGACGCACAGTGGCGTTGGACGTTGCTGGTGTTCGCTCTTTCCTTTATCCTCTCTTGGCTCCTATTTGCTCTTATCTGGTGGCTCATTATCTTCACTCACGGTGACCTGAATCCTTCAACAAACTCAAATGAAACTTTTATTCCCTGCCTCAACAATGTTAACTCCTTTACTGGCTGCTTCCTATTCTCTGTGGAAACGCAACATACAATTGGATACGGCTCCAGAACAACGAATGAAGAATGCCCCGAAGCGATATTTGTTATGTGTCTTCAAAGCATTGTCGGTGTTTTCATACAAGCTTTTATGGTGAGCTTTACGTTTTGTTTTGACTAACGAATTTAATAGGCTTTAAATCTTACAAAGTTATTTTAAAATTCACACCACAATGTGTTGGCAGCAATTTATGACCCCAACATGAAGTAGGTTTATCGAGTACATTTTTATGCGTTATTTTTGACGTAAAACATACGTCATACCTTTAACGTGTTTAATATCTGATATATCTTGTATAAGGTAGCTATCGATATCATTTTTCTAATCAAGAAACCCTATGCCTTCCTACTTCAAAGCCAATAAGATAATTTTATATCAAAATAAACTTGTCAGACTGCCAAAATAATAAACGTTCTAATTTGCGATCAGCATCTGGAGCACTTAAAAAATATTACTTATTTTAAGAAACCACGTAGATTTATTGATGATTCATATTACGTTTTACCGTATTCATTTAATTAATAGTTATGTAATAATAGTGAGCACAAATAACGATGAAAATTAGAAGATATCTGATGCTTCTTAAATTTGGCAAATACATTTTGGGGTTTTATCCAGGGAACAAGATAGTCGTCAACCGCTTCTACGTCATTAATTTCAACGTCGTATCTAATTTTAGGTTGGAATCGTATTTGCCAAACTCTCTAGACCTAAAAAACGTGCCCAAACTTTATTGTACTCCCGCAACGCTGTCATATGTATACGAGAGGGTCATCTGTGTCTGATGTTTCGTGTTGGAGATATGAGGAAATCTCATATCGTTGAGGCACATATAAGAGCTCAAATTATTCGCCGCAAGGTATATTTTTTCGACAAAGCGGATACTGGTTAGTGATTGGGGATCTCAGTCGCACGCTTATAAACTTTAAATAACATATAGTGACTTAACAACTTTATTTAGGAAAGTGGTCGTTTGAATTCAGATAGAGCGATAACTCAACGGACTATTTTCAGGTCAACGATTTTTTATATTGAATCTCAAAACCACTTTCTCTTGTCCATAGGTGGGTCTAATATTCGCAAAGCTGGCTCGAGCCAAAAAGCGTAACACAACTCTTCTGTTCTCGAGGAATGCGGTAATTTGTCTCAGAGATGGCGAGTACTGCCTACTATTTCGGGTTGGAGATATACGCAAATCTCATATTTTGGAAGCGCATGTTCGGGCTCAAATTATTAAAAAAAAGGTACCCGTGTTTTGTGATTACAGCTCCCTTTATATTGTTGGTATTTTGTTGTATACATGCATTCAATTAATGGTTATGTATTAATTTTGATATTAGACCCGTCTAAGGATTTCCCGGCAATCATTCATTTTAACCATTCTTGCTTGATACTTACTAATATTATCATACAGTATGCTAATGCTTATGCTCTATCCTCAATAGCAAAAAACACTTGGTATTCTTAAACCTATAACATTTTGCATTAATTATATGGAGGCTTACAGCTACTGGTACTGGATTATTTTGCTTCTAAGTTTGTGCGTGCGATTTGAATTATAATGAATGTACAATATTTTGTTAAATTTAATAGATTACCAGAGAAGGGGAGTCGTTACCGTTCTATCAACAAGAATTGAAAGTGGGAGCTGATGGAGAAGAAGATAGGTTAATGTTCATTTGGCCAATGACGATAGTCCACAAGATCAATGAAAAGTCACCGCTATACAACCTTTCTGCCTCAGATATGTTAAGGGAGAGATTTGAAATTGTAGTTATGTTAGGTAAGGTGCTTTTCATTTGTTATAACATAACAAATAGTGAAACAAAAAACATTTACGATAAATTCACACATTATATTTTATAAACAACAACAAGATATTCTTCATAGAAATCACAAACAATTTTCTTAAACTGTATACTAAAATAAGCAGTCAATGTTATGAAAATCATATGACTCAAAAAGTTCAAACAATGAGTAGGAAAGCTCAGAATAAATATATCAAACCATCATCTTGATTAATGTAGATCGTTTTATAAAACTATGGTTTCTGAATGATTCGGGGTTATTTTACTTCGTCATGTTCCTGTTTTTGGTTCACGTATATCTGTCGGGTGAAGGGGGAATCCCGGAAAACACAAACCTGTTCGTATCACTTGACGGAGGCCACCGCACCGTCATTACTTTAACCTCCTTTTAACGACTTTAATGTTTCGGAACTAAACCAGATTCGAATGTGTAATAATAAAAGCCCCAACCGGGAAGCTGGGTGACATCCCTGCCGCAGACTACACAATGTAGAAATATAAAATTACGTTCTATTAGAAATACGAATATTACGAACAAATTTATTTATTCATATTATAATTGATTTTAAAATGGAAAATCAACGGAATTTCACGTAACATTTTACTTAAAAACATTATTTACTCTGTTAACCAATATTTTCTTAGTTTTTCTAAACGCATAACAATAGCTACCATATTGAACTGGTCTGATAAATTAACGAAATATTTTCAGAGGGTGTGATTGAATCAACTGGTATGACAACGCAAGCAAGGAGTAGCTTTTTACCATCTGAAATTTTGTGGGGACATCGGTTTGAAACTATGGTATCTTTTAGAAAGGATACTGGTGAATATGAGGTAAGACTTTTTTTTTCTTGATGAAGTCTTAAACTATAACAAGCAAGTAACCATTTTCCTTATTCTATTTTAACATATGTAAAGTGTAAATACATATTTCCTTATATCGCGGTGTTATACTTCTAATATATTATTGCGTATTATCGTCAATACAAAAGCCTCAAAGTAAAATTGAACACAATTGATCATTAATTATTTGGCAATTTATGTTGCTGCTTATTAGCAACATGTGTTTATGAACTTAATATTACTTCGTTAATAAAACTATTTATATTCAGGTGGATTACACACGTTTCAACAATACATATGAAGTGGATACACCGCTCTGTTCCGCGAAACAACTCGACGAGCTCCGAGCAACCGTTTCCACTTCACAGAAATTAGGTACTTACATTTTACCCTTTTACTTCACATCTGAATATAGCTTATGAGTAATCGTAGGTTCTACAGGTTATATAATTACGTTTCTGACTTAACTCTCTTAAATTATTGTACGTAGGCTTTCATATTTACTTGATTAACATACTTAATATTTTAAATATATTTTTTTTAAACGGTATCTTGTTAGATCCGTTGAGATTATTTTAAAATAATATCTGTCTATCTCCAATATCTGTGGTGTCATTTATCTGGTCTATAGTGCTTTTTACCGGATTGTCTATATAAAACTAAGACAAATTAAATTTATATTTGTCTCACACCTATTTATAACTTATGATTAAGCGGTGAGTGATTTTATTTCTCAATTTCTGAGCTACCTAATGAGGAAAGTACAACGACTTAAGATTATTTCATTAAGTAAATTAATAATTTCGTCAAGTAAATTAAAAATGATATAAATAATATTGATTATATGACATTTTAAGATTTTTGCGAAGATATACAAGCATTTATTAAATATATCGAAGTAACGACTTCGATTATACTTATTATCAGTGCGAAGCTTGAGGAAAATAACAATAAAGATATATTAATAAATACATTTTCGTATTTTCCTGCAGAAAATATTAGGACATAGAATTAATGACTATATTATAAAGATTTAAGAATAATTTAAGTTTTAAGCCTAAACTATTATTATAAGATTATAATATTTAAGTACAATAATAATACCAACAACGTAAATTTATATAACTAAATAACGATTTTAAAATAAAGTAACTCTATCTTCTAGTATGGTAGAACAGTACTGGAGAAGAATCTTTCAAATTAAGAATAGTAGTGTCATAAATAACCGCTGGATAACAACAGTCGTGGGGCCATTCTTCTTTAAGTAACTGATTACTGACAATGCATCTACTTGACACGTCACTTGAAAATGATGAAAACTAATTACATATAATTAACACCTCCGTTAAATTTCTCATCGATCCTTTGTTCTTAAAATGCATGGACGAGAACGTTGGTTTCTTTTGAAAAACAAAAAATGTAAGATGATCAGATAAAATGATTTTATATGTACATAACTTATGTAGATGTATATAGTAGATATAACATAACTCTTTCTTAACTCAGTAAATGGCCCCCCAAACCCACTAACTTGAGAAAAATATTTATGTAAAATTATAATTCCAGATCGTATGCTCGGCACCATTCCGAAAACCTTCTCCAACGATACATTAGACATGAGCTCGGTCGATTCCATGTCGCTAGACGAGCACATAGAAATACGTATTCCAGAATCAAGGGCAAAGGAGAACAGACTAATGGCACAAAACAACTTTGTCCAACACATCAATGAGAAGTCTAGAAATACAAGTCACTCACATTTGGCAGTTGATAATGATATTTTAACGAAAAATAGTTCAGAGAGAGATGGTCACATACATAGGAGTCATAGCCACGCTAGCATGAAGAGGTTGCATGGACCAACGCTTAACGGCGTTGGGCATATGGCAAATGGCAATGATAGAGAACACAATAGAATCAAAAAGTGAGTACTTTTTATGTACAGTGCGCTCTATTTATATGTTCTAAATATATATAATAAAATGTATTTTCACTGATTATAAATTGATTATATTATATTGTTCACAACGTATAAAGTTTTTTACTGGTTGAGAGATTTTTTTAAATGCTAAGATAATAAAATAATAAAAAATTAAGCCGTGCTGTTTTTTCGTTATCCTTCTTTTACAGTAACATATCTAATTCTGTATAAATCATAATATACCATATCAACTTATATGTATTACAATAAACTTTACCGTTAAAAGCTAAGAAACAGAACGTGTCTCGCCTACATTCAATTGATATTCCATTTCTTATTCCAATATATTTCTTAATTTCAGATCACCAAGTGACCACCATATAACAGATAAAGCCACAGTAATCCCCATCCTGGTGACGTCACCGGCGCCGGAGCCTGCTTGACGACAGCCCACCCCCCAGTACAACTCTGATTCCAACAATACATTACTGACCACTGCGATGAATAACATACCCAATAGGGATACTTATTTGCCCGGTGACGTAACTGTGAGCTATACGCACTTATCTCAGATAAGTGATTTACCTTCTACAAGCTATCCATACAAATATTGCTTGATTGCATCTTATTGTTCCATCGCATCAACATCTGAACATGATTCTTCGAAGTCTACACGTAAACTGCACGTTAGGTTTTGCAATAATTTAAAAAATTAAACAAAATATGCAAAACAGGATGTGTAATGTTATTTTAATAATGTAAATACTTGTGTCTAAAATATATATGATATCTATAATTTTACACATTTTGCCAAGTATCTTTGTCGATACAGATATGTTCTCGTGCACTATTAATATATACACCGTTTGAGTTATTACTAAACTTGCCTCTTAAAAATTGTTTTAAACTTTTTCATTACATGAATTCGTGCTCAGCACACAAAATCACCTTTATAAAGATACCTAGCTGCGCTGATATGTTTGATAGACAATTCAGTCACACACATTTTCAAATACATAACACGAATAACAAACACACACATTCATAAAAAATACATAACCTAACCTAAACGTACTTTTATACCCGAAAATATGTAAAATAACGCTAAATAGTCTAATGACGACACCATGCAGATCACATACACTATGACGAACCAAATAGTTTCTTAACAATACTAGCAGCAGAAGTATTTGAAATTATCGTTTTTATGGTTATCAAGACGTATCTGGCTTTAAGCCAGCATTACCTACGTTACGTGCCAATAGCAAAAAAAATTTTGCGAAAACCAAAAGCGTCAACGATATAAATTAATAATACTTCTGGTGCGACTTCATTTAAGAACAGTCCATACTGTCAAACACAACTACAACCTTACTAAACTTCCGGTTAAGGAAGCTATGTAAAGATTTTTGAATTTTTATTGATTGTTAAATACATAGTACCTAACTAACTGAGACACTAACTACAATAACAAAACAAAGTTCTAAGTTTGGTTGCGTACCAAACCTAGGTAATCGAACTCAGCATAAGGAACGATTCAAAATCAGCTTAAGTCGCAGTGGTGAAGTAAATTCCTATCAATGATTGCTATCTCTTTAGATTGGGACAGGGTTGTACATAGAAAAGTATTTATTAAAATTAGTGAAATTTAACATAGGGCTAACGGAAATTATATTGAAATATTGTTTAAAAAACGATTATTTTTAATAATTTTCATCCTTATGTCTAGGTTAAGGCTTCTAGTTTTAGAATTATTTTCTATCGCCAGTCAAACTATGGATAGAAAGCTTCTTCCATTATTTAGTTACAGTCCCTTTTTAATTTCATACAAACACGATAATTTATAGATAAAAATATATACTGAGCTGATATTTGCATATATTTCTAAAAGTATTCTAAAGACGGTTTAAAACCGGTTTAATTTCGATTTATACTATTAATTCGAATTTCAATTGTTTAATTGTATTTTTAAATGACTCTGTTGCTTCCAGATTAAATAGAAAAATGTAACATAAAAATATACATGCTTTACTAAGAATTTTAACTATAGTGCCAAATTATACGAATTTATTGTGAAAATCAAGTATTTTAAGAACATTTGATTGAATACAAAGATTAAGTAAATCAAAATTATAATAAAAAAATATGGAAATAAGAAATTATTATGTATGAGAGTGTTAAAAATCATAATTTTTAATATTTATTTCACAAAATAATCTCATAAAAGTACTTATTCGTCTATCAAAAAATACAAACAACAAAAATCAATTAATTATATATTGATATGAAACTATTCCTAAAATATTTATGAATTTAAATTCAATTTTTGCGCGGCGCAGGCGCCGCTTAGTTATGCATAGTCCAATGTGATGCTTTTACTGAAATCATAAATTATAATGTTTAAATGATTTCAAAATACAAATATTATATAAATTGCTCGTGTTTCATTTATTTACTATAGGCTAAAGTTATATTCTAACATAATTAAATCACATTGATTCCAGCCAGACATTTTGGTTATATATTATATTATCTATAAGTTAATATTTTGTATAATGTTAAAGACTATTTTAAAATAGGTGATCAGGCTGGTAACGCCATCAATTCTATTTTTTATGTTCTCAATAATCTAAACGTGATGTTTATAAAACAGAATTATTTGCATTACTTATAATATAAGTAATACAAAATGGCCGCTAGGAGAATTTAACATAATCTACTGAAAATTAGGTCTATAGTAAACATTAATTATACTTTACTCATTAGTATTATAATACTCTCTCTAATATACTTAATATAAATATGTAGTATGCTATATATTCATCAAATACTTATATAAAGTTTTAATATCAATACAAAGATGGCGTTGTTGTTAAAGACTTGACACGTAGAAAAGTGCCGTCAAAATTTTTAATTCTTACTTAAGGTAACGCTTATCTGAGCCTATTAAACTATTTAAAACAAATTAATATCAGTACAGTCTGTGTTGTCAACTTCTTGCTACAATTGTCTTAGATTTACGTCCCGTCTCTTCCTCACTAGAAGACGAGGTGTGGTGTGGAGCGTCAAAGAAATCCGCTGGATACTTGACGGAAGCCGGTCTATTGGTAAGGCTTGCTCTGTTTAAGGCATCCACGACAAGTCTATTTGACAATCTAGTAATTGGATCAGGTGCTGTGCCAGGGGATGTATTGGAGCTATTCATATAACCTGAAACGTAATAAACATGTATATTTTATGTTCCGAGTATTTGGTCTTTTATATGATTTTGACCATACCAGTTCTTCATTGCTCTTAACGCAAAATATGTTTTTAGCGTATATAAGTTAATATTAATTTAGTAATAAAATCTTTAAGGTTTGTTACATACATGTGAATATAAATTTATTATTTGCACGTACGCAATGTAAATATGCCAAATTCAAATATTAAACATGTTTTTTTGATCGCATACAAAAATTAACTAGATTTCATTGTTGTCAGTTTCTGTATAACTTGTTGCTTAATTATGGGTAGATGATAATTTACCCAACCATAAATGTATTTTATTCTGTAAAAAACTGACATAGTTCAGAAGTTTTATGCAACGTGGCGATAAGCTATTTTCATATCATCATGTACTATGAAACTTTTAGTTTGCTTAAACAAAATAATTACTTACCTTGTTACGATGATTTGCGACGATAACAAACGAAAAGCATCACATCACACATGGATACAAACACACACACCCATTGTTTTAAATCAATCTTAATTTAGAATATTTATCATTTTAAGTGTATTTATTAATAATATAGCCGGTTGAATGAAAATATTTTATTATGAACTAGAAAACTTAAATATTATTAGGTTTCATACTATTACATATATATTAGTTTCAACATTTTTAAGCATTTTGTATCGTTAAATTATGTAATAGTTATTGAACCAATAAGGTATATATATATATAACATTAGGCATATCAAAATACTATATATCTAATATATAAAATTCTCGTGTCAAAATGTTCGTTCCCGTACTCCTCCGAAACGGGTTGACCGATTCTCCTGACATTTTGTGGCCATATTGAGTAGGACTGAGAATCGGCCAACATCTATTTTTAGAGACATTTTTTTTTGGCAAAGCAACGTTTGCCAGGATCAGCTAGTTTTTTTATAAGATTTGATTTGAAAACTCTGCAGCTAACTGAGGTTAAACAAAGGTAAATATTTCGTGTTTTATCTTCTCTATATATGAATTATATATTTAAATGTACTAATGAATACAATTTTTCAAGCACACGACAAGGGGTTCGGTTCTAAAAATTAAACACAAAGAAACATCACAACATGCATTATTCACTCAATATTTACAAATAACATTAAATTTCTTGACGAGTTTTTTTGTAAATAAAAATGAAAATACTGGGATTTAACATATCACACATCTTAATATAATAACTTAATCCTAATAAAACATTATAAAACAATCGATCGTTTAACATTGGATGACATTGGAACGCTTGGAATCATCACAAATATTCATATGAGTTTCAATGGACTATACTTTTAATATGTAAAATATAGCATGACTAGTGAGATATTATTGAGGTAAATTATATTTATGGAACTTCCACATATTCATCAGCTAATTGTAACGAAAGCGTAGTTTCAAGCTTTGTATGCGTCCGGTTTAAAAAGTGAGATTCTTATGCTATTGCAATTGTTTGGATTATAAGGTGACGGTGTAATCTCCATTCTTCTGAACAGCTTTTGGCTCTGGGGTTTTTGGTTCCTTCGGTCGTTCGGGAAGTTTAAGGACCATGGCGTCCGTGCTCTCTGCGATACATCACAAAAATATATACAATTAATATTTCTAACACAAATCATATTTAATTAAACAAAATTTTAGCTATCTAATTCGAAAGTAACAGCAGATTTTGGTAATTTCACATACATTACACTAGTTAAAAATTAAATTTGGTCTAAAAATAATTTTCTTACCAAACATAATACAAGATATATTTATTTCCAAACGTCACAGACTAATAACATATGTCTTGTTTTTGAGAAATTCTGAATTATCTGTGAAAATTATACTCTTCATTATGTAATGACAAAATTGAATGGATTTCTCAAACCGTCTGTGATATATCTATTGAATGGATTTTGTGCAAATAACATATTATGTAACGAAGAAACATTTTAAATGCATTTATTTTATGACCATATCTATCAACCACTTATCATTATGCTAATTGAACTAAAGTAACGCAAAGTAAACAACAACTTTGCAGAGTATTACGCCCATATAATTATTATTAATTTAATAATTAATTACGTATAAATAAAACTTCCTTAACGAAAAGTGGCGATTTTATTATACGTTCCAGAATTCACGTTAAACATTTCAGAAAATTGATATTTTTTAAAATACTCGAGTAAATCAAATAAGTTAGGCCCTTTTTTGATTTACGTACCTTAAGATTTGATTCTATTAGAATAAAAATAACTTTTACATTCGACGGCTCTTTTATCATATGTCATATAATATGGTCTTGTTTTTAAAGAAACTTATTTATTATGTCTATATTATAGATTTAATGTATATCTATCTAGTTCAATAAGCTGTTAATATTAAAACAATGAAAAGTTTAACCACAAGAGCAGGTATTGTTTTGTATGGTTAGTAATTGTGTATAAGCATGCATTATTATCAATTGAAAGAATAAATTAGTAACACTAAGTCTGCTCATAAAACACACACATTCATTTAAATCATCGCTCATTAAGATAATATCCATACAAATCTTTCAGTTCAAGTCAAATCAAGTTGAAAATCTTATTTTAAAATAATTTAAATATTGATACTACTTTTAAACTGTTTTTTTTTAGTTTCCATTTAATTAAATATAAGATACTCTTACCTTATTTAACTTAAAATAAATGCATTCATTAAAATTAAGCTGTAAAATAAGCCTTATATTAATAATGTCGTAGCACCACACTACGGCTTTATTTGATACATAATTTAAATATAATGAATAAAAGCAATATGCATATAAATAAAAAATATTCATTAGACTTCATTTGCCTCTCAATAGTATAAATAATTATTACAATTGTTCAGTACTCATTAAATTGCACTTTCCTTCGTTAATCTAAACATAATAAATCTTAACTATCTAAGACTCATAATAATTTGTTGACCTTAGATAAACATAACACATTATTTATCACAGTATTTTACATTAGTTAATTCTTAGGTACTTTTATATAATTGTATTGACAAATCCGATAGCTAATATAATAATATTTTCAGTCGCGGCAGTTCAAAGAAAAGACATTAGACAACGAAAAGCAAACATTAATGACGTACATACAACCAGCCTCCACCGGATTTACGTTTAAAAAGAGACTCACCGATAGATCTGTGGTCCGCTTGACTTCCATAAAACTCGTCTAGTTCTTTCGCTGAACACAGTGGGGTATCAACTTGCATAGTGTCTTCAAATTTAGAATAATCTACTTCGTATCCCTGACGTTCACGATTGTATGTCACTAAAGGCACGAATCTATGACCCCACATTATTTCACTAGCCGTATAACTTGACCGGGCTTGAGTCGTCTGCCCGGTTGACTCGATTGTACCTTCTAAAATAACCACTATTTCAAACTTTTCTTGAAGAATATCCGCAGCGGAGACGCCATAGAATGGGCTGTCTGCGTTTATTTTGTGAACCATGGTGATGGGCCATATGAAAAATAGGTTACTGTCACATCCATCAGCGTTCAATTCGAGCTCTGTTTGATAATGGCAAAGCACCTCTCCCTCCTTCGTAGTTCTAGATCGAATAAGTTGCGCTCTCACGCTGGCTCCAATAATATGCGATTTCCTCATGTCTCCCACGCGGAACATAAGACTTAGTTCACCATCCCGCTGACATATCACCGCGTGTTTAGAAAACAGCAGTGTTTGGGTTCTTTGCTTTGGCCTCGTCATCTTAGCAAACACTATACCGACTGTAAAGGCTTGAATTGTCACTCCTACTATACTTTGGAAACACATTATGAAAATCGCTTCAGGACACTCTTCAGTGGTTGTGCGTGCACCGTACCCAATTGTATGTTGAGTTTCTATACTGAATAGAAAACAAGATGTAAACCCATATATTCCCAATACACATGGCTTCCAGTTCGTTGACTCTTGCATTTCTGGTAAGTGGTCGGTCTCTAGATCTCCATGTGTAAACGCAATCAGCCACCATATGAGTGCAAATATTAACCAGGATACTATAAAGGAGAGTGTAAACAGTAGCAATGTCCACCTCCATTGCGCGTCCACAAACGTCGTAAACATATCTTGCAGGAAGCGTAGTCGGCGCTGGCTGATCCGTGACTTGAGAATATTGCACTCTCCATTTTTAAGTATGGCTCGTCGTCTAGATCTTCTAGAAAGACCATGTCTGTGCGAGCGATTCCTGAAAAAAACAAAAAAATAGATAATTTAAATCGTTCTAATCGAATGGTGAACGGTACTAATGAATCACAAGAGAGCAAAAGCGTAGATCACGCGTGAACGATGCTACGACGCTACGACCTTCGTCAATGTTAATGTCGATAATGGACACTAGTTATGGACACAATATCTAAAACAAAACAATGAAATGGCAATTCATGAGACAATACAAGATTTATAAAAGCGAAACAGTACGGGATTGTATCTGTTGGAGACGGCACAGGTGTTCGTTGATCGACGAACCTCTTGGTGCCGGTGGGGTAGTAGACACCAGGTGAAAGGTTTCCGTTCCCGGGGACGGTTTTAATTTTCAGCCATTCGTCTGGAAGGAGATGAGACTCTTCGCGACTGGCAGGTGACTCGGGGTCGGTTCGCATGGCGCAGACGGCGTGCGCGCAGTTCACTGGCAGAAGAACGTATGCGCAGACAGCACCATCCCTCACAGCTCCTGAAGCAGCGCACGCGATAATGCCACGGTCACGACTGGCTCTATCGTGTTCCTCACAAAGATGACGTGCTAAACGCTTTATAATTATAACGCGAGATTCTATATGAAAATTATCAGTTCAGTCGGAAAACAAATTTCAGTTAGTATCAATTTTGCTGTTTAAATACAGGATGTACCTTAACATTTTAAGAAACATTTACGTTTTCACTTTCAACTTAATTATCAATTTCAGTTTTGATTGGAGCTGTTATTACAGACAATTAATGACAACAATTAGCTACAAAATTATCGGATATCCATAGTTTAAAGCCGAGTTTCTTAATGTCTATTTATATCATATCACTATTTTTATTCTACACAAATGCCCACTATTTAAAAAATTATAGTTATGATTTGAGATACATAATAATTTTTGTGTAGCCTTCTGTATACTACCCACCACACCTCATTAAACATTAAATTTGACACAGTGCGAATTGGTCTGCTAATGCCCATTTTCCCAGGCACTAATTTGAATTGCTCGACTCTCACAGAAGGACATGTAAATGTTAAATATAACAATAATTATGACTTAAAATTTTCTTTTGGTAGTCTTTTAAATTAAAATAGAGTGATGTTATGGTACTTATCTCCATATAATAAAGTTGTGAAGTTAAAAAGTTACTTTTATAAACTTAAACATTGTAATAATAAATTATTCGCGAATAATCAAATCAATGTAAATAAAAAATTTTTAACAAGGCGTTCGAGTCTATACGTATTAGGTAATTTAATAATTACCACCACGCCTCCGTAAGCAGAGATGCATGATCGTACTATTAAAGCCTTAAAGTAAATAATGTGACATCTGTAGTCGTGATGTAGATATCAGTATAGTAAATAATCGCGATATTAAAATTTTCCGGAGATTCATTTGCAAAATAAATAATTTTATTTTGTATCGCCTGCACTACCCTTGTGAAGTATTACTTTGTATTGATGTCCAGATTCCTTAAAATTCAGTTGCTCTTTTTTATCCAATTTATTTTCCTCTGATGTACTACGAGTATATTATGTTGTTGTAGGAGATATTATTGTTTATTTCCTGTGAGATTAACACACCACGTTTTACGTTTCAAGAATTGTAATATTTATTACGACCCAAACGTCTTAGCGTCCATAAGAGAAACCTTTTGTGTAATTTCCCGCCAATTGCCGATAAAACGTTTTAAATTTAATATTTTCTAAGTTCCAGACATCCTGTATAATTAGGATTACTTTCGTTGATTACTATAATCAGTGATAGGAAATCCTTAAGTTTATTGTGTATAATTAAAAAGCTTATCTTAGATTATGTCAATTTTTTGGTATTAACCTCATAATTAAATGATTTAAAATAGTTAAATCTTAATCTATTTGTTTGAGAATAAAGATAAAATGTATACACGATTGTGAATGCTAAGTCAGAGGTTTAAATACAAGTTGAGCTTGTCTTAGCCAATTTGCACGCGTAAACGAAAAAAAATAGATAATTAACCAACTTAAACAACTTAAATCAGTACGGCTTAAATCCGTTGTTTTATTTCCTTCCATGTCTACCAAGTAATTCATTCCCATACCATGTATATAAGTATTATTTCTCACAGACGGTACTTGTGATGGAAAGGTCCTTCACCATGATTAATCATTATTATCTAGACGCGTACCAATATTTACAGCTTTGCGTGGATTTGCTAGATTAAGAATGTATCCCGTAGAGAGTTATTCATTAACCTTGGATAGTGTCATATTACAGAATTAAGGTAGAACGGATTATAATATGGAAATTATTTAACGGTTTAATAAGGCGTAAATAAGGATATTTAAACCAATTAAATTAGTAAATACTACTGTACTTAATTAAATTATACAGGACATATTTTTATGTATCTTCCACAAATAATATTCTACATTATATTCAAGTAACTTCGACCACGTAACATACGCGGTATATGTACATATATATCGTGACTAAACATTTTTTTTTTAAATATTCCTACAAATTATTCTTAAATAGTGCATTATTAAGAAGTTTTATAAACATGGTAATCCAATTTAAAGAACAAGTCCTTTACATCGTATAAATTTAATGAATTTCTGAGATTTTAAGTAATATCCCAGTACAAATTATTGTGTACAGGCACCGTGAGGTGTAGTGCAAGTATTGTTTAACTAACACGAGTGAAACCGCGTGAATAAGTTAGCTTATACTGCTTAATTGAATATGGACGTTTGTCTTCTATTTAATTAAAATAAATAAATTAGATTTTATTTCAGATTTTCGCAATCATGGAAGAGGAAAACCCTTTATAATAAAAATAAAGTGCCTAAATTTACCGCATTTGGGTAGTTTTTTTTTATTATCTGTCAAGTATTTCATTCCCAGTCTTAATATAATACTAAATTCATAGATACATTACCCTTCAAGAATCACTCACAATAGCTTTTGTAAACGAAAGTAGAACAGACTTGGTCAACAACGATAATGTCACTCTTATCACTATTTGCGCCTGCGACGCATTTTCAAACAACAAAAATTTTCAAAATTCAAATCTCAAAATTTAATTCAAACATGTACCTTTCATCAGGTTACTCATGAAACTAAGATAATATATATATGAAATATAAGTTATCGGCCGTCTGATTAGATATTGGTTTGAGAATGTGATAATAGAGTGAAAAGGGGTGCGATTCTATGTTAAAGACTGTAGAGATTCATGATATAATACTTCGCTATCAGTAATCATTGAATAACCCAAAGCCAAAAATCTAATAACAGTCATACAGATTCATGTTAAAAGAGAAATGAAAAACTTATTCTTCATATACTACTTAATTTAACCATTACGCACATAGAAAACTTAGTTTACGGATATGAATGCGAATTAATGCATTATTTAGATAACTCAACTGATAAAAGCCTCTTTTTGATTGTGATTTGTCGCAATTGTAATAATATAATCGCTCGCGTTATCATTTTAAATACTTAGCTCCGCCTGTAAATTATGAGCTGTACTAGAAGATAGATATAACGACTCGAGAACAATACCCGTCAAATTCGTTATTCACTTTTAAGTTAATTAGGTCTATAATAAACCACTCTAAACTATTACATCAAATGTTATGCTAAACCAAAATCTATACATGAATCATGGAATTGATTAATCAATGAATTTAATAAGTATTAAAATGTTAATTACGTGTTCCACTCAACAATGCTTAGAACATGTTTTAAATATTTTTTTTAGAAAGATTATGACAAAGATTGTGTTTATCTTATCATAGGCGAGTTTTACAATTAAATGACCACAGCATTGTAAATAGTTTGGGCGTGTGTTTGTGCTAATATACGCCATATTACTTAACGCAATCTACAAGAACTTCAAAATAAACAGAATGTTAAAGGTCAAAATTTTAATATATATCCGTCAAACAGCAGATATCACTGATATAAATAGAGTAATAGATTTATCACGATCGTGATCATCATCTCACACGATATGATTATTACTTACACACATTTATACGCATTCATACTATTTAGCTATACACAAAGCGTGTTCATCTTACAAGGAACTTTATAAATAAAAACTTAGCAATTAACAGACTCGCGAAAAAACATAAAAACTTATGTTTAAAGCGTAAGACTTGTACGTAAAATTAGACGGATCAATTTATATAGCTTTTTGCGACTCATGAGTGTACTGGACATTTGACTAGATTTACAATAACTTAATAAAAGAAAAAATAAACTCACCTACAACTGTCCACTCGGTAGATGGTGCTCTGTCCTATAGAGCTACTATATGTTGGTATTCTATGAAGACTGTTCACTGGATGTATTGAATGCTGTCGGAGGAGCCCACTCGCACTGAAACCAAGCATTGGCGATTCCACCACAGAACTCTCAAAGACGCTCGTCTCATCCGTTTCCTCTTCAATAACTCCAGGTTTGTAAAATATTTTACCAGCAGAGAGCATTGGCTTCGATTTAACATCTTTGTCGACATCTTTTTTTATTTCCATCTCATAGCTTGACGTTGAAGCTTCCATTTTCTATCAAATACAGAATAAGCCTTTTACGATTATGTTCTCTGATTTTTAAGATTTCCATCGTCTTGAAGGTTTATGTTTTCACATTCCTGAAGGTAATAGTTAAATATTAAGTTTTATAGAAGAATACACACGATTGGACTGATTGTAATGAAACGCCAAGTGCATCGGTAAATTACGTAGGCGAAGGCATTCAGCCTGCTTATTATATCTATTATATTTTAATATTATTGTTACCATTCGTAACACATATTGCACATAGAAGGCGTTCAAGTTCTTTGCATATCTCGTTACAGGGCATATTAACTAGTTCAGTGACAATATAGAGAATTAATGCGGTTCTTGATTTTGGTTAAAATAATACAAATATGAACATTTACAATATTTAAAAACGTAAAATATTTTCTGCCTAGTTCTGGAGGCTATGCGCCTTTTTAACGTATTGAAATTTTGAATTAAATGTATAGTAGGTGAAATACAATGTAGTTTAACGATATCTTGTGGCCACTTGAAGAACTAATTATAACAAAGTATGTTAAAATTAGTTCTTCTAATGGAAGAAGCGTTTTTATCATATTCTATTAAAATTCGACTGTGCCATGTTTATAAAATAGTCGTGGACTGTATGGATATAATAATTTAAAACTATGTTTTTATATATATACCCTATCATTAACAGCTGATAATCCACACATTTCGTTTTATAGACGAATGATTTTGATTCAATAAGACTTGAATACAAAGACAGGATATTACCGATTTCCATGACAACGCAACGGATGCCTTTATTTCCCCGTTTCTTCCCACTAAGATTAATCTCGCATATTGCGGAAAACCTCGTAAAAATAGTTAACCTAATCCGTGCTTTAATATGGCGAAAATTACAATTCAAGTCAGTTGAACTGAGTTAAAATTTATTACGATGTTCTTGGTAAAGTACAAGTCCATAATTTCGTTTCTTTGGTCTATCTACTTACAAGAATCACTGTGACGTATTAGTAGTCACATTCGTCAAACACAATGTTACCTGGGCCGAAGGCCAATCTTAATTACGCGTCTGAGTAATTAATGAGTTTGCCACGGGGACCTATTGCTACCCGCATATTACCAGTGAATTGCGATATTGACAATGACATTCAGTATGGAACTGCAGAATGTATCAAGATCGTGTCTTATCAAGCGAATTGTTTATTCCTGATTGTTACCGACTGTAAAAGAGAAGAGTCCACAATTAGTCAAGATTTTTATTTAATTGGGCACTTGGATTTTTTTCGTAATCTTAGTTTACTTACTATATCAAGGCCTATACCATGAGTTCAAGATTAAGAATGGCAATGATGGTATATCATAAATATTCTAAAAGGGAAAACCACCACAACAATTATATAATACCTACTAGATATTTAAAATTTCTTGGAACCTAAAACGCATAGTTTTCTGTTTGTTTTAACACACCTCGTCCCAATATAACCTTAGAACAAACTATGATAATACAGATAATATTAACATTTCAACAACGAGATCTATGACAAATCATGAAATGACAAAATTTGAACCGTTTATTGTTTATGATTTCAACATTTAATAACACCTAATAATATATTCATTGTTTAACAATTCATTCATAAAATACAATGCCTCATCTATGAGGTTATGACATATTTTTAACGCTTACTATTGCGTATTTTTTTGGCAAGAGGAGGTGAATATAGAACAGTTTTATAATTAATCATATATAATTAATTTGTAATATCAAAGATATGCAACAATAAATATATTGATCGATGTTTCTAATATTAAAACTATTCAACGGTCAGGATATAGTTTATTTAAGATTATTTGCGTGAGACGCTGGGGTCAAAATTCACAAGTGGTACTAGGATGTGCCTAAATTTATTGCAGTAGATTATAATATGGCCATCGAAGCAGGAAGTTGCTATTTTTGGCTATTAGTTTGATTTATTTACCTGCATTTAATTTTGATGTCACCCAACATTGTATTCGAACATTGATATATTAAATGTATAAAAACAAACTTATCGCACAATTCTATTCGTTTACTAGTCAACATAATTCGTTTTCTTAATTTTAAGACAAATAGCCCAATGACCTGCTCACAATGTTGTAAGGATCGCGTGAGTCAACTTAAAATTTGATATTCAGTTAGAACGACACTTCTATTGTACCTGCCCTATGGATATATTCCAATATTTTTAAGAAATATTTTTAACATTTATTGGATTTTTAGGTCTATGGATTTTACATTAAGTATGTGTTACGTTAAGTTTAAGATTTTCTTCTATATTCGCTTATTTTAATATGAATGTGTTGAAAGCTTTTTGCGAATAAAACATAAAATAATTGCAAAGCGAAGTTGGTTTCGTTTGCTCATATAATAAGTATATATAATAAATTGAACTAATATATACTAAAACGTGAGGAATTATATTATAAAAAATAAATTATAGTAAAATAAAAATCATGTTGAACGTTGTACCACTTATGCCAAATTTTGGTATCTCAAATTTATAAAGAGTAATTTAACTCACCATATTCAAATTATGCTATTTGTAAACAAAAGAAATCGCACATAGTTTACGAACACATTTTGTTAATATAAAAAGAGCGGGAAATCACATAAGTTTGTTACTATTATGAATTTTATTTAAACAAACACGACAGGAATTATTATGTCAAATCCCAACGTGTGGAATGATCGTCAGGATACAGATGACTGCCAACCGTATGATGCAGACTCTTGTTGTTGGTACCTATGCCAATTGTAATCCAACTTTATTTGTTAACTAGCCACGCGCTCGGAAACAATTGACGGCGTACACTCATTCACTGCCAGTGCCTCTGCAGATAAGATTTACATGGCCCTTTTAGCTGTCAAGGTATAGAATAATGAACAATGCAATTCGCATGTATCCAGAATAGAAGTTAGCTTCTTTTGCAATAAACGACAAGCGAACGATTGTCGATTTGTGATTCATTTTTTTTTAATAATAGGGATTCATCATGAAGATGTTCAAATATTTCACACAAAGAGATCCTGCAGTAGAAAACAATGCTAAGTATATTTCGGCGTAGGTTTATTATAATAAAAAAAATAATATTTAACGTATTATTATGACTATATGTATTATATCTATAACACCTATTATTGTATCGGATAGACAGTACATCTACAGTACAGAAACTAATTGTTTATGGTTTTTTTCGTATTTAGTAATAATTGAAATCTTAGAAACCATCACAGTTGCCCTTTTGTCAGGGCCGTTGCTCTTTCCGGGCGTCCTCAGGTGCATCCCGTGGGATGTGACACTGGAAATGAACATACGTATTCTTGTCATACCAATAACTCTTTGCGATTAGGTGTTAAGTACTAAAGCGCTTCCATCCGCCCGTTACAAGGTTATATATATTGCAAAATGTAAAATAGTATAGATTTTCGTTTGTTATGATACTTTTAACATGCAATGTTTTATTCCACTAATATTGCGGATAATAAAAAAATACAGATTACAATTACATAGCCAGGAGGGTTAATAAAATTACAGTTTCATTTAATTAATAGTAGAAATCCCTTTTCGCAATTCCAAAAGTTGGTTCATTTCAGATCTCGACTCATCAGTTCTTGTCAGGGCAAAGGTCGAAGGGCTGAGGAGTTCTTTGAATTTGCGTAGTTGTCCTCTGCATCTTCTGCTCAGCAAATTCTATCCCTGTCATTCAAATGCAGATAGCACAACTGAGTTCGTTTAGATTGGGTGTAGATTTCCTCAAAGATCCCTGAATGGTGGTGGCACTTTGTTTCATGTGGGACTGCTCATTTGGCTTCTGTTCTTTTAAAAATGAGAATTGTACATTCGTAAATAAATACTTCTGATAATTACAGTAATTAGAGTTTTTGAAAACGTGGTCGTTAAATTTAGTATGCGTAGCGTTACTATCCACATTAAAATACTTTAATTACTAACTAAAAAATAATCTGTTATCATCGTAAAGCTATGAAGATCCTAGATACGAGTTCTGAGTGAAACAAATGAGCCATAAAACCCGTCAAAGTGTCTTTATCTGTTGGCAAATAAATATTTAATTAGTAATCTTGAATATAACCGTAGATACAGACGGAAGTATATCTTTATAACTCTTTAACGTTCTACAAGATTTTAATTATCTTTTGAAATAGTATATCAAAAGTACTAATTAATATTACAGATTTAATTAGAAAGTTAGTAACGTTACTTATATATAATGGATTTAAACACTAAAGACTGCGAAAATATTGGACATGGGCCTCTCAAACAGTGCAAATGCTCACGGTAAGTTTACTATGTAGACTTATAAAAAAAAATGTACTTCGCTTTTTTGCATACTATAATAGGGTTATTTTATTCGTCCGTTCATATAAATTTCATATTAGAATATTGCTTATCATTAACAGTACTACAGTAGTAGTTTCAGTACATTCAATCATGAGTTATTAACTTGTTCTTTATATACCTATTTACAAAGATTGTAATAATTATGAGAATCGCCGTTTTACAGACACATTGAAAGAAGACGTTCACATCGAGCCAGATTACAAGAACGCGTGGTATTTAAATCAGGCGAATTGAATATTGACAATTCCGGTAAAAAGAAATTTAGACTTTTCAGTGACATTGTAAAACTTTTTATTGAAGCACGTTGGAGATGGACAATACTGTATTGCGTTATAGCTTGCGTTTTAACTTGGTTTGTGTTTGCTGCCATCTGGTGGATGATTCTTTACTTGCATGGAGATCTAGAGAGTGATCATTTACCTCACACATTCAATTTAACAGAATGGGAACCTTGTGTAAAAGAAATTTATAACTTTACGTCCATATTCTTGTTTAGCATAGAAGTCCAAACTAGTATTGGTTATGGTTCAAGAGCCATCACCATGGAATGCCCTGAAGCAATGTTCACAATGTGCATTGAGAGCATAACAGGAAAAATTATTCAGTCACTTATTATCGGCATAGTATTTGCCAAGTTAACGAAACCAAAAAATCGAGCACAGACCTTGATATTTTCCAAATACGCTATCATAAACCAAAGAGATGGAAACCTCTGCATGATGTTCAGAGTAGGCAACACGAGAAAATCCCGAATCATAGCTTCAAATATCAACGCTTATCTGATTAAATTTATAACCGCAAATGGCACTGACCTACTAAATTACGATCAGATAAAGTTAGACCTAAAAGTCGACGCATCCGATGACGTATTGTTCATATTTCCCCTAACTGCAGTTCACAAAATAGACAAAAGAAGTCCATTCTTCAACGTTTCAGCTAGGGATATTTTAAAATGTAATATAGAAATACTGGTTGTGTTTGAAGGGACAATTGAGTCAACGGGCCAAACGGTTCAAACTAAGTCCAGTTATACTGGCAATGAAGTGCTATGGGGCAGACGGTATTTAGAGCCTTGTTATTATAATAAGAGGAAACAGGGATTTGTAATAGATTTTTCAAAATTTGACGAAACTTATTGTGTTAATACTCCTCTGTGCACTGCTTGTGAACTTTTGACTTTTTACAAAAATAGATCGCTGAGAAGACTACATTAAAATAAAAAAGCAATGGCCTACCAGTAACTATATTTAATCAATTATAACTACTATCAGGTAACAGGATTTTGTTGTAGGTGTGGATGTAAAATCACATGTATCTTACGGAGTTCCATTATGTCTTTGTAAAAAATTCTCCGAGCAGCCATTTGTAATTCCAATGCAGAAAGTCTTATTTTTATTCGCCTTAATAAATTTTCACAAGTCTGAATATCTTTTCGTAACTTTACTAGTTTCGTTTTGGTTACATTATAATGTTGTATAAGATGGAATCTAATATTTGTCATCATTCTATTGAAATCACCACTCACTAATTATATTATAAAGCACAATGTAGTTGCTATTTTCTTTCAAAATATGTTAAGTTGTCTGCGATAAGTGATAACGACCTTATCGGAATAAAAATGACTTAAAGGTAGACGACTCATAGCTGTCATAAATAAAACGAATTACGTTTTCGCGCGAAATGTTTTTCATATTTATAAAGATAAAATATCAATATATAAATGTAATAGTAATTAAAAACTGTATTAATAAATAAATAAAAGATTACATGGACATTTTAGATGTAGAAATAGTTGTATATGTGTCAGCAGTATATTCATTGATGTCTACAAGTTTTTATACACATGTATTTATAGAGAAAATAAGTGGGTTTATCAACGATTTACCGTGAATATATTTTAAACGAAAGAAGTATTTATTTTCAATAATAAAATTGACTACAGTAGCCCACTAAAGGCGCATATAACTGTAAACTGCAAGTGTCAATTAATTGGCGTAAAAGCGCCCCTAGCTTATTGATCGTTTATTACAGCATTAAACAAAAATAATTTATTTTTCAGTCATAAAACATAATTGAATGAAAAATCATATAGAACTAAAATATCATTAATATCATGTGTGGAGTTAATTTTACTTTAAACAAAATATTTAAGAATAATTGAATAATGCTTAAAGAATACTTTTTTCCTATAAATAATATAGCATTGCCAAAAGAACCAATAAAGTCATTGTAATCAACGTTTCGGCAAGTTAAGGTGATTTGACATCTGTTTAATATTTTATACGTTTGTTGATCAAAATATTTATAATCCATTCAGTAACTAGACTAATACATTCAAATAAATATTTACTCCGATAAACAAATTGTTTTGTTAATGTTTAAGTATACAATTTTTCATGACACTACTAATATTTTTTTTCTAATTATGAACTGCATGCTGGTAATAGTGACACCTTATCTGTGGTTATAACTTATAGATAAATATAAGTTATATCTTTCTATTAAAATAATAAAGTGGTAAAGTATGGACTTAATTATATTTTATAAATAAATTACGTTTTCTTGTATATTTCAAATGTCTACGCATCAACTTTCAGAATTAGTTCAGAATTTATTATAAATAATTCAAAATTATCTGTGATAAATTGACAATGACAGAAGGTATACGATAAATGATAGTTGCAGTCTGCAGTCAGCAGTGAGAAAAAAATAAAAATTGATAAAGTGAGCTGTCATTTTTCAACCCAATTCTACAAAAATAGTTATTTTATCGTTTTTGCCATAATTAAATACAATTGAATAACGTAGAATCTGGTATAATGTTTCGGGCTACTATGTTTGATAAATTGCTGGGTAAGTAAATGTATATAAATAATTGTGGTATATGATTAGGACAATGTTTTTCCTATTACATTCACTAATTTACATTAATTTGCATCACTTTCTTTTCTTCGTTAAATTAGTAAAATGAGACAAATACTAAAAATGTTAGGATTCAGGAATGTAGTTAGTAATTAATGTGATAAGTTATGACTATTTACTGGATTCTAATATATATTTATAGATAAAGCAACGAGTAATCTACGTCTAGATCCTGACTGGCCATCTATCTTACAAATCTGTGATTTAATAAGACAGAATGATTGTTCGTGAGTAAATTATTTATTTATTGTTTGATGAATAATGGCAAGTTAACGATTTACTTATCATCTATTACTAAAAATATTATTTCTAGGCCTAAATATGCAGTTGCATCATTGAAAAAGAAGCTATATTCACAAAATCCACACCAAGCAATGTTTGCTCTTCTTACTCTTGAAAGTATTGTTAAAAATTGTGGTAAGTTTATACTTAATCAATTTAATTTATTACATTATTGTTATGGTCTGTATATATTATACCTACTACAAAAAAAATGTAAATTTCTGGGTAATCATTTAGTTCATCTGAAATCTATCCATGAAGAAATAATGTAAATAATAAATTTTATCTCACCTTTTTATAAAAGAAACCTAGTTATAATTTTTTTTTAAGATATTTGAGACAAGCTTGGATTAGGTATTGTTTTTATAATTTACGCAGGGTCTGGAGTACATGATGAGGTGGCATCTAAAGTGTTTTGTGAAATGCTTCGTGATTTAGTTAAAACAACACAACACGAGAATTTAAAAATCAAAATCCTGGAACTGATACAAGCTTGGGCATTTGCTTTTAGAAATACCCCTAAGTATAGAGCTGTACAGGTTAGTGACAGTATTAACTAGTTTGACAGTAATAACCTACCTAGTCTTACAACTTTGCTAATATTATGAGCCCTATTGATTTTTAAATCTAATTACTGACTTATCTGTGTCAATTTCCATTCTATACATTGCATGTCAGAAGAATATGTGTAGTACTTCATATTTTAGTTGATTAAAGTTTGTAATTCTGTGATAAGATACTTGCTATGCTATAAGATTAGTGTCAATGTCCTTTTTATATTTTAAAATGCTAGTACAGTTATCTTAATGAACATATTTCTTTGTTATAGAAAATATTATACTTATTAAAATTATACAATTCTACTATAATTTGATATTAAATTATCAAGAATTTGTTATTTTACATTAACATGCTATTTGTTCACTTTGATAATAAAGAGAAAAAAATTCATTATCACCTTATCTGATGTCATGAGTCATATGGTTTGATGCATCATTTGTTTGTTCAAACTTACACCAGTTATTTCTTAATCTTTGCCATATTCAATTGTGTGTTGATATTATATTTTTCTTTAAACAGGACACTGTAAATATATTGAAGGCTGAAGGTCATAAATTTCCGCCATTAAAAGAATCTGATGCAATGTTCTCAGCTGACACAGCCCCTGAGTGGGCAGATGGTGAAGTCTGTCATAGGTTAGCATAGTGTCTATTTTTTTTAACCATACCATAGTACTTCAATGAAATACATGTGTGTACTTGATAAATTGTGTAAAGATACAAAAAACATTTGGATTTTTACAAGTAATAATCAAAACTTTATCTGAAATAAAATGCAAGTTGATTTAGCCCTTCAAGGCTAAAGAATATTAAATGATTACTTATAGTAAATTCTGAATACTTAAAGTTACTTTAAATATAGGTGTCGTGTAGCTTTTTCGTTGATGGTCCGTCGTCACCATTGCCGTGCATGTGGTCAAGTGTTCTGTCAGCAGTGTAGCTCTAAGACATCAACTCTGCCAAAATTTGGTATTGAAAAAGAGGTACTCAAAGATTATATTATTTTCCATATAGTATAGTTTATATATATTTCCACTATTTAAAAAAATCTCCTAGTATTTTTGTAACCTACATTTACTGAATGTACAACACATTACCAGTTAAAATTATACTGTGTTAACAGTATACTGTTATATTTACGTTCTAACTGTTCTAGTTTAGCTCCTTAATATTATTTAATAAAAATTACCTAAAATAGGTGCGAGTTTGTGATGCTTGCTTTGATAAAGTCAGCAGGCCACCATCATCTACTGCAAAGATTGAAGTTAATGACCCTTCAAGCGATTATGGCCCTGCTCAAGCTCCGGTAAGTAATAACTATCTTGTTTTATATAATCTCATAAGATTCCACTATATGAAACAAATGTTTTTGCTTATTTTCCCAACAGAAACGCAATTAATTGAAGCTAAATTTCTCACATAGTAATTTCATAATAATCTTTATGAATCTTCTTTATTATATTTAATGTATATTTAGTTAATCATTTATGTTTGACTATAAGAAAAGCTATAAATAATTGACTTTGTTGCTGCAACCATGTGTAATGAGTCCTGATATTAATATTTTTATTATTGATAAAGGCTACATGAACATTCTCTATTTCTATTGGAAATAGAGAATATTCATACATAATGTTAATACATATACATAATATTAATTTCAGAAAATGGATAACACTGTATTAAAAATTATTTATTTATTAACATTAAGAAAACTTAATTTAAGAGGTTTTAAGGAATTCTCATTGCCCTTCATATGATTCACCTGGCATTTCTCCTCCAGGAACTAACATAGCTATATTATTTCCATTAAGAAGTATTTGGTCCAATTTGGTTATTTTTCTGCCTTCGGGTGTAGATTCATATTCCGTCACGTCGTCTAATAACATGTTTACAAAGTCATCAAAACCTTGAAGAGTACCAACCATTTCTTTATCATTCTTCATAATTATATGAATTCTTGATCCTATACATTTGTCTACAAGTTCAAGAGGCAATAATGTATTCGGGTTAGGTAGAGGTTGCGACATTATAGATTATTTTGTGATAATCCTTGATGCTGCTTTTTATTTGCGTTTTTGTTACTGTCAAAGCTATATTTTCACAAATTTAAAGTAGCCGAAGCCAAATAATAATTACAGAGTAGTTAGTAATTAGTTTATAGGTACGATAATAAAAGTGACAATTGTCAACTGTGAACTAACAACAGACAAGTCGTGAAGTTAAGATTATCGTTTCGATAGTCTATAATGGACATAAATTTTGTACTGGCAACATATTTACTTGGCATAGATTTTTTCCTATGTCAAATTGTTACTGTCAACAGTCGTGTCATCAAATACTATACAAGAGTCAAGAACATCTTTAAATTAACGGCTTGTTCATCTTTAAACATAGTTTTGTGACTTTCTTATTTATATTTATTCTACTGAATATGGCTAAAAATAAAGTTACTTATTTTCGAGGAGATTTAACGCCGAAGAATATACGTATTAAAGATGAGCCATTGTCGCCAAATGAGTATTTTGGAGAACATAATTTTGAAATGCCGTTCAACAACGAATTTTTTTCAATGAAGAAATCTATGTCTATGAGTGATATAACAAAGTTAAAACAAGAGTTAGAAAATGTGAAAATTGACAATGATAATTATGCTCAACAACAGCCAATTCAAAGTTCTTTAAATGTCTCAGTTCCCAATAAACCAAAGTTCGTTTCAATGGCTGAAGCTATTTATCGTTTTCAAAAGGACACTCCATCCAGGTTTCGTTCAAGTAAACCAAAGGAAACTTATAACGTTATTCGTCAGTCGAAATTGACTATAGCTCAATCACCACATCTCCGCTGCAAAGAACGCTATCGGCCACGCCATGTCATCTCTCAAAAAGAAAAAGAAGATCTGGAATTGGAAGAAATAAGGAAATTTAAATTGAAGGCTAATCCTATTCCGCATTCACTTCTGTCTTGTCCTCAATTACCTGAAGTGCCTAAAAAGAAAATAACAGTTCTGCAACCATTTAATTTAACTGAAACTCAGAATCAGAAAAACCAGATTCCAACAACTGAAGAAATACACAGTTTTAAAGCTCGTCCTGTACCAAAAAAAATTTTAGCTAAACCACAAATTCCAGTTAAACTTAAGCCAAAATTGACATCTAAGCTTTCAAAATCTGTAGAGTCCCTGAACCTTCATCTTATTCCAAAACCTCTAGAGAAGAATGACAAAACAGGATTTCGTCAGGGCCCTCTTAAACTTGAACCATTTTCGTTTTTACAAAGAGATGAAGAGATAAAGAGGCGTAAAGAAGAATGGATAAAAAAACAAATTGAAGAAGAACGTAGAATGGCATCTCAATTTAAAGCTCAGCCACTACCTGCTGCTGTTAAAAAAAGGATGCATATTGCCACTCATGGTGCTGCTTGCAGTTCTACAACTTCATCTGATAATAAGGAAAACTATAGGTTTGAAGCTAAAGAACCCATTGTTTTATATAAAAAGCCATATAAACCAGTTCTACAATCTAACCATAATGTGAAACTAGTTCCTTTTGAACTGAACACAGAAAAAAGGGCAACTGAAAGGGAAAAATTTGAAAAGCAGCTTAGAGAAAAAGAAGAGACATTGGAACTTCAAAGGCAATACTTAGAGAAAGAAAGAAAGGAGGCTGAAGAGATATATATTCAAAAATTGAGAGCAAAGTTGGTTCACCACCCAAAACCTATCCCAGTCTATGAACCATTTATACCAATTACTTCTGGACGGATGACAATCCCAGATACCCCAAAATTAGTTAGGAGATTAAGGGAAAAACAGAGCTAGATTTAAGCTTTCCTTCTCCCAATCTATATTAGCTTTTCTGACATTTATTTGATTTAATATTAACATAATATATGGTTTTAGTTATAATTTTTGTATGAATTATTACACATAAATAATTAAAAATAAATAACTGAAACATTATGGTATGATTTACAATGATCTTCCTATTACATTTAAAAGTTTTACTACTACCATATTGGATTTAATAAATGAAAAATATATTAACCAATTCACCTATCCGTTGTAGTATCATTTTAGACATTGTTATTGCTCAAAGGTTCCTTTTAAAAAAAAAACATTATCTTTTATTGATATATAGTTAATTACATATTCTTATTATAATAATATTAAAATATTAAACCTTGTTTCAATTTTATGCAAATTAATTAAGTATCATAATTGTATACTAAGTTTTCAATTATTAAAATTTTGAATATTCATCAACACTATTTATTTCTATTGTGCATAATTCTTCTATATAGAAAAGAGAAAGTAGCCCTTGAGTATAATAATACTTGTTGTATTTATCAACTTGTATGTAGAAATAATTTTCTTTTTTTAGATGGTTATATTCTTGAAATTTTCCGATTAACTAAGAAAGATTTCAAAAAATTCAAGTTGACAAAACTATCTGTGATATCCAAATATTATTGAGGCTTTAACTACAGGAATATTTTTATTTGCCTATAAGCTATACAAACACAACATTGTCTTTTATCTTGTCACTGATATAAATAACTGATTAATGGTTCTAGTGGCTATTAATAATGTAACATATTTTATAGCAGAAGAAGTCCGGTAAAACTGCTGAAGAGCTACAAGAGGAAGAAGAGTTGCAGCTAGCACTTGCTCTTAGTCAGTCTGAGGCAGAGCAAAAAGAGAAGGAGAAAGAAAGAAGGTCCCGTACCTTTATAGCACCAGAGCCGACTCCACATCCAACTTGTAATTTGCATTATTTCATTAAGAAAATTCTGTTAGATAATTATAACAAAATAAGTACTAGTAAAAACAGATAACATTTCTTGAGATGTGACAACACACAAGTGTCAAAAGATTAACAGAAAATATTTTGGTCTTGATATTTCTTGTCAGTAACATATAGGTAATATGTCTTATTGAGAAAGAAGAATCAATTGTGCAGTGAAAATTTTATTAAAACACTAAAACCTTTCTAGTATCTCCAACACCTTCATCGGTTAGTGCATCTCCAGATCACAGCACAACTGGAAATTCAGAGCTGTCCCGCTACCTGGATAGAAATTATTGGGAACAGCGTTTGTCCAACACTGCTGCGCCAACGGCACCATCGTCTCACGGCACCAATGATAATATAGATGTGAGTACAAAAAAGAGATATACACAATAAATAATATCATGTAATCTACTTCACAGAGACTACCTTTGTGTATTACTTATATACATAACCCTCTGCATTAGGGTTGTACATATCCATGTAAAAGATATCCTTCCTTGTAATAATATGCCATATTGAATTAAATACTGTCTTGGGCTTCCAACATAGAGTATGAGTACTCTATAGAGATGCAATAAAGGATCACAATTTTAAATACAATGCGATTAGGCATTAATATAATAAGTGTTAAATATCTCCAAGTATAAACAGAATATGCAATTTATCAGTTGTTGGCACTGATAACACAAACAACAACTTACCTTGGGGTTAATGGACTGTGAAATGTGTTTTATTTATTATTATTCTAGCATTTAAGTTTTCCTTATGATAATAAGTATTCAATAGGGGTAATGATTAGTAAATCATTACCCCTATTGAATGCATACTTGCAAAGAAATTCATTTTTATTATGCCTAGGTTCTATGAATTTTAGTAGCTTTGCTTATTAATGATAGGGCAATATCTAAGATTCTGTGAATCCTATATTTTATGAGGAGGATGAGATTCCAACTTTTCAAAGAAAATAAATATTATGTGAACCCGTTTCTGTGTTGTGTGCCTGTTTACAGATTGTGTTTAAAGAATAATTTGATTGTTTTATATTTTTTAGGACTTTGTTAAGCCTGTTGTCACTAAAACGCAGGATGACGAGCCCGAAGACAAAGAAATTGATGACTTTGTGGAAAATCTCAAATCCCAAGTTGAGATATTTGTCAATCGAATGAAGAGCAATTCATCGCGGTATGCATTTTGTGTGAAAATGTCATATTTAAAATTAAAAATAACTTGCCGATTTTTTTTAAAGAAAACTGAACATATTGAAAATATACTAACACTGTTAGTTTATATAATTAGTGTAATTAAATGATATATTTTTAAACAGAGGACGATCCATTGCAAACGACACGTCAGTGCAGACCTTGTTCATGAACATCACAACTATGCATTCGAAACTATTGAAATATATACAACAGCAAGACGATAAACGGGTTTACTTGGAGAGTTTACAAGTAAGATTCAAATTTATTACTAGAAATATTGATGGTTGACTTTAGTACAATGAGTGCGTCGGCCTTGTAATTGCAATAGTTTTTCATATTACAATGTTTCATTCATTTGCCGGGACATCTAAAGTGGAAGGAGCCGCTAATAAAATTATAAATTCTGAGTCCCCGTGTAACATACAGACACTAATTTCATTGCTTATAAATGGTTTTCTCAATATTATATACAATAAGCAACTAAATATCTAATAGACCACAGTACTATTACCCAGTCTACATTAGAAATATACTTTGATGGGAACTCGTTGCTACAATAGCTCGGCATTTCTTAAAATGCCGCGCTTTAATACAGCTTACCACCATTTCTAATTACTGAAGTTGAGTTTTTTTTGTTTCAGGACAAAATAAGCCAAGTGCGCGACAGCCGTGCAGCATTAGACACATTACGCGCAGAACACGCAGCGCGACTGGCCCAAGCGGCTGAAGCGGCCGAACGACAGCGCCAAATGCAAATGGCGACCAAATTACAGGCTATGAGGAAGAAGAAACACGAGTATCTACAATACCAACGGCAGCTCGCCTTGCAACGAGTGCAAGTTAGCAATATTTACTATATGCTAGTTTATACGTAATCATTGTGCATGTATAGTTGAACATAAAACAAGAATTTATACCTTTCACTTTGGCGACTTTAACAATCAATTTTACCTATGATTTTGTGTTTTGACAAAAGCTCTTTATGGCTTTGGGAATAACTGGTGATAGGTATTTACGTAATAAGTTACTGCTTCAATGAGTTGGCTTTTATTATGGACGTTTATTGTATTCTTGCAGGAACAAGAACGTGAAATGCAAATGCGCCAAGAGCAGCAGAAGCACCAATACAGGATGTCGAGCAGTGGTTACTATATACCTGGCATGTCCATGCATCAATTTCAGCCAGGTTTTTCTAATCAAATGATGTACAACCCTCAATTCCACCCACAAATGCCTCAGAGTGACACCACTAACCTGCCTGGCCAGCCTCAAATGTCCCAAGCTATGTCCATGAATGTGGGCCAAATGGGAACCATTTCCCAGCCCATGCCCCAAATGAATAACACATTTACAATGTCTACCTCGGCAGCTACTTTAACACAGGTTCCCCCTGTACAAGTGCCCATGTCGCAACCTAATATGCGACCCATGGGACAACAGCATCCAATGCAGCAACAGATGATGATGCAGCAAATGCGGCCGCAACCCGGAATGCATCAAATGATGCCCAATGGCCCTCCTGGTCCAACTCAATCAATACCTAATCAAATGCCTAAAAATATTTCCAATCAACCACAGCCCTCTAATACTATGATGCCTCCAATGACGATGCCCCAACCTAATATGCCACATCAAACCAACGCTAATATGTATGGCATGCAAATGAATATGAGAATGCCCCACATGCAGGGTAATCAACAAAACAACAACTCTTCCTCCGTACCTGTCTCTGGATATCCAGGCAATCCTCAAAATCTACAAGTTTCAGCAACATTGCCCAATATGACTCAGGGCGCGCAGATGCCGGGGCAACCGTTACAGGGGCACGGCCAGTCAATGATTCCTGGACAAAACATTCCTATGCAAAATCAGATGCCTCTTAATCAGAATATGTCCCAATTACCTCAAAATCAAGGACAACTTCAACAACCTCAAATATCACAATCCCAGCCAATGCCACCTCATTTCCAAAATCCACACCTCGCACAACCCCTGAATATTCCTCAACAAAACCATCCCATGAATCTTGGAGCCCCTGTTAACCAAAACAGCATGTCCAACCGAAGTGTGCAACAAATGAACCCCAACAACATGCCTGTTTCGTTGCCACAGCAATTGCACCCATCACAAATGCCAATAAATACACAAAACCAACTACAAAGTATCCAACTTCAACAAGGACAACTCATGGGCCCTCAGAATTCACAGATTTCTCAAAATATGCAGCAGCATCAACTTCCAAACATACCATCTCAAAATATGCAGCAGCAACCTTCAAGTATGCCACCTCAAAATATGCAGCAGCAACCTCCAAGTATGCCGCCTCAAAATATGCAGCAGCACCCGCCAAATATGCAACAGCAACCTCCAAATATGCCATCACAAAATATGCAGCAGCCACCATCAAATATGCAGCAGCAACCATCAAATATGCCACCTCAAAATATCCAGCAGATTCCAAATATACCTCAAAACATGCAGCAGTCGTTGAATATGCCGCAGCAGGCACCAAACAACATGCAGCCTATGAAAATGCAACAGAACTTCGGTAACAATCCTCAAAACCAGCAACCTATGAATCAAACTCAACAAGTCCAAACGCCGAATAAAGCTGAAAGTAATAATAACACTGCAGAGCTAATAAGCTTCGACTGAAATCATCAATGAGCTAGCTTTATAACCAACTTCATGTATACAAAGTAAAGGGATATATAATTACATAAAAGGAAATAATTATAATATTATATAGTAATTTTTAGAAGAGATGCTTCAAGATTTTAATCTCATTGGTGACTTTTAGGTTTCAACATTTTATTTTAATTATTTCTAATTACGCAAAGTACGTACTAGCTATAGATATATTACTGTAATGTATGTAAATGTGATAAAGTATAAAAATAGTTATGGGTAGAGAATTTAGAAATTGATGTAGTAATATATTAAAAACATTGAAAAACTATAATTGTTTTGTAATATTATTGTAAGTTATTATTTCTTGCATCAATATAAATAATAAAGTCTTAAAAACAAAATATGTATCATTTAGAAAAAAAATCAATAAAAATACACACATTAAAAGCCCACTGTATTTGGTCAGCATGTTGGTTATTTTTTTATTTTGGCTTAACTCATTAAGCCAACATGCATAGGTTAATTAATCTGTTATCAATCAATATCATAATTATTTATTTTATTTTTTATCTTGTGGTTTATTTGCATAAAGCGCATTCGCTACAGAGGATAGCAAAATAAGACAAGTACAGAAAAGTAGTATACATTTTTTATATTCAATGAAAAATTTGACGAAAAGACTCCAGACTCCATCTTATTAGTTTTTTGCCGAAATTTCAATTAAGCAATTGGTTTTTTTTATAGAAGAGGGGGCAAACGAGCAGGAGGCCCACCATAAAGGTGAAGTCGCCGCCCATGGACACTCATGTGGCTGGGAGCTCATGAGTGGGTTGCCTTTTAGGGATTTGTACGCTTTTTTTTTGAAGCACCCTAAGTCGTAGTGGTTCGGAAATACCGTGGCGGCCAGCTTGTTCCATAACGTGGTGGTGCGTGGTAAGAAATGTGTTACAAAACGCGCAGTGGTGGAACGACAGGCAATAAGGTGATACGGGTGGAATTTCGCATTCTGCCTTGATGTCCGAAGACAAATTTTAGCTGCAGGTATTAATCCGAACAACTCCTCCGAACACTCCCCATGGTAAATGCGATAGAAGATGCTGAGATATCCAACATCTCTACGCAGTGCCAAAATATCAAGCCGGACGGAGAGTGACTGGTCAGCGACTATTCGAACCGCTCTACGTTGAAGGCAATCAAGAGGAAGGAGCTGGTAATGGGGGGCTCCCGCCCAGAGGTGAGAACCATATTCTATTTGGGGCCGAATTTGCGCTTTATAAAGTTGCAAGCGGTGGCCCGGAGTGAAGCCCTCTCCTCTACTGAGCACACACAAAAAGCTAGCTTTTTAGAGGCAAGTTTTGCCTTTTCTTCCAAATGACCGCGAAACTGAACATTGTCCGATATGTCGACGCCCAGTATTCCGATGCTGGCTGAGGCTTTAAGGAGTGTCTTTAAAGAGAGGAGTAGCGACAAAGAATGTTTTTTTTTGTGGAAAACGCGCAAACTTGGGTCTTTTTGGGGTTGAATTGGACTAGGTTAAGTCGTCCCCAGTCCGAGCCTACACTTAGTTGGTTCTCGACTTCAGACACAAGTTTGTTCCGGAACTGATCGACATCAGCCCGAGAAATATTTGCGCGGCCTGTGTATAAAGCATCTCCAGTACTATCGTCCGCATAGCAATTAATACTGCTTTGCTGCAGCAGATCATTGATATGCAGAAGAAAGAGGGTTGGAGATAAGACACAGCCTTGTGGGGCCCCGGCATTCACAGTTTTGAGGTCGGAATATGCCCCGATAACGACCTTAATGCTCCTATCAGCCAGGAAGCTGGAGATCCAATTGCACAATTTCTCGGGCAACCCATACGCAGGAAGCTTTGAAAGAAGCGCTCTATACCACGCCCGGTCAAAGGATTTCCCCCTTGGACTCTATTGCCTCCGGTCATCTATGAGTTAGGTATACTAAAAGGTCACCCGCCGACCGACCACGTCGGAAGCCATACTGGCTATCGCTAATCAAGTGGTGGCCCTCTAGATACTTTAAGAGCTGGTAATTGATTCTGGCTTCCATTATTTTGGAGAACAAGGAAGTTATGGCTATTGGCCGATAGTTAGACGGATTCGAGTGATCGCCTTTTTTAGGGATCGGGTGTACGGAAGCGATCTTCCATCCGTTCGGGACGATGCCGAGTGAGAACCGGAAGAGACGCGTTAGGACCGGAGCCAACTCAGGAGCACAAGTATTCTGGTAAATTACGAGACTGGGAAGTAAAATACCTTTTTCTTAATATAATAATCTTATATTCATTTTACGATTAATCTTTATAAAGAAGGGTTCTCTGGCGAAGATTTTTGTTGCCACAGATCTAAGCCCTCAACCGAGTTCGCGAAACGTCACTATAATTTACCGCGAAAGTTAAGAGGAACTCAAAATATTTTTATCGCTCAAAAGTAATACCCGAAATAAAACATTTTTAACTCGCGTTCTCCAGTCGAAAGTCTGTCTTAATTGTTCTAGGGTAGCAATAAAAGATAAATTGTAAAAACTATGGAAGAGGAAAATCAGGATGGTCCTTTTGTAGTTTGGCAAATGTTTAATGCACCAATAATGGTTTTGTTTAATAATTTAGATCATGCAGAAGATGGACTAGAGCGATTATTAAGTTCAATATTAAAACTCTCTGGGTAATTTTATAGTATTATTTTGGAATATTATAGTTTGTACATCAATTGTACTTTATTTTCTTCGTCATTTTTGTTCTTCTTGTACATTTTATTTTGGATTTTAGCGATTTTTCGGAAGTGTTAGTACCGCGTCCAGGGATTTCAAAGTGTCCAGACGTTTATTACTCAGCCTTTAATACATGGTTGTTGGGAAGATTATTCTATGTGTGTTCTATACCTGAACTGCAAAGGTGAGCTATGTGGATCTTATGCCTAAGAGCACCTACTTAATATTACTATTATAAATGACTAGATACTTATTTTTTCAGAATTCACTTGACAAGTAAGGATGCTCAATTAAAGATACTAAATGTTTTATGTATGAATAAAGCACCATTTTTTGACAAGCTTCATGAAGAATATTACTCTATACTGCAAATGCTATCACAGTTTTACAAAGAATTTCCAAGTCATAAGACTGAAGTAATGCTTCAGAACTTTTCACCTGAAAATGTAAATATTCCACAAGTAAACCTAAACTTAGAACCGATATATGTCTGCATCAAGGATATTGAAACATGTAAAAACTTGATACACTTAGTACTTCAACTGTTATCTGAAAGTATCCCACCTACAATGATATATGAAAAGAAAGTGGTTTATAACAGTTTATTCAAGTTAGCTTTAAATATGTTGGAAAATTTTAATATTCATATTAAAATAGCATGTTTTAGATTTTTTGTAGAACTTATCTCCAACATAAGAAGTGTATCAATAATAGATTTTAATTTAGACTATAACGGTGTACAGTCAGATTTTTTTAATTTAGTAGAAATATTTGTTCAGTCTATTTCTATTTTACATGAAAAAGGAGAAATAAGTGACAGGTATCTGAGTGATTTTAACTTATTACTTCTTAAGTTATTAAAGATATCTAGAGACTATCACCCTGATAAAGACATAATATTAAATATTTGTACAACAGTTCTAAATGAAGCAAATAACAAATTATTTAATAGAGAGTTGAAGCTGTTTTGCTTATCTTTAAGCAACAGTATAGAATTTCCTAAACATATATTAACACTTCAAAACCGTGATGAATGTGAAATTGAAAATTTGTCTGAATATTATTCTAAAAGTATATTAGCCTCGTTATCTGAAACAAACAAAGCTGTGTTAACAGAAAACTGGTTTTACAATGAAATAATAGAAGTTCTTAAGTCTGTAAAGTTATGCGAGAATTTAAATGATGAATTTTTAACTATACATCATTTACAACGATGTAGAGGTGCATTAAAGTTACTGCATTATATTCAAAGTGACAATAGAAATGAATCATTAAAGGATTATGAATTTTTAAATAGAGACATTAAGAAACTTGTATGGATGACTTTATTGAAAAAGATTAAACACAGGTGTGTTGTCTCGGAGGATCAAGATACTATTAAATTGATAATGGAAGTATTGTTGGGTATAAATTTGTTAACTGTGAAAGGAAATAAAGAGGAGACAGATGTGGTTTTCCAAATAACATGTCTTCAATCCCATCGCCAATTCTCTGAGCAGAATCTATTATTCAGTGACCAAGTTAAGGTTGTGATATTGAAATATTTGTTGATAAATAAAATAGTTTTAATGGGCAAAGTTACAGAGGCATGGAACAATTTGGTTGTGTCCCTGTATTATTTGTTGTTAAGAAGTAAATCAGTGAAAATACAGGTGAATATAATTTAAGAAACTATGTTAGATGATATTATCAACTACAAGGGTCTTGTATACATATTCAATTTCTTTTTGCAGGTGGTACAGTTAGTACCGTTACTTATGTGTAACAAAATTATATCAACAAACAAAGTTATAAGTGATATTTTCATGCCTGTGTTTCTTCAAAAGGATAAAGATATACAAAACACTATAGCCAGTGTATTACCTATATTAGTATGTATGTCTCTGAATACATATAGTGTGGTTAAAACAAATGAACAAATTGGATATAAACTGACTGAAAACTGGGCTGTTTCTGTTATATGTCACAAATGCCATAAAATTAAAAACGTAATGGATAGCAATTATTCGGATACAATTAAAACAATATATAGAGAATATTTCTTTGAAGCAAATACTGTACAGCTGGCTAATGTTGCATCAACAAATGGTCTGAAGAAGCTATTTGGAAAGCTTTTAAACTACCATCAATACTCAGATTTAGATATTTCTGAATTTTGGGTAATTATTGGTGCAATTAGCAATCATTATTATGTGTTCGACTATGGAGTATCTTCTACTGTTATAAATCAGCAAAACACTAAAAATGTTTTGAAGGCTTTGAAACCATTCCTGGAATGTACTGAGGTAAGTTTTTTTGTCTTTCTGTCCTGTCCAAATGAGGAACAGTATCTTGCTTGTCTATGACATCAGAGTTAGAGTTTTAATATACAATTTTATAAATCAATACATTTTCTATATTCAGGAAAATAAAGATTCCCTAACTAGAGAAACTGTATTTAATATTTGTATCAAGTTACTACTTAAATCCACTCAAGAGAGTTTGGAAGCTAATGACTACAATCTACAGACAGAAACGTTAGATTGCATTAAAGAACTTGGTTTATGTCAAAATAGTAAAGTGATTTTGCCAGTCACCAAACTTTTAGTTTACTTTATAATGCAGCCACAGTGTTCACTTGCACCAAAAGCAGTTGTTTATCTTAGGGATGTGTGTGAATTCCAAGGATACACCCCCAACCAAACCTATCAAAGATATAAAAAGGACTATTGCCGACTATTTGTCGATTGCAGCCTCAACAATGGCAAAGATTTTGCGGTAGCACTGCTTAAGGTCGTAAGAGCCTTTGGTTTTGTAGGCTATAGGGACTTCATATCTAAAGATGTACACCACTTTCTACCTTATTTAATGCCCTATTGCATCACCATAAAGGAAGTTCCCAGCATGATGGAAGAGATCGCATCACTAGTCCAATGTTCAGTGTCAGATTTTCTCATTGAAAGATTTCCACATATATACGTGCATATCTATTTGACGGAAAATAAAGATGTTTCTAAGAAATGTTACGATATTATTGAGAAACTTACTAAAATGTCGATATTAAATTTGATTAAAAGACATTTTCGGGTAATATTAACAGAATTCCTCTTGCAATATTGTTGCAATCCAGAGAAAGTGTTGAATGCATGCAGATATTTAGCATGCCACGATCCAGATGTGTCCACACCACAAGGAAATTTGTCAATGAGTACAACTCAAATTGCAGATTTTTTAAACCCCAAATTCCTTGGTGTGTTGGCGTACTTTGACCACAAATTAGTGAACGCGAAGGTTGCATTGTCAGTGAAGAGAAAAGCTTTGAAAAGTTTCCCAGACATGATGCAACTAATGGGAGTAAAATACCTGACGCCGTTGAGGTTTAAAGTACTAGCTACTTTGAGGTCCGCATTGCCTCTCGTGAAAGAGTTCCCGGTAATTCTAGCGGAAGCATGGAGTGCTTTCATTCATAATATTGATACCATATCATTGGGACCGCTTTTGCCAAATATCGCTGTTTCCTTATTACAACAGATTCGGTATGCACCACAAGAGATCAACAAAATTTTTCAATACCTAATTCTTAACAATGAAAACTTATTAAGTTCGTATATATCAGAATTATTTTTTGTCGAAGATGCGAAAATATCTGAGAAAGTTAGGAGTGTAATAAGGAGACATGTTAGAAGAACACAGCCTGATGGTTTCTTGGATAAAATAAAATGGTATTTACAGCATTTGAATCAAGACATTCCGAGTATAAAGGCATTTTCGTTTTCCCGTTTGGATACATTGTTGAAAAGTAACAGGAAAGAACTGCACAAGGCTATATTTGGTGGAAAAAATATTGATCCTGTTATTGTAGAACTTATCGATTGTCTTTTAATTGGTGAGTATTATATGTATCGGCGCAACTACAACAATTAGTCTTACATTAACTAGAATAATTAAGTTCAAACATCATTTAATTGTTCTAAAATAAGTTTAAAAATATAAGTTGAATACCTTAAGTTTGTTACTCTGTGAAATGTCATCTTTATTATTTCAATACGACGTTTGTGTAAACACGTGCTTGAGCACTATAAATAGGGTCTCATTGTAACCGCACCACACTGACATTAGACAGAAGCTTTTCGTTCAGCAAGCATACGACCGCAGTTCGAAATAAGGCCGCGTTCGTCCTGTTCTGACTCCACTTCCTTCTCAATAAAAGGAGCCAAATGTCGCTCAGACACAAGGCTACCCTGTACAAAGCATGTGTCCCTCCATGTATGACCTACGCAAGCGTAGTTTTCGCGCATTGCGCCCCCACCAACATCCACAAACTGCAAGCCATCCAAATGCGGTTCATCAGAATAGCAACTGGAGCGCCCATGTATGTGAGAAACGTAGACCTCCACTACGACCTAGAACTCCCTACCATAGCCCAATGGATGAAGGAAGCGTCGACCCGCTACTTTGACAAGGCTAAAAACCATCCTAACCCCTTAGTGCGCAATACACGTCGTACCCGGTACATAAGACACAAAAAAACCGCACCACACAGTCGCGCTCAGGCCGTTGTACGGAACTCTTCCAATAGTGAAATATGAATCTTATAGAAGAATATTATTCTTAGAAAATATCAGTGAAGTGTTTTGTTTTGCTTTAAATAAATAAGTGGTTATTATGATCGACTCAATCGTTATGTTGGCAATGCTGATGCTACCTACGCCTTTCAAAAATAGCCCTACAGAGTAGTAGTAGTGGGGTCGGTAACCCTGTAGAGGTACTCTTCTCGTTATATATATTGCTAACTAAACCTACTTAAATATTTATATCAGATGTTTAAAATTGTAAAAAAGTCTGTGAAGTCTGAGTCTTTTTAAATTAGAAAAACCTAACATTTTACAGGATGCAAAGACCCCAACACTGAAGTAAGTGCTTCAAGTGGGTCTTGTTTGGGTCAATTGGGGGCCATAGAAGCCGGTCACTTACCCAGGCAATACGTGCAACCAGATCGATCACCTTTTGCCTTTTCTATTAATGACAATTGTTTTGCTGCTACCGCGCTTATTGAGCTGACTAGAGCTTTTCAGTACGAGAAAGATACAATGGTAAGCATTGTTTTCTACTTATGTGTATATGAGAGGTATTCTAAGTACGATTTTTCTGCTAACAGTTTTAACTGATAAACGTAAACTCGCCTCAAATGAAGTAGAAAGACATTATTTTAGAAACATTGATATACTATGCTCTATAGCTAATCTATAGCCAGACATATCTTTTTTCCGCGGAACACCATTTCATGTCGATTGTTTTCGTAAATGAGGGTAGTTCTGTTACATTCAATTAGTTTTATTCGCTATCCGCATAGGTTCTCAGATATATTATTTGTTTTAGAATATGGACTGCTATGCCTTAACTATACAGGAAATCCTAAAAATCTATGACATTTCACCGACAGGAACCAAAAAGGATGTCTGGAATAGTTTTCCTGAAAACATGCATCAAATAATGTTTCCGTTACTTAGCTCTAGATACACATTGGCGTATCCATCTCAGCCGAAAAAGGCTCATCCATTGTTTGGCTCCATGTACGCGACCACCTTTTTCGAATGGTCGCATAATTGGTCTGGACAATTGATACCTCTCATACAATCGGATAATATAAGAGAACTGCTACGAACGGTACATCCAAGCATGCGTCGTGACGTCAGAACTCTGTTTTTGTTTCTACCCTACGTACTTTTACACGCAGTGATGTCGAATAATAGCGTTCAGTATATTCAAGAGGAGATGCTGGCTGTCATCGATACGTGTGCGGATAATTTTGAGAATGACGTCGCGATTACATCCGAAAGGTCGAAATATAAGATGATACGTCACATTCGAATGACGCCCAATATTAACTCCATACAGGCGGAGGAGGGGAATCAGGTAGGGTTGAAATTTAATCCTATTGTAATAAGCTTTTATAAGTATAAATTATTTATAACATTGCCACATCAAAGTTATTTTATTAACACATTGTATGGTATGATCAACATGTTTTAATAGGATCATTACATTAAGAAACAAAATGATTTCATACCTGCTTTTATCTTTAGAAAAGTAAGAACATCTAACTTATGAAAAATTAAAGATCTGAAAAAAAATGATCTCAAAATATGTCTTTGTTATCCAGGGGAAATGTAGCAAGACCGTATACACGTTACTAGACTTTTTAAATAGATGGCTTCTAGAATGGATGCATTCCAAAGTGCGTCCACAAGAAAATGAGAATTATAAGTAAGTTTTTATATAAAAAATCTAATTATACAATTAAGTATATAATATATGTTTATCAGTTGTGTTAGCACCCATATCAAGCTATAAATCGCATATTTCGACCGTGCCCTAAAGGTACTTGTATATTTAAAAAACAAACATAATGTAATTGAATCGGTATAAAGAACTTTTATTCACTTTTTAAGCATTTTAAGGGGCTGGTCTATTTGAATTTTTCCTTATTTATATTTTCATCAATTTACAGGGCAATAGAAAAGTTTATGGAGAAATTTGATAAATTAGCAATTGCAAAGGGTAACTTTGCATGCGGTGAGTTAGAAAGGGCTTTACAGTATCTCGAGTTATACATGGACGGCGATAAACAGAGAATTCAGTGTCAATTACCATTTTTGGCTGAAATATACGCTTTGCTGGATGAGCCTGACTCTGTTGCTGGTAAGCCATATCTTTAAACCTCTAGAACACGGCAATCGCATTTTAGCCTTGGGTAATATTCCAATATTTTCAGATAGTTATTATGAAAAAATATACCTCCGTGCAATTTTAGAGATATTATTAAGATATTGTATGTTTATACTAGTAATATTCATCTTGAATATTTCGTATATCTCCAGAAATTATTTATTCCGTTTTGTTAAAATACAAAAAAATAATTTGTGTAAATTATTTCAGTGCCTTTAATTATGTTAATGACAAATATTTCAGGAATTTTATCCATAAAGCGATCAGAACCATCTTTAAAGGAGCTAATACTAGCGCAAGTTGTAACTGGACGATTGCAAGACGCCGCACTTTGCTACGAGCGGCTAGCACAGGAGGGACAGCTAGACAGACATAGTTTACAGGTAATAAAACTTTATTATTTTTAAATATTTTTTGATTTAAATATAGCCTTAAATAAAAAAATACTACTTCTAACAGATTCAAAATGACTTGTTAAACAAGTGTGTTTGTGAAAGCGAGATATCAAGTGTGTCAATCAATACTATGGCTTCTGACACCTGAGCCACTGGAGACGGCTTTTTTCTTTTCGGTTAAACGAAATGTCTTGCCCCCTACGAACAAACGGAACTAAAATATCATTAGGACATTTCACGATTATTTAGTTGCTCAATGCAACAACACGGATACAACTTGTCTTGACTATTGAATTATATTATTGTATTCTTTGATGTAGCCTTAATGTCTTGTGATGCCATTTCAGGGTATGATCGACTGTTATTTAGGCCTGGATCAGCCATTTACAGCTTACCGACTATTGAGTGAACAAGAAGTAGATGACACCATGATGGAATTATCCGCTGAGCCGTTATGGAGGCTGGGAAGGTTTGAACAATTGGACGAGTTAGTATCTAAACCAGTGGTAAGTATATAAGAGAATATTCGTATTTTATATGCTTTGTTTTTGCATAATATGTATGTTTTAACTAGATACGCCTGTCTGTTATTTTCGATGTGATTTTTAGTAATTAAAAAAGTATCGTTTTAAAACTTATAAAACGTATAGGTTATAATGCAAATATTTTGCAGCCGCCATCTCGTGAAAACTGGGGTCTGTTAATGGGTCGAATACTACTGTCGTACCGTAAGCAAAAGGATTGTTTTAAAGTATCATGCGCAGACGCAATGAACAGACTCCTATTGCAAATGGATGCGGAGTCGCGCGGCGAAAGTGCCTTACGAAGTGGTTATCAAAGCGTTTTGGGTCTACATATCATATCTGAAGCTGGACATGCCGAAGAAGCTTTTAAAAGGTAAATTGTTTTTATGCATTATTATTTACTCCTATTAAACCAACCTTAAAATATTAAAATAAACTATATGTATGTACAGTAGTCCTATTGTATACTCATATAATATTTTTATATTATAGCCTCAAAACATTGCAAGATGGTGAGAACAAAAGTCATGAAATAATTAGTAGTTTGCTCGATGAATGGAGACAGAGATTGTCAGTTGTACAATCTGACGTGAGAACTGTGGAGCCTTTATTGCGTATAAGGAGAATACTATTGCAGCAGACGCAGGTATTCAAACGTTCTTGGCTAAAATATATTTAAACAAAATACTTTCAAATAATTAAAAATCTTATTTTCTCAGTAAGGTTGGCAGAATGAAATGACTTGTCTGTTATAATTTTATTGGTTTGGTAGGTTTTTCTGCAATTAAACCCCCGCTACATGCTGATAAACATATTTGTTGGCTGTAGTTTGCGTGTATAATATGTATTTATTTCAATTATATAATATGTAAGTATATGTAGGTTTAGCGTAAAGAACATATATGTACGTATACATGTCGTTATTGGCCGTAGGAGTTGCTGGAACCAACACACCCGTTGACCTCAAACAAACTTCGATCTTGTATCGGTGACCTGTGGCTTCAAAGCGCAAAACACGCAAGGAAAGCTGGTATTTTTCAACAGGTAATTTAACATTCTCGTAAACTGTATTTAACTTCGTCCTAGATTTTATGTTAATAATAGTAGTTATATACCAGTACATTCACTTCGTATTCAAAAAAATACGAAAACATAAGTCAAAAATATTATGATTTTGACATATTAATCGATAAAGAACAAATACACGTAATAAAAAACCGCATTAGCTGAATGAACGTTAATAAAATTATATTTCAGGCATACATGTACATCCTAAACGCGGAGGAATATCAACCAGAGCAGCTGTTTATTGAAAAATCGAAAATGTATTGGGCGAGAGGACAACAGGAACAGGCGTTTACAACCCTGCGTCGAGGCCTAGATGACGCCTACCCGCAACTTGAAAATCTTCACCAGGAGCAAAGGTAATACAATTATTATGTGATTATTCTACATATTTTAAATTTTGTCTTCTTTTACGTGCAATGTTTTTCACAATGAAGGAATATTCCATCTAAGTTACATTATGTGATTTATTAGTTAAATTAGTTTTCGGTAGTCGGAACCGTTCTCCAATATTCTCCGTTATTTATGTACTGAGAATTCAATAATCAAAAGTATCATTGTTCACATCTTACAATTACAATTCAATCTTTAACAATTGAATTGTCAATGGGAATTATAATTTTTGATTGACTTTACATTTACTGCCAGTTCCCAAACTTACAAGAAACTCTCCGTCACTCCTTTAAATCGCCAAGCATGTTTCACTGTTGTACAAATCTGCAACCATTACACTTTGAACCAGCGAATACGTCAGCATCTATATTAAATAAAAACGATATAAAATAACCTTTACTATCAACGGTGGGCATAGCGGAATAGGAGCACACATTGGCGTATATATTACTTTCGGCCTGTGCCTCTCATCTCTATTTTCTCTTGTTGTCTCTTTCGATTCTGATCAGTAGTTCACTAAAATCGAAAGGAAAATACCATTATCACTTCTAATATGAATGATGTATAATGATGTAGTTTCTGAAACTATTGAATATATTGATTTTTTTTAGAAAAATATGTGCCAAAGCAAAGTTGCTGATCGCGAAATACAACGATGAAACGACGAATGTGGATGTTGACGTTAATATTGGGTACTATAAGGAAGCGGTTGACGTTTTCAAACAATGGGAGAAAAGCCTTGTGAGTTCACTTTTTTAAAAGTTGTATATACAGGTATACGGTATATTTTATGTCTAAAACCCATACAACACAATAATACAGTATATATAATAATGATAATATAAGAACAAAGCCAAAATAGGATTGAAACATAGAATAAGAAGGTAAGTCAACATATGTAACACCAAAAACAACAAATGTTAATGCATACGTGGGGTGATTAGCAAATGGTGTATTGTGAAATAACATGTCGTCAGGTCCAAAGTTGAAATTATATTAATATATTTCTATATACTTATATTATTTATGACAGTAACTTATTACGAATAGATATTATTTCTAATGAAAATAGGAATAATTACGGTCACCAAAAATCACTAAGGGGTTTATTTAGTAGTAACCTACACCTAATCTACCTCATAACATTATAATATTAAAAAGGAAGTTTTGTCAAATTTCAAGCCTGCGCCTGTCACACGAAAGGTTGTGCGTTCCATTCTGACTTTTGTTTTTAAAATAAATAATAATTCATATAAAACTTTGAAATTTGTATTTATTTATATATTTTTTTAGGTATGTCTGGGTTCGTATTACGAGAAAGTTAGCAGTTCCGACGTCACAAGTGATAATGACGCAATATGGACGAGACGTATTTATGCTTTAAACAGTTACGGGAAAGCGTTGCAATACGGACATAAATATTTGTATCAGAGTATGCCTAGGATGCTCTCAATTTGGTATGTATTATCCGCGACTTACTGTACGGAGTATGGAGAATTTTATTAACGATTTAAAATTTATTCTAATTTAAAGCTGAAGATTTTTTTTAGCTATGCTTACGAAATGTTTTCTCTCTAGATGTTTTCCAATTTTATCGAAAAATAAAATCATAAATCTTACAATGTAATTTTAACAAACACTTTATTTGCCTTATAATGACATAGTATATGTTAGGTTGGATGTTGAAGTGACGTCATCAGATACAAGTATCCACTCGGTGCTTGCGCAAATGACAGAGATCATCAAAACCTATTCAGAGAGGCTGCCCATATACCTTTATTTGACTGCCTTCTCGCAAATTGTATCGAGGATATGCCATCCAGTTAAAGAGGTAAGTCTCGCATTACAAAGCACTTAACAGATTGCGTTTAATACGGTTAATTGAGAACCTTACGAAATATTTTTTTTGCAAAAAGGGATTTCCTAGTGTGGTATATTTTTTAACTAGTGTAAACGCCATATAACGTTAAACACAAACTCTCCAAAGCGTCGAATTTGGTTTTGGATGGTTTAGCTTTTATTTCATGCAATGTTTTTTCTTGTTTCCATTTAACGACCAGTCTCTATAACACCATATAATGCACCTTTCAGTGTCGTTATATAAAGTTTACACTGTATTTATTAAAAAAAAAGAATTTGGCATACATACATACAGTATAAGGGGTTTCCCTCAACGTAATATCAATGTCATAAAATTTATTTGTACATTACAAAAGCATGAGATTAGAATAACATTGAGACGTTACCAAAAAAATAACTTTGACGACATCATTTTAAAGCACAGTTTTTACTTCCAGGTGTACCAACAACTGAAAGCAATAATAGTTAAACTAATAATGGCCTACCCGCAACATACATTATGGATGATGCTCAGCGTAGTGAAGTCCAGTTACCCTCAACGTATGAAGCGGTGCGCTGACGTCTTCTCTGATCCGAGACTCAAAGAGCCTCATATGTTGAAACTTGTGTCGGACTTCACACAATTGGCTGAGAAATTGATAGAACTCTGCAATAAACCTATAGTTGGAAGCGGATCTGTCAGTTTTTTTTACTTCATTTAAATTTTATTTTTATTTAAATTAAATTTAAAAAAAATTAATTCCAGATGGCATAAAAAGTTTTTTTCGTCATCATAAGCTTGAGTGTAACTATGAAATGTATTATTCGTAAACTATACAAATTAAGAAAGAACATAATAATTCATTTAAAACAACACCCAGACTTAATACCTGGCAGAGTGTATACAACAAAGCCGTAAAAAATACCGTATTTTTCATACTTGTTTTTTTTTTAGACGACCACAGTCTCAACTCTAGTCCGTACTCTACCCCGTCTACTGGCCACAGATAACTTCAGCCATATAATGATGCCATTCCAGGAGTTTTGTAAAATCTTTCTCCCATCAAAAGCGGCCAGACAGGAACGCATAGATTTTAATATACCCGCGGCCCCACCAGTTTATATCGCAGGCATAGAGGAGCAGGTACAGATATTGCCATCGTTACAAAAGCCGAGAAAATTCACGTTGAAAGGTTTGTTTTGTCTCATATATATATTTATAGTACATTTGACCGCGACTTCGTCCGCGTGGTTTAAATACAAAACGAATTTAGAAAATTGGTTTATAAATAAAAGAATTCTGGTGAATTTTTTTATACAAACTTTCAACCCTTTGCCCTATGTCCTTCCCTGAAGTTTAGCCTATCTCCATACCAAATTTCAGCAAAATCAGTTTAGTAGCTTAAGCGTGAAAGCATAACATACACTTACTTTCACAATTATTATATTAGTATGGATGGTTTACTACTAAATTATAACTCATTCAACAGGTCTAAACGCGATTTTATTAGAATCGGTAATTTTTTTTTTAATATGGGTATTTCTATAGGATTCGTATTGCAGGTTCAGATGGCAAATCATATATAATAATGTTGAAACCTCGGGATGATCTTCGAAAGGACTTTCGTCTGATGGAGTTCAATGCTGTTGTCAATAGGTTCCTTCAAGACGCGCCTGAAACGAGACGTAGACGATTGTATATTCGGACCTATAGTGTGTTACCCCTGAATGAGGAATGTGGACTTATTGAGTGGGTCCCCAACCTCGTGGGCTTGAGACCCGTGCTCTTGCATATTTATAAACAAAAAGGTTAGTTTTTTATATATAAATTTCTTTTATTCGGTGGTTTATATTAAATTAATCACAACAATTTTATTATATTAACAACAATATTTATGTCGGAAGTAGCCAATGAATGAGTAGCCATTAATTGCTTAAGTAAATTTATCACACTTTTGTTTTGATAAAATTGTAATACTATTTTTTTAATAAGTCTAGTTTAAATAGTCAAAAATATTTGTTAATATTTAAAAGGATGTTTGTCGTATTGACCAATCAGAGTAGAGCTTCAACTTAGCTGTAAGAGTCATCTTATTTTGTTTCGTATATTTGTTAATTTATTGTTATTTATGACATTTTCAACTTCAGGTATTCATACAAGCAATCGCGAGTTAAAAGAAATGATGTGTCTCAATAAAGACCCAGTGGATAAGAAACGGCGTATATTTGAGCAGCAGCTGCTGCCCAGACATCCACCTGTCTTCCAGGAGTGGTTTAGGCGGGTTTTCGCTGATCCATATGGATGGTGAGCTTCACCTTCATTACATTAGTACAATATCGATATTTGATAAATAAGTTAATATAAATTACGATATAAACAAATTAAAAGTCGGAGACATAATTATAATGGTAAAACATTAATTTTACTATATATATATATATATATATATATATATATATATATATATATATATTGGCTTTATACTTTTTCGCATCCTTTGCGATATTATATACCTAAGAATATGATTTTATGTGAAGAACTTTTTATATATATCTTATAAATAGATCAAAATAAATTATCTTTTAATAATTTCAGGTATCAAGCCCGATCGGCATACACTAGAACTACTGCAGTTGTGTCAATGGTGGGATATATTTTAGGCAAGTTGACTTCCGACTTTATCATAAAAATACTTACAATAATATAGTAATAATCTTGGTAATTTATAAAATAATTTTTGACTGTGACAGAATTATTACCACCAACTTTCATAACTCCCATATACGCCTGTTTAGTACTATTTTACCGATTTTTTTGTACGTACTTTAAAGAGTTTGTAAAAACAGGTCTTGGCGATAGACACGGCGAGAATATATCTTTCGATTCGACCAATGGTGATACAGTGCACGTGGACTTTAACTGTCTCTTTAATAAGGGTGAGGCTTTTGAATGGCCCGAGAGGGTGCCTTTCCGTTTGACGCATAATATGGAGGCTGCTATGGGACCACTGAAACACGAGGGAATGTTTAGGTATGTATATGAACTTAGCTTAGGCCGGGAAGCCGATGGTGACTTAAATAAATTGCAATGTAAACTGTATATAAAAAAACATTATATGGAATACAAGCGTATAAACGTTACATACTTGTAGAGTACACTGTATTAGATAAAATAAAGATCAATTTTATATAAGTCTTAGGTTAGAAAGATTGTCAGGAAACGATAGATTGTAGGATAGATCCTATTCCAAGAAAAGAGTGTAAGACGTCCTTAAAGGCCGGCAACGCACTCGCAGCCACGTGGTTATCTACGGGCGACTTTACCTTTATGGTGTGCCTCTATCTCATTTATTTAATAATCCCATTATAAAATAATCTGCTAATTATAAAAAAAGAACAATAATGTATATCGTTCTATATTCTTAATTTTCTTTAAATTAATTATCTCGTTTATATCTTTAAAATCATATGATTAGCTACAGTGACTTGAATATTTAATATAATATAATTTCTGTTAAAACATTTCAGAAAAAGCTGTGAAGCTGTAATGCGTGCTTTACGAGAACAGACAGACGCGTTAATGTCTGTGATTGGTCCGTTCGTGTATGATCCTTTAGTGTCGTGGGGACGTGCTCGCCTGGACTGTGCCGAGAGGACAAATGAACAGGCCTTGCACCATCTAAGGCATATCAAACAGCGGCTTAACGGCATGGTAAGTGATAGGTTTTAATTCAAATGAGGCGATCAGTAAAGCACTATATATACTTAAGAGTCACCCTCAAAAAAACTATGTTATCGTTTTTTTTTTAAATATTATATTTGTCTTTTTTCTTATTATTTGCATTTGCACAGTAACTTAATCCTAATACCCATAAGTAACTGTACTTCTAGCTTTTCTCAAGTATTCAATGAAAAACAAAAATGAAAATGTTTTAGTTGATACGATTCTCGTAATTATCGGTGTGTGACCTAAAATGATTAGTTCAGTGGAAGGAATGTGTTAATTTCCTTATACTTCAATGATCCACCATAAGTCGAAACCATTGACGGGCCTTTGGTCGAGTTCTGGTCGAGATCGATGACGTCATCGTTCTCGTATTGATAGTACTGGTTATAGCTATTTGATCATAGATGTCGCTACAGTAATTTTACATGTAAGAACACCGAGTATTCAACCGTAATTTCAGGTGAAAACAAAGAACAAGCAGCTATCTCTGTCCTTGTCTGCCGAAGGTCAAGTGGAACATCTCATTGTCGAAGCCACGAGTGTACATAACTTGTGTCAGATGTATATCGGATGGGGGCCATTTTTGTGAATAATATTTTGTCTATAAGCTCTATAACTGTTTTTGAAATAAAGAAGAAAATTAAAAATATTTTTTGGCTTTATTGACTTAAATATTGACTTGACATCTTATTATAGCTTGATTTTGATTCCTTTAATTTTTGTGATCAATCATATTACGCATACAATGACTATTGTGACTTCGAAGGAATAATCAGAAAAATAATTAACTTACACTTTATACTAGTAATTGTATATTTCATAATTATTGAATATCTAAAATTTCATAAAACCGAATTTAATTACATTTATTAAGCGCTGATACATGGCTTTATCACAATATAAACTAAATTTTGCAGAAACTGACAAATACTTTAAAATAGTCTAATATGAGTAATAAATCAACTAACTACAATAATTATGAGGGGTAAAATTCGTTCCTTCATTTTTCACTAGATCAAAACACACGAAATAAACTAAATATAAATGCGAATTATTGTTATAGTATGATAGTCCTTAAAGAAAAACGGTGTGAACCGAAAATGTGAAATTTGAGATATTATGAGTTCTAGAAAGATTAACTTCCAAATTGTCGACCAAGATTTCCCATGTGTATTCCGCCATATTGAGAAAGGATTAAACTTGTTTCACATCAATGTTTTTCTCCGTTAAAATACTATTTACATTGCTGCATTATACTATTACTACTAAATATTTACACATCGGATTTAATAAGAAAAAAATCGATTATTATTCTTTTCAATATAAATAGTTCTTCCTTCCCTGAGCCCCACAACTTTCCTGACATTTACCGTTCGCTATTCCAGAAATAAAAAACTTGATTTTAACCCTTGTCAAATGCTAATCTTAGTAAAATTTTCAATTAAAACTGATTAATTTGATTAAGATAGAAGGGAGAAATGACATGCTTAATTGCGATTTATCGATATCGATAGATTTTATTTTGACTAACAAACGTTGTGAGTTACATACAGTTTTTTGATTGTGCCTACAATCTACACGCAATATTTTGCGTTTGACGCCGTCTCGTTCGCAGAATGTTCCTTTGTCTACCTTCATAAGTATCTATCTTCTGAACATGTTAAAAGATAAATATTTATAATGGATGGATTCTTCTCTACCAAATGTATAATTACATAGGGTGCGGCGTAGGTCAGTAGGTACATATATGTATGTATCTAAACACTACAAGGGCTATAAAGCTATAAATACAAAAAATGAAATTTACCAATCTAACATTGAAATTTAGTTAAATCGTAACATAAGCTTTAAAAGCGTGATCTGAATATTAAAACTCAATATGAGCGTCATAAGAGTCGTTACCCATTTTGCGGTTTGGAGCACGGTGTGTGGAGCGTAGGGAGCGCGAAAACTGCAATATTTCACGCTCTATGGAAATTAAATGTCGCACGTGTTCATTTAAAAAGGTTCTTTATTAAAATATTATTTCGAACTATGCCAAGAAGTTTTCTCATATGAATTTAAATAAACTGAACTATCTATATTGTTTGCTCGGTAGAGTAACAATGCTGAGAACATCGTAGCATTGAAACAATACAACTTGGTACAAAGTTAACACCTATAGAGTTAATAGGTATATATAGTTTATTAATTAAAATATTAAAAACCAAAATTCAATTATAATCATAAAAATACTAAAGATCAATCACTAAATTACATAAAATAAACTTGACTTATTCGTGTGTTATTGTATTAACTTATAATTCTATCAATATATAAAATACCTCTCTAATTGAATACCAAATAATTACATAAAATTTACAACAATGAAGAAGTTTTAAATAGAAATAAAATACATGAGTTTATATAGAAGACTGAGGAGTTTCAAACATGACGACCGCGAGATTTATTGATCGGGTTATTGTGGATTGCTCGTAAATGGGATTGTACTGTTTTCTGTGGCTGAAGAATAACTAAATACATAATAGCCAGGAAACGAGTCCCATTACCTATTTATTATATCTCATTGTTTACGTATATAAATAACAAACATGATTCCAAAAGCCATACATTTTGATTCTTAAACCTATATGATTGCTGTGTGAATTTAAGTACAAAATTTACTATTAAGAAGCGACAGATACGAATGGAAAGCCTCAACATTTTTACAACTCGATATCTTGAGTTAATTATGTATATTTTATATTCTTCTGCATATTCTTGTTACTTGACTCTGTGTTTTTTGAACCCTCGATGATTCATAGTAATGCTATAGCGCGTTATAGCTTTAGCTTTGTATCTCGCTTCAAGTACTTGCGGCTCTTGCTTCATTTGTAGTACGCCCCAAGTCTGCTTCAGCCATCTCCAGTTCCACTGGCGATGCTTTATTTATTTAATGATGCTGGGCTTTCTCGACACCGCTCAATAAAGTTTTCGTTGGAGATGTACTTACAGTGGTTCACCAAGATTTGGAGCCGATGCGATGTTTTTAATCATCTTCCACGTCTCACATCAGACGTTGGATCAGAAGTTTTGTATATTAACTCAACGCAATTTTCCGAAAAGACACAAAATCCATTTAATAATTAAGAGTTTACACCTGCACTAAATGACACCTCATAAATACAGAATATTAATAAGTTATGTAAAAAAATAAATTAAATATCATTTGAATATATTAATATAATGGTATTAAGAAGGTACATTGAGAAGTAATTTTAGCCACATACTTAACTCCAGATGAAGTTAAACGGCGGCTTAATTTCTTAATTTGATGGGGTTGCTTTAGCAGTAAAAGGTATTTGATAGGATCTCATTATGTCAAATCCCGCTATCTCCCGCAATCTACGCTGTAGAGCGACATCGGCAATATTGATATCCGTAGATAATTAATAATCTCACTAATAATTGGCTAGTCATTAATTAATAACAGAGAGATTCATATTAGTACAGCTCAATGCTATGCGAATTATAAATTACCAAACAAACATTGGTAAACCAACTTAGGTAAACCTGTGTATATCGGTTATATAGTTTCTAGTTAGTTAGGTAAAGTCGGAATTCGGTGGGTATGGCTCACCAGTCCTCAGTGGTGTGAGTTGAGTTTCACATATCCCACACTTTTGGGTTTCAGGGAATCAGTATCTAGGTGGAGTTATAGGTACATCTAGATGGGCTAAGCAACTTGAGTTGCGTGTACCCTTTGTGCACCCGAGTAGAGAACATTTAAACAACACAACAAAGAAACGCCTTGTATGTGTATCGTTGTTAGATGTTTTTTTTATTATAACGAGTTTTTTCTGGCAAAAATATTGATATTCACAATCCAAATCTCTGTTAATCCCTTGGGATTAAAATGCAATACTAGTCCCTGTTTGCAGTGAACAAATTTGTTTACTTTTAAAATAAATAGTATTTTATTACTAAAGAATTTGTACGTTTATTTAGCTGGTATACAAATGTGTATAATTAACTTTGCGGATTAATTTAAATTGCATTCGTGTAACTTCTACCAAGCCTTGGTTTTGAAAAGATTCTGTTAAATTCAGTATCACAACCTTGTTAGAAAATATAATAATATTACTTACCAATATACATCGTTTTGCATTTAATTAGAAAATACCTATTAATACCATTTAAGAACATATGTGTAACGTTTTTTTTTATTTAATTTAATATTTCAATTATACTTTCGCTTTCGTAAGTAACAGAACTTTATTATAAAATTTTAGCTTTTACATGTGGATTAAAAATCCATTAAATACAGACTGTACGAAAAATTTTATCGTATTTTATTAAGCTTTGTTAAAAATATATGAACATAATATTTATAATACTTAGGTACTAGTGTAATTCAATGACTATTTTTTAGATTATTGAAGTATATGTTCACCATTAGGACATATCCAAACAATCTGTGTGCAGAGTAGTTAGACTTCTCAATAAAAATATCGTTATCTTATTTATTTCAACTGTCATAAAAGAGGTTTTGTATAATCCCGAAACATTGTTATTTGATAGGAATCAGAATTTTAAGTATATCCAGCGTTGAACGTAAAATCAAATACATTTTACGACAGCACTCGATTTATAGGGATCTCTCAAAGGAGAGATTAAACTAGAAGTGCGGTTTTCTTTCCTATAAAATGTGAAAAGATTTATTTAAATTATATTTGTTAGGTATTTTAGGTTCGGTAACCCTATATAGGAACCAATACATTACTAATAATATATATTTATATAATACATTATAATATATGCTTAAGTATCTGTCTTTTATATATATAGGGTTAAGCAGCTCGGGAAAACCAAAACAGAAGAGGCTGTTGATGATAACACGAAAAAAAATAAAAAAAAAGCATCACACTGTCTAGAAAATGGTAGAGGTATCAGGTTAAACCATTAGTGAAACAATGTTAAGAAAAGTGTATCCCTTTATTTTCAGCTTATATTTGGGTAGAATATAAGCTGAATTATAAAGAATAGAATATTGTTTCGAGACGCTGTTTGAAATGGCTTCTCTTAGAATCCAATAGAAAGCTGAAAATAAAACCGTTTCGGTCTTTGTTCTTTTAAAAAATGTTGTTTTCTGAATTTTTAGCTGATATAAATATAAAAGGTGTTTGATTTAAGTATTATTTAAACATTCGGTTAAATTTGAATACAAACTTTTTAAAACTTTAAGTTTTAATGAATTACGTACCTATATCATATACAAAAGAAGGTCGAAATCTGCTGGATTCGTTGGATTTGTCTCCGCCCCGAATAGCAGAATACATCATAAAAACGATGAAATCTCGTGAATGCATAATTATGAAAGGTGAATATTTTCCCCTAAATGTTCTTTTGCTTCGTACCTGTAAAACTTTTATTGTCGATCCTGTTTAACGCTGTAAGTAATGATTTACTTTTATGCATGGGTTCGGACATAAATAGCATTGCTATTACTTGTAATGTTTAAAATTGTGTGTAATTAATGTCCTCAACTTTTAATGTATTGACCACTTCAAAAATTTTAAATCACTTTTAAGTTTATATTTATTTTGTTTATATCATAGGTGCGTTCGCTTATTAAATAGTATTATCTAATTTTAATACAAAAATAACTCGAAAGATTTATTTTTGTATTAAATTTTGCCTTTATTTTCAACTTTCGTGTACTTCTTTTACTATTTATTAACTGTAATGAAGTATCTAAATCGACGCGTCGTCTCTTAACATTAAACATTCAATATGAACCTCCGGAGTACCTTTGTCATGTCAGTGTAAACAGACTTAACGTCACAGGCTATTACAGTAGCAATAAGACAGCTTCCATAATGCACTATCTGGGACTGCATTATGTCATAACAGTGTCGAGATACGTTCACTATTCAACGCATACACCACAAACTGTTATTGCAATATCCATGGAATTACAGAGTAACTATGAAATATGAAAGGTAGTTTTTTAATTATGCTGCAGAATTTGGAAACGTATGATGTTTTTAAGAAACACTTGTAATTTTATAATATTGTCTTACTGTAAGAAAGAACCAGTGATTTATTAGTTATGGAATAATGGAAATTTCAAGTTCTGTGTTCGAATATTAAATAATTTCAATTACGAGCTCCCGACCACGTCGGCAACTTTACCTATATTGTGTGCCTCCTGCTCGTTTGCCCCCCTTTTATAAAAATAAATAAATACAAAAAGTCTGAAGGCATTAAGAGTTTAATCCATTAGTTAATGCCTCTTCATATAAATGTAAACATAATGGAATAAAGTTAAATGGGTTGGCAGGAATATAACTCATGTCGAAATAAGTGTTCTGTACGGAAACGAGGCCGTAGGGGTTAAATAAATCAAAAAGTTTTCAACATAGTTTACTGTCGCATGCCTTTTGAATTTTTGATACACGAATACTCTTCTCAACTGCTCCCGGTTTAAGTTGATCGCGGCATTGTTATTTTAAGACGTCGTGTTTCATATGCGTTTCACTACGGTACTTATAAAAGATTTTAAATTATTAAAATATTTTATTTACGCGGGCAAATGTTCTCGAAACCTCTGAGATTTTTATGCATGCTATAAGCAAACCATTAAAACCGCTTCAATTATAAAAACGTGTTACAATTTATTTTCTTGTATGATTTTTTTATTTAATCACTGGTTTACTTATTTTAAAAAACTAACATAATATTTAATATAATTTAGATATTACCATCGCTGCGAGCTGTTTCATATATTTAAAAGTAACCATGGTAACAAATACCGTATAACTTAATGTAAGTCTAATAAAATGATGTAACCAATGAATTCTTTATTGTATCAGTCATTAATGTATTTCGTTATTAACTTCGGCTTATTTTTTTACGCAAGTTGTGAAATGATAAGTGAAATGTGCCTGCCAAATAATCCGTATGAAAATGTTAATTTGGCGCGTAAAAGTTGTATAATTTAGTTTTTCACAATTAGCGATTTATTAAAACCAAAATATTCTCATTATAAGTGTAAAGAAAATTCTTAAGAAACTTGTTCTCGACCAAACGTTCAAAAGTTCTTTTGACTTGCAGCGGGTCAGTCATTTAATTTATATTTGCTTTGCCACTGACTCGGCTCCAATTACTGACGTTGTTATATAGGCTTTTATATAATACTCTAATTGAAGCCTACTGAAAGCTAAGTCTTTATACTAAAGTCTCGTTTATCTCGTTAAAATGAGGCCAAATTAAGATTGTTGACAGATGTAGTTTTGTCATAACCGTTCAGACTTATAAGTCTAGTCTTTTTATAATTATAAATATATAAGAATATAATGTAATAAACACGTAAGGCTAACTTGCCCAAGATATATAATTGTATTATGATAAAGATTACATAATATATAACTCCTATAGAACTAGAGTATAATTATAGCCGTCAAAAACTCTTAACTGACTATTTATTAAAAAGATTATAATATACACAGTTAAGACATGTACAGTTATTTTTTTGTCTTTCATTTAATATTATACATTTTAGAAACAAGCTGGTGGCTATGCTCTCTCTGCATACTAGTGTTTGACATCGAAAAAATATATCTTGCAAGGTCCAGAGCACGATTTAGTAAGTTTAAGTTAACTGTTAACAATCCCCATTATTTTCACGTAATTGCGTTATTATAACAGTGTGTATATTTCCGTACAAAATATATTTCCCTAATTACAGTACAGATGTCACTATCAGCACATAATTCGCAAATCCAACGCAAATTGTCGTCTCATTAGATTATCCGCGCGGGGAACGTAATCCTGCTGGAGCGTGATATCGCATATATTCCCTTGGGACATTTTAACTGAATTAAATGTCTCCTTGATATCTATTTAAAAATATCTTGTTAGATTTGTGGTTTAGATTGGTATTTTTTTTATTGTATTGTCTCTACTTAGTTACCATAATTATTATATTTATCGCCCCGTCTTTATTTTTATTTCTTAAAGTTGTATGGCCAAATCAGAATCAAATAAGCCAGAGCCAGTTGCACTATGTATTATTATTCTATATGACAATATAAAACATATGGGCATATACGAACACAATTATTAGTAATTTTGTTACCTTGCTATATTTATGAATGCCACTCTCTTTATTCGAGAAATAATCATCATGCCATCAATAGACTGAAAAAAGCTGTTTCGGTGTTATGATAATACTTATTATTTAATTTTGCTTCAACTTTTTCAAAAAATATTTTTGTAAATCGAATTCAGATAAAATCATTCAGTAAGTGGTTAATTAAAAGGTAATTTAGGCAAGTGTATACAGATATACTTAAATGTGAGTGAATCAATGTTATTCACTATGCATCAATAGGAGACATCGCCTCTAGACAACTATTTCATGTCGGAGTGATATCCGAAAACTCAATTTAAATGCATAGCGACACAAACCTCGGCCCTGCAGCTAAGACTAGTATTGTTTGTCATTCTCTAACTGCAAACGTGTAGTTACAGGATGTTTCGCTATATTTGAACACATATTTTGCATGAAGTCTTTCTCTAATATACACTGTACTTATTATAATTGCTGCAATAATTTAATAATAAATATACCTATATATCGAATATTTTTCATATCAAATTGTATTCCGACAACACAACGCGTTTTAATAATACGTTCAACCGATATTATAACAGCAAACTAGTAGAGCAGCTAGATAATAATAATTGTCAAAATAAATTCGCCCTTATTGATAAAAATTAATAGGTTTCATCGTTACAAAAATAACAACTGACAATATTAAGATAAATCAGGCCCTCCCGACTATATAACTATTTAGTCAAAGCCAAGCACTACACAGGCTCATTACTATTTTACCAACGAAAGCTGTCCAACTTTCCCACAGACTCATTTCGAAGTTCATTACGGCACTCATTGGTGACTTTATTATTGCCTCGTGTCAGCCGAAGACAGCCCCCAAGTTTGACGTTGGCGCACGTTGCCTGCAGCTATTCGTGTTCACAACTTAATCCCTATTGGAACATACTAAACACGATAACTAAATAATTTAAGTATAATAGTAGTTATGTTTACGCTGATAACAGAGTGACCTACCGCGTCCCAATAATGATCCTCGTGCACCCAAAGAGATAATCCTAAGTTCTCTCTTAAGTTTCTATTTAACTACTTTGATATTTCTGTAAATTTAATTAATATAAGCATTCAGTTAAATTAAATGCATCGTAATATCATATTCGAGGCTCCGGTGTCTCGGTAAATGGTTAGGGATATAATTTTCAGTAAATTAAACGAGAATGTCATCACAGCCTGACGCAAACCGATATGGCTCGCGAATATTATCTACGGCATCGTTATAATACTCTGGGAAATTAAAGGTATCTACTGAAAATATGAGTTGTCAGCTTACGGTATTCATTGTTGAGGCTAACCTTATTTTTTGTACATCGAATTAATGTAAGTTTTATGTTTTTTAGCCTTTTAAAACTATATTAAATTAATAAATATGTAAATATACAATAATTAATGTCTTAATTCGTCTGAAATCAGCTCCTCAACTACGCTCTTATGTAAAAGAGAGTAAAATAGTGTAAAATACGCTCTACAAAATTATAGGTTCACTAAGGTAAAAAAAAACAAGTTACCTTTAATTAATGCCACTTGATGTTATTTTAGATTCGTAAAGGATCTTATAAAAGCGAGTAGCAACGTCATCGTTCGTGAGGATTTAGAAAATAAGATAAACCTTTTCGAAGTTATCCCATTCCTGACGAGCACTTACGAGGGGCCGACAAATCCTCTAAATGGTTTCGTTTGGTGATCTGACTTCACTAACCGTAACCCGCTTTTCAATTCGCTATTTTATGTAAGCGTTGAGACCACTAAGTTCTGTATGCAATGGGCACCAAAAATCATGAATACGTACTGTTTTTTAATTATTAATTATTTTGTATCAATGTTAACTATTGATTTCTTTAGGTTTTCTTGTGTTGATACAAGATATACTATAAAACGTGAAACCTGTCAAACGTATCTTACTTGTATACAGTATTGCATTTAAATAAAAAATCATTTTTATATTACATCAAAAAATACATACCAAAGGCACTAGATAGCCCATTAAAGATGTTAATTACGAAAACAACGATTCTAATATATGATTCGTAAATATATGATTTGGTATTGAAATCTACTTGGTATTTAATTCAAAATAATATAAAAAGTGGAAATTCAACAGCACACGTACTGCATTATACAGTGGGGTACACTAGACTTTATTTAAATTTTACTTATCGTAAAATCGTATGACAAGAAAGAGCATTTGCAGTATAGAGCTACGTGAATAAAACACGATGTTTTAGGGATGTCACGTTTTGTTTATTCATCACGTATAAAAATATAAAAATTAAGCAGCGTTTAGCTTCCTACGGAACGACGGTTTTGGTATGTTGTTAACGTTAAATTATAAAATGTGGATTCAAATTAGTAACTCCGTAAAAAATAACTACGTTCGACGGTGGCGAGATAATAATAATATTTTCGTCCCTCGCAAACCAATTATGGAAAATTATAATGAAAGCGTATATAATGGACTCCCTGATTCCATAGAGAAATGTAGTGAAAATGTTCAAAAATTTAATCAGCCGTCATGCCTTTGTGTAATCATAATGTACTGGATCTCTTATTAAATAATTGTAAATATTACGCCTTGCGTAACTTTTTAAATAAATTTTACATAGTATTACCAACATAGCAACATAGACATAGATTAACAACCTATGCTATGCTATTCGTTGATAGTGTTTAATTTATACAATTCTACCGACATTATTGTCAATTATTTTATTATTATTTCGTTTATTTAAATCTAAAAACTAACATATAATTACATCAACATTCCAAGATTATATTTCATAATCTCTCAGTGGTTTTGTATAATCACACAATAATGGTATGATTTTTCTTATAGCAGCCAAGTGTGACTTTTTAAGTTTTAAACTCTAATCTTATATGATATGGGTATGTCTCTCAAACTCTGTATCTCAAAACAATCGCGTAACCGAGTGGCGATGTAATATTTTTCCCACAAATACATAACACCGACGCATCAGCGATCGATGATCGAACTATCGAAAAATAAACGTTGAATTAAAATAAAACATAATTTGCTAATATTAACAGTTTGCTTAATAAATTCCTATCAGTTTTCTCGTTAGTTGTATGAACAACATTGTATGCTTATAATTTATAACGTGTGTGGTTCCAAGGTCCATTGTGTTGTTCAATACTAAATTTTAACAGGGTTTAATAATATTCAAATTTTATAATTTATACGCTATAATTTTGAACAGTTGTGTATATTGCATTTAATTAACATTGTTTTTACTACTACATAAACACCAAAACCAGTGTACATACAAAGTATCTAATGATACATGCAAAATATAAATAAAACAACTCAGAACAGGTGTTTCCTGTTCTAAAGTGTCTTATAAGCATACTTATATGGGCTTACGATTCTAATTAAATTCATTAAAAATAATACCGAGGTTATGGTAGTAGTTAGTTGTTTATAGGCAAGAGGATATAAATGGCATTTATATGGTTCATATTGAGAAAAACACAGAGTTTTTAAAAAAAATTATTTATAACAAATATGAAGTACCTTCTAATATCTCAATTCTCGCACGGTTGAAATTTATGACATAATACACGTGTGAATTTTAAATGATTACATTTCTACTAGTAGTATAGATAACGACACTGTTTAGTATTTTCATTAAGTGGATAAAAATTTGTAAAAAATGTAATGCTATCTAAATAGTATCATCTTTTTCCTCGTAATTTGTAAGCCCATTCTTGCTATATCGCCTTGAAAGCTATTTATCTGAAAGTAATTAAAGATCTTTGGTCGGTAAATAGTAATAAATGTTAATTCTTAGTATATTTCAAAATAGAATATTGTTTTCGATCAAACAATGTATTTTTATTTATCTATTCACACTTAAACAGTAGAAGTAGATGATGTTAATAAATATAAGAGCAACGGGCGTCATCGCTAATAAGCGGCAACCCACTCCTCTATATTATCGGTTTACTAATTATTTAAAATATTTATTTATGAAAATTTTACTTAGTATTGAAATATTATTATAGTTAATTAATACTTGTATGAGTAAGTAGTAAATTAATACTATCCCGGATAACTTATAAAATATGAAAGAAAGAAAACTAACTTGGACGAAGTACGCCAGTAAGATGTTTACTATCCTGCGCTGTGTAATCTGCGAACTTGTTTATGTCGTACGTCGCTGAGGAATTCTGCGCATTGGCCTTGTTTATTTGTTCCAATCTTCGCTTAAATGCCTCGTAATGGACAGCTCGGTCCTGATCATCTGTGTATACTTTATCGTAGTCCTTTATAAACTTATCAAAGAGTGCTGGAGCATCTTCCAAGTTATATTTTGGTTTAACAGTTGCTCCACTCGCCATGGTTGACTCGACTAGAACATATGAAGCGAATTAACCGACTGACTATCTGTTAGGATTTGATGTACAGTTTAGTAAAATACAGTATATTACATTTTATATTACAATTATTACAGCATATTATATCACGGTAGATTTTAAGTATTATGCCGAAGACATATATAAGGTGCATAATTTAAGTAAAAATTGCAGTAAATCTACCGTAATTATAATGGGAACACTGTTATTGAGTCTCTATTGTCTATGTGTCATTTGTTCTACATATTTGCATCGGGGTTTATGGAATTTGCGATAAGCGTCATTCATTGACTCAGCTGACCATAATATTGTGATATATGAATCACAACCGATAAATAATCATTATATTTTATTCAATATTGTTTTTGTCCTCGATTTAAAAAATCACACAATATATATTGGTTCAACTCATTGAAATACGACTGTTTGAATTCCGGTCGGCGATTTTAATTCTAATGTAATTTAACATTGAGGAAACCTTGAAGGACGGCGTATGTTAGGCAAAGAAGATTGTTACAAGAATATTTTACATTTTTTTTCTTATGTGTGATAAGACCATTAAATATAATGCAATATTTTAAATTTAAAACGCAATTTTATCAAAAATTTACCATGAAACTTCATATTTCAGGGGAAATTTAAGTTTAATATTTCTAAAGTATGTTTTTCGTTTCAGAAGCTAATTTTCATACCGCTAACAGAGTGAATATAAACACCGGCGTCCGCTAAAGTTAAACACGAGTGCTAACGAGACGAAAAGGTTTTTTTCTTGTTTTCTACACTTGGAATCTTGATTAAGTAAAAATATTGCTTCTAAAGGAAAACCAACAATTGTTTACCTTAAAAGAGGAAAAATCAAGTAAATTCAATAAAATACGACACAAATTTTACATAGAGACAGGAGCCTAGGGAACTGGAATTTAGCTTATGTTACGTATATAAATATTTTGATAAGAGGTACGAAATGACTTCTTAGGCTAATGCATAAAATAAACCATATTTTTTTATTATTCTTAAAAAAATGAGGCTTTAACAAACGTGCTCTTTTGTGAAATATTGTTTACGCTACATTGAAAAGATTCTTTAGATAAAATTGTGCCATTTTTTCTGAATAAGGGGGTAACTTTAGATTAAAATGCCTGCCAGTAAAATATTAATTGCAAAAAAATATATACTACCACTGCAATAGCCTACGTCAAAATCACAAGCAATGCTGAAATTGAACTGCAATGCCGCAATATCCATGAAGAGCAACGCTTCAGTCGCTCTGAAAAATTCTCACCTATTGATGAAAATTATTATGGAAAGATTTATATTTTTATACTGCGTTTTATGTTTAAATATTTTACTTTATTCATATTAACTTGTAAAAGCTCAGTAGTTTAGCTAATTACGTAATAAGGCATTTATATATAGATTATGGTGAAACTTGGTGGTATGAACCGTTTTAATATTTTTTAGGAAACTAACGAGCTGTTGTAGTGTTTTCTAAATATTATTATTATTTAACAACCAGTAGACTTAATAAATTCATATTATATAGTTTGAAATACTAATTTCATATTAATATAACTAATTTCATAATAATTTCATACGTTAGTTGTTGAGAAATATTGTATTGAATCGTGTGTTGATATTAATTATCTCAATAAAGTTATTACAATTACTAAACATCAATTCATTAATTATGTTTATATAATTTTTTTATTTTTAGGCAACTTTTAATTTTTTCAGTACATGATGTGAATTCCATTTTATCGTAGTTAAGAAAATAATATAATCTATTTTTTAGACGAACCTATGTTACGGCAAACTATACAAAAAATACTCGATAGCATATAAAATTCTACCAAAAATATTTGCTCAACTATTAAAATAGCCATATTCACTAAACTAGTGCTAAGTCGGACGTTAAAGCCGCAAACTAAGCATTGCAATGATTCAGCAATGTGTTCTACAATCTTGCTTTTGGCGGCGCCTCCGACTATTTCTCATATTTGACTCACTATCAGATATTACTCGTATAATTCCTTTTAAATTTATATCAGCTTCAGAATTTCCCTGAATAATATTGTTGTAGAACATCTGCCTTACGATGTTATGCAAATTTGAACGAGGATTTGTCATTTTCACCGTTTAAACAGTATTTAAAGCCTTTAAATTCATAGGCAGTTTGCTTTTACCACACTGTGGATGATTTTACATTCGAACGGTAATGGAGTGCTTAGTTATCACGGTAAGCTTACTGAATGTTTTTAAGCATATATAAAACATAAAATACATGTATTTAATCTATTTGTAAATCAACGACTAGCAGTTTATTTAGTCCTGTAAGCTTGTAAAATTTATAATATTTTTCTGAAAAGCGAGAAGCGAGAAACGGCGGAATTCATAAGATGGTTTAAGTTTTGATAGCTTTAAAGTCTAAAAAAATAAGTTATTTTATGTCGAGTAAATATAACCCGGGTACTCAATTACAAAGTTGCCAAAATTACAACTGCAGTATAAGTTTTTTACGCATTAGTAGATGATCCTCGCTTTGATGTTCGAAAAGACATTGGCCAAATACAAATGTGATTTAAATTACATGATATAATTTGTAATATATGATTTTGTGTTCTGCAAACATAGAACATTTTATAATTGTCTAAACAAATAAAACCGAGGTTATTTCGGCCAAGTTTGGTTATAGATTTAACACAGTATAGATAACTACTCTGAAACAGGATCAATATACACCAAAAAAGTTAAAAATGTAAGGATTATTAGAAAATGGTATTCAATTCATTTTGCTTTGGTAGGAAGAAAACCAGGAACGTGGCTCGAACATAGGTCTTTTTAGAGTTCTAGTACTTAAAAATCAATGAATCCCAATAACAACTCATCTTTACGTATGAATCAGTTTTATCATCAGTAACAATATGGCACGTGCCTTTGTATAGTTATTATACCACTTAAAGAAAAGAGCAGATAGTTAACGCCTCACTTATCAGAGAACAGGCGCTTAAAAATGCTGAGAACATGCAGATTCGCAATGAAATCTGAATAAATTTGCAGTTTTCTTGTTATTACTTTAAATTTATAGGGTGGAAAATTTCCGTGTTATTTACCTTTTGTATAACCTTTGTAAGATAATAAGCCTTGTGTTGCGGTAAGTATTTTTATAAATAGATGTTTCTTTATTTATTAATGGTTCGTGCTATGACTAAAATACTATGTTTATACATATATTATAAACTCATAATAAAAGGAACAATTATAACACACCTTAATCAAAAAGTTAGCACAAAGCGGTATGTTTTATATTGTCGAATTTATATATATATATATATATATATATATATATATATATATATATATATATATATATATATATAGAATATAGAATATAATAGAATAATCCATTTTTATTATTAATACATAACTGAAATATGGCTCTTGTATCGAATTGTCGATTGTTTTTAAAGCTAAATCAGGCGCAAACAAAACTATAACGTTTTGCCTGGACTCAATTGTTATAAATATACTGTTTTAACCGTTTCAAAGTGACTTGTAACTAGTTTAGTGGTATAAGAAATATAGTTAGGTCAGCTTAAGATATAATTTCCTCAACACTATCCGCTTTTGTAGCAAACCGGCGAAGAAATTTTGTTTATTTTATTGGTCGGTTTTACAAGACAAGAGAAACGTTTATTTGCTCTGCTGTTCCATTTTAGTGAAACAAGAATGAAGTTCACATAATTTAATTTGTGTAGCAATTTTTGTGGTGTATGTACAGAATATATCCCTCAGTACTCAGTTTCAACTGCTGTTATTTAATGCCCGGATTTCACAAACTAATTGGTCACTGTTTTGTTGCAAATTTTTATACCCGATACGTGTTTTTTGTTCAAAATACTCAAGGAATACTGTATATATTTGAATATGGACATTGAAAATAATTAATTTTCGATTAAATTGAACTACATGTGTATTCTTAAATTTTTATCAAACATATAAGTAGTTCGTCAACGAGCCGATATTTAAATATATTTACCCTAACATTGAGAAATCTGTTAGGATTTAGGTCTATACCATTTAGGTCTGCTTTCCCTTTACAAACTTTATGGCCAATTCCAGGAGAGCAGTAAGTACGTGAGTTTGAACAGGACGAGATGCGGCTACATTTGTGAGAACATAAATTGAATGGCTTCTACTAGTAATTTACCCACTCGTCGTACGAACCATTACAGCTGTTTGACAATGATGCTAATTATAAAACAGCTTGAAAAAATATGCCCTCGAATTTTTACAAGTGTTCATCCAAATAATAAGTAGCAAAAGTAAATTAAATGTTCATATTTCTTTTTATTATATACAAAAAATATTACATTTAGATACTATTTTTAATTGTGTATGTTTTTTATTAAATTATTGGACCATTTCCATATACCATATACCAATTGCCATATACGTTTTTACTATACAATAGGTACACAAATATGATAATAAATTAAACCAATATAATTATGTTGCTCAATAATAATTGGTTTGTCACTCTAAATGATGAACGCTTAATAATCTTTCCATTTCAAAGAAAATAATTTAACGTCGAATTTCCTCGCTCACCGCTATTGAGGAAATCTCTTTGTTTCATGTTTACAAAACGTTTCTCAAATAACATTTTATAGACAATAGCTAGTTTTGGTCGAGCCGGAAGATTGTATCTGCTTTAGTTCTTTGTCGTTATAGAATTCGTTTTAATGTGGACGTTTTGCTTAAGTGGGATGAATGGCTTAAAAAAAATACACTACGGACAAGTACGTAAGTTTAATGGACATCTCTTATATTAGATAACTCTTATATTTTGCCATTAATATTTATATAATACTGCACCATAATGACCTCAATTATAAACGACGGTAAGTTAATGTAAAATTTATTTGAATAATTATAAAAATATTCCACAGTTCCACAACAAGATCTTTCTGAGGCATCTTTAGCTGCGCAACATCACTAGGACCAGGTTCCAGCGTAGGTATTTTCGAACCGATATGAAAGTAGCCTTAAAAAAAGATCGTACCATTCTCTCAAAGACCGGCGACTTAGCCGTCCTCATGGCAATTCAGGTGTCCATCTGCGGCGGTTATTCTAAGTGCTCGTTTGCCTCTTTTCTTACATAATAGATATATAAACCCAAAAATAGATAAATAAATAAGGTAAAAAATAGATATATAAATACATATATAAACCTCGTAACGCTATGTCAAACGGGACTGAATTCTTATAGACACAAAGAAATCCTGCTATTGTACAATCGTGCATCAATCATAAATGTACGATTTATATACAGTGTGAATGAATCTGAACGAGTTGAGCTAGGCTAATAATACTTATTATAATATTCCAGCAACCTCGCATTATTTGTTTAGAAATTGTTGGATACGGAATAATATTGTAATTTTTTATGTCACAATAAATGATCCAAAAAGACTAGTATTCTGATTACGAGTCATTATGTACTTAATATTGGAAATTCTTTAGGTTCTCATACTTTGGAAAATACTATAAAGAATAACTATAATGAAGTAGATTATATTGCCTATATACTGAGCAGCCGAGAAAATTACGAAATCACCGGTACGGTTGAAGTACCACTTCTTCAACCGGTGATTATCTTATATGTTTCAAAGGTATTTATACTTAGTCTTGCCATAAATATTGTTATAAAGAAAAGCACGATTTTTTTTTTATACGTAACATTTATTCCTTTCATAGTGAGTTAGTTTAATACATCAATATATAACTATTAAAAATATACAATGTTTATTTGAAGTGGTCTCCATTGGCTGCAATACAGTCTTTTAAACGTTGAGGCCAGTTATCAATAGCAGCACGAACTCTTTCTAGAGGAAAATTCTTCACTGCCAACCGAATGGATCGTTTTAGGGACTCCAAATTATCATGGCGTTTAGAGCAAGCCTTACTCTCTAAAACTGACCATAAATCATAATCCAATGGATTTAGGTCAGGACTTGACGACGGCCAGTTTTCAGTGCTGATAAAGTCCGGAACGTTAGTTTTCAACCAAGATTGGGTGGATCGAGCTCTATGACCCGGTGCCGAGTCTTGTTGAAAGCACCATTCTTTGTTATTGAACATGGTGTTAGTTAAAGGCTTAACTACCGTCTCAAGAATGGTATTTTGATAAACTTGTGCCGACGTTTTAATACCTTTTTCACAAAAATATGGCTCAGTCACCCCTTCATAGCTAACACCCCACCAAACCATCACTGAAGTGGGATAATGCCCACGTTGTACTCTGTTTACTAATTGCGAAGCTTCTTTAGAGCTTCCAGCATAAATACGGTCATTTTGTTTATTAAAATACTGCTCAATTGTAAAAATTTTCTCATCCGTAAACAAAATTTTTTTGTGACCTCCCTTTGCGTACCGCTTAAGTAGTTGTTTGGATTTTACCACCCTATTCTTCTTTAAATTATCAGTTAAGAAGTGACCAGTACGTCTCTTATAGGCTGCAAGTCCTAAGTCATCTTTTAATATACGCGACATGGTTCTAGGAGCTATCTTCATCTCCCGAGATAAAATCTTTTGCTTACGGACAGGATTTCTTCGAATTCTTTCCCTAACTGCTTTAATCACCTTTTTCACACGAACGGTACGTGGACGGCCAGATCTTTTTCTGTCACAAACAGAGGAGGTATCATTGTACCTATCAATAGCCCGGTAAACAAACATTTGACTAATACCAAGCGGGTGGAGGGTTTTAAAAATTGCACTTTTCTCCATACCTAATTTATGTAAGGCAATCACAGCGATTCGGTTCTCTTTATCACCCCACTCCATTTTAATATAACAAAATATTTAACAATATAATGGCGCGAAAATAAGAAAACACATCAAGCAATCATATAAAAATGACAGATTCCAAATTCAAACGTAATATTTTCTTTTTTTGAATAGTAACAGTATTTATGGCCAGACTAAGTATATATATATATATATATATATGTTTTACAGGACAGACTAAATGCAACATTGTGATAATGTTGCTAATAAGTGTAATTGTAACCTATAATTTGACTATGGGACATATATTATATAGTATCTTGTGTGAGGAAGTGCGTGTAAATGTTATGTGTCGAATGTTCTGATTTTCGTCCCAAATAATGATTACAAAAAATAGTCTAGAACTATATGTAGGTGTTACGCGAAAAATATACTGAAACATGCCTTTGTTCTCCGTCAGCAAATAGCTTGTAAACAGCTAGTTTTCGCGCAGAAACTGATCGGTATTGATTGCACAAAAATAGTTCTGAATTTTCTGTGCTTCAAAATTGCACTTGGCTGCATAAAACCCGCAGCAAACCGAAATTGGTTAGACAAGTGACGTGTGATTGACTGTTGAAAACCAAAATTGGCAAGATTCGTGCATTCTTTTGTTTGAAATTTCTCTGTGAGGTGTGAATTCCTGTCATAGAAAATCCATTGGAATGTTTTTGCTGATAACAAGTTATACAACTAAATATAAGCTAGTACTAGATGTAAAAGGTGTAATCGAAATTTGTGTTTGACCTCTTGCTAACCTCCTGAGTCTCGTAACCTCGTCCTCTCGTTTAAGCTATAATTTTTAGGTAATAAGAATCCTTTGTTTATCAACGTATCGGGCGTTTTATTAGTAGACATTTTGAAAATGCTTTAAAAAAGCAAAATGTTACTTAGTTTACTTACTTAAAATCTTAAATACAAAATTCTTTTGATAAAAATTAAAACTTACAAATTTGAAATGCTAATAAACACAAATCTTTTTAGATACCGATTTGAATCCAATTAATAACGCTTCAACTTCACTCTACAAGCTTAATTGAGATGCTCTCACTTAAATTAGCGGTTTCTTGATGAAATAATTATTAACCTTTTAACTTTTTAATATAAATTAATAAGTTAATTATAACTCGACTCGATTAGTTCTTGAAACAAAATCAAATTATGAACCTTAATAGTTGTCCTTTAAGTAACTTTTTTTGGAACGTTATTTGTGGTGTAAAGTATACTCTTTAAAAAGGTTTAGATATTTTTTAAAATTTTGTAGAATATATAATAATTATTATGATTTATATACCTACTATATGTATCACGCTGTTTACGTTTTCCAACATTAAGGGGCTTGTGGATATCATAAACCCGCAAAAATTTTTTTTGTATGTTTTATAATGTTTATTTAGTTACTGAGATTATCCTACTATTTTAGGGCTTAACCTTGTTATCAATTGTGAGATATCTTGTTATTGTGTAGTAGATCGTAACGGTCTTATGTCACCTGGTTTGTCCACTGCGGTTTTGTTAAGCCTTTTTCGTAATTTGCCTTAAAATGTTCATGCTTGAACATCCTTTAAGGTTACATATTAATTATACAATAAATATGTTTTGCTTCCACAGCGATGATTTCGAGTGGAAAAATTTGTTTATATAGAAAAGTTTAAAGTTAGGTTTCATAAAAGTAAGACAGCTGTTCCCTTATTATGCTAACGATAATGTGACACTTAAATTGAATTACACCGGTGTACGACAATGCCAAGACGTGTACCGCGAAATTTTGTAATGTTATTAATCGCCCATTTAAGTTTTCCTTAACTTTGAACTATGATGATTCAATTATTTTTCATATTAGATCTTAGAGTCTGTTGTTACATTTGGTTTATCGACCAACCTTAGACTGAGAGAACGTCGAATGCGACGTTTCGTTGTTCATATGTTTAAAGTTTATTTGAACTCGACTGCAGTTCGAAAGCGGTGTTTATTCAAATTATAAAGTGACTTTATAACAAAAGCAATGCATCATATTTACTTAAATTATTTCACTTTTATTCCTGTCATGAATTTCAGTTTCACGGTTTCATGCGTTCACAATTTTTTACGGCAAATGGATAAAACATGTACCCTTAATTGAACCAATATTTCAACATTACAGCTTTTGTACTGAGTTATTATTCATATTTATAATTTACTCTAACGCAATAATTACCGGTTAGTTCAAACTAAATGTTGAATCTAAGGAGTAATTCATAAATGAAAATTTACCAAAAAAAGTTACGAGTGCTGAGCGAGAATGGATATACCGCATATATAGCCAAGACATGCCCTGAAAGTTATCAGGGATACAGTGTTCTCTGTACCACTTTAGAGTGTAGAAGATAAAGTTCAAGACTAACAGTTTATATAATATTTATACCGGCAGCGGTGAACGCAATATGAACCAATTGATAGTATGAGTACTGAGGATGGTTTGGTAAAAAAAAATCGAAATTTCTTGATTTAAAAAGCGCAGTTGCGTAAAGCGTAAGCGCATTGCATATCTATTTTATTGTTTTATGTAAATAAATATAAGGTTCGATGTTATTTATTAGTATTATAACGTTGTGATATGAATATTTGAATAAATAAGGTACAGAACAGTGGGTCGTTAGCTTAATCGTTGTCTCCATTACCTGCAGTCGTGAACAAGAAATATGGAAGATCGTTTCAACATTGCCTCATCTAAACAACCATTTTACATTTTAATATTACATTGAACTTATTAATGGCTCTTAAAATTACAGGATAATGTTTTCGTTAAATATTCAATGCTTAAAACGGTATACATTTTGGATAAACGTTAAGATATAGAGGGTTTGAATATCATTGTTCGTTTACCCGTCTTAGTCTTACATTTAAATTACAGGCGTTATTTTCGATTGTCACCGTTTCGTTACTGGAGTTTTGAATATTCATAAATACATAGATCCGGGCATACATCTTTAAAACAGTTTACTTACTTACGTACTTATGGAACAGGGCATTTCTGTTTTTGTTTCTTGGCGTTTCTCGACAGAGGGTATTCGGTGTATGAACGAAAGTCTGCCAACACCAAATTCTTAAATTATTTTATGAGAAATTCATATTGGTTTTCCAAGACTGTATATGAAACTTTAGGGAGCAATCAACAATTCTAGGGTAGTTTTCTTTACGTTAGCAAATAGATTTGGCGTCTGTAGCGAAGCCGAGTCCAGTAATTGCCGCATAAATCCCTATCTTGGTTGGGTTTTTGCAGATAGCATGTGTTTACCAGGAGAGATTAAACAATATTTATGGAGTTTTATACTGTTTCATGTATCAACGTGCTGCCAGCAATTAAATTACAAAAATACTTGGAATAAGCGCTCACGATTATTGTTAATACAAATTCAAGTACCTTATAACTACAATATTTTTCAATACATGTCATAATTTATAATAAAAGTCCCAATATTTGTAAGAGTCCCTTAATGGTTTATTTCGATCTAGGCACTGCGCGTGAAAAGAGCCAGTGCTATCTTCTATAGTGCCCCCTTAAATCTTTAAGCGCCGCGCTGGTGCACTAATATCTCTTGACCCAAGTTTTATTTTTTATGTAACATTTCAGAAGCTTTTAAGCTACTACAAATACTCATTTGGGGTCAACGACAATACGAGGGATTTTGTGCTAGTTCACAACAATAAATATTATTTCTTTTTTTAGATTATTTAGTTTCATTATTATATTTTTTTTATTTGCTGTTATCATTTCTCTAATTACTAAGAGATTAGTTAATAATGGAATTACACCTCAGGCTAATTTCATTAATGAACTAAATTAATCCTTCAGGAAATTAACATCGCTGTGTAAATTTTATTACGCTGACACTCAACACATTACATAAAACGAATGTTTTGTATAAAATCGGAAATACAACATAGTCTCGTTAATGAAACTCTTAGTTTGTTTGGCTAAACATACAAATAGCTGCAAACAAAGCGACGCAACCCTTAATTAACTTTAAAGCTACGTAGAAACTTTCGTATAAGGGGAAATGGTTTGTCACACACCGCGTCATTCGACGGGGGTTGGGGAGGTCAAACATTGAGAAGTTATATTAGTCTCGTTCGTAAGTATATTGCGAAGTTCTCTTCAACTTTTTGTCTCTTAAGGGTATAACATAAAAGAGCGTATAGAATTAAAATTGAACCTACTGTTGTTGCGTAGTGCTTTCACTTGGGCATATTATTGGTACAGGGCAGGCGTCTTCTTGTAACCGAGGTGGAATAAAAACTATACGACGTACGTGCAGGATAAATAGGACTCATATATTTACAAAGAATGATATAAAGGATTGATTTTCTTTAATTGTGTTTTATATGTGATAGATACAATGATACTGTAATGGTTAATTCGTCTTAAGTTATCGTATTCATTATTGAATAAAATGAAATCTTTAAAGGTTTTTCTTTAAAATATTTACCTAAATCTTCGTCAAAGGTCATTAAGATAATAAAATTATATTAATGATACAGGTCGTAACCCTTGGGTTTTTTTTAATTCAGTTTAACTATGCATCTATAACATAAAAAAAATTCCATTCGCAGAACGTGTGCTTTTATAGTTCTACATAAATTTAACGAGTTTTATTAGATCAAAATAGCGCTCAATGAACTGGCTTTTGTGTATACGCCTTTATAATGCTGCCACTTTTGATATGAATGTTTTTTATTCTTTATTCGGCGTGAGTGGGCTTAATGTCGCATAGCGTATGTGGCAAGTGCTCTTTGTGAGAGCATTGTGCAAGTTGTGATGGCCATCATAACAATTTGGCCCATTATTTATGTGGTATCGATTCAAGTCTTTATGCTCATTAAGCACATATTTATTTTAATGTATAGAACTTCGAATGAAACGTTAAAAATTAAATTATGTATTAAGAAAAATACGTTGTTAAAGTTTGGCCTAGTAAATCTTACTCGTGAAAATAAACTTCGAAATTATAGCTCAACCAACGGGTTAAAGTTTTTATTATAAAACTTTGTTACGGCCCTACAACGATGTTTATGAATTTTTAAGATCCTGTAACATTTTTACACGTAATATTGCTTGTCCGCGACTTTGCATAAAGTTAGGAGCGAGAGGATATAATTTTTTAAATACACTTTTACGAAAATTGTGTATCATTACAGAGTAATAGTGATATTTTATACATTATAGATGTGTATTGTGGCCTGTTTATACGAAAACCGAAGGCAAAACAATAAAAGTCAGTAACTAAAAATACCTAAGCAATTTTTTTGAATACCTTGTGACTTTAGCAAAACCATTATTATTACTATCGTCCTGTCTACTGAATAGTAATTGTTTTGGTTATTCGAGTATTTAATTAAGAGAGATGTCAAAAATCATTAAAATTATTAACATTAATATATATTAATTATTGGATTTTTACAATAGAAAACATTTTTTCAAAGTCTAAGAACTAGTATCGTCTCGTCATTGCCTAATTACCATTAAGCATATTTTAAACTTTTACCAAATGTACATGAGGTAACATTTTCTCATTTAGATTCTATTTCGTTACTTCATAGTTGTGTTTCGTAGTTGGTATTCTGAGCTCACTCGCTGCAGCTTGTGCATCATATATGCCAAGAACTTTTGGAATTTTACACTTGCAGTGTTAAGAATTCCTCTAAACGTAAGTTCTACTAAATAACACAAAAAGGATTTTTTTGGTTTAAGTAACATTTCTTATATATTCACCATTAAAATTTGTTTTTCTATAACCAGTCACTTTTTTAAATACAAGTAACACAACTAAAACTTGAATTGGAGTTCAGGTTATTCAATTTTAACTACTCTTACTCGTATATTGTCTTTTTATCTCTCCGATAAAATGTAGGTCCAATGGTTTCAATTTACTTGTTTATCGGAATCACATCAGCAATCACTTGTGTACGTTAATATTTATTTTTAAATCTACTATGTAAGGGCTACGATGTTTCCAAAAAATACCGGTCTGAGGCTCACGACAAACTCTATTTTTCAACTCAACATGTTACATTTTTACAAATGCTCTTATGCTCAGCATTTTGGGAGCTTCATTCCTTAAGAATTTAAATAGTACTTTACACTATGATCTAATTTGCTGCACCATCTTTGCTAAATAAATATATTATATTACTAGCTTTCCCCCCGCGGCTACGTCCTCGTGTAAATTGGTTAAAGTTAAAGAAGGATGTTCACCATTTCCTATTTATAGAAGACTGGTTACCAAGTATACCAGCCGTCCAATCACTCGTTTTTAGTTAACCGAATACTTTTTACGAAATAAGAAGTATTATTTTATCCCCTCCCACCTCCTTGGCTTGATATTCCAAATATCTCTTCTTTACATATGTGAATAAAAGAACCGTTGTTCATAATCACAGACGCCTGCGGTTTCAGCTGTGCGTTAATAAATCACTCACCCAATCGCACCCCCGAAAGCACGATTGGGGGTAGTTTGAAAAAAATTTTAATGTCAACCTTATTTACTTGCCTATGTAAGTGTTTGCGCCAAATTTCAAGTTTATAAGCCCAAGGAATAAGATTATTCAAGGTAACGTTTCTACCCCTTTTCGCCCCCTTGGAGGGTCCAGTTTGAAAAAAAAATATAATGTCAAACTTACTTACTTGCCTATGTACGTATCAGTGCCATATTTCAAGTAAATAAACCCAAGGAATAAAAAATTTCATAGTAACGTCTTTACCCCTTTTCGCCCCCTCATGGAAACGTTTTTGCCCCTTTTTGTCCCTTTAAAGGTTGAATTTCTAAAAATCCTCCAATAAAGTGCTTCATTACACATCTCAAGGAACCTACATGCCAAATTTCAGTTTTCTTCTACCAGTAGTTTCGGCTGTGCGTTGTCTGTCAGTCACTCAGTAACGGAAGAGTTTTATATATATATATAGATAGATTAGCATTTTTGATTAATTAAATGAGAGTTTGAAGAAAATGAGACTTTCTAAAGGCTCCTTATGATAATGGTTTTCCGCATAAACCTCCAGATGACCCTTCGACATAATTGAGTACACAGCAAATATTGGAGAAGTTTGTGCTCAAAGAATTTAAGCGAAAGTAATATGAATTTTTATTTTGGGTCACTGATAAAATTTTGTCGCAGAAATTGTTTTAAACATGACTTTACAAACAAAATTCGTTCTTCAAGTAATTTTGTTAATAATTAGTTAACATATTATAATTTGATAAGGATGAATTGTCATTTGGACAGGCAATGTAACAAAATGATATCCTCTATTTTTATATAATTTAATTAGTTTTTGGTATGCTGACTTATTTATATATATATATATATATATATAACACAGATTTAATATTAAACACATAACTGGGATGCTTCTCAAAAGTGTCCTTTCTATTTAGAATGAAGTATAAAGGAAACTCGCCATTCTGATATTAAAACTCTCCAAAGGTTTAATCTTTATAAAGAAAATCAGCGGAAATGACGACGAAATTATAGTTGAACTGAAAGTATAAAAGCTTTTAGAGAAAATAAAAAGAAAAGTGTAAGGCAAGGTGGTCTCTGTAGCGGTATAGACCACGGCACTAACAAAGCACTTCATTTAGCATTACCTAATGACTGTTAAAATACTTTGTATTAAGAAATTGTGAGCATGACTTTCTATTACATTTGGTACATTATAACGAATCGTTTTTCTAAATACTTCTTGTGAAATCTCTATTGACATAACGAGAGAAATATGCTTAATAATAAAAGCTGTTTTAAAAATGTTGGAATGGAATGTTCCTTTATAATATTTTGTTGTAAAGTTACATATCATGTTTTATTTAAATAAAACAGGTTTTACAGCTATTGATTGTAATCAATTTGTATCCACTTACCAATGCATAGTTTATACATATCGATGATCATTACCAAATATTAGAAAGACATGACAACTTTTATACAACAACATGTTCTGATATGATTGCATTGCTGAGTCCCTAGTGACCGTAAAGCAATGCGAGCGTATGTTCATAGGGCAGTGAAGTGAGGGGACAATTAGAAAGCAAACTGAAAGCTACGAAGTGTACACTGTTTGGCATTGTCAACTAATTACATTTACCCGGTTGCTCACACAAATATTATTCCCTAACAAATATTATTGAACCGTACGGGGAATTTCTGTGAAGCATATTGTATCGCAAAGTTGTTTAGAATTATGACACATCCATGAATGCGGACTAAATTCAACGTAATAAATTTCTTATTACGATTTCATTCCTTTCGATAAACTTCAAGTTTAAGTTTCAAGTTCCCATTTAATTGTTTTATGTGTAAACCTAGTTTTATTATCTCATACGTTTATTGTTTTAAATATATTTCGCACATATGATGTTTGGGGACAGATATAATAAAATAAAATAAAACTATTTTATTCACTTTTTTAAAAATATAATTACGATATTCCAATAACTACATTCATCTTTATACTCATATTAAATATGTATTCTGTTGGGAGCAGGCGTGCACGAAAAGGAACAAGTGCACCGTAACTCTTGTTGAACACAAATCAAGCGGGAAAAATGAAAGAAAATAAGTAAGACAAAGCGACTGTTCGATCGACAAGAATTTCATTGTGATATATGTGTTATTTGCGATGAAAAATGTATTCAGACTTTAACACAATATATTTTCTACGGGATGTCTGGTAGAAATATGACTTAATGTACATTCAGTTTGTTATAAGTCATATTTTTCTAAAATTGTCTTTTTCATGGTATAAAAAACGTATTAAAAATATAGTACTTATGAGAATGTAAGAGATATACGAAGTACAATACATTTAAAAAAAAAATAATATACAGGAGGAAGATTTCGAAAAGAACCTGGAACATAGTTTGCAATAGAAAGGAATTTAAATCCTAGAAAGTTTTACTGGCTATAAAATAAAAGCGATTATTAAAGAAATACCGACATTTTTCGATTTTGTTCATCGATATGCAAACTATGTTCTCGCTTCGGCAGAATGCCAAGCATTTGAGAGAAATTGGCTGGTCTAAGGTGCCAATGCAACGAAAAACTGCAGTTTTCTTTCTCGTTGTAACTATTATATGTAATAGGACGTGAGATACGTTATTAATTGAATTGAATATTAATCAAGAATCCTTTAAGCTTTCGAAAAATTCCAAGTAAAACAAAATATTGCAGTGAATCGGCCATTTTAAATGCAAACGCAAGACCCAATACAGTGTATAAAGTTTATGAATCTGTTGTTATAATATATCTTAACTACCTTAGTGCCTATATAAAGATATATGCTTTAACTTAAACTTAAAATATTAGTAAATAGTATTTCTCGAACTAGATGAATCCAAGCTGCAAACAAAATAATATTTTAATAACAACCAATGAATGCTGAATCCTGAATTACGCAAATAAAATAAACGCACAGAAGCCTCTTTAGCCTTTCAGTATCTCTAATTAAAATGAAGTGAAAGGGAAATTTTCATCCGCTCTCTATATAATAAAGGTCGTTGCAGATTCAAGAGCGAGATTTCCCGAAGGAACCCGGGTGCGACGTTGTATGCGCCGTATGTGTAGTTTATTGAGGACAACTTCATACATAAACATTTGAGGTACGACATTTGATTCTGGGCTGTTTTGTTTATAAGATCAAGTTAGTCTATTTAATTAATAGGTGGTTATATTATTCTAATGCTAAATTAAATATGACTTATCTACAAAAAGGTTTATTTCATAATATTAATATTGTATATATTGGACAGGTGTATGGAGCAGGAAAAATCACTTCAAGAAAGTATTAAGCGCCGCCCATGGTTATATGGACATATGCAACGCCGAGAAGCTTTCGGCCGGCCCCTAAGGGAAAGTATTTAAAGGGTCGGGGAAGGAGGGGTGAGGAAATCGGAGGAGAAGTAAAAAAAAAGCTTCCATCCGAGTACAACTGTATAAACAAATATATAAAGATTCAGTTTATTTTTTTATGTTATTCTTAAATATAACCATTAAATAATATACGAAATGGTCAGTTAGTTTTATAATTATAGCTGAGTACTATGCACTTTTGCAAATAAACTCGTTTGAATTAAACATTTACTTTAAAGTTACCAAATCTACATTAGGTATCGGATAAGGAAATTAGTAAATTCTGTGCAAATGGCCGCGTGCATTACAGTTTTACACGTATATTCGAATCTCTTTGCATGTCACGAGGATTTAATAAAGGTGCTACAAGGGCAAAATTGAATTTATCGCGTTATACCTACGTGGCGCTGCCGAGCGCTTGTCGTAGACAATCTTACCACCTTGGCTCATCCACAACTGTTTCCCACGGGTGTTAAGTGTTGTGATATAATCTATTAAGTTTTTGATTAGAAATAAATTTTATGAAAAAACTAATTTATATTTAAGTAGGAACTAAATTATGTCTTTATAACTATAACAGTTTCCTGTAGCTACTACTTATTATAAGATCGAAGTGAACTCTTTAACTCAGTTATTTTATTCGGTAAAATGCCGGCAGAAAACCATAAAGAGATTGCTATTAACTTTAATGCAATGAGTGTAACTAAGAGTCTGCATATTACCACTTCTCCCACTTCTATTCCAATACCATGATATTTAAACATTGTTTCAGGCCGACACCTGTATGTTCTGGTGGCTTATGATCCTACCTACTCCGACAGGTCCTATTAACAAGCACAAACATGTACTGTATCGAAAAGATAGCACATACAGCACTATTAAAGGTATTAAAATATTTATAACGTTAATCCATCTTACTCTTAAACTCTCATACGCCATCGCTCAACTCCAACACACTTCAAACTTTGTTTTGTTATATATGCAGTGTAACAAAAGTAAAACTTTTTTTTGTTTAAATGAATATATTTAACTTGGGCTTTTTTTAAATTTTGTAATATATTAATTATATAAATGAACGAACACAAAATCTAATAAAGTAATTAAATTTTATACCATTAGATATAATTCAAACTATTATCGTACATTTCTTTTTAATAATGGTTAGATGAAACTTGTTGTTGAGTTAGAAGGGTACTTAAAAATATTATAAAATATTTTTCGCTGAAAAGTCTCGCTTAAATAAAACACAATGTTCAAAACGTTGCTAAGTTTTATATTTTCTTTTAGCTATTTACAGTAATGTGATTTTCTTTTCCCGGTGATTACAGCCGGACAGCATGCAACCGAATGACGCCAGCGCCATTATGGTTTTAAACTCTACTGGTTTTCGCTAATAGAATTTCCCTAGAGTTTACATAGTAAAATCCAAAATATGTTTCAAAATGTTGTTTTCTCGAATTTTGATTTTCCTTACTATATCCTTTTACTACTCGTACCAGGTTCTCTTATTGTATATCACAAAAAATTAAACTTATACAAGAAAAAGATGGATAAAAATTAATTAAATTTTGAAAATTACAATTTTTAATATTACATACATATGTTTATTATTTTTAATCAATTAAAACAAAAAATAAATAATTATTCAGATTTACAATCGATGTATTTAAATTTGAAATAGAGTTATAATTACCTATTTATATGATGATGTAATAATCGCTATTTCTAATTTTAAAAGATGTTAAACACGGATAACTCTTTGAATAATAATTATTCACGCTCGAGCGTGCCTAAGACATCTTGGAAAAGCAATTTATAAATTATTATAAACTCGTCAATGACCTATTTAATAGTTCGGTGAACATGATACGAACTTTATTAATTCGTGATAGGAGCTGGTATCTAGTTGGAAATATTTATTACTGACAATTTTATTTTCAGTACCTAATATTATTTTCACAATATTTTACAAAATAATATATATATATAACAATATGTATACTGAGCCTGTATAATAAATGCATTCATTATCCGTCTCCGTTAAATATCTACTTTTAGTCTTTAGCACGCCTCTAACGTTAGTAAGTAATCATAATCGTACATATTATGTCCTGATACTAATATTGGGCTTATAAGCATTGTACTAGGGTTTTAGTGATTTATTTTTAATTGTATTCTCAATATTTATCAAGAACATGACGAAGGAGTTCAATTGTATAATAAAATAGAGCTATAGAGCAGGAAAGCATATTGTACCGCGGTAATAATCTAGCGCTTTTGTTGAGATACTTGCAAAATAATTGGTATATATGTTTTTTGCTTTCACTCGTTATATAAATTCTATTTTAATACTCTCTACATTTTTATTCATTCTTTCTATAGAAAAAAGTGAATCGTAACAAAAACACAAACAACAAGGAAATATATGAAATATTAAAATATATTCTATTCTGTTTCATAAGGCCAGCAAAAAATACAAACGTCCTAAATACACAATAGTTATGTGTAAGACATTGCATTCCGTTTATACAATACAATTGCAAAATTATTATACAATTGACTTAAGTCTTTGTATTTTCAAACATTCCATGTGATTTGCGCTCTTGTCTGAATAAAACATTGAGAATGAAGTGTTATTAACACAGCATTCACTGAAAATTATTTCAGTTATATCTCGAGCTGGATTGTAGGCGATACATAAGCACTCTGCTGTGGTCCTTTATCACTTTGCTAGAGACCTTCGCGTCTGCTCAGCAATTTGTTCCGAGTGCACGTTCTACCTTGCTGTATTTATTTTCTAGACATAAATTCTAAGATGGAAGGCGCTTTCAGATGGGATTGTTTTAGCATCCGCGGCAGCTTTGGTAAGATTACCTGATTTATGTTAAGAGGTTGAATGATTGCATTTACATTTTATGTATCCCCATTGTGTCTTAGTGCAAGAATAAAATGTATGTAGAATTAGAATTGCGAAAAAGGATTATAGTATATATATATTAAATTTCACTAGTTTTGTCCTCAAATTTTATTCAAAAATAAACACTTTCGCCTTTTACCAAAAGTATGATACAATTTATACAGCAACGGACCCTCGAAGCGAAAATCATTTTTTCAAGTAAAATATTTCATCGCAGTAACGTAAATTACCGTAAATATTACAGCTTCCCAATAAAATAATTGTGGTTAAATAAATTACATTTAAATTATATTGCATTAATATCGAGTCAAATGTTACTATTTCATTTGTAATTAAATTTGATCTGGAACTGGAATCGTTTACAAAAGCATTGACGTTGAAATAACCACTTCGTATTTAATGTAAACTTTAAATAAAATGATTGCTAATGATTTATTGGATCAATTCAATTCTATAACGTGAGGTGAAATTCATGTTTATTATAGTAAACTCTTTTGACGTTGTGGCATTTGACATTTTTGGCATGTGAATTTCCTAGACGTACACAGTTTTTTTTACTTACTTAAGATTTGTTGCATGATTGTAAATTTACACGTAACGATAGGCGTTGCTTGTGTGTAATTTAAATTTTTCGTATTATTACGAAAAAATGAACATCGTTTTTGACATCAAATATTTGTCTTCTTTTCTATTTGTCTAATTTTAATCGACAATTAAACAAAATGTGTAGTTATAATATCAATTCGATGATAATAATTTGTTTCCTGGCTTTTGAATCTACGAGTACACATGTGTAGTTAAATTTTAAGTTAACACTTTTAGCCCTAGTGTATTTATTGCATCTTATAGGCCATTCCTCTATCAAAGGGTGATCAAATCGCAAACACTACTGAAATTCATTTACAGCGTTCAATTACGAACCTCCGTGTTTTCAAAAGCTCGGCGCACTATAGACGTGACACTATAGTCAACAGATACAAAAGTCCATAGTGCTGCGATACAAGTTTGGTTTTATCAAGAGCGTTTGTAAAACTATTTGATTTTTTAGTATTCTGATGGATACTGTTGTTAGTAGTACAAACATCCATTTATCTGATATTACTTTTATTTGTTAAATTGTGATCGAAATATATTGTTAAAATTATTTTAATAACGCAAAAATATTGGCAAATGTTAATTTGGTACAAAAACAACTTTGTGTGTGTATTCTACAACTACTAGTTGTAGAATATGAAAAAATATATCATTTAATTTACTTGACTACTTCAGTTGTGAACATTTCTGGGATAGGACTTCAGTTGTTTAGTTATTAATTTTATTACCATAAGTAAAAAAAAGCACATACAAACGCTTACAATAATTATAGACGCTGCATGCATTCATTCCTCTCACAGAATTTCAAGCATACATATAATATAGCCTGCCACCCATCCGCAAACAAATCGCACTCCTGGCACGTATACAGTCTATATATACTTAGTCTGGCCATAAATACTGTTACTATTCAAAAAAAGAAAATATTACGTTTGAATTTGGAATCTGTCATTTTTATATGATTGCTTGATGTGTTTTCTTATTTTCGCGCCATTATATTGTTAAATATTTTGTTATATTAAAATGGAGTGGGGTGATAAAGAGAACCGAATCGCTGTGATTGCCTTACATAAAGTAGGTATGGAGAAAAGTGCAATTTTTAAAACCCTCCACCCGCTTGGTATTAGTCAAATGTTTGTTTACCGGGCTATTGATAGGTACAATGATACCTCCTCTGTTTGTGACAGAAAAAGATCTGGCCGTCCACGTACCGTTCGTGTGAAAAAGGTGATTAAAGCAGTTAGGGAAAGAATTCGAAGAAATCCTGTCCGTAAGCAAAAGATTTTATCTCGGGAGATGAAGATAGCTCCTAGAACCATGTCGCGTATATTAAAAGATGACTTAGGACTTGCAGCCTATAAGAGACGTACTGGTCACTTCTTAACTGATAATTTAAAGAAGAATAGGGTGGTAAAATCCAAACAACTACTTAAGCGGTACGCAAAGGGAGGTCACAAAAAAATTTTGTTTACGGATGAGAAAGTTTTTACAATTGAGCAGTATTTTAATAAACAAAATGACCGTATTTATGCTGGAAGCTCTAAAGAAGCTTCGCAATTAGTAAACAGAGTACAACGTGGGCATTATCCCACTTCAGTGATGGTTTGGTGGGGTGTTACCTATGAAGGGGTGACTGAGCCATATTTTTGTGAAAAAGGTATTAAAACGTTGGCACAAGTTTATCAAAATACCATTCTTGAGACGGTAGTTAAGCCTTTAACTAACACCATGTTCAATAACAAAGAATGGTGCTTTCAACAAGACTCGGCACCGGGTCATAGAGCTCGATCCACCCAATCTTGGTTGAAAACTAACGTTCCGGACTTTATCAGCACTGAAAACTGGCCGTCGTCAAGTCCTGACCTAAATCCATTGGATTATGATTTATGGTCAGTTTTAGAGAGTAAGGCTTGCTCTAAACGCCATGATAATTTGGAGTCCCTAAAACGATCCATTCGGTTGGCAGTGAAGAATTTTCCTCTAGAAAGAGTTCGTGCTGCTATTGATAACTGGCCTCAACGTTTAAAAGACTGTATTGCAGCCAATGGAGACCACTTCGAATAAACATTGTATATTTTTAATAGTTATATATTGATGTATTAAACTAACTCACTATGAAAGGAATAAATGTTACGTATAAAAAAAAAATCGTGCTTTTCTTTATAACAATATTTATGGCAAGACTAAGTATATAAAACTCTTCCGTTATTGAGTGACTGACAGACAACGCACAGCCGAAACTACTGGTTGTAAAGAGCTGAAATTTGCCATGTAGGTTCCTTGAGATGTGTAATGGAGCATTAAGAAAGGATTTTTACAAATTCAACCCCTAAAGGGGCAAAAAGGGGTAAAAACGTTTCTATGAAAATTTTGATTCCTTGGGTTTATTTACTTGAAATTTGGAACTAACACGTATATAGGCAAATAAATAAGGTTGACATTATAATTTTTTTCAAACTACCCCCCAAGGGGGCGAAAAGGGGTGAAAACGTAACTATGTAATTTTTTATTCGTTGCGTTTATTTACTTGAAATTTGACACTAGCACGTACATAGGCAAGTAAATAAGTTTGACATATTTTTTTTTTGCAAACTGAACCCCCGAAGGGGTGAAAAGGGGTAAAAACGTTACTATGAAAATTTTTAAAATAAATTTTTTGGGATAAACTGATACTTCCTATTTAGTAAAAAGTATAAGGTTAACTAAAGACGAGTGATTCGACGGCTGGTATTTTAAACCAGAATTTCTTTATAGAAATAAAGAGGAAATGGTGAACATCCTACCATGGATGATATATTTGACATCGTTTGTTAATAACATGCTTTTAAAGTCATTCGACGGAGAAGAAATGGTTTATTAATCTTTAGACACACCATGCCATGCAGACGACGCTACAAAATATAATATAATATCTATACTAATAATAAGACAGTAAAAATCGAATGTCTGTACATTAAATATTTTTCCAAAAAACTGAAAGGAGGCAATTAAAGAAGTGTCAACAATTTTTGAAATTCTTGTCTGTCTGTCTGGTATGTTATAAAATAATTCAAACTACTGAACGGATTTGAACGCTGTTTTCACAGTTGGATTACATACAATTAGGAGCGTTGTCAAAACTTTATTTCGTCAAAATCTGTTAAGGGCAAAAGAAGTTATGGGCAATTGAAAATTTACTCCAATCACTTCTTCAAACCTTTTAAACACTTATATTTATTGATTAGTTATATATTGTTAAATATGTTCTAATATAAGTTAATCTTAAAATAACAAATAACGCTATGCGTGCGGGCGCGGTTGAATTGTTGAACAATGTGCTCGATAGATGGCGTTGATAAAATTCGTCATCAACCTAGATTTATTTTATTTTTTTATTTCTTAAACCTATACAGCTTATCAAAAAAAGTTTACACAATAAAAATAGATTAAAAATAAAGGCAAAATAAGGTTAAAATATAGAACCGGAAATAGGATCTAATATCAGAAAAAAGAATAACAAAAAAAAACACGAACAGAAAAAAATAAATAGAAATATATATACATACACATGAACAAGTGGAGTATATTATGTGAAGTACGAGCATTTAAGTGTGTGTGTGTTTATTAGTGTGTGCAATGGTGTTGCTGTGTGAGTGAGTGTGCGAGGTTGAGTCTTAGTTTTTTTTTTTAAAGAACTTCTACTTAGGCCAAATATATATAATATATCCAATAGATCGTGGTATTAAGATGCTCCATTGTGTAATGACTACCATGCAGTTCAAACTTTCATTAACGTTTTACCCAATGGTTATTTTGAGTGAACACTACCTATACAAACAACTAAAAGGAAACGAGTGAAGAGACGTTTATCGTTTGTCCGCATCCATTTTTCCACATTCGTCCTTAACGTTAATGAGATTTACCTTTTATTATTTGGTCAAGCTAAGTAATAACCTCACAAGTACGTATTTCGTACTCATAACTTCGTAAGAATTTTCTTTCAACTCTTAACCGCTGAGGAGTTTTACCTTCCATCATCAGCTCATCCACATAAGAAGATGACTATCAAAATAAAAAATTGTCAGAATAGTGATTGCCTGTACGTTAATTTGAAAGTTGCCCTCGTTTTCCCCGAATCATCCGATCATGTAAAGCAACATCATCCCTGAGTAACACAGGCTATATATAATTCCAATTGTAACAAGATTTTAGCCCGTGAAAGAACGCCCTGTCGAGATCATTAAAAAACGTATACTCAACCAAATTACACGTGGAAATGAAATGAAATGAAATGAAATGAAATGAAATGAAATGAAATGAAATGAAATGACATGAAATGAAATGAAATGAAATGAAATGAAATGAAATGACATGAAATGAAATGAAATGAAATGAAATGAAATGAAATGAAATGAAATGAAATGAAATGAAATGAAATGAAATGAAATGAAATGAAGTGAAATGAAATGAAATGAAATGAAATGAAATGAAATGAAATGAAATGAAATGAAATGAAATGAAATGAAATGAAATGAAATGAAATGAAATGAAATGAAATGAAATGAAATGAAATGAAATGAAATGAAATGAAATGAAATGAAATGAAATGAAATGAAATGAAATGAAATGAAATGAAATGAAATGAAATGAAATGAAATGAAATGAAATGAAATGAAATGAAATGAAATGAAATGAAATGAAATGAAATGAAATGAAATGAAATGAAATGAAATGAAATGAAATGAAATGAAATGAAATGAAATGAAATGAAATGAAATGAAATGAAATGAAATGAAATGAAATGAAATGAAATGAAATGAAATGAAATGAAATGAAATTAAATTAAATTAAATTAAATGAAATGAAATGAAATGAAATGAAATGAAATGAAATGAAATGAAATGAAATGAAATGAAATGAAATGAAATGAAATGAAATGAAATGAAATGAAATGAAATGAAATGAAATGAAATGAAATGAAATGAAATGAAATGAAATGAAATGAAATGAAATGAAATGAAATGAAATGAAATGAAATGAAATGAAATGAAATGAAATGAAATGAAATGAAATGAAATGAAATGAAATGAAATGAAATGAAATGAAATGAAATGAAATGAAATGAAATGAAATGAAATGAAATGAAATGAAATGAAATGAAATGAAATGAAATGAAATGAAATGAAATGAAATGAAATGAAATGAAATGAAATGAAATGAAATGAAATGAAATGAAATGAAATGAAATGAAATGAAATGAAATGAAATGAAATGAAATGAAATGAAATGAAATGAAATGAAATGAAATGAAATGAAATGAAATGAAATGAAATGAAATGAAATGAAATGAAATGAAATGAAATGAAATTAAATTAAATTAAATTAAATTAAATTAAATTAAATTAAATTAAATTAAATGAAATGAAATGAAATGAAATGAAATGAAATGAAATGAAATGAAATGAAATGAAATGAAATGAAATGAAATGAAATGAAATGAAATGAAATGAAATGAAATGAAATGAAATGAAATGAAATGAAATGAAATGAAATGAAATGAAATGAAATGAAATGAAATGAAATGAAATGAAATGAAATGAAATGAAATGAAATGAAATGAAATGAAATGAAATGAAATGAAATTAAATTAAATTAAATTAAATTAAATTAAATTAAATTAAATTAAATTAAATTAAATTAAATTAAATTAAATTAAATTAAATTAAATTAAATTAAATTAAATTAAATTAAATTAAATTAAATTAAATTAAATTAAATTAAATTAAATTAAATTAAATTAAATTAAATTAAATTAAATTAAATTAAATTAAATTAAATTAAATTAAATTAAATTAAATTAAATTAAATTAAATTAAATTAAATTAAATTAAATTAAATTAAATTAAATTAAATTAAATTAAATTAAATTAAATTAAATTAAATTAAATTAAATTAAATTAAATTAAATTAAATTAAATTAAATTAAATTAAATTAAATTAAATTAAATTAAATTAAATTAAATTAAATTAAATTAAATTAAATTAAATTAAATTAAATTAAATTAAATTAAATTAAATTAAATTAAATTAAATTAAATTAAATTAAATTAAATTAAATTAAATTAAATTAAATTAAATTAAATTAAATTAAATTAAATTAAATTAAATTAAATTAAATTAAATTAAATTAAATTAAATTAAATTAAATTAAATTAAATTAAATTAAATTAAATTAAATTAAATTAAATTAAATTACCTTTTCATTAGTTTTCCCCACCAGTTATTTTTGTACTACCCAAGAGATAATATGTATGGCAAAGCAACGTTTGTCGGTTCAGCTAGTTTGATATAATTATTTGTCCTGTAATAGTTTAAATATTTTATAATCATAAAAAGTACAGTGCAGTGTCAAGTCTTGAATCACCCATTAAGCTTACAATGTGGCTAATAAATTTCAAAGCTGGAGCTGGGAAAACAATTTCACGACTAACGACAAGATAACCTCTCAGGCGCGCGTTTTCCGACTTTCTTTAGTGTCCTCACTTAGAACACAGAAATTAATAATAACTTTAAGCATATATCTTTATTACAAAACATTTTAAGAAAATGTTCTAAAAGTAATAAGTTAAATTTCACCATCAAGCCTTAGAAAAAATCTACATAATATTATCAAAACTAACATAGTTCTAAAGTAACACAAATTAGGTCAAATTATTCGACTTTTATGACTATTGCAATAACTTAATTTATCTTATGAGAATCAAATATTATATTATATTGACTTAAATATAAAGATATTTTGTAAATGCGTTAGTGCTTCTAACAATTTTCAATTTTTATTGCGTATAATTAAAAGAAGCACCGCGCACGAAATACGTTCGTTGTAAAATAAAGTTAATGTAGGCAGGCAACGGACTGAGCCCCGTTTGTAATTATTGTTTTTACAGTCGTTCCTAGAGACAGATTATAAATTTTAAGAGGATTATAGTTTTTCAAAAAACTATAAATAATATCAAGTGATTTAATAAACGATTAAATAACACAAGTGATTGAATACCATTATAAATTTATTTTTTAACATTGAACAGACAATACCTAGAAAGGACTGTTACATTGTATATTTGAATCTATCATAAATAAATAATAATAATTAAACCGAAAGCAAATAGAATAACTTAATGTCTAAATCGAATTTGTTGCTGTTAATAACGTCTATTCCTTTACACCCTTCAATAAATCTTTGCAAATTAACTACAGTATTTGTATATATTAGTATGAGTATGACTTCAAACGAACGCCAAGACTTTGTATCTCAGATTATTAATTTGATAAATACTGTAAGAAACAAATGAATGCGTTATGATGGTCATACATTTGTAGATTTTTTAGTCCTAAATGAAAAGTAACGAGTCGTTATAGGTATTTTGTTAACTGGTTTATAGCTGGTACTATAAATGAATTGACTAAGTCGAGAAAATTAATCTAAAAGTGTATTATGCACTTGTTATAATTATTATAATTGATAAAGTAGTGTTTAATACAGTATTAAATGCTAAACATTAGTAATAAAATACTTGTTTAAAAGTTTTGGAACTGTTTTGAATGTGAAGTATTTAAAATATCGCAACAATTAATTGTTGTTACGAGAATAAAATAAACATGAAGTATTTAGAAATAAAGTACCTTTATGCACCTTGAATATGCGAGGAGCGGCAACGTTTTGGTGAATTCATTTTCTTTTTTTGCTTGTGTAGAGAATTTATTTTTCATGATGAGTGTTCTGAACGTGTTATGGCTTGTCTTGTAGTGAAAGTACTCTTTTATTGTTATTGCAGTCGCAATTTGAATTTCTTATTTTACCTCGCGTACTTTATTGCCTCAGCAACATAAAACACTGTTTTTTAATATTAGATCGCGAAGCACAAGAATTCCCAGTACCGAATTTCACGAATGTTGTATAGTTCACTACTTTTAAAATCCTGAGTTGATTTTTGTATATAACATTAAAACGTAATATTTATTACTACATTAACTAAAAATAATATGTATATTTTTTAAACCGGTAAATTACGAACAGTATATAGTACAGTATAGTATAGAGTAACCCGCATTATTGCGCAATTTTTGAAATAATTTTGTTTTATACTGTAGATGGTACGTTTTCCTTCAGTCTTGTTTTTTCAGAGTTTGACTTCGAGAAATTTGATACATCTGTACATATGAATGTAATAGCTTTTAGCTGGAATTTGCGATAGTCTCTGAAGTATATAAAACGAAATCTACTTAGTTAAAACGATACATCAAAGGCAGTAATATCCCCGGCCATTATCATTAATTAGTGAATGTGTAGCGACATCAAAACAAAGACAGACATATCACTTAGCACTGCTATAATATGTCTCGCAAATTGTCGTACTTTATGAAACCGTATTTTACCTGTTTAATAAGAAACGTTAGCAAGTTTTTCAAATATGTCATTAACAGTATTTTATAAATAATAAATTATACCATCTGACATGTCTTGTCTGTAATTAATTACAACGGAATATTTAGCATTTATTTCCGATTGGCCATAGCCATAAATACTGTTACAATAATAAACAAAATATTACTTTTGAATGTGGAATTTGTAATCTTTATATGATTTTTCATTGTGTTAACTTATTTTCCCGCCAATACATTGTAAAATATTTTCTGATATGAAAATGGAGTGGGGTGATAAAGAGAACCGAATGCTGTGATTGCATTGCATAAAGCAGGTATGAAGCCAAATAGTTTTAAAAACCTCTAAATGCTTACGATACGTCAAATATTTGTGTACAGGAGTATTGATAGGTTTGTGACAGAAAAAGATCTGGTCATGTAGTATTCGAATTAGAAAAGGCGATCAAATGAGTAATTGAAATAATTCGAAGAAATCCTGTCCGAAAAGCAAAACATTTTATCTCGGAAGAAGAAGAAAACCATGCCAGGTATTTTAAATGAGTACTTAGAAGTTTGTGACTACATGGTGGTAAAATCACACGCACAGCAAAGGCAGGTCACTATTTTTTTGGAGCTGGTGAGAATGTTTCTACGAGAGAAATATTTTATCAAACAAAATAATCGTATTTATACCTTAACATTTAATCAGACTACAATGTGGGCATTATCCAACTTCACTGATAATTTGGCAAAGTGTTAGCTATGAGTGACTGAACCATATTTTTGTAAAAAAGGTAACATAACATCGGCACAAGTGTATCAAGATGCTATTCTTGATAGTTGTTAAGCCTCTTAACAACATCAAGTTCACTAACCAAGAATGGTCCTTTCAACAAAACTCGGCGCTGGGTCATAAAGCTCGCTCCATCCGATCTTGGTTAGAAACGAACTTTCCGGACTTAATCAATGCTGAAGACTATTATTATGATATTAAAATTACAATATTATTCTATAACTATATAATAACGATCGAATAGCACTTAAAACGTTTTATGTAGATATTGCTTAAATTTAAACAAGTTTTTTTTTTAAATTTGCATTATTGTCATAATAGGTCCATCCAAATACGTCCAGTTATTACAGACGTAGATAACAATATTAAAGGTATAAAATTGTATTGTCCCTATTTCTTTCTACGATTTGCATCTCAGCAGCTAGTCATTTATTAAAATTTGTATTTTCTTAAAAACAAAAGTAAATTCTCACTTATAATAAAACGTAGTATGACTAAACGTCGCCAGTCAGCCCGGAACTAAGTAATTTCACTGAAACAAAGCCAATTACGTAGTTTCGTTTCATTTGTAGAGTTCAACAAACAACGGTTTTGATCTTCGGATATCATTTGTGTGACGGTGGTTTTTCGAGGTCGGATATATCATTTATCACATTATTCATGGAGTTTTCGAAACGAAAAAAGATACGAGACTCGAGAAGTGAACACGTGAAAGCTCTTTGTGAATCCCGCATTATTTGCTGGATGAGTGCGATAATAATTAATTTTACCGGAATTATCTGTTTTGAGTACCCCGTTTTTTTTTAGAAAGTAGAGTTAGTAGGCAAGCATTTTCTTTAATTATTTTTTATTTGAATACTGAAACAAACTAAAACAAAAAGTAATTTAGCGCCGTTATTTAACGACACTATAAACTGCAACAACCTCAGATTAATTTTAATTCAATTGCTTCAAAATGTAATATTTTTAATTACAATTTATACAAACCTTTGCCATTTTTTATATGTTTATCCATAAGATATGAGAGCATTACATAAATATTTATTTATTCATTGTTGATTCAGAGAGAATACTCCATTCGGTATTTGTTTTTAATTACTGATTCTTGTTTGTGAACGTTTTCCAGTTTCAAGATTTATGGTCAGTTAATGAGGCAAGAAATTGCCAATTTAAGCAATTTTCGGATAAATTATTATAAGGAAAAACAATCTTAATAATAAATTTAATGATAAAATAAAATTATATCTGTATAATTGTTGTGTTGTGTATTCTTATTTAAGCTGTTATCATGCTGTCATATATCCATATATAAAGATTTTATATTAAAAATAGTTCATAAAAATTAATTTCCTATATTGAGTTATAACTAAAAAATAACTTTTTTACGACTTTTAATATGGTCGTTATTCTTTCCACTTTAAACAATAAATAACAAAGAAATAACGATAAGAAAATACATTAAACAAAAAAATATCAGTTAAGAGCGTACGTAATTTATAATATTACGTACGCTCTTAATATAATATGTGATTCTTGCCTTCCCCATTTAACATTAGTCTCCCAAAAACGTACTCGCTAAGACGAAAATTATTATGTTCATTGAGTTAGAAAATATTGTTATCGCTCGTAGAAAAAGAGATTAAACGCAAATGTTCCAGAATACATTTTAATATGACGAATATTTGTCGTTTTAAGACTCAAATAGAATCTACTTCACACACTCCTTTGAGAATTTTTGCGTCCTAAAAGGGTCGAACAAAAGAATGGTTTTATGTTTTGGAGTATAAACATTATACAGGGGTAAAATAATCCAGTACAAATATCAAATTATACATACCTGTAACGATATAATATTATTTATATACTTTTACTAACATGTATTAATTAGCATTTAACATGGATTAGCGGAATCGTAAAATTTACATATATATATTTTTATATGTGTATAGCAAAACAGTATAAATTGAAGTAGCATAGATTAAGTACAAAGCTACGCAAGTGCTGACAGAAAAGTTGAACGGATTAACTTTTGACTAAGCATTTCAAGAAATGATAGAGTAGAATCGAAAGCTTTTTTAAGACTTATATGTAGTTTTGTCACGAGAGGGTAAGCTAATTTATTGATTTTGTTATGGCCGACACGTGATAAATTAATGTGGCTTGATCACACAATTTGACTTGAGTTCCGGCGACATGATTTACAAAAACATAGCATTGTACAGCTAGCACATTCGTTGACCGTAGCAGAAATGGAACCTGGGACTCTCTGTTCCATTACCTTCTTAATTACTTTTGTGTATGCCTTGTCGCATAACAGCATACAAAAAAACTTTTTGTTACAACCCCGTATCTATACGTAATCTTATGAGAGTTGCCAAGTTTTCCTGTGCAACGGCTGATATTTTAGCCAAGGGAGCCTGAATGTAAACGAGCGTAAAATATTCAAAATATACAGCAAATATTTCATTAGTCCCGAGAGGATTGGACTGTGACAATGTTTACTCTACGCTTTTGATATCTCAAATATTACGAATCGTTTAAAATATTATGTTTCTCTTTTTGAATATTTTTAAATGTTTCAGATATTTTTGTGGTTTTATTTGTTATTTTAACAAGATTCAACAAAATAAAACAAGTTGTTTCACTATTTAAAGCAATATATATGTAGTAGTAGTGTCAACTACTAATTTGTATTACTTATATTATTACAATAAAAAAAATTATCTAGTGGAGTAGAGAGATACAGTTTTGTAGCCGTGTTTAAAGACTACAAACTAACAAAGTAGAGTTGGTATCGCTTGCCAATAGAACAATTTAATTCAAAACTGAACAACGATTTCCTCGCAATACCGCTACATAACTGAACAAGTTTCTAACAATACACAATGCTTTATAAAGTTTACAACTCCCAAGTTTATAATTTTAAGTTTGCGTATTCAAAGCGCAGTTGTCGGAAATATTTTTGTCGTATTGGTTTAATAAAAGTCGAAGTATTCAAATCACGTTGACGATAAGGGCCACTGCCTTTGCTGCGGGCTCACACTGAGTTCTGTATATTGTAGTCTCAGTTAAACGACTGCAGGGGTGCCACAACTTTGGTATTCATCCCTCGGCACAAACTTCCCGCGTCACGTATTTCAAACGGCAGAGGATATTTGCATTTTACCTTTATTTAAAAAAAAACCTCAAACATGAATGTCATCAATTTCATATTGATATTTAAGGGTTACACAAAAATATGAGACTTATGCACACATAGTGTGTGATCATTGTTTGATTGAAATTCACATCTCTTCTATTAAATTTGAAAGTATTAAAGGACTAAAATCTAAAGAACTTTGAATTAAACCAGGCAGTCTTAATGTAGAAAGGATTACGGTTTTGAAACCTTTTGTCAAAGAGGGCGTAATACATCACTGTTAAATGATATATCATGAAATAACTTTAACATCTAATTAACCTTTATACTTATTGAATGATAATTTTCTCTTTTAGAACGACGTATCTTTCCTCTTCGTTAGTTGTTAAGAAATTAATAACATTATAAAACCTAGTTCTATTTTAAATTTTTATCTCTTACAAAAATAAATTCCCACAATAAATACAATGTAGAAAAAAGTAAAGCAGACCTTAAGTAGTGCTTGGAAATTCCACATTCAATATACAACATGCATAAAACTTTTCTTTTAACATGCGCTTGCTTTCACACAAACAAATAATCAAATGCGAGGATGATTATGCTCCATTTGCCATACGAATAAATCCCGGAATAAAACTGATGAGAATTACACGATTTTATTTTAATAAAGGCATTCAATGCCCTGAAAAGGTTCGCGTTTTTCATTCATAGACAAAATTAGGGGTACCCGAGAATCAAGATAGCTTCCGTACTTTTCATACCTTACTATACAAAAGAGTGTGTAACTTTTGTATAATTTAAAATAATATATAAAATATAACGTAATTAACATAATTGTGATTGTTATACATATTGTGATTGAATCAAGACTATCTGACAAGATAAATAATTATTCAATAAATCGGATGCAATCCAAATGCACAATGGATTTTAATGCCACCAGAAATATTATTATCATTAATCTAAAATATTTGACTGATTAAGTATTTAAAATCCTATTTTCAGATTACATGTTTGATATGCTCCCATAGCAATAAACCATCTTAAAAACATCACACGAGTATCAATGAATATCGCTGTGACACAAATGAAATCGAAAAATGGACTTGAGAGTTATTGGAAATGTTTCAATGGAGACAGAAAAAATATTAGATGTATGAATAAAATTCTCATATAAATGAGACAAAGGATGGCAGAATTTTACAGACGATATTCATCTCTACATTTTTTTTATTGATATTATATAAGTCTTTGTAATCATATCTGAGCGGGGATCACATATCTACTTCACTAAACATTTTCTTAAAATAATATATTATAAATCCTAAATAAATCCAACGCTTGGTAAAATTAATTATAAAAACCGTAGCCGCTGCTAGCGGGTAATAGAAAAATTCCAGAACCAGATCAGACCTGTCAAAAGCGATCCAGTCGTTCTCTTATATCGGAAAAGCTCTCCGCAGCTTTGTTGTGGGATTCCCTCTAGGTTCAATCTATGCAAAGTATTTACGAATCGCGGGAATTTATTTGACGGGCCAATTTAAAGTTTTATCTAGACTCTTCTTTTATTACACGCAGGGTCTTCAAAACTATGTTCAATCTATTTTTCTATAAATTAAAAGCAATAAGCGAAACAAAATTACTTTACATTTTTAATTGCACTTTACAAAAATAAAACGCTTGATTAACATCAAGTGGACATTCGTGATTCGTTTCCAAACCGTGAACACCGGACACACTACTCTGTAATCTGTCCAATGAAGCCGTATGTTGCATAAATTAGCTGTAGTTAAACGTACCCTTTTAATGGAAAGGCCAAATGAATGGGTAGATACCAACCTCCACTAGGCACTAACGCTTTGCTGAATTTCCGGGCAAATCGTGAGTGTAATAGTAGGTACTAACGTTGACCACAGCCATTTAAAATTGCTCTCTGCTTCGACGCGTTTAATCGACGGCACGCGACGCTCCAAACGGAAATCGACGTTCAATTCGACAAATGAAGTATTTATAGTTTGTTTCCAAATGCAAATCTGTGTTGTAGATTCTAAGCGTATTAGGCGAAAAACGTTTCCAACTATATTTACAACTGGATTGTTACGTTATTAGCCATTCAACATTTAACAAAAGCAATATACTGAGTATTTGTTGTAACTGCTTTGACATTGTAATGTTTGTAGTCTTAGCTGTAAGAAGCAAGTATACCCTGGAGTACTTTACACTTTGACAAAATTGGGCTCTTCTGGTATTGTTACAAGGAATATGTTTATAAGTGCATAATTAAATGAAGTAGTTCACCCGTATAACTGTTGATGAATACTATGTTCTACTACTGACTATACATTTCCAAAACCATGCTACGTCAAAACATTAGCCAAATCCTAAAGAAACTTAATTACCAATTTTACATAAAATACACAACCACACACATCTATATAATCCCGCTTAAATAAAAGCCTAGCGTATTTTTACGTCAGAACTCCGTGACACACATTAAAGCCTTTTATCCCATTATTCTTATACACCCGTGTTTTCCTACAGTTTATCTTACCGAGGTGTGTTTACATAACCTGTTTGAAGTGCCTTCCAAATAATGACGTGAAAACTTCACCTAAATTCGCTGAGAGGCCGTCTGATTTCACGTAAAATGGGAATTTGGAACGTCGAACAAGATCTTCGAACATTGTTCATAAACTTTTAATTATATGAGTCACTGTTATTTTAAACTAATACTAAGTAAAAATACATTAGGGCAATACCAAATATTACCGCGTTAGCCTTAAAAGCTCTATTGAACTAGTAAAATGCTTTGGAACTAAAAACGTAGCAATAAAATTAATTTATAACACTACTATCACAATAGTACAAAGTATTCTTAAAAGCTATTAATTACATTTGTCTCGTGAAACTAAGTTTACTTCGAGCGTTGGAGATCTTGCTGAGTTCGATAAAGGTCCGCGTTATTTCTCCTTTGGGTGATAATTAACATCCTTTTATTATATTTACCTTCTATATACTTTTTTTTATCAGCTTATTGTTTATTATAGAAATATATAAAAATTAACCAGTTCGATTCAGAGTAAATTGACGTGATAAATTATTTTTTAGTATTTTTTTTAAATTTTTGATATATAAGTATTAATATTGACCGTTCGTTCTTCTATCCATAATTTAAAAAAAAATAAACAATTAAATTTCCGAGATGTCGAGAAACTATTAAATAAACACGTGGAATATTTTGCTTGGATTTAAAACGTTCTACCTTATATTTATACTTAGTCAAATTAATATTTCGAACGTAAGATAGAATAAGAAAGAACTTGTTCTCCAAATACAAGCAATTATCTGTTAAAACGGAAACACTTACCTTAGTATTTTTTTTATTAAAGAAAAATAAATATGTATTTTTGTTTATATATGGATATCTCAAAGCTAACATTTTTTCGGATAAACTTAATTAAACTTCTCTTCACACAGTACATTCTCGTCTTACACAGTACATTTAAAAATATTTTAACATAAACGTGTTCCTTTTTCAATCCATATTCAGTTGTATTGAAACAATGAGAAGGAATCGATGCAAATGGAATTGATGTCGGATAAAATGTTTGCTTTCATAATTGAACTTCGAAATTATTGAAATTATGTTAAATTTGCGTTCTATAATTGTATAAAAGTGAAAAGGTCTTTAGTAAATTAATGTTGGAAATGAAATGATTACGATTTTATTTGTAATAGAATTTTCAAATATCTAAGATTGAGGTATGGAGCAATCATGTTTCTGGACAGGTTTTGAAACAGGCACGACAATTATATTAAATAGAATAGAGATAGATTAAAGATTTATTGTGAATATTTTTGTATCTCCAGGTATGCAAGTTTAAATAGGAGTCTGTTTTTTTTAACAAAATACTGTTGACTAATAATATAGTTCTGAAAAACATATTTACTAGTATAATAAGTTCTCTCAAATCTCATCCTGAATAATGCATCGTTGCCTCTTTAAATTGTAATTCTTACAAATTATCGCTAAGCAATCTATCGTTTACCACCGGGTATTACCGGCTTGAGCTTGTGAATGAAATACAATTTTCTTTGTATGCGCAATTAAGCACGCTCGTACGGTGACGGTAAGTTTCGTGAGGAAACCGTCATCAAATACAGTGGACGCAAAAATCGACGGCGTGTGACAGGCATATAAACCAAATCACCTATTCACCATTTTTGATTTTATCAAGCAATAAATAGTCTGAGAAATCTAACGCAGCACTTACTGACAACTAAAACTGTTGTCGGTAAGTCAACAAAACAAGTAAAAAATGCCTTTTCCACAGCTTTGCCTGTGACCGCCGTGGACTTCCAACAGCGTTATATAATAGTTAATGTACGTACAATACATAGGATCATACACCTAGGGACTATAGACTACTATATACATAACTATAAATTAATACTTTTATACGAAGTATAAGGAGTAATAACACATTGTGTAAATAGTAGTGAGGGGCGTACATTTTCCTCGCATACACCGTACCTAACATGAATAATTGTTTAGTTGAATGACCTACTATTATTCACCTTTGATAAAAGGACAGGCAACGCAAAATAACTGTCTGATTTTATGTAAATAGAGAACCTCAAAGGCCTCATTTAGCTTCGTGTGTCGGACCACGAAAACTTGGCTCATTTTTTATGTATATTGTGCCAAAGAGAGTTTCCAAGTATCGGTCGTGGACGCTTGGTGACCGAAATGATTTACAATTAAAGAGATATGAAATAGTACTAGCAGTTAACACAACGCCTTTTAGTATATAGATGATAATAATATTTATTATATTGCAGATGCAAAAACTACAGTATAATATTACATTATTTGAAAACATATGCATATATTATGTCACAAACACGAGTCACTTTTAGCCTAATTCGATGCGAATAAATTGGAGAAAAGCTCATTAAATAAATGAAGATCAAATAGGATTACAAATAGCTGTATTATATTCTAAAAATCTCTTGAAAGCTAAGTCCGATTTCATTTAAAATAAACGAGTTTTCTAGCTATTAGCGGACCGGGAGTATGCATTAATGTAGAGTAGGATTTTGCATTTCCATCTTATTGTTGCTCCGCCCTCGTTTAGATGCAAATATTTTAAAGTTGAAGCCAGGTTTTAGTTCTTTCACTTGTAATTTGCTTTTGAGATGTTTTTCCACATTTCCCCTGGAAATAATATCATATTAGAACGTGCGCACCAACCGTGAATTATCTTCGCAACTCGCGTTCGCGTCGCGGACATAATTTCGATGTACCATTACGCCCAAACGATCATGTTACGTTGGTAAAACATACATTTTAAATCGTGTAGGTTACTGTTTATGCTCCTATTATATTGGACTAATGTTTTGTAAAGTATATTCATCTAGTCTACTCTAAGTTACATTAGTTATGCACTGGTTTGTTTGAAATTATTTTTGTTAACACACATATTTTTTTTTTGGCGATGATTTTGAAATATAAGTGTAAAATTTCGGATATAGTCAAAACTTATATTTTATGTCTAAAATCTACTGGGCCCGGTTGCTTTTCGTATCAATAAATGGGTGCCGGGTGGGTGGTGTTATATATTTGCCAAAAAGTGAGGAATGTAATATCGAATCAAAAAAAATCACACATAAAAGAGGTTAGCCGTAAATGATATGGTGCTTGTAGTATTCACCGAAGCATAGAATTTGCTAAGAAGGATAAGGCCGCCAGTTGCTTTCCTAATTTTAATTTATAACTTGTGTATGTATTTTATATATAAGCAACATGTAAAGTAGCAAGTGTAAATAAATATATGCATTAAAGTGTATTATTGTTAATGATATGTAGCCATTGGATACAGAACAACGAATACAAGATTTCTAATTTATTTTGTTTTCGTTAAAATATTTACAAAAGGGTGTGAATTGTTGGCTTGACAAGCCGCAGGGTAGGCTGGGAGCTCGCCAGGCGAACCACTTTGTGGCTTTTTATATACGCACCAAATTTTAGCAGCAAAGTGTAACCTTGTTTTAATTTAGCCATTTTGGCACGTCCCGACGGAACTGCGGATCATTTGTATCAGTTATACAGATAATGCGATCTGAGAGGCGAGGAAATTACTTGGCGTACTTAAGACGGAACTTTTTATTTTAAAGGATACGATTACTAAGATTATACAACGCGACATCACTGTATCAACATGATTTAATTTAATATTAAAACACAAAGAAACCAAATATAAAAGGTACAGTTTACTACTATCCTTTCCAAATGTAATAATTTCTGTAGATTTCTATAGTAAAGAATAATGCAGACACTTCATGCAAGAGATACAACAATCATTAACCAGAATATAATAATAGGGGTTTACAAATTGCCGTTCTATTGCAATAGGTACTTCAAGTTGATACAGAAACCTTATGGTTTGAGATTTTTGAGTGAAACCATTTTAGCTCTACAGGAACTGAATTAGAAACCATTCACAAATCTCCGTATTTGCCAGACCTTGCTCCATCCAATGACTTCCATTTTTTTCGTGAATTGTGCAAAACTTTCTACGTGACAAATAGTTTTCTTCCCAGGAGGCAGCACAAACGCTTTGACACAGTTTGTCGAATCTAGATCACCAGAATTCAAAAAACAAATATGACCTTCCTTTTAGACAGCAATTTCATACTTTTATCCGTAATAATAAAAATAGATTTAATATTTAATGCATTTTTTTAAAAACCTATAAGGTTTGAAACAGATCGAGATCGATGGGTAGGTAGAGTGATCCCTTTCCAATAACGCTGAGTTGTCGGCTCTTACTTACCAACGACTATCACATAAAATATTGGCAAACGCTTTTAGAATTTTAATCTGACCGAAGATGATACTTCCATGAATACAAGTGACTAAAATGTTGAGCATCAACCAATTTTGTGCACTACATTTTGATCGAAGTCTGCAGTTTTTTACCCTCAAGCGTTCGACGCTAAAACATTCAATTTATCAATTATCAATGTTATATTATACTATTCAAAGTTACAAAAAATCTATTAACAGACGCTGTTGAATGGTTTCGTTATAAAACTTTTATTCGTACAATTATTAAGTGAAAAAAGTTATCTTGGGCTATATAATACCGGCGTTATAATAAATAATACTAAAGAATGAGTAAGAAGTAAAACAATATGTTAAATAATGAAGATTCATTGCAATTTTCAAAGTACAAAGGAAGCGCATTTGGAAGTAATGTGAGGGCATTTTAAAAGGCCGTTAGTGAAGATTTAGAGCGGCTTGAATGCTAAGTCTGTTAACAATGAGCTCTACTGGCAAACGAAAACAAGATATTTTGTTTAGAGATCTGTATTATCTTTAAGAGTCTATACTACTATCAGACGTCGCACATAGGATATGTGTCCCGGCAGGCACCAATGGAGTTTTCTTTATCAATACTCAATTAAAATTAACTACATTTATCTATAACACTTAAAGCACTATCCCTTCCACCACCTGACTAACAAAGTTTGCTGTTTTGACTGATACGGCAAACGTTGTCTCGTAATCTACACAAATTGGAAATAGATTTATTGATTGCGAATTATTTGGTTTGTAGCTTGTTTATACGTTAGTAATACATATTACCTCAATGATGCAATCCAATATACATGGAAACCTTGTTACAATAAAGTTAGTTTGAAAATCAAATAATTTGTGTTCTAATTCCATTTGGGAGCATGAGAGTTGTACAAACTCAAACTGCAAATTTTGAGTATTTCAGAAGTTGTCGATATTAATTTGCAAGACAAATTATTAAGGCTTAAAATGTTATTTAATATATTGAAAAGCCGCTTTCGTGACATATTAAAACCGATGTTTTGCATAGAAACGGAAATATATCAATCTTTGTGCAATCACGCGGAAAATCACAAGATACGTGACTAAACCTTGAACCACCGAATATGTAAAAAACACGCGAAAAGAATTTACGTAACGAATTCATTTTATTAATATTTTTTAAGTAATGTAATAAACCCCATTATGTTTACTGGTTTTGATTCGAGATTTTTTCTACACGAAATAGATTTAAGCACAAGGAACAATTCAACACTATTGTAGATACTTAATGTTTAAAGAACCACCAAGCTTGAATCTCGTTAGAGTTCTACTAACTTGAGAAGATAATATTTTGAGGCACACTCCAATATGGATATGAGAACGCTCCCTAATTATCATCGTTGTTCATATTTCTAATTAAACTTTAGATTTAGTTCCGTAAGTTTGCTTTGTTCAGGTGTGAATGTTTAACTAAGAACAAATCTAGTTAACTTGATATCTAACCTCTAACAATATTGTGTAGTTTATATATTTAGATGTTAAATACTATTTGTTTTAGAGGTTATTATTATTAAACAATAGATTTAATGAAAGACCCGTACTTTTGGGTAACAGTACGCACAATAAGAAACAGAAGAATCGTAATAAAAGTTTTAATATTAGAACAATCTAACTTAAGCTTTTAAAATGAAATCGTTTAAGTAATATATGGTGCCGGCGGTCATCAGAGGCTACATGTTTATATATTTGTATATATTTTATACTGTTTCTCTTACTGTATAGCCAACACACACTGTACATAGGAAGTGTGTAGAAAACATTATATGCATTTTTTGAGCCATGCAGCCATTCAGGTGTACCTGTAGTTGTACAGCAGTTGTAACTTGGTAACCCTCGTAGTCTGCGTCTTCTAAATGAAAGCTCACTTGACGATGCCAAGTTGAAATTTAGGTCCCATCAAATGCAGTTTGGCACCGAAATCTAGCATTGCATTTGAATTGTCCGGAGCGAAAGGATTAAGCACCTGTTTATTCCATTTTCGAATAAAATATTAAATAAATAACTATTTATTTAATATTTTATGTAAATAACTATTTACATATGTATGAAAAGACCATGGATAAAAACTTTTTGTTATTAACAAGAACCACTTTTCTATTGACTACCTAATTTGTGGTAGACATGAAATACATATACCAATTTGAAATATGGTTTTGAATGTAATAAAGCCAATAACAATATTCGCCACTATTGACACTAGTAAAAAGTTTCATTGGTTACATGAAGGATTTTTATACGTACATATAACAAGTTTTTATTGTTCACAAACAGTTTGGCGAGCTTCAAAACCCAGTTCCTTTTATAGCCAATAAAATTATTACGGAGTTGCGAATCTGTAAAGTTCTTTATACTATTTGTAAAATATATTCAAACATAGCATAGTATCTTTATTAATATTACCTAGAGATTAAATGTGTCAGGCTAAAAAAAAAAGAAATTCAAACATTAATTTCATTCTCATTGGTTATGTAGAATCGAACATTTTAATAACTTATTTTGTTGACGATTCATAAGTGTACCTTAGTTACCTATGTGAATAAAGATATTTTTGATTTTTATTATCGATTATGTGCTTAACGAAACAACATTAGCACTATTTAAAAACACAACGAACACCTATCAATAGTAAAATATTAGTGGCGCTACAACTTTGGATGGGTCTCTTTATTTATTAGATTATTTAGCCATGCCGGCTTCCTGACCATTTTTGCCTTTATAGTGCCTTTATTGCTTAAACCCATTGGTGAGCTGGCTTTAGGCACTGACACTGCTTCTAAGATATCTTTTAATCGCATAGTTTACATTTTTAAATTGCCTTTTCAAGGAGGAATTTCTTTTCACAATAAGAACACGTTGCGGTACTTTCCGCCGCGTTGGTACTTTGACTTTGCTAAACCAATTTCCTATTAAATGAATTAGTTTCATCGATTATAAATTCATTTTACGTGGTCATATCTCAAAGAAGAAGACTCCTCTACTTTTGATCATCTCCTCGTTTAATCGTAAACTGAATACAAAACTTTTACAAAACCAATGTTTCTTCTACATTTTCTTTTAGTTTTTCAATCATTGACCATTTTAAACTCAAACATCGTTAAGGATTAATATACTACAAGTGTGGTGTTAATTATACATGGTAACTAATGACAGCAAGGTTTCAACGGAAAATAAAATAAGAATTCACATTTCTCATTACGTTGTTGTTTTCTACGACCTAGTATTCTGTTGTTCTATTATTGTCCAACGCGCCCTTGACACTGGTGTTTAATAGAATAGCATGAGTGTGGATTAGAACTTTGGATTAATGTAAAAAAATAAACAACGAAGTGAATATAGTATACCCAATTATTTGTATTTTAAATTATGTGCACTTTTTTTTCGCTTATGCGAGCTTGACTTTACAATTATTAACTGCAATACTTGATATAAATTTTAAAACTGATTTAACTTATTGTTGTATATCTGATTTTAAGGTAATTTTCAGTGTAAACTCATTTATATCATAATGTAACAAATCTAATAATTTATTACTGTATCTTACCAATAAACAAGAAAATATGTATACAAAATTAAACTATATGTTACCTAAAGCCTGTTAAGAAGCCTGTTATGTATATATTTAGAATATTCCACTGGTATTTAGATAATTAGAAATTTAATTGTACTGGATCCAATATTTTTTTACAATTTGGTAAGTATGAAAAATGTAAGTTCATTCTAGTATGCATTTCATGAAAGATATATTAAAGTTTGAAAACATACGTCTCTGTCATTTTTAGCTGCTGAAAGAGAAATAACTAAGTTTTGAGCACGTAAATCCGATTTTCTTAACCGTTACTCTTCCTTGGCCGCATTGTTTGTGAATACGTATGTAAAAAATATATGAAACTGGCGAACTGCCAGACTACTTGAATCACAGAAAAGGCTCTATACAACTTGGCTACGTCTTCATACTCGTATTATTTAACTGTTTCACCTTATAATTGATGACATTAATTTATCGTTTGCACTAAAATAACAAAGCCGACACACGCGGCATCTTAATCGATTTTCTTGGAGTTGCTATTCCTTCTTATTGGCTTTGGTTGATGGCTCAACAGTATCTGTGACGTCGCTCAGGCCTGCGTAACCGTAACATTTGCTTAAAAAAGTGTAATGTATGAAGTGAATTTGAAAACAAGGCTCTGATAATAAATAGCACAATTTCGATGTTATAAATAAAGCTACAGAGTACTGTATGTACATTCCGTAACTATATTAACTATTTATAATTAATAATAAATTAAAAACGTAGCTTAAAGTTAGACAAGCTGTTTGTTTTTTTTTATACTATCATGTACATGACAAAAAAATATTTTTGTTATTTTTAATTAAAAATTTAAATCAAAAATCTTTTTAACGATCAAATTTGGCATGTATGTTAAACAAACTTCGACATCACACACGCGAAAAGAAAAACTTTTTCATTTAATTGGTTGAAACTAGGCTGAGTGTTGTTTAAACTTTTAATGGCTTTTTTATTTACCGGCTGCACTAGGTGCACTAGCATGAAGACAATATGAATGATATATATTTTTGCAGGACCGAAAAAATCATTTGCATTGCTTACAATAACACTGCGAAGTAATAATTTTATTGGCGAAGGCTTATTGCTGAAAAAACGTAATTGGAGATCGAAGAATCGACTATGAAATAACAAGGATTTATTGTGTTGTTTTACAGTAATACTTTTGTTATCAAAAAGTTTTATTTGATACACCCTCAGGAGACTACATTCGTATATTCTTTGAACGGCATGACGCCCCCGAAGGATGATTTTTACAATTCAACGCATACTTTTTTTCAATTACCTAAGACAAAAGTATGACACCTCAATTTTGATTATCTTTCTTAAGGGTTTAAAAAACATCGATTAACTTTGACTCGAAACGGGCGAATTCACAATATACGGTGATACGATCTTAAATGCTGGCGCTGGTTCAAAAGGAATAAAACTGTGTTGAGTCACAATCACTTAGAATCCTGCTAAGAAAATGAGAGCAGACAGGTCTCGCTACGCGTCGCGCTAGTTTCTTAGGCAAAACATGGCCTAGAAACTTGGTATGAACGATTTTAACATGTTTCTTGACATTCAAAGTAGTTCGCAATATGACCCCGTTACATGACAGACAAGCTTTTATGACTATGGCAGGCGCGTTTATGTTTTTCTTCGATTCAGCATTTCCCTTTGGTACTTTAAAAGTAAATAGTAAATTTAACCAAGTAGAAGGTTCCTTTCAGTTTGTAATAATACGATTTTCGGAAATTGAACTAAGGTATTAACTAAATGACTTTGATAGCTTTTTTTATAATTAACGCATTTTCTCTTTGCATTTCCTCCAGAGGAATTTAAATCCTAACATTCGAATAATAATAATATGCTACAGGATACATTAAACGATAACAAATTTAAGCACAAATCTTTAGTATTTAACAATAAAGCAGTTCTACTAGGTAACACAGTGTAGATTTTAAATATATTGACAAAGTAATAGTGAAAGATAGTACAAGATACTGATCGCAGTACAATTTATAAGCAAGTAGCTGACCCGGTAAACGTTGCTTTACCATATAAATTATTTTTAGATTAGACAGAAAATTACTGGCGGGGATAACTAATTAAATGACAATTGTATATCCAGCGACATTGAAAATGATGCCACATTATAAAAAAACTAGCTTTCCGCCCGCGGCTTCGCCCAGGTGTAATATGGTTAAGTATATAGCGTTTTTATTGATCTCGACAGGGCTTTCTTTCACAGGCTAAAACTTGTTACAATTGGAATTATATATAGCCTGTGTTACTCAGGGATGATGTAGCTTTACATGTACAAATGTTATCAACATCCTCTGTTTCTGTGGACTTGATGTTTATTTACGATTTACGTGATATTTTTTTTGTTCGGTAGGGGGTACTTTCAAGTTGGTCCCGCAGTCAGGATCCCATGATTCAGGGAAATCGAGGGCAACTTTCAAATTAACTTACAGGCAATTACTTTTCTGTCAATTTTATATTCTGATAGTCATCTTATGTGGATGAGCTGATGATGGAAGGTAAAACTCCTCCGCGGTTTACAGTTGAAAAAAATTTCTTACGAAGTTATACGTATACTTGTGAGGTTTGACCAAATAATAAAAGGTAAACCTCGTTAACGTTAAGGATGCAGGTGGATAAATGGATGCGAACAAATGACAAACGCCTCTTCACTCGTTTCCTTTTACTTGTTTGTATGGGTAGTGTTAACTCAAAATAATCATAGGATAAAACGTTAATACAAGCTTTTTTTTCTCGCTGATGGCCAGGAGGCCTTTACAGCTCAGCTCGGGCTGGTTTTCGAGCTTAGCTCAGCCGTGATAAATTAATAGAAGCTTGAACTGCATGGTAGTCATTACACAACGGAGCATCTTAATCTTAGGTTGATGACGAATTTTATCAACGCAATCTATCGAGCACATTGTTCAACACTTCAACCGCGCCAGAACATATTTAACAATATATAACTAATCAATCAATAAAAGTGTTTAAAAGTTTTGAAGCAGTGGTTGAAGTAAATTTTCAATTGACCATAACTTCTTTTTCCCATAACCGATTGTGACGAAACAAAGTTTTGACAACGCTAATCCTTAATTAATTAATTAATATTTAATCTACATACATTCGATTTTTACTGTCTTATTATAAGTATAGATTAAATATTTTTTTAAGCGTGAACAACCCTTATCACTTAGGGGTATGAAAAATATATGTTGGCCGATTCTCAGACCTACTGAATACGCATACAAAATTTGGTAAAACTCGGTCTATTCGCTTCGCAGGAGTACAGTAATTAACATGACATGAAAAACATGTAAACCATGAAACATGTAAGACATGTAAACCTGTGAAACATGGAAGTTTTATAAATAAGATTTAAAAATATATATATATTTGACTAATAAAACTTCTACCAAATAGAATGTATATTGTACCAAATAGAATAGACGGCGTGACTATAAATATTAGTCGAACAGTGAGGAATCTAGGCCTGATCTTTGACCAGAATTTTTCCTGGGTGTCGCATGTCAAAGAAGTTGGGCGCAAACTCTACGCATCTTCTCATGCTCTCAGACGCTTAACTAATTTTCTTCCTATCCGTACCAAAATCCTTCTTTCTCACTCACTTCTTCTACCCATCTTAGACTATGCCGATTCCTGTTACCCCGATCTGAGTGAGGAGCTCCTGAACAAGCTTGAACGCTTACAAAATCTCTGTATCAGATTCATCTTTGGCCTAAGGAAATTCGACCACATCTCATCCTACCGACAGCAGCTAGGCTGGTTGCCCATACGGCTTCGCAGGGATTCCCACATCCTCCACCTCTTATACACTATCCTCTTCAGTCCTCAAACTCCGTCCTACCTCAAAAATCGTTTCAAATTTATGGGTCCCTCCACGACTACAATCTGCGCTCTTCCAACAGACATATCCTCGAAATTCCACCCCACCACTCCTCCTTTTACGGAAACTCCTTCACAGTGTCCGCTATAAAGCTTTGGAACTCACTTCCCGATCCTATTCGATCAGCCTCCTCACTATCATCTTTCAAATCACTTCTTCGTAAACATTTCTTGTCTTCAATATAATTATTTGTTATTCTAGATTTAAATTAGCATATTTTTCGCTTTTCTTATTTTAATGTATGTTGTGTTCTGTTTTATTATTATTATTATTTATTTTTTCTTTGTATACTTCGCACCCTTTGCACCTGTCTTATTATATTGTAAGTATTCTTTTATCGTGTGGGTTGTCTGGAAGAGATCGCTTATTAGCGATAAGGCCGCCCGTTGCTCTTATATGTTCTTACATCTGTTAATGTCATTTGCTTCTAGTGTTTAAGTGTGATAAAGTGTTAAATAAATAAATAAAAATAAATGTTAAACTAAGTTAAATTTCCATTAACAACTTTCCATTAGAAGTAATAAGTAATGAAGAAATCAAGTGGTGTAATTGTGGGGAAAAGTTCAAGACTGACCGTCCACTTCGGACGTTTCGCGAGTGGACGGACACTAATCACGGTTCTTATTAAGTTTCTTCCTTGATAGAAAAACACAATCATAGTAAACTTCTTGTTTGATTTGCTCCTTTCTGTCCTTCTACTACATATATACACTTATATCGCTATATTTTATTGTCTTTAGCATGTAGAAGAAATATATAGACCTGATACAAGTTGAAAGAGCAGGCAACGATTATTACGATCATAATTTTGCTAGTTTAACATTCAAACTTCGGCACAGGTTTTGGTGGGCAAACACTCAGAAAAGTTCATAATCGCTCATTTTGCGTCTAGGAGGATATTGGGTAATAACTTTACCGTCAACAAGGCAGTTTCAGTTCAGGCGAAGGCTCATATTTATAACTAGGTACTGAATATAAACAACATTCTGAACAAACTTAAACCTTTGGGAAAACAGAATTGAATTGGTAACTAGATTTAATAAGCTTTTACTTTCAGTAAATGAAAATTGTTATTTAAACTTTTAGATTTATATTTACATATTTTTCAATTTATTTTTTATTATCAAAAGTTCTGACGTACTTGCCGACTTGAATAAAGAATTAAAATGTGTGAATATACACGGTCTCTTATTTAATTTTTATAACGACAAATATAATTCATTCAATTAAATATTCCGGCAGATAAATTTCGGTAGTGCTTCAAAATTCGAAGCGCGCAAATTCACGAATGTGTTGCGAACGTATCCTGAAACGAAAACGAAATATATTTAAATCTGAATCACGATTGGCATTATCAGCGGTTTCGATATATAAAATATACTGAAAGTGTGTATATTATTTTAAATCATGAATCATTCGCAATTCGAAAAGTGGGCTAACACATAAATTCCTTGCCGATTATTCAATGTTTATATTTCTTAATTGACTTGTAAATCAATCATCTCCTTATTCGGTTGTAGATCGGTGTAATTTGGAAGTTTGGATAATGAGTTTATCTATTATATTTATTATTTATTATATAATGAATTTAATGAGATGATGTGTAATAATTTTACGTATTAATTAAAGAGTCGAATGTTGATTCTTCAAAACTTTTTCGATGCATTATTCAATGAAATGGTACTGTAAAGTACTGTATATGTACTGTATAGTTCGAAATTTGTATGTTTGCAATTTCAAATGAACGCTGCAGATTTTTATATTATTAGAATTAGCTATTACTGTATAAAAGCATTAACTAATCGTATAAATGCTGAAAATGCGAACATGCTAATAAAATGTATTTATTTGTTGTTTACATTAATATTATTAACATAACTTTCACGTTTTACATAGACAATATATTACAAAAGTACAAAATTACAATAAATTCGTATTAAAATTTACAGAAATAAAAAAAAATTGAATACAACAATATACTTTTGTAAGTGGTTGGTGAAAACTGAGGAAAGCTCTATTCCCTAAGCTCCTCGGCCGATTTAGTGTTTTTTTACGATCGCCTTATCAGGTGTCATTTACGATAGCAGTGTTTCAGCACCCTGTAAAGCGCTAAAGTCATCTTAACTAGGGATAAAGTAAGATTTAATAGGGTGTCTTCGTTATCATCATCCTTTAGATAATGCCACATATGAAAAATATATGTAACATAATGAAGAGAACAAAATTGCTAAATATTTTGTGACAATTCATATTATATATGTATATTTTGACGCTGTTGGCTCATAATGTTTATAGTATGTGAAATTGGTCTTATAACATGCTTTTGTTACTAGTTTTCTAATAGGTATGAAAAAATCTTACAGATTCCAAACTCAAGTTCGGTTTATCTTAGTCTAAAATTGTTATAACCTATGTTTCCAGAAGGAATATAAATTCCTACGCTCGGCTGTTGTTACAATAGTTTGTAATCGTACTTACTATGTATATAGTTATATATATATATATATAATTGGCGTCTTTGACAGCATGTCAATAATGTATGCCATCTTACTGAATAAAGGTAGGGTTGCTTACCTCTGTACATTATTTATGTACAATCTCCGTATAATTTATGATAAGTGTTTAAAACAAAAATATTTACTCTATAATTTGTAAGTAAATTTGTACATTGCACCTAAATGAAGTTGTATAATTGATAAATTATGATAAATGATTTTAATAAATATTAATATTATACAACGAGATTGTATGTATGGTTGTTTAAATAAGCGAGAATATCAAGATTTACTGATTTGAATTAAAAACATTAGCGGATTTTTGATCTCAATAAACGACAAAACCTAAGGGAAAACTAGTTAATGATAACTTTTCATAGTAATATGAAACTAAGACAATTGTCAATAAGACTTATTTCATTTAATTATTATTAACACTTTTCATGGATGGTACCTTAGAGGCAGCAATATAAGTTACGGTAAATATGATATTGCTACTTGTTAGCAGTGATAAAAGTGAAATATAAAGGTACCCCTTACACTTGTCGTTGAACCTGATTAATCGATGTTGGGGATTAGCCCTTACAATATGAGCGAGGGTCCCCCAAGTGACAAATACCTTGCTCCTTGGCTCATGGCACCGCAAATAATAGCTGGTCGCTACCAAGTACACTTTCTAATATAAATGGTAATGTGGCGATTTTTTAGACTTACCTCGGAACTAAGTTGCCAGGGATTCAGCAATTTCATATCAAGTAAGCTTATTTTATGAGTATTAGGAAATCGTTTTGCAGTCCCTGTATTTTCTAGATAGTAGTAGTTATATTTGTCATACGTAAAATCAGCTTTAACACATTATCTTGTGTTTTTTTTTTTTTTTTTTTTATAGAAGAGGGGGCAAACGAGCAGGCGGCTCACCATAAAGGTGAAGCCACCGCCCATAGACACTCACGCGGCTGGTAGCTCGTGAGTGCGTTGCCGGCCTTTAAAGAAAAGGGGAGAGGGACGAGGGAAGGGGAAAAAGATGGTCACCGGAAGATCTCACTCACCGAACGAAACGCGAGTACAAAATGAACAAAGTCCAATTGCATCACTTCACGCCGGTTTTCTGTGAGAGAGTGGTATTTCTCCGGCCGTGCCTGACCATTCGGCTGAAACTCTAAGTAACAGCATGGCACTCCCACTTAAAAATATGTGTGTTGTGTTTTATAAGTTTGTGAGATTTATCAATTTTATAAATAAATAATATAACCTAAGGGAGTTGTAAATAACGGAGTTTCAGTCCAGAAAAAAAATATATAAAATAATACTTATTATTAAAATTAAACACAAAATAATTATAAATGTCACACTGTTGAATGTTCATTAAATACCTGCTTGCGTATGAAAATTATGTTATTTACGTATGCTGAAATAAATGCCCCAACAATAGCGACATACAGCGATTTATTTTGAAATTGTACAAACCTATTTATTATTCGTAAATTAAAACATATCAGCATCCTCCAAATAAGCTCCGACTTAGTTTCCAGAGTACGACAAAGGAGAAAACATAAATATTATTCTAACCTCATATCGAGTAAAATAATAGCAGCTTATAATTAAACAAAAGCCGAACGTGAAGATGACTTCTTAATTAAAGTACTGTTATGATTTTGAGCTTCAATTAGAAGCTCAGTGACAAGGGAAATTAGCATTTTAATTAGTAAAAGGTAATTTGATCGATAAAAAAGGTTTTAATAGGGCTGTACAATAAAAATTACAGTGAAAATAAATATTTTGACTATAAAATTGATTTTTTATAATATCTTGCTTATGTATTTTTGAAATATACTATATTCCTCCGATTAGTGCCGTCAACCAACCCGTTGAGAAACTGGGGTGTGCTCGGTAAACTTGCTTGTATTTTACGTAAAAAAAATATTCTAAATAGTATTAAGAAGTTTATATAGCAATTGTAGAAATACATTGTGTTATGAATTATTTATCCAGATTTGGGGAGCCTTTATATCGTTTTATATGATAATTCGAGCTATTTTATTAGAGTAATTGCTTTTTATGGCACGAAATATAGATATATGAAACACTGTTTTGACACATTTACTACATCTGAATGAATGTATTTAACAATAAATTGATATTTATAATCTTAACTATTTTAAAGGGTGTAAACCGCGTGTTAACGCATGTGTGACATAAGGTTCTCGGTAAATAATCTGCCCGAAGATATCATAAAATTAATGAAGCGTCTATTTTAATTACCGTATTCCATTCACATGATAATATGTACATTTAAATATCGTTATTATCAAAGCATTCCGGGAAATAATCTCATGTTCCGTACAGTTCAACTTTAGATAACAAACTATCTAGTACTTGATAAATATTAAAAATCAATTCTTATTTATTTTCATAGTACAAAGATTAAAAGTGTTTGTGGCTATTATACTATCGAATGATTATAACATAGAAAATTTTAATATTCGCTGTCTTAATGTGAATATATTACAATGACACTATCCTTTATCTATATCAATATGTTTGGTACAAATAAAAAATATAATAATCTCAAATAGAATCAGGACAAAATAAGGCTAACTTAGGGATCGCAAACTTCATTCGATTGATCTAATTGGCTACATTTTTCGTAGGACACATGTTTTAGTCAGCGGTCACGTTTTGTTCAGTTTAATCATGAATGACGGCGTTTACGGGAACTTACGTATTCAGGAGAGCGACTGTTACTAACAAGACACGCGATCTGCTTACGGTCTTAGAATTTAGAGGGCTGTGATTATTTGACACTACTTTTACTGGATGTATATACAATGTAAAGCCTGATGTTTTAATTAATCCAGGCTGATTCGTGGGCTAATCTTAATTGAGTCTAGACCTTTACTAAGTAAATAGTAATGCAAAATAAAGTAAATAAAGGCTGGCCACTCTGTAAGGCGTTGCAGGTGTCCATGGCCTGCTCGTTTGCCTATTACATAAAAAAATGCAAATAGCAGTAAGCAACAACGCGTATGAAATAGGTCTCATAACCGATGTAAAGGTTGTCAAAATTCATTCGGATCATTCGTTTTATAGTCGATGCCTTCTTTATATGTTTTATGGCCAATCAGATAGTATTTTATATTTAAGCCAATTTACGCTGTTATTTTAAACGTTTATTTATGTAAGTGACTATTTTACGCTATATTTGTTGTACAAATATTGCTTGTATCGTTATGGAAATGCTTATAGATTTTTAAATTCTTGTGAATTAAATATGAGTTTTATAACAGACGATATTTTTCAAAATACTCATGTAGGTGGAGTTGGCTTTCATGATAAATTCCTTTTACAAAATATTTAGGACGATTTAATTATCCATTTGGCCCGCAGTCTAGGCCTTTGTAGTAAAAGGGTTTAAGGTGTTCATAAGCTTCTTGCGGTGAAAATGAGCGGAAACTTCAATTTATTTGACCACTATTTTAAAACTATGCAATAAAAATTGTGATAAGTATTATTTGATTTCGTTATTTCATTAAGATCGTGCATTGTTAGTGAAGGTGGTTATATAAAAAGCGACCACTAAATTGTTGATTCATTACATTTTAAAAGAAAATTGTCATAATCACAATGTTATTATTCATGATAAAAATATATTATTAAACATATTATTACATAATATGTTATATACATATGTTAAAATTGTTGCGACAATTTGGCGTGTGTAAAATCTGTAAGCGGCATTGTCATGTACGTAGTAATAAAAACGTAAAATCCCCAAGGAATTCCGCCCTGCAGCAAAATTATTTCTTACTTAAAGCTGAGAAGAAGAAGTCTTTAGTTCGGGTCTCGCAAAATCCGTTATTCAGTGAACATTTTGCTAAACATCAAACACCTTCCTGCCAAATTTCTTTTATTTCCTATTTTCAAATATATATATAACGAAAGAAGTGTCAAGTGGAATGGTTTTTGTACGGCGTGGCGTCTGCATTGCCGACTTCACGATTACCACTCATTATTAAACCACTTCTCTGATAATTGCCAGGTTTTATTTTCACTATTAGCTGTCGTGCAGTTACAATGCATCCATCTTTTATAATAATGACATTTCCGCACTTGTTTTTCTTTCACAGACTACGTATTGAAATAATAAGGATGACATTTCATAGCGTCATAAAATTGAAAGTATTCAACTTATGTTTTTAAATTTATTGTAGACAATGAAATGATGTCTGTACTTGATACTGATACTTAATTATTCTAGTTATTTTAATTCTAATTGTAGTTCCGCCGATATATAGCCAGATCTAGACTATGTCAATTATGTGTTACAGGCTCATCTGCACAGTGACTATAATTCAATAAAATACACGCATAATAACATGTACGCATAAATAAATAAGTTTGTTAGATTTTAGTTTAGTTTTGTTCGTGTTTCCCAATTTAATACAGTTCCGAAATTTCCTCTAATTAGCGATGGTGATTGAATATTTTATTTGATTCACGCGTGCACAGAAACTCCAAACAATACTATTAACAAAGGTAATAATTAAACGTGAGTCTTTGATTTTTTTTTTACAACTAATAAATAATGAGTCTATAGAGATAGTTTGTATGGTTTAGTGTATTAGCTCGAGAACAACAAGTTATTATGAGTATGAAATTGATGATTTGTACTAAAACAGCAAATCTGGGTGTTAGATTTCGTTAATTTGAATAACGAATTATGTTTAAACAATATATTGATATTAAGATTTTCCGAAATAACGTTTTATATTAGTTAAGGAAGTTAATAATTGTTTTGTATTATTATATTTTTAGTTATAGCTACAACGGTCCTAATTGATTAATATAAATTGTAATCTGTTCGCTGAAAGAAATCGATTTGACAGTTTGTAAACTTCATGATGGGGATCACCCCATCTAGGCCAAACATCCGTTTGACATATGGGGACGCGAGCGAATAAGCAAGTTAGCAAGTCCCCAGGACAATGATTTTGGAAGAGGTTTAGTTTGGGTTAGACAGCTACGAATGGTAGTAGTGATGTAATTGTAATAATGGCTGTGAAAGATGAATACATGTTGTAACATGTCTATTGGTTTTATTTGAAACAATACTCTGCCAGTGTCGAAAATGAGCCCTTTATAGGAATCGTCTAGCTATAACGCTAGTAAAAGGTCATATCACGAATAACAGCTAGTTTAATATTATTCGTGAATGCCAATTTTATACAAAAGTGGTTTTGAGAGTGGTTGCGTCGATCCGCTCGTATACGGTATAACAGACATATTTAAGCTGTGCGGTTTCAATATCAACATTGCATGTGATTTGACGTGGTTTGTGGTGGTCTTAATGAAACTCATGTTTATGACGCACCACGTTTTAGCTTTCGTTCTTTGCTTAATGCGTGATCATGGCGTGGCGTGAATCCTACAAAACATCCAATTTTTATGGACTTAAAACTAAAGAGTCAAAGTTTTAAGAATATTTATAGTTATAAGAATATTTAACCTGTTGCAAAAATAAAGTTGGCAAAAAATACTTTTTTAATAAACATTGAAAAGCAAACGATTTATATATAATCCTTTCAATTATTAACCTTCGTAGATTTAACGTAGGCGTAGTTTAATTGTGACGAAGTCGCTTATTAGCTTACGGCCTCAGGTGGGACTTAATTAAAGTTAATTATTATAATTTACTTGCGAAGACAGATAAGCTATCTAAGGCGAAGGCAGGTAAGTCAAATAAATCGTCCGTAGTAAAATTAACTTATAATTTAGAATTCATTCGCACATTTAAATTACACATGGCTGTATCATACAACCTTTAAAGCTTTATATAAGCCTCTGAACAAAAGTAGAGGAAGTACTTAGAAATTTCATTTCTAACAATAGTCTATTATATCTGAAATTTGTATTTAGTACCGTTTAAAACCACTTATAGGTCATAAATATTCCTATTAATAATTCATTAAAAAATATTCAACTACAATATATTTCAAAATCATAGAATTTTTCTTTAATTACAATATAGAACATTTATAATTTCAAAGGTTTTTTTTTTCAGAAAAAGGAAAAAAATGAACATTTTTATTTTCTCGAGAACTCGCCGTTGTCACAATAAAATATCACACATAAATATTACTATTGTGATTTTCGGATCATTGGATAAAGACAAGCTTTGGAGCTAGGCCAGAAATCCGTCTGCGACTTGAAGTATTGAACATGGGTATTAAATTGCTTTTATTGAAATGCATTTGACATAATTTATACTTTGTACCAGACCAAGTTTCAACAACCTAAAACTTTGTCTATCACAAAATATACACATAAAACAACTTAAAAACTTCTCATATGGTTCATTACGATATCGGGCGAATGTCACCATGGAGTTTAACGATTATTTTTGAGTAAAGGTGCCCATTATCTGGAGCTTTTATACTTTTTTTATTGTATTTTATTTCGCTAACCCATACAGCACAATACAACAAATTAATGATAAAAATTTAAACAAGCTTTGTTTAAGGATTCTTTGTTATTTTCAATTTATAATTAGACATTTTTACTACTTAGTATAGAAAAAGTAGAGAATAACTGGGTAAACACTCTGTGCTAGTTGCATTACAACACTCGTTCAAATTTGTGGTTTTTGGAATTTGTGACGACTATCAAAAATATATTGATCAAAAGTAAGCTTTTGTTTCATATAAAATAAGTTAATTGTACGTGATATAAAACAATCTTCTTATAGCCAAAAGATTTTTTTATTTGTGGTCATAAATATCTAACCAAGTAATGTGATTAAAGAACATTAACAGGCCACTCAAGCAATAAAAGAGAGATATGACAAACATTATGTGGTGTGAATTGCTATGGCAATTATTATGCCTAAATTTATTAGTAATTCAAAAGACCATGTTAACTATAACCTTAGCCAGGTTAGTCTTACCAGTTTCTGGTAGAAGTAAAGTTTGCGTTTTGTACCAGTGGTTATTTCTAAGTGTACAATGTATTTTCCTTTTTCGCATAAGTTATATTTTACTCATGTTTCTCCATATATCGTTTAAACATAGACAATTGTAAATTGTACGATCACAAATCTATTCATCAGCACTCGACAGTAGTGCAGTAGAATTATGTAGTTTGTAACACGAGAGCTGCTGCATTTACAAAGCACGTAAATTGAGGTATTCTTGTCCAACCACTATCTACGTACTTCCCTTAATGTTATATTCAGAAGAAAGCAAATGTAACTATTAGACTATTGCCTAATAAAGAAAAAACGATTAAGATATTTGCATAAAAAATTAAGTGATTTTAGAACTGAATAAATAGAAGAAATCTTCAATCTAATGTTGAAGAAGTGATATTGGGTAATCAAAATAAAAAGGAACCAGAATATAAGATTGCCCAATGAAAATGCGCTTTCAGATAAAGTAATCTTGTGTAAGTGCTCTATGATATTGTTACAATACAGTAATTGGGTTATATCTTTTTTCGTGTAAATCTCATTAGGGAATGAAAATTGGAGACAGTTTGACTTTGTTACGTGTCATTGGATTAAAACAGAAAAAATATATAATTAAAGTGACCTAAGTTCAGATCTTTTGAGTAAACTATTGTATAATGAATTAAATGTAACATTGTGTCGGTGTGTAGACTCTTACAAAATGCCCGAAATCTGACTGTCAAATTAGACTGCAACTTTGTTGCACACACATGTTAGTATACACTTCATTAGTGCATTTAGCAACAGGAGTCATTCAAGATATGTAAGTTATTTTATAGGTGTCGCAACGGAAATTATTGCACTCATAGAGGGTCGGAAATAGAGAAACTGGTAGCGGGTTCCTAACGTTGACACGGTTCGAAGTGTTTTGCAAAACAGTCAGTGGTGGAACAACGAACATCGTGGTAATATGGAAACGATTATGATAAGACTTATATTAAAAAATCGGCAAAAAGCAGGAGCTTAGCTCAATCGAAGCCGAGTTTAATATAAATTACAGCTGTATCAATAACCCTTCATAAATCGTATCTCGTCTGTTCCGTGACGTTGTTCTAATATTTTATAATCATTGAAGACACGGTTCACGTTAATCCAGTATACTCTCACAATGTATAACTTTAAAAATAAACAATATATCCAATGTTGGCATTGGAAAAATGAGGAAAAATAATGAGCATTTCTCTACATGGAATCATTATTAGGAAAACCCGTTTGTAGTCGTTTTTGGCGTAGTACACAAAAGTAATTTGCGTGTAACAAAGGAAATTCTGATTCAACGGGTGGTTTAGACTAAACCCTTTTACCAGTAAGTACCTTAGTTATTGTTCCGTATAACGAATTTATACAATCCTTTTCAGGAACGGTACGGTATAATTAAAACAACACAAAAATATTTTCCTTTCTTTAAAATTTGCTACGATTATAATGCGGGTTTGTGAAACATTCGCCTTCAATTGTTTTTATGAAAATATTGTAATAATATAATATATTTTATCCGATATATCAATAAAGACAACTTCATTATTTTTCAATGAGAAAGTAATCCAATAATTAATATTGGGGTGAACGAAAGATTTAACAGTGCACGAAAAATTATAATTAGAGAAAATTAAGGTCGCGATGAAATTACAATAAATATTATTGCTATTTTATACGTATTTTACTTAAATTTTCAAACCCTTATCAATAAAAAAAAATGTTAATAGTAGCTACATTTAATTTAATTTTTGTACGTCAGTCGTTTCAGTAAATAACTTTAACCGTGCTACGATTTCATTATATGTATAGACGCAGCAATCAGCATTTCAATTGACTACCGCCGGTAGTGTAATGGAAATTTGACCCGGGAAAGTTTTTACGTTGTTTAAAATTCGTTTAACTTACGCTTGCACGGTTTTTGCTCCCTAACTGAACTAACGCAGGCGATTTTAATGAAATTCACCCGTCGACGGCTTTTATCAAACTGAGGGCATTAAAATTCCTCGAATCTGGGCTAAAGTTGAATAAATATGTAGATAAACTATTTTTTATTTATTTGCAAATCATAATTATTTAAGAAAAAATAATACCATATTATATGTTACGCAAATGAGACTATTTTAGCTAATACTGCGAATTATATTTAGTAAGGAATGTTACAATATCGTTAGTAATATTGCTCGGTTAAATTACTCTCATCTAAAACATTTTCAACATGATCGCCTAGTTGGCCACGGAGATTTCTTGGGACCACACCGATACTTTTTGTTGTGGTTTTATTAGATATTCATTTTTATGGGTGGAAGGGGAACTCCTTAAAAATGTAGCCTAAGCGCGACGTAGAAATTAAAAGTGAAAACGACTTAATACTATATAATTCACAATTTTTCTTAACTTAAATGTTCTTAAGGTTTGTTACTAAGGATAGTGGTAGTGGAACTCAGATTGTCTGTAAGTTATGTATTGGATAAAATGGACTTACGAGTAAGTAAGCGACACGGTCAAATAATTATTTAAATAATTTAACAAACTTGTGAAATAATAACCAAATAGCACTCCTACAATTCCATTTGATTACTTTACATTAATTCAGTTTACTTTTCCATTATCTCGTTAATGCCCTCGTTATTTGACTATTCGAATATAATGGATTAATATTATCTAGTAATTTCTGTTTTAACAAAGTTTACAAATGTTTTATGTGTTAAATTCGTTTCTAGCTTGCCATTGTAATACTCATGTAATCGTATGAAAGATTAACAATTACATTTTAAAAAATTCTAATAACTACATGAATCCCATTCATTTCTTCTCTTGAATGTGGAGCATTTCAAGAAAGACCATCTATTTATTCGACTCTGAGTTTTCTATATGAGCTTCACGGTCCAGCGGATGTCAAATATCCCCACAAGAGGCCGCCCCACCACCACTTCTACTATTTCGCATTGACAAACTTCTCAATTAATTTTATAAGACGGACGGCATCACAAAATATTGTACAAAGATGATGGCAAAGTAGACGTCCCACGGGATTGGCGACAGGACTAGATTAAAAAGGTTTATGGGCTCACCATGTATGAAACTATTTGATTTTTTGTGCTATAAACTAAGTTTGTAGGTAGTTAATAGTTAGTAAAAGTTCTCCAATAGTATTTAAATTTGAACAAAACAAGTCTTGACTTGAAAATTTGCTTTATCATAAACGCATTGAACCCGCTTAGATATATAATAATTAGATCCATCTTAATTAATGCCTTTGATATGCCTTTGCCCTAAATAACTAAGCTTATAAAAGTTTAATTTGCATTTTCAAATCGCTTCAGATTATGTTTAAATTTAGAAATTATCAACAGGCATACGACAGTTAAGATATTTCCATTTAAGCTGACGTGAACATTATTAGAACATAAAGCAAAGTGCTGTAACCCATTACCGTTACATTACTCTAGATTATTTCATCCGTAAATCCAACTTTTTAAGCCATTGTTAACCCTAACTCCATCAGTTTTATTTAAATGACTTGCAAATTTATCGAGCAGAAGAATTTATTAACTTTTTAATTTATATGAAATGGAAAATGGATCTAATTTTAGCTGATAATATTATCTCCAATTAATTAATTGAATGTTTTTAATTCACATTCTGGTTTAGGCGAACTTTATGCAAAATTCTGCTTCAGAGTTAAGCGATAAAATTGTCAAATTATGTAATTAAATTGTAGCCACAATGTACATAAAGTGAATAACGTGATGATTTGATTATTTTTCAATTGTAAATACACAACTTTATAATTGGTTATTTCATATTTTTTAGCATTGTTTTGTTATCAAAAAAAAGATCAAGACACAACACACAATTTGTGGGATTGGTACACCTCACCATTTTTGTTACGCGTTAATTAAAAGTAACAAATTAATACAGTAATTTAATATCTATGCTTTATATATATCAATAATAGTCTATTTTCAACATATAAAGTCTAATTTATTCTATAAAATTGTAAGTAGGTCTTGGTTTATCCGGTTTTTAGCTCCTCTATCTTAGTCTAGAGTCTTTAATACTGTAGTTAAGATAAGCATCTTTAGTAATTAAGAAGCTTTAGATAGCGTTTGTCATTCTGGTTTTCTTTATAAGTTTTCTTTATGGATCTTTTGCAGGTAACAGCTAAAATATCAGTACAAAAATATAATATGTTTATTTCAAAGATAGAAGTGTCCATGCTTGTTCTCTTTGTGTTAGCAAATAGATATGGCGTCTAGAGCGAGGCCGAGTCTGGTTATTGCCTCATAAATCCCTATCCAGCGCCAGGACTTGCACGATAGTGTTTATTTTTAGAAGATTAAAAATATTTATGGAAAAGCACATGTAAAAGACTTATTACTTAATCGCTAAATTCATTTATAATGATTGTACGATCAATGATACAAATAATTATGCATTTTTAAAAGACATAAGACATGTCACTAATACTCGATAGCTAAGAACGTTTGTATTTTAAAGATATAATATAAGTGTGAACATTTTAAATTTCCAATATTCTAAAATTATACCTTGTGCGACATAAAGCATGTGCGCCGATATATTAAATTGTACGTGTAGCGAAGGGGCAATGCAAGGAGATAAGTCACATTCTTGAGCATACATCTAAGTTTGCTAGATTTTATCTTTAAACGCATGATTATGAACGAATGAATTACATTGTGAAGTTTAAAACATTTAAGATTTATTCGTATAAATATTATATTTTTTATTTGGCAACATTAAAATCTTAAGGGCGCCTTTGGGTAGGACCAATGAATCCTAATAAAAACTTTCTAAAAGACCATCCAAAGAATAACACTAAATCAATACTAAACAAACGAAACGCATTATTTGTGTTTTTGAGTTCATTATTCAAAACATTTATTCTCAATACAATATATATTGTTATAACCAAAAGACGGGATTTGACTTACTTTTATCCGGCACCTGCCCTTTGTTTGCCTAAAAGAATAGCGCCCAGGGCAAAAGCGCCCGTCGGAGGTCACTAGTCCTGTTTGTTTTCAAAGGAACTGTTTATCTTGGGATCAAGATCATTTCTAAATATGATAGATGCTATAAGATGGATTAAAGCTAAATAATATATATGCTGTCACTGAGGCCACATATATATTTCTACGCCGGAAACTTTCAAGCGAGTTCATAACAACAATTAATACTCACATTGCAATTAACATGACGATCGTCTATAACAAAAATATATTTGTATTATACTAATCTATCTAATATCCAAACGGTCACTTCTCTGGAGTTTTCTCACATTCACGGGCGGGCGAGAAATGGGAAAATTATTTAATAGCGATTTGAGACTTGTACATTTTTACTTGTATCGATGAATAGCAAAACATAGAATATTTTGTTTATTTATTAACGCTTAAATATATACCTTTATATCTAATAGGTAATATATTGTATTTGGAACCTAATTTTATAGACCAGGCAAAGGCTTCATACATGTTCATACATCAAAAAGACTTCAACGTAACTTAGGTTGTAGACGTGACTGAGGCGTAATAAATAATTCTCTGTGAGCACTGCGATATCTTAAACTTAATATGAAACTTGGCTCGGCATGTTCACGGAGGTGGTCTGATACAGTCCAGCTTCATACATGTTCATACGTGGTCTCTCATTCCGTTTGAAACGGAAATGTTGCACAATTATGTAAGCTGTAGAGAGTTTTCTCTTAATTTTATGACACAATTCGTAATGATGGTACAAAGAAACTGAATTTTCGCCAAAACCATATACATAATATATGGATATAACATACAACGAATCTACATACTTTCGTTATAAATTAATTTCATCTGAGTCTATAGGTATATAAAAGCTTAATACAAAACTTAATTACTTTATTTAACTAAGCGTGTATTTTACGAAAATCGTAATATTGCTTATTGGAGTGGGAAGTGTGTAAATTAGCGTAATCTGAAGTTACGACGCATACACAATGCCAAGCATTATCTCTACTTCCGAATCCCAAACCCTGCGGACGCAGTTTGTGCCTAATGTATCTTTGATAATGTTCAGATTGTAATTCATTATTTTGGGAGCCCATTAGCTGACATCCTAATGAATCCTTATTCTAAGTGTAACTATAATGCCTTTAGACAAATAATAATAACCACACATGAGATTTCATATTCCGCAAGTATTTGTAGGGATATTTAGAAAACAATTGAAATTCTTTGAACAAACCATAAAACAACAAAAGGAATTGATTTAAAAGTCATTAATAAACCACTGCCAAAATTAAAGAAAATACTCCTGTAAATTTTAACTGCAATGTACATGAAAAAAGATAGACATAATTCCCCACTGCTTATTTTTTCTTTTATTCTTACTTAGAAGCTATAAAACGTTTCGAATTCCTTAACCGGAAAAAGGAAAACAGAAGAAAATCAGTGAATATCTTTAGAATTGTTTCACGCGGCTCATTAGCCGGGTAATTAGTCGTTTAACTGAAAAACAACACAATCTTGAGACGAGATCATTATTTTTCTATTAGGAAAATTCAAGTCATATTTTTAATCATAATATCGTTATCTATTACACATTAAAATAAGTCTGATTTTATATTCCATTTCATATAAAAGCAATAGAAAAAAATACAGTAGAACGTAGTAGGTAAAAAATACATAATAAGCATACCTACATATCACATTAAGACATTCCGGATTCAATTTAAAAACAAATTAACATCTGAATAACTTAAAAGATAGAAGCATATTTATAGATTCCACAACAATTTATTTTTTTAACGAGCAGAATTCGTCACAAGGTTTATTGTATGGGACACTGATGCAAGAGTCGTGTTCGAGTGAAATACGTTGCCATTCCTTTTTAAAACATTACTCTTTTCAGTCTTATCTGGGACACTGCACAGATAAAATAGACTGAAATACAGATTAAACTTGAAACATTCTTTATTTCCAACTAGTTCGCGTCCGCAACATCTTTCCTAGGGGACCGCCGCTGCTTTGAATGCATATTAGATTAAACAGCATCGTAGATAGGGTTATGTTATTATTAATATTAGCTTCTATGTGTTTTATTGAATAGTCGCAAACATTTTTTAATTATTAAAAATGTATCTAGAATCCAGAGAAATTTAAACACTTGCCTCTGTGTGAAAAAAAGTGACTGAATTATATTATTATTATATTTAGAATTATATTAATATTCATCACCTTCTTCGCCAGCTTTAATTATGACAACGGTGCCCATAAGACTCTTTACATCACTTTAAAAAAAAATCAATATTTCCTAAGATAATTAAAATTTTGTTCCAAATTAAATACTTCTAAGGTAACGTTTACTAATTATTATCCTCGTCACTGTCAAATTTCAATTTCAAAACTATACAATTAAGCACTTGTATTGAAATTACGGGAGCTTTTAGATTTTGTTAATCCGACCCTATCCCTTAATCCGTTAAGCGAACGTCCAACTACCTTATATGCTAAATTTAAAATTTATAGGAAAGAAGTTTAGGGCTTTTATACAAACTAAAGAGCTCCCTTGTTAGAGGACGTTTACTACAGACTGATTCATTGCCAAATATTTAATTACATCCGTACAATATTCACATGATTAATAAATCTATTAAATAATAAATACGTATGAAATTACCGTTTGATAGAAATTGGTATTGTGACATAGATTTTGACAGAACCTTCATGGTTTGAATTTTTGGAGTGAAACTTTTTGGTTATTCTTGGTATGAGGTTCCAATAAATGTACAACATTTTGGCCGCAATGTTAAGATCACGAAGATAAATTTGTTCAATTAAAAAAACTAATAATTTTAGCCTAATAATTAGGGGTTAAATTATGGAATTGAATTCCATACTTTAACCATACGTCATTATGTTTTGCATCAGGGATTTAACAGCAATTGACCTTTAACTAAATTGACTGTAGATTGCGGGCCTTAGTCGCTGAAAAGGTGCGAATATAACGTGAAGTGACAGGACAGCTAATGTACGATTTGCTTCAGTAAGTTGGCGAAGCGCCAGTCGGCCATTCTTTGAGCTTAACACCATTATTCCATTATCCTAATAGAGTTTGTACGCGAATCTACATTATATGGTGCATTCTGGGTTAATGAATGCACCCAGAACATGTATATATTACATGTGATGTTATATTGTAAAATTTAATAAATGCACTTCTCACAATGTCTTCTGGTAAATTATTATTTGTTAAAATCAAACATGAAACAAAATTTAATTAAAACTATTTCATACATATATAATGTATATATTATTCATACAGCATATATGTCATACGATAATAAAAATTAGTTCAATAAATAACTGTATTAAAGCATTCAAGGAATTTAATTTAAACTGGCTATTATTAACACTGACAAAGTGAATTTGTAACGCCGCGTAAAGTAAATTTAATAAAAGTTTGAATCTTGAAGGGTATTCTGTTAAAACAAATTTTCTGCAAAAATTGGGTAAAGCCGTGAACGTCTAACCTAACCTTATCATCAAAAATAGCGCTACAGCTAACGTAGCATATTCGTAGATTTACCGCAGCTATTATTTCAGATTGTGTAGCCACGCATTGTTAAACTATGGAATGCTATCTATCAACATAAATTCGCCAGAAATCCTGTAACCAACACCTTTGTAATATACGACTAGATTACCAAATCAATTAATAAAAATAAAAAAATACTTGATTGAAACCTTTTGCGAGTCGCTATATCAGATATCTGCAAATGTTTTTACAGGCGAGTGGGCGATCAGCCTTTTGTGTCCGACATATTATGTTGATAGCGCTTTTTATTAGAAATAAACATCCATTTATAGATAGCCGAGTTCTTACGACAGTCCCTATTTATGTTTTCTTAGTTTTTAATTAATACATAATATATAAATTAAAAATTCAGGTAAAAGAAAAGGGGAAATTTGACGTATTTATAGGGTTTAATAAAAGTAAGAGCGGTCTTTAATAAAGAACAGCCGCTTTTAACAAAAAATGGGACCCTTATCATAAATACTATTACCTATTTTATTTAAAGTAGATCGTTTAAATTTTGAAAAAGAAAAAAATGAATTATTCGTTAACACTACAGGCTGGATAGATTAACGGTGCCTACATTTTATATAAAGTTCAGTCAAAAGGGAATTGAGGTACGAAATGAATTTGGGAAAAGTAAAATTAAAACCTCATCTCAGAGAATATTAAGCCCTGAATAGTTAATGGAACTTAACTCAATTTCAAAACTCTTAACTTTGTCGACGGCAACTCGTTGGCTTCAATAAGATTCAGATAATTTTCGGAAAACTTCAATTTTGTGACGCGAAGGGAATATTTTATTTATATTTTATAATTTTTTCGCGCATATAGTTTCAAAGCAATGCAATTAAGCTCCCGGCTGAGTTTTATGGTCATTTTGTTTGTAAATTTAACATAATCGAATGGATGAATCAATTAATCGCGCAATTACTCACAACTGTAGCCGTGGAAGGAAACGGTAGATTTTTGACAAAATCATTTAATATACATTAAAATACTATGTTTACTGATTAATTAGTATTAAGAATTTTCAATAAGTTCTATATTTCCCACAACGGAAAAAGAAAGTATTGAATAATGGTGAAATTGTGACTATAAAAACGCTATAGTCAATATTAGCTCGTCATTTGACGAATTAATGAATTTTACGATCTGGCCACAACTAATAAAAAAAGCTTTTAGAATAACGCAACTTATAAGCTAACATATATAGTATACTTAGTCTGGCCATAAATACTGTTACTATTCAAAAAAAGAAAATATTACGTTTGAATTTGGAATCTGTCATTTTTATATGATTGCTTGATGTGTTTTCTTATTTTCGCGCCATTATATTGTTAAATATTTTGTTATATTAAAATGGAGTGGGGTGATAAAGAGAACCGAATCGCTGTGATTGCCTTACATAAAGTAGGTATGGAGAAAAGTGCAATTTTTAAAACCCTCCACCCGCTTGGTATTAGTCAAATGTTTGTTTACCGGGCTATTGATAGGTACAATGATACCTCCTCTGTTTGTGACAGAAAAAGATCTGGCCGTCCACGTACCGTTCGTGTGAAAAAGGTGATTAAAGCAGTTAGGGAAAGAATTCGAAGAAATCCTGTCCGTAAGCAAAAGATTTTATCTCGGGAGATGAACATAGCTCCTAGAACCATGTCGCGTATATTAAAAGATGACTTAGGACTTGCAGCCTATAAGAGACGTACTGGTCACTTCTTAACTGATAATTTAAAGAAGAATAGGGTGGTAAAATCCAAACAACTACTTAAGCGGTACGCAAAGGGAGGTCACAAAAAAATTTTGTTTACGGATGAGAAAATTTTTACAATTGAGCAGTATTTTAATACACAAAATGACCGTATTTATGCTGGAAGCTCTAAAGAAGCTTCGCAATTAGTAAACAGAGTACAACGTGGGCATTATCCCACTTCAGTGATGGTTTGGTGGGGTGTTAGCTATGAAGGGGTGACTGAGCCATATTTTTGTGAAAAAGGTATTAAAACGTCGGCACAAGTTTATCAAAATACCATTCTTGAGACGGTAGTTAAGCCTTTAACTAACACCATGTTCAATAACAAAGAATGGTGCTTTCAACAAGACTCGGCACCGGGTCATAGAGCTCGATCCACCCAATCTTGGTTGAAAACTAACGTTCCGGACTTTATCAGCACTGAAAACTGGCCGTCGTCAAGTCCTGACCTAAATCCATTGGATTATGATTTATGGTCAGTTTTAGAGAGTAAGGCTTGCTCTAAACGCCATGATAATTTGGAGTCCCTAAAACGATCCATTCGGTTGGCAGTGAAGAATTTTCCTCTAGAAAGAGTTCGTGCTGCTATTGATAACTGGCCTCAACGTTTAAAAGACTGTATTGCAGCCAATGGAGACCACTTCGAATAAACATTGTATATTTTTAATAGTTATATATTGATGTATTAAACTAACTCACTATGAAAGGAATAAATGTTACGTATAAAAAAAAATCGTGCATTTCTTTATAACAATATTTATGGCAAGACTAAGTATATATAAATTAACAGAAAAAACCATACATTGAGTATATAACTATTTTTTAGGAATAATATTTACACATTACTAAAGACACATAAAATTATAATATACAGCATCTGATATTTCAGATGTCAGCAGTCTTAAAATACATAAATTCATTCTATCTCAATGTACATTTATATCCAATATAAAATCAAAACCAAAGAAATGAATAATTGATTGGCGACCGGGAAAAATCAATAAAGACGCGTTTGCAAATAATTTATCAAAGTCACGTCAACTCGAGTACGCTAAAAGCAAGAAACACCTTTATAGAAACATTCCCTGATCAATCCATATGTATATGTGATTGATGTTCGTTTTATGTCCTCTAGCGGCTGATGGATGAAACAAATTCAGTTACGCGTGAGTTGACCATATCGGCTTGAGAGTGTTTTCGAGATTAATATCATCTCATTGATTCACTTTTAAAATGTTTTATACATTGCCCTTGTAATTAGTAACAATGCTTTGAAACAACCGATGGTTGAAGGTGTGAATTTATTACTTTATTTATAAATAAATTCGTCTATATTTGTTTATATAAGAAGTATTATTATTGTATTTTTTATGAGACAGTGGACAAACGAGCAGGGTGATATTGAATATGGGCAACCCCGGCTGACAAGTGTGTTCAAGGCCTTCAAAAGAGAGGTACGCTTTTTTTTCCCTGAAGTCGTAAAGGTTCGGAAATACCTACGATGGCAGCTGTTTTCAAAACACGATGGTGCGCGTCCAAAACTGTCTTTAAAAACGCTCAATTGGGGACGCCCTACATCAAGGTTGTAAAGATTGAATTTCGTATTCTCCGTCGACTTAGGGTATTCGAACTCAGCTAACTAATGTCCGAACAATTCATCAGAGCATTCAGCATGGTATATATAGTAGAAGATTAATATTAAATCATTGTATTTATTAAAACAGTTAAAAATTTAAAACATAATATCTATATATACACACAACGTAAAATATTATTATTAGCAACAGGGTTGCATGTCCTCGATTTTTAAAATTGCCGGATATTCCGATTATCTCACAATGTCTCACGATTGAGAGTTACGCACCTAACTTTGCCAGCACTTGCATCACAACTGCTAAACACGTTTAAAATGAACACAAGATTTTGCTTTTAAGGCTCGCTTTACAGCTAATTAACTTGGAATTCAAGTAGTGCCCGAAACTTTTGGGCGACCGACTTTCTAACCTTTTTAGAGATTTGTGAGGCAAGTTTATCTAGTGAAAATTTATCTCCCAAAATATATTGTTTAATTAAAGAAGTTAATTTTAACTGACAGACAGACTGTTTAATAACTCATTATGACTGTATTTATTACAATATAATAATATGTTGGATGTATCTTTACAATAAGGAGAAGCCTCCAATTGAAATTTTGTGCAAATATACGGTGTATAGGCATTTTTATAATTATAACAGAATTTGTATAGTATAACCATTTGTACAAAATGGGTACAGATGATTATACCTTACCCTTTGAAGGTTAACGTAGCTTTAACACTTTAGCACACCAGGCCGTTGTAATCTCTGATAACTCATATGTCACAAATGGCATATATATGCCATTCTAAATCTATATAGATTTCAATATATATAAAAAAATACATCAAAACGTATAATGTCATGTAGGTACAGTTGTAAATTTAAAAGATCGACACTGCAATATTAAATGAAATACGTAATCCCATAATATTCGTCCTCAATACAACGTTGCGGAGAATTCGTAATATTCTAACTATTGTGTTCGCAATAAAGGACTATTGCTATTCAAAATCTATTCAATATAATGCGAGGTAATTTTCATATTATTGCAGTTGGTCGAGGCTAATTTTGAATAGTTATGACGTTGCGTTCTATTTCGTTTATATAAACAACCGATTATATGAAACCTTGTTGTGTATTTGATTCAAAACAACACAATGCAGGTTCTTCATGCTAAATATTTCACATGTCATATGTTCGAATATTATATAATATAATAAATTTTACAAACGGTGATAGTGATAGACGATATAAAAATAAGTTGTCTATACCAACATACCCCTACCAGTTTAAAAACTAATGAAGGAGTGCTACTGTTAACAAAACGGGGCACGAATAAAGTTTTCGCTGCCCTGGAAATTGCTGAGTACCCGTAATTGATGTAGTGCAAGTTTATTTTGTTTAATCACTTTTTTTTGGGACAAGGCAAATGAGTTGGCGGATCACTTCAATAAAGTGCTGAACGCTAACTATGAAACTTGTATGTCCAACCGGATGTCAGGCCAATCCAAAGACAAGTAAGGAATGTGCTCCGGAAATCTCTCTGCTCGAAGCGTAACGACAGCAGCATAAACCTATTGTATCACTTACTGCAAGTCTCAGTGCGAGAGTTGTATACAACATACCTATTACTCATCTGGAAAATTTAATTCACTCAAAATGTTAAACTAAAGAACGTACGTTCATAATTTAGTGAACTTTATTTTGATACATTTATTATGTTTGAAAGTTAGATGGTTGTTTTTTGAAAGTATAACAAATCGATTAAAATAACACAAATAATGCCTTTGACTGAAGTTTATTAATCAAAATTAAGTTAGCACAATTTTTAGTACCTCACCAACCGATTTTACGTTAATTTTTTTATGTGTAATGTTATAACCTTAACGCCCTAATAAGTATCAATACTCACCATATTATTCGTATTCCCTGCATCGTTATCAACTCAATCACTCACTCCACTTCGCGGTAAGCTCGGAAAATGATTTCTGATATTTTCATAAACAAGTAATGGAATTGGAATCGGTTTATAAAATGAATTCCTTTGTAAATCCATTCACTTTTCTGATTTCATTTATCAAAATTTAATAGTGCGTTGTCGCTTAATGTCGAAACAAAACTTTTATTATTATGACATAATCCTCTTAATCTTTTATAATGTAAAAGATTAAGAGGATTTAAAGATAGAATAATAGAAGTTTTTTGTTTTTTTTTTAAATTAAGTATAATTTATAAGTAACGTTTAGTTGTATTAAGGAGTACCTTGTTTACTAACTACCCCTATGCGGAGGGTCGTTGCTTAGGCTAACCGTTCATAGACTTGATTGATTGTAGGTGTTTTAGGGTGACTCCATTCTTAATATAATCCTCTTGTAATTAAGCAAAGGAAAATAATTACATACAGTTTACTATTTTCCTTTGTTGCACAGTATTAAGTGGCTAGTTGATAAGATTCATCGTTAAGACAAAAAAAAACTCTCCCCCACAAACTTGTTGACGCGATAACATAGTATAATTATTATGCTGATACCCTTGTTACTACCAAACAATCATTCTAATAAAGTCCAGTCCATCAATCACAACAAACGTTTCAAACTAAACGGAGAACACAATTCCAACTAAATACACTATTTATCAAGTCTATCGATCATTAGAGGCGATTACCATTCCTCGTAATACGTCAAGTGGGTTTAGATTGACAGAAGATATTAGGTCCTTTGACCAGGACGACCCAATCACCGCGAATTGATACTGAATCCTAAGAATCCTCGCCTACTATTGTTCAGAACTATATAAATGTATATATTATAAATAGGCTTCAGAAAATTTACTGACCTATGAAAAATTAAGCTGCGTCCAAGTAACAATGGTGTTCTGTTCAAACTAATTACATTATTTATGTTAGCCAAATAATAATTTCGCGCTGGCAACGTCCAGTTATGTAAATATTGTAATAAAATCGTGTTTATATACGTAGACGGAGATTATTTTGTGTGACATTATTATTAATGTCACAAGTTAAGTTTTTATAAAATTAAGTTTTTATAAAATTATTATGTTTATGAAATTTGAAATATGGATCGTTAAAATATAATTACAACAAAATTTTATTATGGTCATAAGAAATATAAGATAAAATTATGACAAATTTACGGTATCCAGTAAACATTGCGTATTTCTAATTTATAGACAAAGTTTAATGTTTCTATTTACTTTGTTTCGCTTATAAAATGTTACACGGCCCCTTGCCAAAGTTCAGTCATAATCCCTATAGAGGTATTATTTTTATTCATTCGCATACTAACGACTCTATCATGCAAATGGTATGTTGTTAACGAGCCATAACTTTAGCTGTTGTTTTAGCTGTTCGGTTCGGAAAGCATAAATAAGCTTATTCAAAGTACGCGCATCTGTGTCTAAAGTTTGAACTTTTCAAAAACCGCCGCTTTGCCGTTTTGATTGCATTTCAAAATAAATTCAATTGTTGGCCACAATAAATTTTTGCTATAAATATAAATTTATATAAACTAGAAATATATTTTGAGTAATATATTTTTAAATATGTATTTGTAGTTGTAACAAAAGTTATTCATGTAACAAATTTAATATAATTATTTATATAAAAGTTTAAAAAAATACTTAATTAATGCCAAAAGTAACTTTGTCTGTTACGTAGCCATAACATTAAGTTTAACAAGTAATTAAGTAATTATTAAGTTTAACATTAAGTCGATTGAGGCTCTAATTGAAATTATATATAATTATTTATTTGAGATACAAAAACAGGATGAAAGATTATATGAAAAAAAAATATCCCTAATTTGAGTGTATTCGGGGATTCATTTTAGTTATTATTGTACATAAGCAAGTATTACGTTTACTTTGCCGTAAGCTTTTTTTAATATAGCGAAAAAAAGTATGATATATGGGAAATTATGCAAAAGTTGCTTAATATATTAATTTAACCTATCCATATATGTCAAATATAGTTATAATATATCATAGAAAAAGCAAGAAATATTAGTAATGTTCAACACAAATTGTTTTCTTTACAAGTATTATTTACATAAATTTCCTCTTGTCTGGCTTTTCCTTCCGATACTAAGTCGGGATAGAGACATAAATTTTGTACATCGAAGAAACAATTGGTTTGTTATCGGTACTTAACCGTTTTATTGGTGTAAATTTGAATAAATATGTTGTGAACTTTTATATATTTTGCTTGTCCGTTATAATGTATTAAAATTTTGTTTTTCCTGTCAAAATAAAGTGAGATTATATACTATATCGGTACAACCAAAAACAATACAAAACACCACTTAATGACGAATCTGTTTGACTAAATGGTCACCATGGCGGACTGCTGAAGGACTAGGGTTAGATTTCCAGTGCGATCAAAAATTCTGTAAATAAAGCTGTAGTTTGGGTGTTGTAATGTGTATTTGAAGGCTGTAATAACTGTTGTAATGGTCTTAATCAACGTAGAGACATAGCATTTTAATATTTTTCTTGGGACGTTGTCAGTGATAGAACTAATTGCAGTAATATTATGCATGCATTGCTAATTTTATATACCTCTGCTATTTTTTTCCGGCCCTTCATGCATTCATTGCTGGCTGAGGTTCGTTTGCGAACTAGCCTCCATCAGCAAAGCCCCATTCCGCGCATGACCATCCCGATTAAAAATTCTTATAAAACTGCACTAGAATATGATATATTTATGACAGGGTTTCAAATTATATTAAAAAAATATAAGCTGTTGTAACATGTAAATAGTATTAACTATTACTTATTAAGAATTTATTAAATAAATATGTTAAATGTTCAGTTATATATTAGGATTCAAAACAAGCTTTTATTTGCGTACCTTGGGACATCTGTGTATATCCAAAAATTATCCTATCATTTGCGATTCTTTACTAGTCGTATCCCAGCACTATTACTTCTAAACACTTAAAATAATATCCAGTCTACAAATTAGTACAATAGACGATATCAATCATGGAATTGAGATCATTTGTAAAGTCCCAGGTGTAAGCGAATATCAGATGGTCCTTGATCAATCACTTGCTTTCACGATTTAAGAACCTGCTTGGAGAATATAAACTTCCTATTAAACGCCTTTGCCTTGTTAAACTGATAAATAATTTTGAAAGAAATTTCAAGCTTCGTTTAGCTTCAAGTTATCGGAAATAAACTTAAAAATAGCAAGTAGAGGAATAACTACACTAAGGAATGTTAAACTCACATACAGTTGTATCAAGAAAGGTTTGTACTTCGACTTGTGTGTGTGAAATACTAATATACGTTCTCGACGTGTCGGCTAAATGTGAATCAATAGTAATTATAAATTTTCCATCATTCTCGTAAGACATCTATTAAACGCTGTGTGTACTTGCATAAAGTTTCCACTTAATAGCTCAAGTAAGCTCCGAAGCGGTATTTTCGAGCTAATTAACGATCTACATCCACTACAAGACTGCATTGTAGCCTAGTTTGTGAGTTAACTAAGAACTGAAGCCTTCAAGTTGATGTTTATTGACTACCGTGGTTTATTTTAAAATCCCTAGTTTATCTTCATATTGTGCAGTGCAACTAGAAATTATTTAGAACGATTATTTTTTAATGATTTCGATTATCTCTATATGCGTTTGTTGTGAGATTATAAGTTCCACTGCATTTTCTGGGTCTTCAAGTTTCCTCGTCAGTTAGTAATTTGCCTTATTATATTATCTATGATTTTATTGTATTTGCATGATATTTTTAAGATGGTTACTGTGTTGAATTTGTAATATCGAATTAGTAATTATCGAATCCTGTATCATATTGAATTAATTTAGATTATTAATCTTTGCGTGTTATATGTTGATTTTCTTCACCGTCTGTAGCCGATATTTGTGTACGTACGGTTCACCGCTAGAAACAACCCTTAATGTTGGAAATATTAGATTAAATCATCTAAATTAATAAATTGACAGTAATTATTATAAAAAAAGTATATACAACAATAACCACGTTAGATAAGATTTTAACATTTACAATTATGTATCGATACTTATATCTACGATCTCGAGTGCTAAGTTCGAAAACTTCCGAGTCATTTAGTTCTCTTAAGTCCTTACTTGTTACTTGAGCAGAGAAAATGTAGAGACGGGAACAATGAGTACAGCTACAACTTGGTAGCTTAATGTAAAACTTTAAAGCTGTTTATTTTTCACCAGTTTCATTGGGAATTACGTAATTAAGAAACAAAGGAATTTTAAGCTATTTAGTTTGTTGAATTTTTGGAAAAACCGTTTGATACATTATGAAAACCTTATTTATGTGCAATGTCTATCTACTATCAAATGTTATTAAATATTTTTTTATATATAGGTCAGTATTATAAAAACCTATAAAATGAAAAATAGAATAAGGCCCACATGCAAACGCTTATAAATAAAAATAAGACTAAAATAATTAAATGAATTATATAAGAATATTAAGTATGCTTGTACATACTTCATATTCTTTCCGTTAGTTCAATAATGTGACACATGAATTAGTTATCTACAAATTGCTAAGTCTTGTTATGAATCAGTCATGTTGAAGTAGGAGGTAAAGTAACGATGTCAGTCAGGCCGAAACGAGTCATTTCCCTGAAACAAAGCCAATTACGTAGTTTCGTTTCATTTGTAGAGCTCAACAAACAACGGTTTTGTTCTTCGGATATCATTTGTGTGACAGTGGTTTTTTCGAGTTTAAAAATTGTATCATCTGCGGAATAGAAGGTCGTATTTTTTGCGTCGTGTATTATGTTAAAATTAATTTTTTTTGCATACTATAAGGACATTCACAGCGAAAATAAGCTCGTTTGATCCAGCCTCAACTTGTGAGTTCTATACTTGTTCTATTTTCTATCATATACCTCGGAGGAGATTGGATCCCACAACACATGGATATCCTAGGGTTCAGCATATGCTTAGAATCATTTAATATTACTATTAACTATGACTGCTACTTTTCTACTACTGAATAGCTATGCTGATGCTATTTGTGATACTACATTGCGACATATATACAACCGAATGTCATACAATATGAATAGTTAATATCAACTAGCTATTGGATGTCATCCGTTGATACTTGATAAGTTTTATAAGCTTACATAGCAATGCTATTAAGCTAATGATAATGCAGTATCTGCATCTCGAAGATTCATCGAACATTGAAAGCCTTAGCCGTAAGCTGAGCGCTGTCAGTGTTTGCTACGACGGAACGTCACTTGATTAATTGCTGACGACGTTTCGCCCCTCTGATTGATTACATTGTAATCTTGTTTTTGACTTGACGGATGTTCTGCTATTGTGGCACTCTTGTTAGTTGTTTATTATTACATTTTTTCAAAAACGCCTCTTATCGAATGTCTCAAAACCTATTTTCTGTTATTTATATTTCGATATTTTATTTTACATGTTTTGCATGGGCAGAGTCAGATAATTGATGTATACAAAATCTTACTTTTCTCACTTCCATCCAGATTGAAATTCGCATTCTTTTTATACTATGTAATTTATAACAAACCAACCTTCATTGTGTTAACAGAAATATCTAAAGAACATTATTACAATATCAGAACTTCGTTACATATCAACTTAATAACATCAAATCGGGATGAATAAATTAACTGAAACCTGTATCTGGCAAAACAAGATTAATGACAACAAAGACAATCGAAAATACGGTATGTTTAATGAAAAGGAGTTCACCACAGATTGATAGAGCTTAGGAGCACCAGCCTTGACAGATATCTCGATTTTCGGTATAGATAAATCAACTTTTCACAGATTCAAAATAAATGAAACTTCCTGGAACGTGTCAACTATTTTTGGATATAATTACTTTTTAACAGTAACAAAGTAAGTAGTATGTGAACAGTGGCGGTACCTACCATACAAGCCTAAAAGCCCGTTTGCTATTCTCAGATGTAAATTTTTTATATCATAATAAGCACATAATTCCTGCAACGCTCAAGTTAAAAAGTACGAAAATACTCCCGCGCATTCAATAATTACCTCGCCACCTCAACGCTAACATTTCTGGCTTAGCCTGTGAATTTAAAATTACCGATCGACAAAGGCTAACGCCAACTTCTCCCTCTCATATCACCCCATCTCTTTCACACTAACACTAGAAGCCCATCAAAATTTGGCATAAATATTTGCGCACCTCTGTGTTACAAATTTGAGATAATTCGATAAAAAATATAATACGTATGACAGAAATATGTATAGCGTTTACAAATCGGGCTTTTGGTTTGAAATTAGTAACAAATGATTGTTTCTATATTCACCATTATTGTTATTATTAACCAAATGGCCGCTTTGTGTGATATTGGATTAATTTTTCTTTTAATTTAATTTTGTAATCAATTATGAGTTCCAAAGTGGTGTAAAGTGTTTCTTGTGAAGGATTAAAGTGTGTGGAATTCGTAGTTGAAAACAAAAATTAAATTTGAAGAAATAAATAATTAATAACGTCACCCAATCCCACTCCTGACTTGTGTATTTTAACTACTTGTAAAACTTACAAAATATATTTCCATCAGTTTAGATCAGTTTTGATAATAATTGTGTTGTTGGGTACTTAACTTACTTAATATAATATTATTTTTTTTGATATGTATCAATAAATATTATTATATTGTTGGTTCCAGTTAACTACAAAAGACCTTTCTCAAGGCCATAGCCATATATCTGTCTAGTAGGGATATGTTTTCTGTTAGGAACTTAACTAAATGCCCGTGCTTTAAAGATGAATAAAGGACGTAGGCCAAAGACAGATTAGGTAAAAATATACAATCACTTTTGTTTAAAATTAATTGCAAAAAGTTGGGCTTGTCCTATAATAAAACGCAACTGTATGTGAAGTACCATTCAGATACTTTACATACGTTCCATTACGTTACATACTTAACATTACATTATTATTAACTTACTATAATTGAAGTTTTATCCTAAGGAAACTTGTTACGACTAAGTTATTTTATTCTCTGTTAAGTTATTGTCAATATAGTGTTTCGTAAAATATAAATACAGGAAAAAAGTGAACAGTTTGAAAACGTATAGCAGATATATTTAAATCAATAAAAAATATATATTATGAATTAAAAAGAACAAATCACTCCAATATTTAATTCAGTGAAAATTCGATGAGATAAGATGAAACTCTGACCCTCTCGTCAGAAAAGAATCCCTTATTACTTGATACGGGTCTGACAGGTTAGAAACCTCTTGGAGATAAGTTCTTTTGAAGTCCTCTTTATCAATACCTAGTGATATTTTAAAACGATTCTAATACACAGATTAGCTTAGAGGTAAATAAGTTCTATAAAGACATCTCAATCTCTTGAATGAAATCAAACTTACTCTAGTGCTATCTGAGTTATAATTACTAATTATATTTAGCTACAACGCATCAACAAGGATTATTTTCATAAATTCATCGTTAAATGAAATTTAAGTTGGCATAAGTAAAACAATTTTACTTGAAATGATCTTCTACATCTACAAAGTTTAGTTACTATATATGTTATTTTTCTAATTTTGCGATGAACACACAAAGCAAATTACTAATACCCAAGGAAAGGGCGGTGAATGGGCCATTTCCTGAAGCAGTTTTATTTCTTCCTCTTACATGTCGTATATTTGATAAATAAGTTCTCGAGTTTATTTTTATGCTTCTACTTTAACAGATCTTCTGCTACATAAATACGATACATGTCATTAAAACACGATTAAAAATACTAAGTGATTTATAATTCAGCATATATATAGTATAGCGTTGTTAAACACACTTTGTAGATATGTAGATACTGTAAAATTTAAAACATTACATAACAAATATTTGTGAATACACAAATAGTATGTTCTCAAATGTAAGGGCAAGCTTGAGGCACGCAACACGGGTGCGCCCAACCTACCATCAAACGCTGCATTGTTCGTTATAAGTTGGGTTTGGATTATACTGGATAAGCAGAATTCTCAGAATACGATGTCAACAATTATAAATTTACTTAATAAATACATAATTTCAAGCTCATACTTACACGTACTATTTAGATTTTTATGCACCTTACCATTATAAATCATATTAAATTTTATAACAATTGAAAAGTCCAATAAATGACGCATATTTACAAAATATATGGCTAACTATAAATATTTAAAACCCACTGTTTATCTACTCTCTTCCTAACAACCATCAATTTCTGTAGGTGAGTTTTTGAAACAAAATCCGAAATTTATATATTTATTTAATTATGTACAAAAACTCATAATATAAAAAGGTTACATTAGTACACAAATAATAAAAAAATCTTAACTTTAGGCAACATATGGCTTGGCGGTTTCGTTTATACGTGCAACAGAAGTACCTAGGACTTAATTAAAACTTTTGCACTACTGGAAGACACTTGATTACTAATTTTATTTCACTGTATGTTGGTGCAATTCTACTATGCACCAAGTTAATATAGATATTATGATCGTAATTAAAATTGGTATATGTAATTATTTCGTGTGAAGACCCCTAGAGGGAAGCACAATTAACATGGCTTTAATTAAAACGCTAATCAATCCGAAATTACAGTACGAATAGATGTACACGTATTGATTTACCATTCTCTTAAATTAAAACTATTATTTCAATCTACTAAGATTGAAATGTTGATTATGATGTATGTTAAACGCTAGCTTAGCGCAGGCTTTTCCGGTCATAACCATGCTGCATACCTAACTATAATTTTCCTCTCTAATTGACCTTGCGTTTGGGTTACTCCTATGCGATATTTGAACACATACTCTCACTTCCACGAATTAACACGTGTTCAGTTAACAAAGGTTAGCCCATGTTGCAACACGTTGTGTTTAGCAGTAATAGTGAAATAACTTTCCATAACATTTATTATGTATATTAAGAAAAAATATTTGTGATTCTAAAAATTCAATAACAAGCTAAATAATACATTGTATCCCAATTAAAATGGTGAATAGTTATTAACATTGAATATTTTCAAACATTTTCAAACACTACGCAAGTTCTTAAAATTTAGTTGAATTTTTCATTGCACGACCTCAGAATTTATTTCAGAAATCTTTACACAACGTGAATGCTGACCACCTCGCTACATTAAATATAGTGAAAATGTGGTGAAACATTTTTAAAATAGTATAGTTCCTCTGAATACTAAGCTAAATTTATATCATTTTCTTAGCACGTAAACCACAAAATAAATGTATTTACACGCCATATTTTATTGCGATACATCACAATTAAGAGTTACATTAATTATTTGCCTAAAACTTATCAATTAAAAGAATATTGTCAGAGTGTTATGAAACGCCCCCTTTTGGTTCGTATATATTTAAGCGTGAACCTATTAGTCGTTAGCTTAAATAAAATTATACAATACTTTACACAGTCCGACAGAGAGTGTACCGATACTTTCCTAACTTACACTAAAGTTTCAAATTCTCTTACGTACCCATTTCGATGTGTTCCAATTTTAAATTAAATTCAGATAAGAATGAACTACGTGGCTGAAAATAGATGGTTTATATAGCAATCAAGAACAGAAAGAAATACACTACCGATATCAATATTTTAAAAAACTAGCTGCAGTTCCATCCGCTCTAATTTGAGACCCGCTCATAAAAAGTGATTTATTAAGCTCGCTTGAGAAAGACCACACGGCAGCTTGAAAGGTGACGTGATTATCAAATTAGCGTGCGCTCTAAAGTCTACAATTTACATAAAACACTTACGTTAGAAATTAATAAAAATATAATTGCTTGTTTTATTTACTATATTGGATATCAGTCACAAAAAAATTCATTAATTTAAAAAAAAATTATTACCATCTGCAATTATGTAACAAAAACTGAATAGACTCGTTTCGGTGACACTAAAACTTAAGTTTTTCAAGCGTATTTACCCTCCGGCAGCAACTAAACAATCCGTACATCCTCCGCAGATGTAATCCTGACATGCAATCTCCGGTTCCATCAATCAGGAGGTGGAAGCCCGCCTAGTAGAGGGAGGCATGTAATTATTCGCGGTATGACAGATCGTGGCGCGGATGAGGGACCTACAATTACAGACATATCAGATTCATATATAACAAAGTATATCTTAATTTTTGTTATGTAAAACCAATTACGTAGACAATGTCCTAATTGCCTTACGATTTCGCTTAAACTTATGCACAATAAGATTTTTATCGTATGCTCTTAAAGGACTTAAGATATAATTACATCTAGGTAATTTTTCATAAACTCAAAAATGGCAATCGTCTAATAAATAACTAGCGATAAGAAAGCGATTTGAAATATTATGTAACTAATATAGTTTGAAACAAACAAATTAGCAAAAATATTTGATGCCACAAAAGTCGTTCTGTAGGTCTTCTTTGTATATAAATTAATTGCGCATAATTAAAAGTTGAAAACGTTTATAATTCTCAATTCATTAATCCTCCTTTTAATAAGGGAAAATTTCATTAAAGGCTCTTTTCTTTAATTACTGAGTTTTTGTAAGCAGACGTGACTGGTTCGTGTAATATATTGATTCATTCTACATTTGAACAGGATAATCCAATACAATATGATTAACCTAAGAGATGTGTACTCATAAAAATACAAGCCTTTTTTTTATATTCAAATAATTATATTTTAAAAAGCCACATAAAGAATGTTTTCTAAATACTTCGTGTCTTCATGTTTTTATAAAAGTACTCAATCTAGTTAAAGCAAGTCTAAAACAGTGAGTAATTTTTGAGGGGTGTCGCCTGAGACAAGGCCGTCTATAAATATTATTCCATGATGTTTAAATTGTCTAAACATTATCCTCTTTAATTATGCGATATCGAAATATTAAGGAGTTTCTCAATTCGACTGTATATTATTTTATTTCTGTTATACGATTTTATTCAAAAATTATGAATCGTTATTTTAATGATCCTCTCTGTATTAGGTTATGTATGTTATTCGTTATCGTTATTGATATTATTACAGAAAGTAAGTATTTATTAACGACTAGCTTTCCGCCCGCGGCTTCGCCCACGTGTAGTTTGGTTAAGTATATAGCGTTTTTTAATGATCTCGACAGGGCTTTCTTTCACGGGCTAAAATCTTGTTAGAATTGGAATTATATATAGCCTGTGTTACTCAGGGATGAGGTAGCAGTGTTACAGGATCGGATGATTCAGGGAAATCGAGGGCAACTTTCAAATTAACGTACAGGCAATTACTATTCTGACAATTTTATATTCTAATAGTCATCTTCTTATGTGGATGAGCTGATGATGGAAGGTAAAACTCCTCAGCGGTTAAGAGTTGAAAGAAAATTCTTACGAAGTTATGAGTACGAAATACGTACTTGTGAGGTTATTACTTATTAGCTTGGCCAAATAATAAAAGGTAAACCTCATTAACGTTAAGGATGTAGATGGAAAAATGGGAGCGGACAAACGATAAACGTCCCTTCACTCGTTTCCTTTTACTTGTTGGTATAGGTAGTGTTCACTCAAAATAATCATAGGGTAAAACGTTAATGAAAGTTTGAAGTGCATGGTAGTCATTACACAATGGAGCATCTTAATACCGCGATGGATATATTTGGCCTAAGTAGAAGTTCTTTAAAAAAAAACTAAGACTCAACCTCGCACACTCACTCACACAGCAACACCATTGCACACACTGATACACACACACACACACTAAAATGTTCGTACTTCACATAGTTCTACTTGTTCATGTGTATATATATTTTTATTTTTGTTTTCTGTTCGTGTTTTTTTTGTTATTCTTTTTCCTGATCTTAGATTCTATTTCCGATTCTATATTTTAACCTTATTTTGGCTTTATTTTTAATCTATTTTTAATGTGTAAACTGTTTTTGATAAGCTGTATAGGTTTTAGAAATAAAAAAATAAAATAAATCTACGAATTTTATCAACGCCACCTATCGAGCACATTGTTCAACACTTCAACCGCGCCCGCGCGCACTGCGTTATTTGTTATTTTTGTTACCTCTCATAAGTTTTAATATTAAGATTAACTTATATTAGAACATATTTAACAATATATAACTAATCAATCAATATAAGTGTTTAAAAATTTTGAAGCAGTGGTGGAAGTAAATTTTCAATTGACCATAACTTCTTTTTCTCTTAACCGATTTTGACAAAATAAACTTTTGACAACGTTCCTAATTAAAACCGCGTTCAAATCCGTTCAGTAGTTTTCAAGTTATAACGTACCAGACAGACAGTCTGTCTGTCTGACAGACAGACAGACAGACAAGAATTCCAAAAATTGGTTTTTTGGTTTCTATGACTCTTCTTTAATTGCCTCCTTTCAGTTTTTTGGAAAAATATTTAATGTACAGATTTTCGATTTTTACTGTCTTATTATTAGTATAGATAATGGATTTTAAATATAATTAAATATACAACACGCTAACATACAAATATCGAACCTTTTCAGCATTCCGACATGGTAACTAGTGCGACCATTGAGAGGTCAATATATGTAATATGTAATAATAATATGTTCATTTATTAAGTAACAAAGACTCATAAGTGTTGGTAGGTACAATGATTGTTCACTAAAATATTAAAGTTTGCATATTTCATATTCGTACAAAATACACTCACCATGTTTCGTTAATTTTCAATTGATTTGCTCACGGCAATCTTTGACTTCCTGTATTGACATTATTATAATGTCTACATTACTCACATATCGAATCCGCTCCGGAATATAAACCCTTTTATCCCATAATTCATTCAATATGGCACGTATTTTCCGGGAAATTGAGGTATGTTTAATGTTTATATAACCTGTATGAACTGATATGAGTGATGGATAAAGTTTAACCCTGCTAAGTACAATCGTGCCAACGGGTGTGAACAATTTGTAAAAAATGTTATTCTCAGAGAACAGTTACAATTAAATGACTATTATTTTCTTAGTTGCGTATGAATTATTATGATATCGACCGTCTCCATTAACCGTCACTTCACCGCAACCACTGGAGCACTTTTACAATCGTGAAGGTGTGAATATATCTCTTTGTCTGTAAGGAAATTGTTTCGCTAGTCTATTAGCGTAACGTAAAATTAGGCTCAGTTTAAGATTACATCCAAGGAAACATGAAATACGGGATATTTTATAAGTGTTTATCATGTTTTTATTGAGTTATTTTTTTACAAATTAGTAATAAAAATCACTATGACTATAAAAACAATAGCAGCTTTCGTCGCGCGGCAAAATTATTTAAAAAAGTCTAACGTCTAAAAAACTATCAAACGTTTTTTAGTAAATCCAAATGTAGAGAAATACGTTGTAAAATAGTTTAGATTTTAGAGTTTAAGTGCTTAGTAATACATCACTCTGGTTAGACTTTGATATAAGACTTTGATGATGAATAGAAAAATAAATGAAATAAAATAAATAAAATAATAATAATAATAATTTAGAATGGGTGAATATAAAATATACTTAACACTACAAATGCAATTATAATAATTGTGTAATAAAGTTATATTTTTAATTAAACTTACCCTTTGCATGTCGTGAAGTTTGTTTTCTGTCTTAACATTTTATAATATTGTAAAAACCCGAAAACGAAAGTATTTTTGAAAGATCTAGATAAATAGTACACATCGAATTCCAAATGGTCTCGATTTCTATATTAAGTTGGCAAGCACAATTTTCTTTATATGTAATTCCAAGTGGTTCTTGTATTTGTTTTTATCGGAATTCAGCTTTGTCGCTACATGATCTTATTCGGATTATTGGTTAGGGAATACAAAGGAAATTGTGAACTAAATATTATCATTTAAGGGCATCCGTTGTCATTTAGGTTTATTGATTAATATTTTCATATACGAGTACACTACATGTATAGTTTTTTTTCTCGTGCTCTTTAAATCATATGCATTTTTAAATCTTAATTTTAAGTACCATTTTAAATATGTCCACTATTTTAATTCTAAAATCATACATATAAATGTAACTAAATTTTCGTATGATTTAATTTATATGTAAATCATACTAACAGCTCAAAGGGCCCTCATTTAGCAGCGTGTTGCGGACCACCAACCCTTAGCTCATTTTTTATGTAGATTGCGGCGAAGAAAGTTTCAAAATATCAACCGAGTAACATTCCATCGAGATTTGATGGTTAGGGGAAGTGATTTCATCTGTATATTTGGATCCTTATATTATACAGTCTAGTATTAAAAATTTTTTTGGGCATTCCATTTTTGCCTTGCTGGAGCATCGAAAAACACATACAAAACTTGTGGACAACAAGCTATGTCTTTGGCAACGTTTTAAAAAGTTACTAATAATTGTTACTGCCTAATAAGGCAGTGATGTTGTCTAATAAGACAACATCAAAAGTAGGTAAAATGAAAAACTAATATAGCATTAGTGTTACAATAAGTTGAGCTGCTAGTCTGATGTAAGACAGAGAATGGTACTTTTATACATTACAAAAGTATAATATATACGGGACGCTCTGACGACGATATATGACGATACTGAAGGCTACATATTCCTTTTATATCAAACATCCAGTTGGCCACATTTGACAAGTTTGCAACATCGCTGTCACAAAAACTATTAAAGTCAAATGTATCCACTATGCCCTGCTACTATGAACTTGCATTTTCATATTATTGTCGCTACCTACTTTAGATGCTAATATTCTGTAGTTGAACCTCAGCAAATTACAGCTTTCACTTGTAATTTGCTGTCGAGATGTTTTTCCGCATTTTAACTCATTTATTCCATAATGCCTGAATTTGCACGCGAACTGAGAATAAAAATCGGTACTGTGAATATTTTGTGGTAAAATTATTAAGCTTAACAAGCTTGTGCTTTTCTTCTATTATTTGTAGAACAACTTTTATTATTCTAATTGTATATAACACTTCAATTATTTACTCCTTCAAATTATCTCGTTGCATTATGATTTTTATACTTTAAATTGCTATCTGTCTTACCATGCTCAATGTTCTGTATATTTGTGAGAAATATTTAATGAATAAATTCTTTTATTTGCTATCTTTATATACGATGCATAGTTTATCTAAATAGCAAAACTTTAAACTAACATATTACGTCTTGCCATCATTAAAAAAAACCCAATACGTGGTACCGTTTACGAGGTATTTTTATACCTAATATACTATATATATTTAACTCACGGCTAATTGTACCAAATCTTATGATTTTCTCGAATTTGTTAGGTTAGGTTAATTTATATCATTCATTCGCTAAGCGTTATAAACATTTGGGTTAGGTTACGTATTGGTAAGGATTTTTTATCTTTTATTGCGCAAGGCCATAAATATTAGAAACGTCTATATTTCAGCCTTTCTTGTCATATTGAAACATATTTTTTCAATCGCTGGTTCTTCTTTACCAATAGTACAAAAATAAAAGCTATTACTTGTTGTTCAATAAGAACTACTATAAATTCAAATGTGTATTATATTCTCTTTTAATTAATTCTTACATCAAATCAAATTATTCGTAATAGTAATTGTACACTAAAAATCAGTCACCGCCGCAATTAGTTTGTGGTATTCAAATCTGTCACCAAAAATGTTTTTTTGAGTTTAAGCTGGCCGTTGAAACGGCTTCCACGATCAAGCCGCTTAAATAATAAACCACAATTTAATTAATATTTATAGGCTGTATTGATAACTTATTTAAAAGAACTAAATAATTTATGCATATAAGAGAATTGAAAGGCAACAAATTTAACTTCAAAAGGAGTTCTGATCTTTATGGCTTATCAAATTTTACGAAAGAACTACATCGAATTTGGGTCGTCGTTACATGACGTCATCGTTATGACTTTGGTAAATAAAATTTGCGTTCGAAATTAAGCTAAACTTTACCACTACTTTTCTAAATAAAACTTTTTCGTATTTTATTTATTACATAACTCGTCGTTTGCAGTGCTTTGCAGCAATCGTGTTGCAAGATTACATTTATTTTTCACCAATCGTAAAATTGTACACGATATTAATATTTTGGCAAGCATCAGCATAAATAAACCATTTGTATCATTAATACAGATAATATGATCTGAGAGGCGATGCGACGAAATTACTTGGCCTCCTTGGGGGCTTTTTGTTTTAATGAGCTTTCTGGATACTTGAAGTTTAATTATCCAAAGCTTTTAGATAATGTTTATGCTATAAATTACGTATTCTTATATACATAATCGTCGTTTATAGGGTTTTTTCTGTTCTTAGTAAATCGCTCAACTTTATATTCGTAATTTTAACCTGGTTCCTGGATGAGAACAATAAAAAGTTAAAATTAAGGTGTTTGACTTGTGTTTTATATTCTCTCGAACTGTTAATGCCGTCCTATTTACAGCCATCTATCATCAGACCCCGCTGAGCCCGACACGTCTGAATATGTATGGGCCATGGCTTATGAATGAAAAATCTATTTTAGTACATTATTCGCTAGTGGAAGTCTCATTAGTGGTAGGAAAAAAATCTTTATAAATTACTTTTTTTAATATACAAGTGTATTTTGGGCTCGAAACTAATCATTTACATGTTAATTAATAACTTATTTTCATTCTACTTATAGCATATTTCATGAAACTTAAATAAAGATTGAATTAAATAGAAATTAAAAATATTTAAACACATCCGGCGTAATCACACATTTTTTAATGTTTTGCGTACGTTTGCGTCGAAAATGAAAAACCACATTTCATACAATAATTTATTAACGTATTCCACTTTAAAAACAACACTATTAAAACAATTTAATGACAATATAAAGACGATTTCGTGCAAAGAATTGACTTAACCTTATGTGAAACACAGCCATAGATTAAATACTAATTTATTTTTACTAGTTACATCTTACCATAAATCTTAATAATATACAAAATGTGTTACAAATAATAAGTACTAATACAAAATATACGATGCGGTTAGATCCAATACCGTTAATAAAACCTGTGATTGTTATACAAAATTAATGAATGCAATTACATGAGAAATTTAAAAAAAATGTTTTTTTTAATTTTTAACTGGAACATATTTTCACGCAGATAATACAAAAATTAAATTTAAGCTTACATTTCGCACAACTCATAACATCCGTTTACTTTGTCACTTAAAACAATATAACGGTGAAGTTTTACATATTAATATTAAAATAGTTTAAAGTCGGATATATCATTGAAATTGGTACTAGAAAATGTCAATTTCATTGCGGTATTGCACAATCCATGATGGACGGTTATAGCGGTCAGTGACAGAACTATTATTGCGAAATATGGTTGAAAATAAATCTAGGTTTCTAAAGCCAAAGCGGTGGACATTAATTTCTGAATGCAGTTATATAATTCACGACTGTGAGATACGTTAAGTACTTGGGACAAATAGGGCACTTCCTGAAAGAAACGGCAAAGAGATTTCTGCAAACATCCTCACAGCCTCTGAATAGACAACATGGCGTGTGCAAATACGTGAAGTCGAGAAATAGAATTCAAGATATTGAAAAACATTTTAACCAATTGAAACGCGCTATATAGTTATAAAAATATAGAACAATTTAATAATTTAAAAATATTATGTCCAAACTAAAAGGATATCGGACTTGCATTTACTCGGTAAAAAGCAATACACTACGTAATCATCTGAGATTCAGATGTGCATTCTTATGTATAAGTAATATTTTTATTTATGTAATTAATTCTTAAAATATATAAAAACATGATGTTTTTCTATATTTTTATAGTTCCGATAGACTCATTGTCTATCATTGTCAATAAATTTAATAGTATATTATTTATAACATAGAGATGCAGTGCCTAAGTTAAATCATTATGTGAATTCTACAATTCTAAACACGTTTTATTTATCTAGAAAAAAATATTTACAAATTATACATAACCAAAGAGATTTTTTTAAGCATGGAATAGAGCGAACATTATATAAAAAAAACTTACCTACAGTTTTAACGTGTTATTAATCTCTTCTCACTATTTCAAATACAATTTCACAGAAAGAGGTGGAACAAACCATTCAGTTAAAAGAGTGCAATTCGATTAAACCTTTTATAAATAATAAACGCAATATTTTAATCAGAATTTGTTTATCTCGCTAAAATATGGACTTCGATTTTGACTTATATAGGAATTTTGTATTACAAAGCCCGCTCTATCTACATCGTACATAATCAATCCTAAATGTACAAAATATGAATTTAATGCTAAGCATATTAATCAGACACAATTGAATTATATTCATTATTAATATATGCCGAGTTTAACATAACCTATCAATAGTATAAGAGCTTTACGTGATTAATTTGGCACAAGGTTTATGTTAACGTACTTTCGTTACTTTGTTTGGACCATTGTTGTCCATAAAATAACCTGGGTACTTTATTAAACCAATAACATTCTAATATTTTTCTGAATCTATTAAGCCTAAAGCCCTTATACTAAAAATATTCTGACTATAAATCTCTACACACTTAAACTAACATCACCACTAACTTAACCTCATAAACATATTGTAAATAAAATACAAGTCCATAATACAAATGATAATTTTACTTCATAATCGATGTTTGTACCTGAAATAAGTTAATTAGTTTTACTACTGTAAGAATGTACTTATTAACCCTGACTTACATATAAGTTATGCATACATAATAAATATACATAAACTTAAATAGAAATCTCGTAAATAGATTAATAAATTATAATAAATTAATTCAATATTTTTATAGAGTTTTCCTTATTGTTACAGGTATTAAAAAACTGACGTGATAAATTGAAAACACATTTGCATAAAAACAATCTGTAAGGAAGATAAAAATTAATTTTATTACTGTTTTACGTGTTTCAAAATATTGTATAAATTGAAACCAATTGTGAAAGCTGTTAAAGTAAAATTACATTGATTATCAGTAAGTCCATAGTGAATCGAAATTAAACGCTAGCACTCACTCAGTTCTGGCACATCGCGTGGCCGTAATGTAATACAGGGGAATTGAACTTCTTAATTGCATTTCGCATTAATGAAATGAATAATTGATAATCACTTAGTTACTGAGTATTAAAATGCATAAACTGGATACATTTTCAATCTCAATATCTTCAAAGTCAATGAAGATATAAGTTTCTAGTTTAAGTTTTTTATGGCGAAAGAAAAGTCATTAAACTTGTTAGATAAACGCTTATTCACTCGCTTTTCTCAAAGCTTCCCGGACGTGAACTAGCGCAAAACGTTTACATTCGCATTATAATTGAATTATTTTATAAGTGGCGGACTACTGACAGCGAGCAATGAATAGATTCTTGGAGAATTGAAGATTTCCACTGTGCATTTCTGTTTCTCTATATATACTTAGTCTGGCCATAAATACTGTTACTATTCAAAAAAAGAAAATATTACGTTTGAATTTGGAATCTGTCATTTTTATATGATTGCTTGATGTGTTTTCTTATTTTCGCGCCATTATATTGTTAAATATTTTGTTATATTAAAATGGAGTGGGGTGATAAAGAGAACCGAATCGCTGTGATTGCCTTACATAAAGTAGGTATGGAGAAAAGTGCAATTTTTAAAACCCTCCACCCGCTTGGTATTAGTCAAATGTTTGTTTACCGGGCTATTGATAGGTACAATGATACCTCCTCTGTTTGTGACAGAAAAAGATCTGGCCGTCCACGTACCGTTCGTGTGAAAAAGGTGATTAAAGCAGTTAGGGAAAGAATTCGAAGAAATCCTGTCCGTAAGCAAAAGATTTTATCTCGGGAGATGAACATAGCTCCTAGAACCATGTCGCGTATATTAAAAGATGACTTAGGACTTGCAGCCTATAAGAGACGTACTGGTCACTTCTTAACTGATAATTTAAAGAAGAATAGGGTGGTAAAATCCAAACAACTACTTAAGCGGTACGCAAAGGGAGGTCACAAAAAAATTTTGTTTACGGATGAGAAAATTTTTACAATTGAGCAGTATTTTAATAAACAAAATGACCGTATTTATGCTGGAAGCTCTAAAGAAGCTTCGCAATTAGTAAACAGAGTACAACGTGGGCATTATCCCACTTCAGTGATGGTTTGGTGGGGTGTTAGCTATGAAGGGGTGACTGAGCCATATTTTTGTGAAAAAGGTATTAAAACGTCGGCACAAGTTTATCAAAATACCATTCTTGAGACGGTAGTTAAGCCTTTAACTAACACCATGTTCAATAACAAAGAATGGTGCTTTCAACAAGACTCGGCACCGGGTCATAGAGCTCGATCCACCCAATCTTGGTTGAAAACTAACGTTCCGGACTTTATCAGCACTGAAAACTGGCCGTCGTCAAGTCCTGACCTAAATCCATTGGATTATGATTTATGGTCAGTTTTAGAGAGTAAGGCTTGCTCTAAACGCCATGATAATTTGGAGTCCCTAAAACGATCCATTCGGTTGGCAGTGAAGAATTTTCCTCTAGAAAGAGTTCGTGCTGCTATTGATAACTGGCCTCAACGTTTAAAAGACTGTATTGCAGCCAATGGAGACCACTTCGAATAAACATTGTATATTTTTAATAGTTATATATTGATGTATTAAACTAACTCACTATGAAAGGAATAAATGTTACGTATAAAAAAAAATCGTGCTTTTCTTTATAACAATATTTATGGCAAGACTAAGTATACATAGATCTGCGTCTGGTCCGTCAAGGGAGCCACTTGTCCGACCCCTTTATGAATTTAATATTAGTAGGAATAATTTATACGTTTATTGTGTGCGTTTATGTTGTGTTATATTCCTTGTAATATATTTTTAAAGTATCAAATTTGTAAAATAGTAATTGTTTTAAATTATACTCACGTAACAAAATAATATTCTAATGTATTTGTAAGTTTATTGAAGTAAAGACGTACCTGCATTGGAAACGTACTTGGAGAGCTGTGTGCGTGAAAACAGAGTTAGGACAACAGCATCGTCACGGCGAACTGGTGGTTCCACGGGCAATACGGCCTCACAGCGAACACGCAATGCTCCACTCTCAGCTGGTGGAACAGCCACGCGAAGAACGCGCCATGACGCCCTGAGACCACCTGCTTGCGGCAGGCTTTGCTCCGTGCGTTGCCACGGCTCTTGCTAAAAAACGTTAAAAATTTATACCTTGTTAAAAAATATATTTTGCGAGACAAGTAGCTGACTAGCATAAAGAATGATAAAGCTTACACTACAAAAATAATACGACAAAAAGTTGCCTCGATATCAAAAGGACGCGAATATAGAAAGCTGGCAGGTGTAAGCGTTAACTGTTCATGTATTTAATCTTTTAACAAATTTGTTTCTTAACTAGTATTGCATTCAACTTCATTTTCCAAGTTCTATGACATGGATAATGCAGATTATGATCTTCAGTCACATACAAGTTCGTTTCAATCTTCTTACAATAAGCTTCTTAAGCTTGACGAATAATAGCAATATAAATATGTACTTAATAAAGTTGGATTATCAAATTTGAATTTCATCACAAAAGAATCATAATACAGGTAATTCAGCATTAATACGGGTTATCCCATATAACCTTAACAGTTAGTGCTTAATCCAAATAGATTGGTTTCCTAATTCCATTAGGGATGAGAGCAAACTGTTAGTCTAGCTTAACCATCTCTTGAATACACAACCATGCACTAAAATGAAGTGGTTCTGTACAGTTGTCCCGTAAGATCGTAGATCTTAGGCAAAGTTATCATACAGGGTTAAACATTTCTTATTATTTGTTTTATAACCTATGTAGTTTATGTAGATTTTCTCATTAACATACTTTTACATAATTCACCCAATTTACGCTCCTAAAATATCGATTTTTCGCGTAAATAGTCACGAAGTCGATTCTAAATCTTTATATAAAGATTCTTGATTTGAGCAATGTCAAATGATTTTTTAGCCTAAGATAAGTATGTTTACTAAGTCTAACAGCAATACCAGATGACGTGGTACGATCAAATAAATATTTTTCAAGTAATTATAAAATAGACACACTTTTTATTTGAATAGGCATCATAACTTTTGTTATATTTTTATAAGTGGATACTCTATTGTTACAATATGTACCTTTTGAATCTCGTTGTCAATATACCAGTTAATTTCAGCAGGTGGAAGGGAGTAGTCCGATGTACAATTTAGCAATATTTGCTCTCCGGGTTTCACCAATTTAGGAGCACCAATTATAACTGGGTCTCTTTCTGGCATAGCTGTAAACATATCACAGTTTATAACTGACTTCATTTAAAGCTTCTTATATAAATTACAAAACTTTGACTAATAAAGCCTCTAATTTAATGTGATCATATTCACCAAAATTAATTTAACTTTAATTCGTATACAACAAACAGAATATAATTATGCAACTTTGCATAAGATAAAGGAAACTGACCGACAACAGTCATATGCTTTGTTTGACGAGCGATCTGGAACTTGGGTCCTTCCGTAGATATCTCACAACTGTAAGCTGCTCTGGCGGCGATAGGCGGAGGCATCACACGCACCAGGCACCATTCAGCTTGGCACTCGCCGCCTTGCACCATAATGCCGGTCACGTTGAATAATCGGATTGAGGGCTGTTGTTAATAATACATAATTTATTGTTACAAAATATGTTTTTTTGCTTATAATGTCTGTTCAGATAGTGGGTGACTTCCTTTTATACTATTCATATAGAACCTTGCCTTTTGCGATGGGTTATACCGAAAGATCTCGTGCATATCTCTGTACCACTTCACAGAGTGCAGCTTCTGGTCATCCATTTGGAAATGACAGCTGAGTTCCGCAGCCCGCCGTGGGTCTGCGTAAAGCGGCACTTTCAACTGTGTGATCTTGTATGCTGAGGTCAACGCTGAAAAGAAAATAACTAATACTATCGGGATTGTTAAAATAAAACTAATGGATAAAATTTCATATGCTTATAAAACCAGTTTGTTTCGATAAATTTATCACTTATGTTATTTAGAAATAACTCATAGGGGTCAAATAAATAAGCGTTTTTTTTTATTAAATCCGTTTATGCTAATTAACTTACGCAAGAGAATATGTAATTCCCTCGTATTACTTGTTTCATTATTTAGAGTAGAACGTAAGTAATTTTCCATTGCTAGACTCAAAACTAATATTTTCTATGCATATTCCCATGTAAAAGGGCCTTCTGAGTATGTAAAAGAGACTTGAACTATACATTAAAAACTTTTTAATGAACTGTCTAGTTTAAAATACATAAAAGTAAAATTATAATTCAGACCTTGTACACATTTAGCTAATTACAGCGTGATCCCGCGGTCGGGTTAATGATACATTAATAAAATACCAACAAACTCTAGGCAATGTTAATTAAATTATAACAACAGTTCACCGTTTTGTAACGTAATATTGCATGACAATTTTAATGAAACATACAATAATTAGTTTATGCAATTTTACGGTATTTAATTAACCCTTACTTAATTATTTAACAATAGTAACTGTATAAATGTAATTCTTATACAGGTCTTAGTTTTAAAAATATTAGCTCCTTATATTAAATGATAGAAAATAATTAATCATTTTTTGATCCTCACAAACAATCAGGATAAAAAGAAAGTCTGTTGGTTGCACTATTTATAACTCAGGAACAGCATAACTGATTAGGCTGAAAATTTGTGTAGAGGTAGGTAGCTTAAACGAGAAGACGGACATTATATATAAATATATATATACATAACAGGTCGTGTATTCAGACAAAAAATCCGGTCCTAGAATCTCTGGATCGGCTCCCTGTTCGAAAATCATCTATTTAGACAAAAAGTGTCATGTACCACAAGGTGCTTAATTGAAGAGTGCAATTTATTAAATAATTACAAACCCGAAAACCTTAATATAATGAAAAATTGGCTTATTTATTGCCTATAAGGCGGTACAAATTTTGCCTGGGCAGCTAGTTTGTAATAAAAATCAATAATAACCTATTAATGTAGGTAAGTTTTGTACACTTATGAATCTGCCAATTCCCAAGGGATAATCAAGGGCGTGGAGCGAACGAGAAGGAGAAATTCTTTGCCTATGCTTCAAGTTACCAACTATGTATTAGGGATTGATATAATAAAAACAACTCACAAACACACTAACACCCAAAAAAATATGAAAATGGAATACGTACATAACACGTAACCTTATACAATTTATATGGCAAATCAATATGTTATTTGTATATAGACGTATACGAATAGGTACTTGACGAAACTATCGTAAAGTTCGTGCTCTGATATTGCGATGGTCGTAAACAAAACGTATGTCAACATATTTGGAGTTCCTTTAATTAAATCGTATAAAATAAACCAAACGTCTAATTAACTCGCACGGAGGTGACTAATTGTTTGTATCTACTGAATTATTATTCTAAAGGATATACAAAATCTATCTGTCTGATGGTGTTCACAATTAATTTTGATTTTATTATCCTGACTAAATAACTTTGAACCGACAAGATTACTGGATCACTGATAGATTTGGGAAAACCCCGCTTTGCCCGTGTGCAGGTAATTTAAAAATTAAGCCCAATCGCGCTTAAGTATGTAATTTGAGCGTGGGCGATATTGGCCCGTGGCGAACTGGACCATCCAGAAAATCACTTCTGGAATTACAAATTCCCTATATGTATAAAGTCTTTGAAGAAAGGTTTTGTTTCCATAATTTTCAGTATTTTATGCGTAATATCGTAAAAAGTACTAAAGTATAAAGTCTAAAAGGATTTTCGTTTGGATATAACATGTAGCATTTAAAAAAATTACACATATGGTTTATTTACCGCATTCCAGTGTCTTATATTTATTATTTCAGGATTCATCGTGGTTAAACGAAATTCGCAATGATTTGACGAATTTTCGTTCCATTTGAATGTGATTTTTCAACAGCACTCGTAATACAAAAATCAAAATAAAAAAAAATGTTCGAGAACTTTATTCTCTAGCAGATACTTAAAAAAAAATTAAAATCTATTATTTGTAAGAGTTAAAGGGCAAACCTATATATTCAATACCAATATGATTTCTAATTTGTGAGCTATTATTTAATGTATTATATTGAATGAACTTAAAATACCATATGCCATGTACAACGCTAAAAAGTTCAATGATATAGAGACCTATAACTCTTACAAATAATAGATTTTAATTTTTTTTTAAGTATCTGCTAGAGAATAAAGTTCTCGAACATTTTTTTTTTTTTTTGATTTTTGTATTACGAGTGCTGTTACATTCATAGGTAATTCTTTAAAAATGTAATTTATTTCTTTAAATAATGTGCGGCTTTGGTAAAATATAATTTTATTATCAACACGTGAATATTTACTTTAATAAGTTAGTACCCAGTGAATGATGTATGTAATTTACTCACATATTTCATTTTATTCATATAGTTTATGAAAATTAATTTAAAAAACCAACATGAAACATAGTTCGTTTATTCCATGTTTTTTTGAGTTTTATTTGATTTCCGTTAGGTATTCACAACACAAGGAATAACAAGACAGAATGATATTAAGAATTTAGTATACATTTTGCGTTCTATAAAACAGCTATTGCTGTTATTCACGAGCCCTCTGCTTAAATTCCCAAGGAAAGTATCAACTTACGCTTCACTTAAGAAAACAAAAAAATGCTTAATGCAAAATTTAATTTCACTAAAATTGGACTTTACCCGTCTATTAATTCAATACAAATATTATTTGGTATAGAAAATAATATTTGTCAGTCAGCTCCGATAAAGTCCGGAATGTTCGTTTCTAACCAAAATTAAGTGGATAGAGCTTTGTGAAGGGCGCCGAGTCTTTTACCACCCTATTTTAAGAATATTAATGACCAGTGCGTCTCCTATAGGATGCAGATCCTAAATCATCTTTTAAAGGCGCATTCTATTATTAATTCCATATCCCAAAGAATGATTACATAATACGGTCATAAGAATTTATTTTTACGTGATATACGTGATAAAATATTAATACATCTAAACAGACTATTCGTATGCAGTGCATTTACTAGGCAGTTATAGTAAAGGTAATTCAGGACTGAATTGTTAAACTAATCGATATCTATCTGCATTACCCAAAGCTAATTAATAACCAAGGCTAAGTGCTTTTGTATATTCAACGACTGGTAAAAACCACACAAAAGAGGACTTAATTAATAAAGTTTAAATAAAAATTATCATTAAATTTTAATGTTTAATCATTTTCTATGTGAAGATGAGATTGCTACAGACTGATAAGGTGGACAAAATAATTCAAGTCGTAAAGTTGCGACTTGCAGCTCGTGTTTCAACAAAACATGACACCAACATTAATTTTACAGTTTCATACAATATTAATCTAACTAACAAGGTTCATTTTTGATGGCAAATAAAATATGTCTCCTGTTATACAGTTTATACATTTATTATTATGTCATTTATCCATTTATACAGTTAATTATTATGTTCCAAATTTGCCTCTTAATAAATTCAAAAACTTTATTAACCAAAATTTGTTGAGCCTTTTCAATTATACTTAACTAGCTGAATCTGTTGCGGGTATCTCAGACGGATTTATTTTGGAACCCTCTTGCTCTATATATAAGAAAATTACTGACGTACACAAGTGACCGCTGATACGATACTATGTGGAAAATATATAAATGTTACCAGTTACTTAATGATTGTATTCTTGTTTCTTCTTATTTATTGTTATTAAGGATTGTATTGAGTTCCATTCAGTTGGTAAAGAAAAATCATTTTTAATTTGATTATAATTCTCTCGCATTAGTTATTATCAAATTGTCACGTTATAGGTGTAAAACAACGTTTGTCTTGTCTTCACGACGCGCCTCTGGCAAACAGCCAGCTATATTTACCATTTTTTTCTTTTATATTCACAAACAATGTGTTCAAGAATATCCAACGGCACAGAAAATAGGATTGATATCAGTTTATGTAAATGGTAATTCTCCTTTCAAGGAAACAAAATAAGTTTTTTCATATTTCTTTTATAAAATAAATAAAGCATCTAGCAAACATAAATTATATAACATAGCTTGCAAAGACTATTTCAAACACTGAAAGTTCTTTATTAAGTTATAGATTTCATATAATCAAATCCTCAATCATAAAATATATCCCCAAATTTTTGAAATTTCAACCGTTAGGTAACGTACGATCGATGATCTGCGGTTCATAACCATCATATTAACATTTTTACCAGTTTCCGTTAAGTAAATGAACTATGTAATTAATAAAGTTCTTAAGAACTATATATATTCACTTAGATGAAGCTGTCGACCGTAAGCTTCACCGGTTGCCCTTCGTTTGTTTACGAGTCCTAACACTAACTCGTCGTTATTTTCATCGCAGCGATAAAGATAAGATTAACAAAAATGTTATAACAAGTTAGAGAGGCAATCAAATAAAACGGTTAACTGTACGAGGTCTCTGTACTCTGATTGCTAATCTGTGAAAATAAACAAATAAATAAATAAGCGTTTATTCACTTAACATTCAGTTAATTTTATTAGACATAATAAATATATCATTTATTAGATTTTAATTCATTAATAAGCGAATATACTTATTTTAAAAATCCTTTCTTAAAACTGTTTGTGAAGTGTTACATAAACATTTAATTGTTCAAATTACATCTATACTAACTAAATAAACTAAACTAAAAACCTAACTTTTCAAACTCAAAATATCTTTAAATTTGTCTTTTTTTTGTCTTAAAATGTCCCTTAAATATTCTCTTTTCCTCATATATATATATACAAAAGATTGATGTACAGTACTTTACTGGGAGGAAAAGCAGACATACAAATTTTACCTTTACTTTTAATATTATAGTCGTGTTTATCTCTACTAAATGAAAAAATATGCATGTAAATATTCAAACAAAATGTTGATTAAAATATATCGTGAACGTAATTAGCGAACACCACTTTTTAGCTAGTGGCTCGCAAATGAAGTATTATAGCACGTACAGATGTTTTGCAAAAAAAAAATCCGCCGCTTTACCCTATAAAGAAGGAATTCGTATGACATAATAATATAAAAATAACTAAAGTATACGATTTTTGCTAAGTCTAAGTCGATTCCGTGGTTACTAATCCTTCTGACTGCAAATGCAAACGTACTAATACTAAATTTTCAGCAAAATAACTTTACAATGAAGCCCCCTTTGTAATTTGGAGTCCAGTGATAATCCAGACAATACCGTAACATCTAAATGTCACCCATACCATTCAAAATAACAGGTAGATTTTTTTAACATTCGGTAGAGCGAATTCCACACATTTTATGTTTTTGATGTGTACTGCTTACTTCATCATCAATCTCCTCCTATCTATCTACTTTAAAAAATAAGTTTCAGCACACAATATCTATGTACATGGTAAGGTAAACTAATATAAATGAGAAATAATAATGGGTAAATAGATCCTTGTGAAACATCCATTTGCATTACTGAGCCTGAAGACGTTTTGTTAAAAATCCTTTTTTATATTTTTATGGTTTTATATTTTATTTGTACTTATCAGAACAAAATATCATAGACAATCGTCGAATCGGTATAACACAATCGAGAACTGGCTACAAGCCAAGCCACCGACGATTGTGACGATCTCTGCGGTTTCCTATTTCTTACGGTCCAATGGAATTAACAGTTAATCCTATGATCGTAGCCAATCGAAACAGTTACTGCCAGCTACACTTTAAAATTTATTTCCAGCCGTAAATTGGGTGTTATTCTTTTACATGAAAATCGAGTGTTGACTAGGCAAAAATAACTTATTGTGATTAAAATGCGGCAATACATTTAATACGATTTATGAACACATTATGAAAAAGTTATTAAATTTTATAACGTTTGCAGTATATTTTAAAAACATAAAACTAGAGCGCTCTTTATTGCATTCCTTTATGCATTTAATGTGAATGTGAAGTTCTTACATATTTTCTTATACACTCTGAAAATTATACGTTATGTTTTGTCTTGTAGGGAGATTAATTAAGGCATTGTATGTAAAATTGCACAAATTATGCATAACAATGGTAAAGGTATTTCTTAGTTATAATAACATGACTCTTTTATTAAAGAGAATTAAACTTTTTTCACGATTTTTTTTGATTTTGAATTTAAACCCTTAGACGGGTTTAAATTCAAACGAATATTTTTTTTAAGAGATTTTGGAAAGAGATTTTGTTTAAATTTTGTTTTTACAATAATATTTATGATAACAACCCACCATGTAATCATCGAAATTCATTTAGGAAATATCAAAAATTCTGAACGAATCTTAAGAATCCTTAAGAAATCAAAGGCACAAAGGAATTACACGGTAATAACTAAACACAACAACGAAATCAATGCAAAAGTGTTATAAAATGCTTAATATTAAGCGTATGTATTAAGGCGTATACTAATAAAATTTATTTTTAATATTTTACAGATGATAAACGAGGAATATTAATAAAATTAAATATATACATAGAACACAAAACAGGTAGACAAATTAAACTTACCACACACTGCTAATAGTATGAAAACCTTCATCCTTGCTATCACTGTCACTACATACTAAGCAATATTTTACACTTTATGTTTTATATCACAACACTAAAAATATTCATCTCTGGATCCGCTTATACATAAAACATTCATAGTAATCTATAATTAATTCTTAAAATTAAAGTAATAAGTTGTTTACAAGTGTCCGTACACGGCCGATTTCTGCTACGGAATGTGTTACGGAACGTGCTACGAGCCACGAGTTTCTACGCCGAATGCCCTTGTTCGTTCCTTTTGGGCATAGTCATGCGCACAGCGACACCGAAGCAGTATTAAGTTTTTAAACTTTGACAATAGATTATCGGTAGAAGTAATAAATTAGAACATGAGAGAGGCGGGAAGTTATTTGCAATTTTACTATTAACGAAAATTTTATGACAGTAATATAATAATTACACACAGTCGAGTGAAACGTTAACATATGACTTATAAATCGCTATCCAATTTACCAAGTATGATACTCGTATACCTCATGCTAGTAAACTTCTATTTGGAACCTGTATACAATTTAGAGTATTTCAGAATGAACTTTAAGTAAAGTTTATGTCGCGTTGAGGTGCGTGCATTATATTAAACCCAAAGGCGTTCGTTAAATAATCATTCGGCGTGGAGGTCCAATAGGATTGACGGCTTACTTGTCTAACCTACGAACAGGACTTTCAATATTAACTTAACCTATCCAAGCACCAAGCTCAAACCGTCTAGTGCTTTTTTGGTTATTTATTTTTATAATAAAATAAAACGAACATTAAATATTAATAAAGCAATTACATTTTATCTAAATCTTATTAAAACCATATACGTGCGGCGTCTACACTATCCATCATAGCGGTGTCACGTGATTTATCTCTCGTACAACACGTGTAAGGTGTCAGAATTTCATACCTGTTATTTTACTCTATGATTTGTAGGTATATGACCTAAAAATTGCATAATAATTTAAGATATTGAATAAATATTACCTAAGCCTTATTGCATTATTCAAAATATTAGGGATCTTTTACATTATTAAATTAGAAGTTTGTAACATTTCCGCAAATATGATGGAGGTTAGGATAAGTATAAAATAAGAAAGGGAAGTTCCGTATATAAAATTACAACCTCCGGGATCAAGCCTGGTTTCTGAGGGCGTGCCTACTATTGAGAGTTATTTATGGATATGTTATACATTAAACATATATTTATTCATGTAGGTTATGAACGTCGCAGGCAAATATACTCGTAACATCATAAATAATAAAACCTCCAGGCTTATATGTTATGGTTTTCCAATTCACATTTTTCCCTTTAAATTCTAGTTTTCGTTTTTTCTTTTAAATTTATACACTATCAAAGTTTTAACAACATAAAACAAAATAAGGAAAATTTTGTCCCCATTTTCATCACTTAATAAATCGGTAACAAAAATCTAGGAAAATTCAAGGAATTTTTTCCATATGTAATAAATATTTTTATTAAACCACAAACTCAGCTTCACAGCTTATATACACACAATATAAGTGAAATAATAATTACATTGCATTGTTTTGTAGTTTCTTAGATCTTCAATTATTAGGTACTTATTAGTAAAAGCTATCACATGATAATCGATTACGGATTTGACGGAGTTTTTGCAAAAGGGTGTGAAATCGCGTGGATGATTTATGGCTTAAAATATATATCGACAGTGATGAACAGCGATCGCTAACGACCGATCAAAGTAATTCGTCACCACGAGATATTTAAAAATATTTATAATAGTCAATTTCATATAAGCTCTACGCATTGTAGGTTATATAAGGTGATAAGGTGATCGTGTGTTTGATGAAATCCTGCGCCTATTTCCTAAAACATATGCTTTTTTAATGTTTAAAAAGGTCACTTAGCCTTAAATTCAACTCATCATATTAAACGGATAGTTCTATATATTCTAGAATCTAGTATTATTTTGAATGAATTCTAGAGCATTTAAGTTCCTAAAAAATTTTTCGTAAAAACACCGTAACTTTAGGTATTATAGCCTAATTTACTTGTCTTGTTGTAAAATATTCAGCCTATTGTTTTATAAAGTGTTAAGTCTGTAATACGTGACTTTTCATGAGCATGAGCTTCTCTCATACTGAATTGATTTTAAGCAAGAAGTTTTATAAACTTTCTAGCTCACTAGATGAGCATCGTCAGCGTTGGTGAAGTATAATCGCCAGTATACTATAAATAATATAGGCTAATAAATAGCCAAGCACAACTTTTCTCTGTGAATAACTGATAAAAAATGTCAGTTATAGTATAATAGCAACATTGATATTAGCACTGAACTGTTTTGTCGAACTACTTACTGATATCAAAGGGTTTTTTGTAATACTTTTATTGCAATACCATTTTTGTTATTAAAACCAAAAGTAAATGCTTTGGTCGTTAGAAAGTTTTATTTAAGTTTATTTTTGTTATATACATAAAAACATGCCAAAAATATAAGCGAAAGTTATTTTTTTCCTCTGAATCCTTCTGCCTTATAAAGGGTTAAGTAGTGCTGCAATCTAGTACAGAGTCGTAGACTTACCTGACGCTTCAATAACAATGAGCTACCTGGCTGCCGACGGCTCGAGAGTCGCTCCAGCTAGGACAACAAATTGAAGGACAGTGCAATGTGTTACACACTTGTAGCGACTTATCACTACGTATATAACCTAATAAATAGGTCACGTCAACACGCTCAGCCAACGCTCTTAATACCATTGCTCAGCGTAAACATGAATAAATTACTAACCTAAGCTTTTGTATTACGGAAATATTAAATTGAGAACAATTTTAATGATGTTGTCATCTTAGAAAATACAGTACTATTTCTTTTACCTCCTTTACGAATTCCGTGTATTAATGTACCCTTTGACAAATCTCTTTGAACGGGGCGTGTGAATGAATGTGTGCACTGAGGCGTATTACGTGGCGGCCTAGATAAAAAGTTGACTTGTGACTTACATCTCAAAATCGATAAAGGCCCAGCGTTTATATATTATTATCATCAGACTAACTATAGAGAATAAAGACTAATAGAAGTGCAAAAATATTCAAGTTGTAGTTGTGTAGTGAGTTGTGTAATGAACACACAGCTTTGAGCAACATTTACAAAAATATTTCTATATTATGGACCGATTGACTGACAGTTGAATCGAATATTCCAATTTCTACTAGGCATTGAATGTACGGTTTGATTAACCCTCGTTAAATGTAGTTGCGTATTTCCGGTTTTTGTTGTTGACATGTTGTATGTCGCAAATTGGAAACAGCTGACAATAAATACCAATCGTTAATTACTTTGTTATTTCATATTAATTTGCTTTCTCAAAACATGCGTCTTAAACGTAATTTAAGTAAATATTCATAAATATTCGTATTTAAGTTCATTTAATGATTATCTGAATTATAGTTCACCAACGTGGATTTGGCGGTTAACCCTTGAATTTCGCTTTGAAATTATCACAGTTTCAAGCACTGAAACTTTTCTTTAGGTGATAAACGGTCTCACAAATTGGTCACATTTATTCAGCTCCGCAGAAACCACTTTAGCGGTATTCATTCTATGCTTTAACATGCTCAGTACGACGCACAATTCAAACCTTCGAAACGATAAACCTAAACCCAGAAAAACTACTAAACATTACTACTACTATTTTAAAATAGGAATGATTAATAATTGTAAGATTAAACTAACTTTTGTTATGATTAATAAATAATTTGTTAATTGATTAATAAATATTGACGTTATAAAAAGTCCATACAAAAAACTCAGATGTCCTTATTTGTATTAATTATGTATCATTAAAAATATACACTGAACGTTCAAAGTTACAAATAGAAGGTTATCTAAATTGACGAAAAGTGCTGGTTACTGCAATATTTTTACTAACTATACCCAAGGGAGTAAGACCGAAATAGAACCCTCTAGATTCCAATAAATAGTCGATCACAACCCTAGCAGGTGATGGAAAATACTATCGACAATCGAATTTATCTCCACTTTTCTTTACGATATAATGTGCTCAAACGAGGTCGCTGCAAAAATTTGCATCTTTCCTCGCGCAAAACCTCTTCTTTCTTAAAATTCGACAGGCCACGGGACTTGACGCATCGAAAGTCACGTTTTAAACATTAGAAATTATGTAACAACAATTTTACTCGACTTTCTAGTTTAAATGTTATAAAACAATGTATGCAAATTATATAAACGGAGACCAATGTTAAAACGGTGCTTGGTTGTTGGTTATTTGTTTCTTTATTATTTATATCGATCTGGGGAACCAAATTTCAAGCTTATAACTTAGAAGCCTATAAGAGGGGACTTGTAGAAAAGTTATAAATGTTATATAGTGAATAATTCAATCGTAAGAGTCGGAAAAACTTAAAGAGGAGTGGTAGTGTCGCAAAGGATGGACACTAATCACGGTTCTTATTGGATTTCTTACTTGATAGAAAAACACTTCGCATTGCTTCGGGCAATTGGAAATTTTCTAGATAAATCTATATAAAGCTCCGCTCTATTATTAAAAGGATATTTGCCATGAAGAATGTGTTTTATCTCACCCAAAACTTAATATATTTTCTCGTAAAAATCTGTGTCTGTCTATCGGGCAATATTGTCTTGCTAGCTTTTATAACCATTGTCATGCACCATCCATTTTTGTCCGTTAAAATATAATACCAAATATCCAATAAAAAGAAATACGGAAGTATACACAACAGAAATCAACAAGTATATAAATTAAACTCACCATTGAGAACAGGAGTTCATAATCGCTCATTTCGTGAGTGGCAGGATATTGTGTAGTGTAAGTTTAGCGTCAACAAAACAGTTTGATGTAGTTCGTTCGAGTTAGACAGGCGAAGGCTTCTGATATTTATGACAACTTTGCTTCAATACAAACACAAAGTTCTAAACTAGCTAAACCCTTTGGGAACACTCGCATCGAAACGGAAATCCCTTAATTTGCTGAAATAGAATAGTTTTAATTGAATCTTAACGCTTTAAGGATGTTAATTTAGAAGATAAATATAATCTGCTAACTTTATAATAGGCTTTTAGCTATAATTTAACGAATTCATATTAACTCTTCTTTAAAGAATTATTGGAAATTACGTATCGAAATATTCATTGTCATACTGTGTGTATAATATTTAATATATGAAGTTTCAATGTTTTCTGTTAATCTCTTTTATCTTCTGTGTAAAATTAAGCTTAAAAATTAATTAAGCACTTGCGATTTAATATTATAGTAATTATACTGACAAAATGAGGTTTTATACGAATAATTACCGCGCCACATCTTTAACGTACACATAATTATAATTATCTTCGTTGAGGGATTAATTGCTTCAATCCGTAAAATCTAGTGAAAGCGGTGACAAAGTGAATTCAGATACAACTTTTCCTAAGATTTGTTGCTATATTAAGCAACACAATAATGAAATAATTCCCAATCAAACATGTACGCTTTAAAACATTTTTTTCATGTACTTTTATCGGCTTTTATGTCAAGAAATTGTTAGAATGGCTCCTGGCATATAAGTTTATCGGGAAATTATCTGATATTTTTTCAAATCCAATTATATTCTATTCCGAGATATACCAAGTAAATATTTTTTTTCTGAACTGTAGAAATGCTTGTTTAAAAAAAGATTATATTTATTGACTCAAAAATAATACGAAAAGAATTAGTACAATAATATTTATAAGATTGGTGTGGGAAGGGATTACAGAGATTAGGAGGAATATAATTAATTTGTTATAATATTTATTACCTGCTAGTTGTTGAGAAAGGAAAATAATACAAAGGCTCTATCTTTTGAAAAATAGAGAGGTGGTTAAGTACTAAGTTACAAAATGAGATAATAATCTAGTGACTAGTCAAATTCCATCCATGCATTGTTATAATCAAGTTGCGGAGCCTTCTGGGCTTTACTCATTTATATTAATTTTATTGCATATAAAAAGAAACACCTAACAACATAAAACAAATATGTTAGTATTATAAATGTAGATAAGGAAAAACTTGTCTGATAACATAGACAGGAAAGTAATAAACATAAACATTAGACTGTTCACGATGACGAAATGTTCATGTCGGTTCGATTTTGCTGATGCGGTTAATCTTAGTTGTGAGCTAATAGTTGTAGAAGGTAAACGGAAAGTAACTAATGGTCAGAATGTTCTGCCCTTTTCTTGTACTTGAAACTAGTAACCTCCACTCCAACCAAACCTATATAGACTTGCTAGTAGGAATTTGGAAAATAGGCATCGTTTATATATTATATGTATATATACCACCCATGCAGCCAATACATCACCCACCCACTCCATATCAATTTTCATCGAAATCAGTTCAGTAGTTTAAGCATAACATACATATACATACTTACAGACAGAGTTACTTTCGCATTTTTAATATGAGTAAGTATGGATAATCTAGTACCAACATCTGTATATAATTTTAGTATGGTTACAACTTTAAAATTATAAGGAGAAAATAAGTTTAATAAGACCAGTAAGAATATTGTGTATATAACATTGCAACAAGGTATTGTGCAACCTATAAAATATTTCCGAGTTTAACAAGCAATAGCGACTGACTGGCTTCTTAACGTTTTCCTTTGAATACTGTGATAACACAAATGGCATTTTAGATTTCTGGTATTGTTAAGAATTGTATTTCTAAAAGCAAAATTTTTGAAAACATAATTTTAAGACTAACTATCCTTGCTGGATATATTCCTATTTGGAATTACAAAATTCTAAAAGAATATCTGTAAAAGCAACTTCTATTATTCTTTATTCAAAAGATTTTTCAACTTAATCCTTAAATCAGCCCGAATTTTTTTCATGCACTCCGTAGCAAGTAGAGACATTATCGTCTAACGTCGGCTCATTAACTCGATAGTACGGCTCTTTTGATAAATTCACCTTTTAGGTATCCTTATATTCTTCTTAAATAGGTCCATCAGCAAGAAACTTTTATCATATAAGTTCAGATCTATTCAACGTTTGTGATGTTTTATAAAACTGATAAGTTAATGTCACCAATAGTCTATATTATAGAATAATATTATGTAAGATATTCCATGTATAGAATTTTTTAAAGAGTTAATTAGTAAATGGTTCTGTTTTGAACACCTACTTAATCTTATTAACGAAAAAATATTAAATTTATTATCTATAAATCATATTTATAAATGAAATCCTGACGCTTAGTTTTGACAAAAGTTTTGAAAGAAGAATTAAGATCGATAGTCAAATCTGAACACATTAAACAACAAAATTAAAAAAATTATAAACATTAAAAACAGTGCTAAATAGGACAATAGGACAATAGGACAATAAGACAATAGTTAATAGTGGAAGTTTAGGGAACGGGATAGTTTAATAAATTTATTTCTATCGTATAACTAAATATCATCAACTATCATAGAAAAGGGTTTTTAATTACGTTTCAAATTGTAAATGAAGAGTTTTGTAATTAAAATAAAAAGAGTTAAGTGGAAACATAGCGTTCAGTAACAAAGACACAGGTAATAAATTAAATAGCTCAGAGATGAAACTCCTTAGGCGTACGTAAGCTTAACAAATTATAATTTACAGATTTGTCTAGAATATCTAAATAAATGTCTTTCATGGCTTCGCTGTCGAAATGCGATATTAAATATCAAAAATATAAATAATAAAACCATATATATAACCACACAACCACCACGAAATATATTTGTATACAATTAATTTTCCTAACAATGGATTTATTTTATAATTGATCCAATTGAAATAGAACAATAAATCTGCTAAGAACAATAAGCGTATTTCAAGATGGTCGAAGCCCATTACAAACACGGACTCTTCGTAAATAACAAAACAATCAAATAAACGTTTGCATGAAAAACGAAGATGGCGGAAATGATGGAGTGTGAGCTATTTCAACAGCTCGAGTGATCAATATTTTTATTGAACTCGTTAACATCGACGTTACAATTTATATTGTCTTAATATAATTAAAACTCCGATTTGTTACGCACACTAGGTAATGATTTTCATCTAATGCTAAGATTCATATCCGAAATTCACACTGATTAAACAAGTTGTAATTAAATTTTCATATTATTTTTTGTGAATTATCATGTCAAAGTAAAACGAATGATTGTTTTTTAATGTTAAAAATTATCAATTATAATAATTGGGAATATTATACGCAAACCACTTAGGCCATTTTCCTATAATTTACATTATTAAAGGATACCCAGATCAGTTTCATTAATTTGAGATTATTATTCGATAATCTCTTGTCACAATATTATTACTTGTTTAACTCTTATTTATTTTTACTTTATATAGAGTTCAATTTAAGCCCATAAATGAACAAGTAATATTTTAACAAACACAAATTAATTAGCTATACGCAGCATTTAAATAAGAAAATCATACTTACATGATAATAGAGCCTAGTACCTAACAATCAGACATACCTAATGCGACATCAATTAAAGAGCGGCGACGGGTAAATGAAAAAAAAACTCGTCACAAAGGATAATAAAAGAGTAGTAATTAAAGTGTACTTTCCGAATTCATTTAATGTCTTTCTTTCCTCATCACGAACGGGATTCACGAACTTTAGGAATGTTTAATATGATGAAACTGCGAACTGATTCTACTTTTTATTCAGTGTCGGTCTTTGTTTGAATAATCCACCAGTTAATGTTGTTTTAGGCCTAATGAGTCCTCTAAAGTTTTGTCACGATTTCGACTCATTGATATACTCGTTAGGTAGGGATTTTGGCAAAATACGTTTTATAAATAAATATTGTAAAGCTGGCAAAGACTTTTGGATATACGAATTTAAATAAAATTTATACGTATTTACCAATTTATGTCAATCAGTCCTAGCTACATACTTATTGTAATGTGACCTCAGCACAAACTCTATAAATATTCAAATGAAGAAAACATAAAAAAATATATTTAATAAGTATTTTCAATTTTTGCTATTACTTATATTTCTATTGTTATAGAGTAAAATCTAAATAAACTGTTTCGATTTCGGATAAGCAATGCGTAAGCACAAAGTTACATTAACCTCTGTATTTGTTTGTCCTAATAAATACAATATAAACTTTTCGAATTATAAATATCTTATAGGTACAAGAGCTAATTTGGTCAGTAGTATGTCGAGAGTGATAATGCCGAAGTTTTCTGCGATATGACCATCTAATCTATTATTGGTCGTTGCTATATCTCGAATAGCCTCAATAGGATTATCTCAGTTCTCTTTAGCTACAGTTTAACCTTCTTTTATTTGACGATCGTAGTTGAGCTATAACTTGTGTCGGCCGGTACCTAAAATGTGTTTTACGACAGTACCTAAATTTATAATATTTATGTTATACTTCACATATTAACTGTCAATAAGGTGGAGACAACTATTTGTAAAATGCGATAAAAATAATAAACATATACGACGAAGGAATTAACAATTTACAAATTTCTGCCTACATATCACAGATAATATGAAACAAAATGCATTAGTTAAAACGCCCGGAGGTGTTTATACTCTTCGAATAAATCTTTTCGAAAGGTCCCTTTAGTTAATAAAGGTAATGAAACAACCTTTAAGCTCTTAGAGACACCTTTCAGAGGAAGGTAAAGTAAAATTTATTGAACAAAGGGCCACTGATAGGCGTATCGATTCTGCACGGTTATTACTGGTCTTGACAATCGAAATCGCAAAGCAATTATTGCTGTCCAGACTGGGCATATTGACAATTATTAGCAAGATCGTATCATATATCGTATGTATTGATATTATTCCAGCTTCTCTGTTGGTTTTGGTTAGGTATCAACTATATCTGTTTTTTAAAAGTAATCAGGAGTTAGGTACATATATATTTAAATTGTTCCTAACATATACAAAAACATACTCATGAAGAATTACTAAAGTTATTATTTATCGCATAATTATTATTAAATTAAATAAACAAGAAGTTAAAAATTTAATTTAAAAAAACAAAGTCCATATTTGAATCGGTTAACAGCTACGAACGCGCGGCTTCTTTACGTCGTAATAAGACCACCGGTTTTTTGTTTCAATGTTTAAATATTAAAGCTCTCTTTCGTGATATTTCTTTTTTCCTCGCTTCAATAATTTATTTTAACTAGGGTATGTAATATAATGAGCGTGTCTTGTTTGGCAAAGCAAAACAAACATCGTATATGAATTAGAGTTTGTAAATGTTAAAATGTTAGAATTCATAGGCAAGATTTAACTTTGTGACTGTGATAATTATTCTCTTGGCTGACTCTTTGCCTCAAATAAACGTAATCAACTTTAATCTTTATTGTAAACACCTTACAACTTTACTTTATTCCGCCTTGTATTTATCTATCTAATCTCCGCCCGAAGTTTTAATCAAACGTAAACTTTTATAGAACTAATGTAAAATTAACTAATTAAACCGCACGACCCTAGCTAAAATGTTTTAAAACTTTGCTCTATCTAAGATAAAACTTTTTGGAAATAAGGTAGGAGTATTTCATAGACAATTATTTATAATTAGCCGCGGTCTATCAATTAATCCTTTATCAAACTGAACTTGAGGGTGTTTTAGTAACGTAGTTAGTAGACTCATAAATTGATTTTTAAATACTTAGCTTCTCTGTAGTAGCTATATAGTTTCCAAAAGATACATCAATCGAATCCTTAGGAATGCTAAAGATTTGTCATTTTCAACAAAATATAAGAATGTAATACGCGAGTGTGTACAATGCAGTTAAGGTATATTTTTTATTAATTCACACAATTCATATAAGTTTAAAATGTTGGGTACTAAATACTACTAATATGATTACTGGATTGTTTTTATTACTTACCTTATAAAATATATAACAATGTTATTTAGAATGTTTATTATATAGTGACTTTATATATATTTAAATTTAGAAGCATTCAAACCTCTTACAAAATTTAAGAGTATGAGTACCTGAATGTCATTTCGGCAAAGTTCTATTTTCTGCAAAGTGCACAATAGACGTAAAATGTAGATACTTATCACACAGAAACGACAAAACTTTTACAAAGTAAATAGCTGATATTTGAGCTGAGTAGGAAGAAAGACTTCGAACTTTTATACTGGGTTTAGGGTTAAGTTAGCTTCGGTTACAATGTTTTTAGTCACTTATAACATTGTTCAAGTTACATATCTTTTATTATTTTTTAATAGGGAATCACAAACTATATGTAACTTACGTTTACAAAAATTGTAAGTTAAATAATATTAATTCGCATACATGTATGTGTAAATATCGACTCCCTAAAATTGTATCACTTTGAGAAATAATAAAGTTAAAACATTTGTTGCGATTATTTAATATAAAATAAATAAACAGCACAAAACAAAGAACCTGAAATTAAATACCGTACTCACAAAAAAATCAATTTCCTTTCATTTCAAAACTATCTCGACTGAAACGACAAACTACAAGAAATAAGGCAATAAGAAATACTCATTCGCTTTATAAATACCAAGCTATTGGTTCTGTATTTAATAAGAAGTTATTCAATATTACGAAACAGTAGATCTTGTTCTCCTTATTATTCTGCATCGAAGCAGAAACCATGAGGTTTGTAAGAATAAAAGTTTGATTAAGTTATAAAAAGATGTATTTTTATCATGTATTAATTCAATTAATTGTCCACTAAGTTTTTTAAATAAAATAATATGTCATGGTATTACAATTATTTTCATTAAATATCCAAGAACCAAGAAATATCTTGGTTCTAAACTGTCAGGAATTAGAGTCAGAATAGATAATATTTTTATACTATAATTATAACTATTTTCCTGTACTTTTCTTATCACATGTACAACTAACGAATTGCAAAAAATAATATTTAGATACTTATTAAGATATTTATCTCTACATAGATCTTAAAATATTTTTTGATAGTTTCTGAATTGTATCGATGATATCTACACAATCTAAGGCTACAATATAACAATTTGAACTCGTGACCTCTCTGTTTGTGCCGAGTATATGTGAAACTGTCAAATAGTTTTCCCTCTCGGTTATATTACAATGTCCTATACAAAGGCAATAATGTTATTGGTTTTCTATCATACATTCATTTTGTCACTGATCAGATGAAATATTACATTGAATTGTATATTCTTTATACAGACATTATAGGAGCAATAAAATAATAGAAATGGTATAGGCTTAGGCTGCATTTTACTATTGTAAGCTAATATACAAGTCTATTTCATGTTTGCTTGAATACCAATATGACCTAAAAGTAATCAATAACCAGAACTATTAATACAACTACTTGACTATTTATAACTCTATGCTCAGCCAGCACGTATTAGACACCTCATCTTGGTTTCTAAAACACTTCAATTATTCATTCAGTTAAATACTTCAGACCAGGTTCACATGTTTTGCCAAAAATATAAATACTATACAAAAAAGAATATGCTTTAGAAACGTTAGGATTGAGACTTTTCACCCCTTTCTTTATTATGTAAATGTTTGTATCTGATAAAGTTTTTCGACAAATATTCCCAAACACCAATCCATTAGAGAATGAAAGATCATTTTCTTCGAATGGAATGATGCGAACAAATAGATGTTTTTTCTTATTGTAAACAATACAATACAATTTTTATACGTTATTTTTTATTCTGTTGATACGTAGGAGTCTTAAGTATACTTAGTATTTAAAATTTGATTAGCCTTTTAATATGGATCTAATAGGTTGCGAAATTCAGCATAGAAAAATCCTTACTACTTAATTTCAACACCTTTAAATTTACTAACATCAAGCAATTGTCAAAGCCATCATGACATTCGAATAAGCGAATTAATGTTATCCGAGAATTTCAAATAACATAATTGAGAATTGTTGATTTCATACATAATTGAAAATTTCAGCAAAAAACCGTGTGTAACCACATATAAATAATGTTATCTTGCAATTTGCGCTATATTGCTATTACGTGAGGTAGGTACATCGGGGTATAACATAAAATTTCTCTAACCTCCGATGATGTAATATTACGATAGCTACTAAAATTTTTATGTAAATGTATAGACAAGGTAAAAATATTCCTCGAATAGGAAATAATATTTTTTTTAATAATTTATAGAAACACTTAAATACAGATCATTTGGAGAACAAGATTTCAGTGTTAATTAATAAGGGTAAGAAAGAATTATAATACTATATGTCAAAATAAAAACAGGGTCACTTGAAATTTGTAACAATGACTTGAATATAACAGAACAAGATCCTTTAAGAATTTCTTTTAGAGCAAGTCTCGATCCCAAAAATTGCGAGCAATTTATTTGATTCAAGGGCGATCGGGACAAATTGAGCGAGGCGATTGTCACTCAGTATTCAATGCTCGCTATATTATTTATCGGACACCCTGTATTGAACCGGATGAGGCAGTGCCCCGACGCTTTGAGGCCACACTGTGTGGAAATTTCTTTCAATAAATCGTCTCTTTATACACGTCTTGACAGATTTTTTACTTACGCATGTACCGTTATTTGTTATAATACTAATATTAAAAGATTTGAAAATATTGTTTTGATTTGATTTTAGTTAGTATAGCTATAACTTCACTAAAGTACCGATAATGCAAAAAACTATTCATAATTTTTTTATTAAGAGTATCTCGAAAAATAAAAATCAACAGTTAAACAATATATACTATCTTAATTTGTATTTACAAAATCATAAAGGCAAGGTTCTCAGTTTAGAAGTAAATGAAATTTATTTCAATTTATAACTTAAATTTAGATAATGTGAAAACTGCCACAACAGTGGTTACCGAAAATGATTTCTTTGAACTGTAAATAACAAAACCTTATCATTAGCTTTAAAGAAAACATCTACAGCAATATCTTTGTCAGAGATACCGGCTTCAGGTATTTTGTTGATAGATAAGAGCAAGCCAAGGCGAGGCCGCAACATATTATGTTTCTGAGTTTCGGGTCTGCGCGCCTACAGTCAGGGCGATAAAGCTTTGTAGTCTTATCTTACCTCGCCACCGGCTCTAGAGCATCCTCACTTTTAGGCGCTCAAATTAAAAGTGTTTCATTCATTATTTATCAAGATACACCCGAGTTTACGCCAAGACGTAACTTTGAAAGTAAAAATTTACATTCCCACAGACGCAAATAGTATATGGCTTCTATTCATTTCAATAAACCAATAATATTGTCCTTATTTCATGCAAAAACATATCAACCCAGTTTACTGATGAAAAACGATTGCTTTGGAATTTTCAGTAACGTCAAAGTCTTAAGAGATATATCTTGACATTATAATGGATAGCTCTTTATACGCTCGTTAACGATCATAAACATCAATATTTAATGTCATATTAAAAGGTCCATTTGCAACGCTTCTAGTTTAATTTATCAGTCAAGATTTACATTTTCATATCTTGCTAATTTCGTTTTTGTTTTATAAGACGTTTCGATAAAGGTTTTGTCCCGAATAAGAATTAAACTTTAGACTACGTAGGATGCAAGATCCATTCCAAAAAAAAGGAGTTTATTACTATCACTACTACAACTTAGTCTCGCCATAAGTAACGAGAATAACATTTTTTTAATGTATGTAACTTTATTATTATATATTACAGTGTTTTAGTTTAACACATTTATATAGAACAATTAAAAATATAAAGCCTATTCGAAGTGTCCATTAGCTGCAATTCACTCCTGTAAATGTTAAGACCAGATAAATATACAAGCACGGACTCTTTCTATCTATTCACTCCATTTTAATATCACGTAAATATTATATTTTACCATATATTGGAAATAAGAAAACAAAACGAACAATCATATAAAAATGACAGATTCCAATTTCCAAAAGTATTGTTTTGTTTATTTTAATTATAACAGTATTTATGGCCAGAGTAAGTATATAGGTGGCTACTAGACTGGATTTATTGGTACTTAGTGAAAAGTATTTTGAACTATCTATAATAAATCATTTTAAATTTATAGATACGGTTAATATGTCAGTACAAAGCGTGTAAATAAATCAACATAACCTCGGTCGAGAAATACAGGAACATTTACAGATTGTCGGGAAGGGTCGACGCATTATGTTCGTAAGATAATCTTTCACAGTTTGAAGTTTAATATAGGCCCATACAGACTTTGGCAATATTAGCCAATAAGCAACATATCAGTTCACTAACATATAGTTTATTTTCGCAGTGTCTTTAGGTTAGAGAAATACTTTGACTAAACTCAGAACACGTATCACAGTATAATCTTGGAAAGTCGTATATGTACTGTGCTATGAAACCATATCATAAAATCAGATGCTTGGTAATGTTAGAAAATGAATGTGCTAAAGCTCTTATCTTTGCTATTCCATAGCTTTGTTCCAACAATGCAGTGTGAATCCGATATATCCACTTAAATTGTCACCAACGTTATCTGAAATACGGATACTTAAGCTGTTTCTATGTTTTTAAGAATCCTTTTAAAAAAAATTACATTCTTTGAAAGAACCTAAATCGTATTGCTTCTTAAATACCGTCTCAGGCAGCTGGTTCAAATCTTTCACCCAGGTTGAGTTTCAATTGAGGTGTTTTACAAAAATCGTATATATTTTTTTTTATGTGAGAGGAGGCAAACTAGCAGGCGGGTCACTTCGAGTGATGTGCCAACCGCCGCACATGGACACCTGCAACACCAGGAGGCTTACAAGTGAGTTGCCGGCCTTTAAGGAAGAGGAACGCTCTTTTTTTGAAGGTCCCCAAGTCGTAGCGGATCGGGAATACCTGCGCTGGCAGTTAGTTCCACAAAGAGGTGGTGCGCGGCAGAAACTGCCTTAAAAAACGCACAGTCGTGGAGCGCCAGACATCAAGGTGGTACGGATGGAATTTTGTATTCTGCCTTGATGCCCGAAAATCCCGTATATTAACATTTCGATTGTACAGACATAAAAGCAGTAAAGTAACCTTAACTTGGCTTTGGCCTTTGGCTCAAATAATGTTTTGATTTAAACTTCCACAGTTTTTATTTTCATTTTTATAATGTAAATTAATTTCACTGGAGCTGAGCGCTCCGATAACGTTGAACGATTAAGGCGCGAGCTACAATTGATGGGCCGACTACGTGCTCTCTCTTGACGCCTTCCGATACATCTGACACTTGTAATAACTAAGCTACAAAGATATATTTTCCTTTACACGAAGGAAAATATATCTTTTATATGTATACGTAAAACCATATATATATATATATATATTCTACTTTTGGATTTGTAATAGCTGCTTCATATGAATAATTAAAAAAAAGTACGTAAAACGGTGCACTTTTCAGCTTTGTATTATTTAATTTACTTTGAAATTAGATTTTCTTTAGTAGAATTTATAAGTTTGTTTGTAGTACTAGTTATCTTTGTATATAAGTATTATATAAAAAATAAAACGTGCTGATGAAGCTGAGGACAAATTGAGATTTTACGTGTTATCCATTACATTACAGATGATGGATTATCACACTGAAATAATAAATTGTCGATTATTTAGACTTCATACATTATATGTGAGAATAAATTTATCAAGCTGTACAGTTTTGTAAGATAACTAAGAGATAATACTATATTGATTATTCTTAGTTAATGATACGCATCTATATCAATAATGTAGATATTATGTACCAACTAATACGCTGTACGTTTACCAGTTTTATTTGTTTACGTTGTCATGGCATGACATTCGGTCCCGACTGGAATCTCAACTTAACTGATTAACCACCTGTCTTGTAGAGTACTGTAGAAACTTTTATGATCTGCAGCTACAATCAGTATGATAGGATTATTCACACTAAGGAATTTTACACGACCGCTCGCAGTATACATTCTCTCAACCTTAGCCACACGGGCTTTCGGCCGACTGCGATTGACTGGTCAAGGATCCTTCCTTTTCGGTTAAAGGAAATGTACATGTAAATATGACATGATTTTTTTACAATTTCCTTACTATCTAAAAAAACCATGCACGTAATTTGTAAATTCTAGAGCACGAATAGTCCAGGTGAAGTTTGGTCTCAATATTTGTTCAATGTTCGTAGGTCAGGAAAGTTGGGAGGCTTGAGACCTCAAGTTATTTTACTGAAACTTTAAGCAGTAAGTCTCTATTGTACCACCAATATTGACATAAGGACTAAGTTTAAAGTCTTGTATAGCTTTTATCTAGGAATAACCGCGACCACTCACTTTACCAAACTACTCTATAAAAGTGAAGTTTGATATTTTCGCAAGTAATCTATCCATAACCTTGTGACGCAGAGTGAAACAATAGTGAGTCTATTTAGTTTTAATTTATTTAAAAAAATAATTTTAAATGTTACTTTTAATTTAATAAAAAATGTTAAAGCTAACTAAAGGAAAACCATTCCCATATATTTTTATATTACGCGTCTTTTAAGCTTCATTTTGAAATCGTGCCAAACAGCATTCGCCAAGACAATCTCTTGAAACTTGAATAAAATTAATTAACGACACGTTTTTGCACTAATTCCAAAAGATATTAATGTATTATTACAAATTGCAGTTCTATAAACAACTAATTCTCTTATAATACCTTAAAGTAAATGCAATAAGAATTAAAAAGTAATCTCAATTAGGTGCAAAGAGGAAATAGTCACATAAGCTCGAGCTGTAGATTAAAGTTAGTCGCACTGTAATACCAGCTATAAAGTCCACTAAAGCTTCTTCGAATTATATTCAGGCAGCCATTTTGTAATAGGCAATCTGATGCATAGGGTCTTTGCTTCGTGATTGCCTTTTGATGTTAGTGAATGGACGAACGAACGGTTTGAATAATCCGAAAATTCAAAAACAGGCTAATCATTTTCTTTGAAACATATTAATAAGATAGATAATAGATATAGGTAAATTATTATAGCATTGATAATAACCGAATTAGATATGTAACGTCTATGTAACGTTAATATTTATGTATTCGGGATAAAAGAAAGAAGAAATAAGTATTGTGTTACAATATAACTTTATACATTATATGAGCAACATTTTGATGGAGATAATCTCGAAGATACATTAACTGAATCACCTATGATAACTTTGGAACAACACATGTTGCGTGGGGCTGCAGCAAGAGCTATGTTTATTGAAGATAATTTTTAGGGATAGTTTTTATAAAAAGAAAACACACTACTTCTATAGAAAATAATTTATTTTATTAAATTCTTTTCCAAAAATTTTTGTTGCAATTTTAAGTTCACCAGTGCCTGGTTATGAAGTTCCTTCATATGCTTCATACAAAGGTTTTTTTTTTTTTTTTTTTATAGAAGAGGGGGCAAACGAGCAGGAGGCCCACCATAAAGGTGAAGTCGCCGCCCATGGACACTCAAGTGGCTGGGAGCTCATGAGTGCGTTGCCGGCCTTTTAGGGATTTATACGCTTTTTTCTTGAAGGACTCTAAGTCGTAGTGGTTCGGAAATACCGTGGCGGGCAGCTTGTTCCATAACGTGGTGGTGCGTGGTAAGAAATGTCTTACGAAACGCGCAGTGGTGGAACGACAGACATCAAGGTGATACGGGTGGAATTTCGCATTCTGCCTTGATGTCCGAAGGTGAAATTTAGCTGCAGGTATTAATCCGAACAACTCCTCTGAACACACCCCATGGTAAATGCGATAGAAGATGCTGAGAGATCCAACATCTCTACGCATCGCCAAAGGATCAAGCCGGTCGGAGAGTGACTGGTCAGCGACTAATCGAACCGCTCTACGTTGAATGCGATCAAGAGGAAGGAGCTGGTACTGGGGGGCTCCCGCCCAGAGGTGAGAACAATATTCCATGTGGGGCCGAATTTGCGCTTTATAAAGTTGCAAGCGGTGGCCCGGAGTGAAGTATCGTCTCGCCCTACTGAGCACACCAAGCTTTTTAGAGGCAAGTTTTGCCTTTTCTTCCAGATGACCGCGAAACTGAACATTGTCCGATATGTCGACGCCCAGTATTCCGATGCTGGCTGAGGCTTTAAGGAGGGTGTCTTCAAAGAGAGGAGTAGCGACAAAGGGTGTTTTTTTAGTGGAAAACGCGCAAACTTGTGTCTTTTTTGGGGTTGAATTGGACTAGGTTAAGTCGTCCCCAGTCCGAGGCTACACTTAGTTGGGTCTCGACTTCAGACACAAGTTTGTTCCGGAACTGATCGACATCAGCCCGAGAAATATTTGCGCGGCCTGTGTATAATGCATCTCCAGTACTATCGTCCGCATAGCAATGAATACTGCTATGCTGCAGCAGATCATTGATATGCAGAAGAAAGAGGGTCGGAGATAAGACACAGCCTTGTGGGACCCCGGCATTCACAGGTTTGAGGTCGGAACATGCTCCGTCGATAACGACCTTAATGCTCCTATCAGCCAGGAAGCTGGAGATCCAATTGCACAATTTCTCGGGCAACCCATACGCAGGAAGCTTTGAAAGAAGCGCTGTATGCCACACCCGGTCAAAGGCTTTCGCTATGTCAAGACTAACTGCCAGTGCCTCCCCCTTGGACTCTATTGCCTCCGCCCATCTATGAGTTAGGTGTACTAGAAGGTCACAAGGTCAAGGTCATGTTCTTTTTGCATCCTCTCATTTTCTAATACTCTAAAGCCATGCATGTCAGCAAATGAGGCTTCTGCAAAATTAAACGGTGGCTCCTTTAAAATCTGCAACAAAAAACATATTTTATTTTGTAGAAAATATAAGTCTATGATACGAAAAGTCGAGACAAACGGCATACAAGATACATCAAGATTTCTGGGAAACGTTTTTTTTTTTTTTTTTTTTATAGAAGAGAGGGCAAACGAGCAGGAGGCCCACCATAAAGGTGAGGTCGCCGCCCATGGACACTCAAGTGGCTGGGAGCTCATGAGTGCGTTGCCGGCCTTTCAGGGATTTATACGCTTTTTTCTTGAAGGACCCTAAGTCATAGTGGTTCGGAAATACCGTGGCGGGCAGCTTGTTCCATAACGTGGTGGTGCGTGGTAAGAAATGTCTTACGAAACGCGCAGTGGTGGAACGACAGACATCAAGGTGATACGGGTGGAATTTCGCATTCTGCCTTGATGTCCGAAGGTGAAATTTAGCTGCAGGTATTAATCCGAACAACTCCTCCGAACACACCCCATGGTAAATGCGATAGAAGATGCTGAGAGATCCAACATCTCTACGCAGCGCCAAAGGATCAAGCCGGTCGGAGAGTGACTGGTCAGCGACTAATCGAACCGCTCTACGTTGAATGCGATCAAGAGGAAGGAGCTGGTACTGGGGGGCTCCCGCCCAGAGGTGAGAACAATATTCCATGTGGGGCCGAATTTGCGCTTTATAAAGTTGCAAGCGGTGGCCCGGAGTGAAGTATCGTCTCGCCCTACTGAGCACACCAAGCTTTTTAGAGGCAAGTTTTGCCTTTTCTTCCAGATGACCGCGAAACTGAACATTGTCCGATATGTCGACGCCCAGTATTCCGATGCTGGCTGAGGCTTTAAGGAGGGTGTCTTCAAAGAGAGGAGTAGCGACAAAGGGTGTTTTTTTAGTGGAAAACGCGCAAACTTGTGTCTTTTTGGGGTTGAATTGGACTAGGTTAAGTCGTCCCCAGTCCGAGGCAACACTTAGTTGGGTCTCGACTTCAGACACAAGTTTGTTCCGGAACTGATCGACATCAGCCCGAGAAATATTTGCGCGGCCTGTGTATAATGCATCTCCAGTACTATCGTCCGCATAACAATGAATACTGCTATGCTGCAGCAGATCATTGATATGCAGAAGAAAGAGGGTCGGAGATAAGACACTGCCTTGTGGGACCCCGGCATTCACAGGTTTGAGGTCGGAACATGCTCCGTCGATAACGACCTTAATGCTCCTATCAGCCAGGAAGCTGGAGATCCAATTGCACAATTTCTCGGGCAACCCATACGCAGGAAGCTTTGAAAGAAGCGCTGTATGCCACACCCGGTCAAAGGCTTTCGCTATGTCAAGACTAACTGCCAGTGCCTCCCCCTTGGACTCTATTGCCTCCGCCCATCTATGAGTTAGGTATACTAGAAGGTCACCCGCTGACCGACCACGCCGGAAGCCATACTGGCTATCGCTAATCAAGTGGTGGCCCTCTAGATACTTCAAGAGCTGGAAATTGATGCTGGATTCCATTATTTTGGAGAACAAGGAAGTTATGGCTATTGGGCGATAGTTTGACGGATCGGAGCGATCGCCTTTTTTAGGGATCGGGTGTACTGAAGCGATCTTCCATCCGTTCGGGACGATGCCGAGTGAGTATGAGAACCGGAAGAGACGCGTTAGGACCGGAGCTAACTCAGGAGCACAAGTGCGCAGAACTATCGGAGGGATGCCATCAGGCCCGCTCGACTTATGGATGTCCAAGGAGAATAAAGCCTTGCGGACCGCTCGGATCCGGAATGCAATTTCCGGCATAGAAGTATCACACCGCGGGATTAACGGTGGTGGTTTACCATGGTCATCCAAAGTCGAGTTTGACGCAAAGAGGGTGCCTAAAAGATCAGCCTTCTCTTTCGCAGTATGGGCCAGCGAGTCACCCCTCCCACGCAAAGATGGAATGGACGGCTGACAGAAATTCCCTTGGACAGCCTTGGCCAGAGACCAGAACGCACGAGTCCCAGATGGAAGGCGAGCTAATCTCTCACCAAAACTGGCAATGTGCTCTGACTTTGACTTGGCAATCTCTCGTTTTAAAAACCTAGACGCTGAGTTATATGCTTTTTTAAGTTCGGCGGATTCTAAGCCGCGAGATGACACCGCGTCTGCCCAGGCTCGAAAGCATTCTCGTTTTCGACGTGAAGCCGCCATACAAGAGCGTTTAAACCAGGGCTGAGACTTGCCACCGATCGGCACTGCAGAGAATGGAATAAAGAGTTCCATGCCTTGCAGCACCACCTCGGCGACAGAGTCAGCAGTGACATCTGGAGAATCCGACGAAAAGCATAACAGCCCCCAAGGGTAGGATGCATAGAAGGACCGCATCCCATCCCAATCTGCTGACTTGTAATGCCACACACGACGACAGCCCGCAAAGCGAGGCCGTGGAGGGCGCGTGGTTGGCACTCTACTCCGGACCACGCAATGGTCCGACGAACCCAAAGGAGGGTCGATGGAAACTCGTAAAATCAATACATATCCTTATCTTAATGAGTTATTTGATCGTTTAGTTATCAAGTTGTACAATTGAATTTTGGATGTCGAGGGAGTATTTTAAACTGCACTGCGTTTTTATCTGTTAAAGAAGATTTTTAAGGGGGAAAAAATAATATTAAAGTTAAAAAAATAGACCTTAAATAAATAATAAATGGTTGCATCTTGATTTAAAAAATGTAACAACTCAGACCTTTACTTGTACTATCAAAAGGGCTTTGAAATTTGAATAGAGGATCGAATTCATTCCCAGTTCTAGCAAATATGCGGTCGCTTTGATATCTCCAACTGCTAACATCGGCGAGCTAATAAACCATAGCAGACAGTGTTCGAGGTCTCTGTAACGTCACCGGACACAGGTTGGATCAATGTGTGACAGGTACGAATGCTTACAGGAGTTTCATTATCGCTTTGTGCTTACGAATATTGTGATTGGCCTTTGTGTACCTACTACGAAAAGTTCTTTATGTTGCAACAACTGTAAACATTATTAGTTATTTATGACCATAAATGAAGGGTGTACATTTCTATGACAATTGTGTTAAGAAGGTAAAACGCCTTATTGTCTCAAAAAATATAACTAAGAACGACGTAAATTTTTACTCTAATAAAATACTCATTTTATTACAGTAACAATTATTATATTAGAAGTGAGTAATTACTTGTTATTTGTTGTGTAAACGCAATCTTTGTTTTAGTAATGGCATAAAGCAACAAAATAATGAACGAATGTCATGCGAGCATTTGTTATGTGCTAAGAAAATCTGGTATACTTGATATCGTAATATATTCTTAGATATGTTTATTCTTATAAAATGGTGTTTGTGACTACGCACATGAAGATTGTCAAGAGAAGTGCACAAACACAGTACCGCAAAACCGTGGTATATTCCTGCAAAACTGGGCTTTATCTTCCACGAGTTTTGCATACGTGCTGCGTTTTTGATAAGAACGTTTATTTCGAAGAACCTGTAACACGTTTGATACGTGATCCATACAGCCATAATCATAATATTTCTATTTTTTACAATCGGACTGCACAAAAGCATTTAAACTAAACGTTATTTAGGAGGTTTTTGAAGACATCCTGAGCACTAAGTGGAATACCAATTTATCTGGCCCAAATGTATATAATAATCTTCACTCACTCAATCACTTAAGAGTTTCGTATAAACGAATAAGTGAAAAAGAATTGAATAAATATTAAATTACATAAACGTGGGTTATACGTTGCCGCGTAGTCCTTGTTACAACTACACATGAGTAAATAATGTAAAACGAATTCAATCTAACTACAATACAGGTATAGTAACAAATACAAATCTATACTAATAATAAGACAGTAAAAATCGAAAATCTGTACATTAAATATTTTTCCAAAAACTGAAAGGATGCAATTAAAGAAGAGTCATAGAAACCAAAAAAACAATTTTTGGAATTCTTGTCTGTCTGTCTGTCTGGTACGTAATAACTTGAAAACTACTGAACGGATTTGAACGCGGTTTTCACAGTTGGATTACATATAATTCGGAGCGTTGTCAAAAGTTACAAGTTATAAGTTATTTTGTCAAAATTGGTTAAGAAAAAAAGAAGTTATGGTCAATTGAAAATTTACTTCAACCACTGCTTCAAAATTTTTAAACACTTATATTGATTGATTAGTTATATATTGTTAAATATGTTCGTATATAAGTTAATCTTAATATTAAAACTTATGAGAGGTAACAAAAATAACAAATAACGCAGTGCGCGCGGGCGCGGTTGAAGTGTTGAACAATGTGCTCGATAGATGGCGTTGATAAAATTCGTCATCAACCTAGATTTATTTTATTTTTTTTATTTCTTAAACCTATACAGCTTATCAAAAACAGTTTACACAATAAAAATAGATTACAAATAAAGCCAAAATAAGGTTAAAATATAGAACCGGAAATAGAATCTAAGATCAGAAAAAAGAATAACAAAAAAAAACACGAACAGAAAAGAATAAATAAAAATATATATACACATGAACAAGTGGAACTATGTGTAGTACGAACATTTTAGTGTGTGAGTGTGTATCAGTGTGTGCAATGGTGTTGCTGTGTGAGTGAGTGTGCGAGGTTGAGTCTTAGTTTTTCTTTAAAGAACTTCTACTTAGGCCAAATATATCCATCGCGGTATTAAGATGCTTCATTGTGTAATGACTACCATGCAGTTCAAACTTTCATTAACGTTTTCGTAAAGTAAAAAGAAACGACTGAAGAGACGTTTATCGTTTGTCCGCATGCATTTTTCCACCTACGTCCTTAACGTTAATGAGGCTTACCTTTTATTATTTGGTCAAGCTTATAAGTAATAACCTCACAAGTACGTATTTCGTACTCATAACTTCGTAAGAATTTTCTTTCAACTCTTAACCGCTGAGGAGTTTTAACTTCCATCATCAGCTCATCCACATAAGAAGATGACTATCAGAATATAAAATTGTCAGAATATTAATTGCCTGTACGTTAATTTGAAAGTTGCCCTCGATTTCCCCGAATCATCCGATCCTGTAAAGCTACATCATCCCTGAGTAACACAGGCTATATATAATTCCAATTGTAACAAGATTTTAGCCCGTGAAAGAAATCGCTATATACTTAACCAAATTACACGTGGGCGAAGCCGCGGGCGGAAAGCTAGTAACAAATATATTACAAGATAACAATTCTGAAATAACGCTAGATACAATCTCTCCCTGTCTTAGTTAATAACAAGGCAACGTCACGTGTTACGTTTATTAAAACTTACAATGTCAATCGCTCGAGGCCAACATGTAAATTCACTGAGACAGAAGATATAAACCACTGTAGGTGATGTACCTTGTTAATTAACAAGACTTATCGTTTCAGAAGTAACTTGTGCGTCTGAGTGGAAATTACACTAGAGAATACGGAAAGTGTGCCCAAGGCAAAAGTCAAACTAGTAGCAAAATTTATTTACTTTTTCCGGTAATATGAATTTTATAGGTTATTTATAAAAGGGTCGATAGGATGTATAAAAACAAATAACTATCTCTATAGACTATAGGAAATTACTTGTATTTTTTTTTCGTTTTACAATTTTGATATTAAATTGACGAACTAAATCAGAATCAATAACTATCAAATCTTGATTATAATTACAATTTATTAAAACTTCATTTATTTCTTAAAACCGTTACGAGCAAGAGATAACAGCGGAACTTTTAAGTCTTAAATGTGGCAATTAATACCAATAAGAAAAGTTTAAACCGAGCTCTATGCAGATGTATAAAAATTACTCTAATCGTTTTGTATTCCGTGGGATCAACAACGCAAAGCCTAGTAAGACTCCTTATAAGAATCCAATCATCCTTCCTAGCTAGGTAAACTTACTTTTGCCTGGGTCACAAATCTAATTACCGTAGTCAGGTTTTTTTTCAATCAGCGAATACTAAGCAGTCGTACAATTATTACTTACTTGTTTAAACTACACAATGTAAAACTTCCAGTGCAAAGGAAAAACTTATATGACTTTTAAAAAATATATAAGCATTAGATTTAAATTAGAAAATAAGCATAAATATATCAAGTATGTTAATCACGCAAATTATCGGGACCTTGTATTCGGCATTCCGGCATTGCAACTATAGAGTCGTCAATAGGTAATCTTCATTATATCTTACCTTCCGTCACAGTCAAAAACAAAACAATCATAATGAAAATGTAGTTAATAAACTGAGATAACATTAACAGCGAGTTGTGCAACATCAAGAGAGTAGAAAGTAGAATGTAATAAAATTCAAAACTTTTAAAAAGTTCGAGAAGATGTTTCATTAAAGCCTCCTAACCAGTATAAATACATTATTAGCCCTTTATACAAACTAGCATTTTATATAGGTGGAAAACTTAGCGCTACTGTCACCTTATTATTTATGTAGATTGACTTCAGAAAGTTTTCACAGCGGTGACGTTGAGTTTTAACTGTGTTTAAACTCGCAGCTTCAGCGGGCAAATTAAGGGAAGTCACTGAACGCATACCTATACTTAATATATACGAAAAATACTTGGGTATACCATAGTATACAAATCCATTTATAATTCAACCTACCTAGGAAATGCTTGTGACCATTTTATTTGCCCTGTGGGTTTAGTACAACTTAAAAAAAACTTTTATAGAGTACTTAATATATTATGTGACCCGAGCCGACACCGTATTTTCTGCGATTAAATTTAATATGGAATACATAGTAACATTTTATTTGGCGTTACTGCTTTATTAGTAACTTCAGCAGTGCTCATATCGCAGATGTATACTAATGCATATTACTTTTAATGTGTGCAATTTACTCCTACTACTTGTTCACAAAATAAAAAATGTTCTGCGCTAACCTTATAGTCTTGTATTTTTTATCTAACTGGTACCTTTGGTAATATAGTATTTTTAGTCTGTGTTTAGTAACAAATAGTATTCTGTGACGAGTTATGTGTAAACTGTTAACTGAGCCCTGATTACCGAAGCTAATGTTGGTTAATTTATTGTATTCAGTTATTCACGAATAATTCAGAATATATATTCAATATACTTTTTCAAAATTTTCATTATAAAGTTTTTAAACAAACCGGGTAAGTTATTTTTATTTGTGACGGGTTAACCTATCTGATTTATACGTTAAAACGACTTTGTATGTAACCTTATCATTTTATGAACTTCTATAACCCTTTTTTTAATGTACATTCCAGATGATGCAAAGAATATTATCCCTCGCAAGATCTGTTATATTAAAACCTCTGTCAACCAACATCTTTAATACCTCCGTGGCTAAATACAGTATTTTCCATAGAATATGCAGCGAAAAGTTACTTATGCCTTCTTTGCCAATGATAACTCCTACATGTAGTTTAAAAGTAAAAGGTAAAGTTAAAAGACGTTGTCGGTCATGTTATCTTGTTTATAGGCAAGAACGCCTATATGTAATGTGCCATGAACATCCAAGACACAAACAAGTCCAGAGAGCTCCCAAACCAATCAATACATGGATATTAACACATGCAAGTCAAAGTAAAACCAGACCATGGTAATAAATATTAACATTTAATAATATAACTTTAGGTATTTAATATAGTTATAAAAAATATTGTAGTTTGTTTTTTTTTATTATGATGTCTGAATTGTTAGACTAGGTTTACCTTTTACAATAATTACCAACTATATATAATTAACTATCTCCAGTAAAAATATTATTGGATTTTCTACATAAATCTTATAACACTCTCTTTGTATGATAATGAAAATCCATGTTTAAGAATTCATTAAAAAAAAATTTAAAGCTAGCAATTATAAATTACTTAGCATTGCTAAGTTGAACAATATAAGTTACCCATGATAAAACAATTAATAAATATGTCAACAATAATCGGTATTGTCTTTGCAACAACAAGATTATTTATCAATACAGTATATACATACTTCTTCATCTAATCAATTTAACCTTTTTATTATGTAATACAGGTTGAAATTACTACAAAATACAGTTTATATCTAATACTTTCATGTATCTTCTGTACTAGCACTACCAGACGACAATTCTGGTTCCTGCAGTGACACCGATCTGAGAAAATATTTGCATTAAAATGGTAGTTAGTTAGTTAAACACTGAATACAACAAAAATTATAAATACTATAATTTTTAATGAATGTTGATTCTTCTAGTATTAAAACTGGATGAAGCTGTTAAATTTCTAAGACTACTTTTATGAAAAACACCTCTGAAAAATTGTTTTCCTTTAATATTCAAGCTTATTTACTCACCTTTCATGGACTGTACCCATATTTAACTGGCCATGGATATTCAAATAAACAACTATCATAAAAATTGTTTAAAAATCTAATGCCACCCTAATAGCCTAATTATATATTATAGCTTAAAATGTTTATTAAGTTGGATTTATAATAAAAAATCAAATTTATAATACCTTAACATTTCAGATATGTTATCAATGACATCTCCATGTTCATCACTATTTTGAACAGTGTTCATATTTTCTCCCAGAATGCTGACAGTATTATCCATATCATTGTCACCCTCCTGCTTCGGACAAACTTTTAGAATTCCTGCTATTCCTTAAAGGATCATAATTTTATCTAATAAGTTGTATAAAATTTGTAGTTTTTATATACATAAAATATAAAATAAATAAACTAGAAAAGTTGATAATGATATAGTTAGAATAAGTTAAAATATATATGCGGAATCTCAGTTCTTGCTTTTAGCATATACTGGAAAATGTTCTATTACCACAAATTAGTTACCTTTGCATGGATGACTATGGGTGTCTCTTTTCACTTTTCTTTTTCTATGTGGATTGCTTTGTCTGTATTGTATCATCTGAGTAAAGTCAACACAGTATACTGCACCAGCAACTAATAGTTTACATTCACTCTTTCCATCATTAAAGTCTGATTCTAAATCTTCATTACTTCTTTCATCATAACTCCACCACCCTTAAAATTTAGTATTTCTTTAAACTGACACCTTTATATGAATTCATGTCTCTTTATTGTAAATTTGAAAAAAAGGATTGATATTTACGATCCTCGAGTGTCATGAGGCTACTAGAATTAATCAATTCTAAATATTTAATTTATTAAAAACTTAGTAAAGTACGCTTCCAATAAAGAAATGTATAGAAATCCTAATAATACTATTTCCAAAACTAATTTTCTTTAAATACCAACATTCTTAATCTCCATAGACAAAGAGCTTCCATATTCAAACCCAGTCTAAATACTACAAACATAATTTTGATATTCACAAATATGATTTAGTGTATTTGACTTACCATTTTGACCCTCGTAATACCACCAATATTTATCATCTACATATTGAGTTTCTTCATCTGTTATTTCTTTCAAAAGCAGTGGATGGTCCAAATAGTCTTCAGGTATTGGTGTACGACACATGGGGCATGTATGGCTTCTTAAAAATACACCCTAAATACAATACATCTTTAGGCATGTTTTATTACTTTAGTACTGTTAAAAATACATTATAAAATTTAAAAAAAACATCTGTGCTTCTATGAAATTAGGTAATATATAAAATTTAGTATTCAAGTATTGCAACGGTATGCATTTATTTACCTTAATGCACAGAAAACAGAAAATATGATCACATGGAAGTTTTGCAGGATGATTGTATTTAAGCATACACACTGCGCAATCACCTTCTGTAAAAAGCATTTAAAAAATAGTCAAATATAATATCACGAATAAAGCTAACAACATTAACGAACCTTGAACTGTATCCATTGTTATAAACTTTTAACTTACGATATGTTATTTTATTTTGTATCAAATTTCAGTTTTACAACAATTAAATACAACCATATATATCATAAACTATAGACCTTGGCTAGTCAAATGTCCAATTGCAAAATCAAATCCAGTGCTACCAGATAATTAATGACATAAATAAGTACCGTATCAACCGACTTAAGGTATCAGTATATTATAATGCGTAGGTAGGTAGGTATTTAAGTGAATATGTGTTTTAAATAATGACTGCCAATTGTCCAACAGTACATATGAGGTAGACAGCCTGTGGAGCCATAATAATTACACTCAATTTATCACCTATCTATACCTTTTAATTGTACAAAGACGCACTGAACAATATTAAAAAAGAAGTAACAACTATGATGAAAAATAATAGGCATCAACTATGACACAAGGACCTACATTTTTAAATTTACTTTAGTATTTTATTTTAATAAAATAACATTTGTCAGGGTTCATAAAAATAAAATAATCTATATTTGTTAAAACTTTGCTAAAATTAATAATAAAGTGTGGTCTAGTTGTTTGTTTATTAATTGATATTTACAAATAATTCACAGCGATTTAATACGGATTTTCAAAGTCAGTACTGCATACAAGCTAGTAGTACACTTGAATTTATTAAGATTTTGTTTGAATTGAGTTTCCAAAAGTTGGAAAGTTAAATGATGAGGTCTCTTATATATACATACTTAGCAATGGGATCTGGGACTGCCACCACTAGAAACAAACTCACAAATATTTAAAAACAGTATTTATTATAAAAAACTACAATGAACTATTAAAAATCAGTTTGTCAGTACATATATTAACATCAGGGGTTAAATTAACTAGGATACAGTATAAACTTCAAACCCCTGATAAGACATACTCACAATCTAGGGGAGAAGACATTTTTAGTAAAAATCAATATTGCAGCATTTGATGTAATATTGATAGTGACATTACATTTGGCTCTAATCAATTAGTTATATTTGAATGTAAATAATATATTATACATTTGCAATACATACATTGCATTTGTAAGAATATACTTTTATATTTGAGTGATATCTAAAACTTGGGTTGTTAAAAAAATATATCATTAAATTTAATATTTATTCCCCTTTTAGAAATTGCATTACACAAAGTAACTTGGAATGAAGTGCCAAATTTTTTTAATAACATTTAAGACTTAAATATAAGTTGACATTCTCTTCATTTGTCTCTTACTTTAATTAGATCATTGAGATCTAATGCCACACATATTTCTTTCGAGTCTGTTTGGGGGTTGCGGTCTAAAATTTCAGTTATAGGATAGTAGTTATCACGATTGTCAACATTCCACCCTGAGTACTGAAATATAAAAAACCAATTAGAATTTATACTGTTATTTTTAAAAATCCATAATAGAATTATAACTTTATAATTTATTGTACTATATAATTTACAACACAACAGTTTATTGTGTTTTTATCCATATTTTTTATTTTGAATAAGCTTTGTCTTATTGGTCATGGCGTGATAAAACAAAACATAAATTTATACTTACTACACAAGTACATTTGTGAAGAATTTTCCCATTGCACTCAATAGAAATAAACTTTTGTAGTAAGGCTTTTCCATCAATCTTCCATAAATTTAGATCATTCAGTTTTGATGTTACAGTATCTCCATCCCATTTAACATCAGATTTTAATAAAACAAAATTTCCAGACTGAAACAACAGCATATAGTAAGTAGTAATAGTAACACTTAAGTTTATTTAGTAATAATAATCTGTGAACAAAATCATTAAGTTAGATAATGGCACCAAAATACTTAACATACATGGAAATGTTTTGGTATGTCCTTTGATTGGCTTGAATCTGATTTGTTGCCATCAGAACCATTCTTTTCATCATCTGATCCATCTTCTTCATCAAGCTCTTCCTCTTCCCCTTCCTCCTCTTCTTCTCCTTCACTCTCTTCGGAAGTAGAGTTCTTTCGCTTTTTCTTAGCGCTGTTCACAGACGCTTTTGGTCCTCGTTTACGACCCGCTCTTACAGGCTGCTCGTTCTAAGGAATGTTTATAAATATTTAAAGGGTAAACATACAATACGTAATCGTACGTAATCCTTTACAATAAATAACGAACGTGATTAAGTTTCCACATTTGCAAAAGCATTTAGACCTTATACGAAATTAAACAAAATCACTTAACCTACAAGAGGGTTGCACCAAATAAATAACAATGTATACTAAAAGGTGCTCAAGTACAGCATGGACTGACGAAAATATAATATATGAAATTATTGAAAGGTACCGAATCAGCATCCGGCGTCCAATCCTCCCCTGAATCTTGAAATTCTTCTGGTTCACCGCCAGCTTCTGATCCTTCAGAATCGTCGCCTTTCTTGAGTGACTTCCGTTTGCGCATGTTGATTGGAAATTAAAATGTAGAAACAATAACGTTTGTAGTTAAATAATTTTTTAGTAAAATACTTTTTTACAACCAAAAGTTTAATCGCCTGAATTACTCCTATCGGCTTCCCAACAGGCAACAAGAGCTTGGCGTTGGAGAACAGACTATAGAAGCTAGCTCTCTAGAGTTAAGACTTATTTGTGAATACATAATCTGTGGACTAACCACATGAACTAGAAGTTTGCTTGGCATTTAACCTACAGTCTACACAATTTTTATACTCCGAATTTGTTAAATGGAATCATATAGTCATTTGTACGTCTTTAACATTATCTGTGTCTTTATGTCACATCAGCTGATTGCGTCATTATTATTGAGCTTGTAAAACAATAACGCAAAAACAAAAAACAAGTCGCATTTACGTAGCAAGACATTAAATTTGGAAATTAATTGTTCATTTTTAAAAATGAAGTTTCAATACAAAGAAGAACATTCCTTTGAAAAACGTAAGGCGGAAGGCGAGAAAATACGCAGAAAGTATCCAGACAGAGTTCCAGTAATCGTAGAGAAAGCTCCCAAGGCAAGGCTTGGCGATTTGGATAAGAAAAAATATTTAGTACCATCGGATTTGACCGTTGGACAATTTTACTTTTTGATCCGAAAACGCATACACCTGCGGCCTGAAGACGCTTTGTTTTTCTTTGTTAACAACGTAATTCCTCCCACATCTGCCACGATGGGATCTCTTTATCAAGAACATCACGACGAAGATTTCTTCTTGTATATAGCATTTTCTGATGAAAATGTTTATGGACATTAAGTTTTTTCCTTTCAATTGAATTCACTAAATTTGTAGTATTTTGTCCACAATATGGTGAAATTAGTTGTAAGGCTTAAAGAATATTGGTGTTTTATGTTTATATTGTGATAATTAATTCTATTTTGCAATCTTCACTCACTGACTTGTATATTATACATTCTACATTGTCACAGATTTTAACTTGAAAGAAATGTTAAATTCATATATATTATGTGTGTACTATTTCAAAAATAAAGAATAAATATCTTACAAAGGATCATTGTTTTTTGAATTTGTATACCACTGTAGGCTAAAACCTGTGTTTAAGTTATTATTAGACATACTATAATGCAAATAATTCACTACATGTAGGGCTAGCAGCATATAAATATTTCTGTTGCTTTTGAAGAAGAATCAGAGTGAGGGTATAAACATATGTTTTCTTGTATAGAACCAAACACAAGACTTCTGTGTTACCAAGGTTAAAGTTAAAAATATTTTTATATTAAGTAAAATACCTGAATTGATATATGTTTTATTTTATATAGAATTTATGTAGCTGTATACGTTTGCAATATGTATGACCTCCCATATATAATTTGTCATAAAATTATGTTAACCTAAATTACATAGATGGCAGCTAAATTATCAAAAACAGAATAAAAAAAATTGTCCTACACCACAAAAAAATTTAAATAGGTATATTAAGAAGAGTGATCTCTTAGACAAAACTTTATAAGGTGAAGCTAAATGAGAAATTTTTATCAGCCTTGAAGTATTTAAAATAATATATCAAATTGCAGACATCCTCCTGTTGTGTGTTAATTATGTATTTAGGCAGACTTCATAGTTTCAGCACATTATCTTTATAACTATTTTCATAAAATATTATAAACAAGTTTTATAATATAAGATACTATAAGAATAACATTAATAAAAGGAATGACAAATATAAACAAATAGAATATGCTTTACTATATTTATTTTTCCAAATATGTTAGCATTAATTTATGTAAATTATTAAAATTATGGAAATGTTTACTGTTTATTTTTATATTAATCTTAATAATTAAATAAAGATAGAGACAACTCAACTGGCTAAATCATTAGTATTGCTAAGAACTTATGTTTACCCAATGAAAATGTTACACTTAGGCTATTGCTTTTATTTTTCTAAATGAAGTGAAATTTATGTATGCCCATCCCCCATAATCAACACAAAAATACCAATATATTTGAATCAGATGTCAAGTTAATATAAAAGGTTTTCATTTAGTAAATATATGGGTTATGATTACTACCTATTATATGAATAGTACTAAATAATATATTTTCTCTGCTTATAGAATGTTTGAAGTTATTTTTATTTATAAGTTACTGTTTAAATTTAAAAATTCACAGTTTTCGTTAAGGTATTAAACATCAGCTTTAAAATTTCTGGAATATTTTGTATTGAATAGAGTTAGACCCAAATAGATGCTCACATACAACTAGGATGTTTTGACAGTTTTGCTACTCTGGTCAGTATAAATTATTCAATATTCCTTAGAATACAGTTTTGTGCTACTTAAAACTCAATCACAAAATGAAATATTACTAAATTAGGTATACAAAATGTTATAGACTTCAATTAAACTTATAAACAGTATCTTCACGACAATAATGGGCCCATTTATGTATGATAAACCTATGATGTGCCTTATAATTAAATTGATACAAGTGATGGTTTCTTATGCTAGAACAAACGTAATACAAATAATTTACCATTACTTCCGACTTAACTGACTAAACGTAAAATAGGAAGTTGAAACGCAGGATTCGTAATTAGCGTATCAAGAGGAAACTTACACCAAAATACAAAGTCTCTAAGGGAAATTTATATTTAGAACCTCATGTATGAGTTTGACCTCCTCGAGGGCCGGCCTCTTGGACGCGTTCCTCGGCCCCGAGGACTGCTTTCGCTATCTGAAATTTCATTTTAATATTATTTATTGGAATTTAAATCATTCAGATGTTAGTCCTTTATGTGAGACTAAATATTGAGTTGCGTTAATTTTAAGAAAAAAAACCGGAGAGCACTCATGGCTGTGTGCTATAGGCGTATATCGTATATACGAGTTGTATATGTGATATATTGTGATTCAAAATACCCTTTTTGCTCTGTGTCCATAATTAGAATAGGTACAAAATATATTTAGCACATAAGATGTTTGGGAACAGATATAATAAAATAAATTAAAAGGAATTCGATTTTTGAATTCAACTTCCATCCCTGCCCATTAAAAAAATATTTTTTTTCATTCTACTCTCTATTGAAGTTGAAGTAGTTTTCATCAACCAGTATAAACTATTAAATTCGTCATACGTATTGAAGTTTTCAAATGAAAGAAATAATGTAGCAAAAAACGAGTACATGTAATTATACCACAATAGACTTCCGACACAGAATTGCATTTCATCCTTAGCAATTTGTTACATATTTGCACAGTTGTGTACAACCACACACAATAGAATGAAACTGTTATTTGAACAGTGATGTAATTCCTGCATTACAAATAATTACTAAAAAAATATGCTTAACAAGTGTTTTTTTTTAAATGAAAATATCTATATATTTTATTTCTTTTATTCGTTTTGTCTAGAGCGAAACGAATAAAAGAAATTAAATCTTTAAAAATATATTCCATGTTTATGTTGTAGTGTTATAAGCTTAGAATTTCTATATTGTATTCTCAACAGATATAATGTATTCGCACACAAGTTATTATGAGATTGTATTTTACAGACAATATATTATAACTGTTGTCAGAAATAATCGTGAGCAATTACTTACTCTCTTCTTCTTCGCAAAGAGAAATATTTCTAACAAACATAAGCTTAGAATGTACTTTTAAAGCAGAACATTTTTATATTAATGTTTCTGTATGATTTATACGTAATTTTTTGTCTACCAGTACATTAATAGTATTACATATAGTTGATTCAGACAAATAATTAGAAAGCGTGTATGCCGTTCACCTTGAGCGAAGTGACATCGACAGATAATGCTCGCATTGAAAAAATTATGAAAAAATACACGAATTAATTAGCCAATCGATTACATTTTCTATAAAACCATTGTTATATTTTTATGTAAATCACATAGTCAAACCCCGCTTGAACAAGTAATGTTAATTGTTCAATGTTATGAACGTGTTTTTATTTTTAAAGTAAAGTTAAGTCTTATTGTAAATACGCTTTAGCAATGGTTAGCTAATAGGTAGTGGTGTGTGGTATTATTAAAAAAAAACAATTACCAGCAGCCCTCATCCATCTCTGATGGGGTGAAGGGGCAGCTGGGTGGGTACGTCGGGGAACTGCGCTAGCTTCGGCTTCGCGGCCCTCTTCAGCTACCTGTGTGAAAAGAAACCACCACGCCCAGTTAAATACAAGAGCTGTTTAAGAAGTTGATTTAACTTTAATTTGAAGTTGAGCGAGAGATCTCTCGGGAGGAAATTAAATGACACGCTAACATAACATGTACAAATTGTGATAAGTTATTATCGAGGTTTTGTGAACGCAATTACACTATATAACCGTCAAGAACATTAATAAAAAGTTTTGAACGGTTGGTTGAACGTTTTCATTTTAGTTTAATTTTTACATTCCCACCACCTAAATTTTAGCTCCAAACTATATTTCAATATTTGCTCCCTATAATTAAAAAAAAAATGCATTTTATGTTTGTTATTTGTATTTACATAATAGTGTTTTTTATCACTAACTACAATCAGATTCTCAACTCAAACTCTAAGAAAATTCATAAACCTAAGGAATATAAAGCATAAAAGTTAACCTGTTGTGGAGAGGAAGGCTCGCTTCCCTGAGAACTAACGGCAGCCGCTTCTTCTTCATTCCTTGACTCTTCCCATTCGCGTGATTCATTCCCTTCGCCTCCTGTTAAAACCACTAACTACAATGAATACTTATAAATACATTTTTCATTGTAAAACGACCCAATCAGAATTTCAATTGAGTTCTGTGAAACCACATTTCTAACACATTTTTTAAAATTCCTTCTATAGGAGCAAACGAGCAGGCGGGTCACTTTGAAGTGCTAACTAGTGTGATTTGCCGATAGGATTATCGATAATCAATTATAATAAATCGTATGCATGTCCCGACCGACCTCTGACCGATCTTTCCCCTCATAAGGAATAAAAAGTGTTAGGGACGGTATCCATATATGTACTTGTAGTGTATATGTATTTGTAGAAAACTCTGTTTCATAGATGAACGTACGTGTGTCGGTGCGCGGTGCTGGCGGCAATGCAGAGGTTAAATCTGCATGAGTGTCAAGGTGCGATGCGGCCCCTCCCGCCTCAGCAAACGTGAATCTGGCTTCTTCTGCGCTTGCAGATCCCGCCCCGCCCAAAGGAGACACCACTGCTTCACCAAACCTAACAAACGCATATAGCAAATTTATCATAAAAGGTTGAAAAGCGCTATCCAGTAGCGCAATAACACAAGTATGGTTAATACAATCTAATGAATTAAATATAATATTCATGATATAACATGGATATTATTTGATGAATTTATATCAAACTGCTAGTCATGTAAAAACATGATAGCGCAAACCATTCAACTCTTCGAACACAATTTTTGTATTAATTATTGGGTCAGAAAAAGTGGTTCCACTCACCCATCATTCCGCCTAGGAACATACAACGTGGGAGTTGACGGCACGATGCTGTCGTCTCCGTCATCCCCGTTATTTCCGCCTATTGATAATGCACCACTTGCTAAAATATTAAAAAAAAAATTAATTCCATAATATCTATAACATTATAGAATAAATATCATTTTTATACATATATTTTTTCATGTACAAATTAGTTGCATATGCTTACCCTGACGACATATTTTTCAAATTAATTATTACATTATATAATTTATAGATTATTTTAGTATATTTTTAACCAATCAAGGAATAAGTTCACTGTGATTAAATATCGGTGAATATATTATGTATGCAATACAATAATATAATAAATGCATCTGTAATATGATTTTATCATATGAAACATACGTTCGGTCCCGCTGCTAATAGCCTCGATCTGCGCGTGCGCAGGCGCAGGTTCGCTGTCGGCCTCTCGAGCGCCCTCTGCCTCTCCCACATCGCCATCAACACCTGACCCTGCCTCCTCTGACCCTCCAGACCCGGCTGACTCTGCCGAACCCGCCTCTGGTGACTGAGCAGGTGATTCCTTTCATAAAATGATCATCATAATATTAAAAATATTTATTATTTATTTATTAAGCACGAACGGGGATTTTTTATATTACAGAATACATTATTTTATTTAAAGAAAAGTGTAAAGAAAAATCAGTCTCTCCAAACGCAAAATTTACAGTTGAAAATACTATTTAACATACCAATTGGGAAGCTATTATACCTGTCTGGTGGCTGTACTTTCGTCATCGCCTTCCGCCTCCTCTTCTTCTTCTCCTCCCTCCACTTCTTGTTCCTCCTCATCTATATCTTCATCCTCCTCCCCCTCCTTCAAAATATATTCAAACTTTAATAATAATAAAAACAAAATTTGTAATTTGGTATTGAATAATCTCTCAAGTAATGTCCTACAGCAACAAAGACAAAAAGCTATTAAAAATATTTTACCCGGTACATAGTTCCCGAACACCGTTCATCGTCCTCTTCAGAGTCCACCACGATAACTCCTTCGTCATCTTGGTCGCAGCGAGAAGACGTCGGCACTTGATATTCCACCTCCACAGATCGTTCGAAGCCCTTCATAGATACATATTGTATGAAGCGCATACCGATATTAATTAAGCTTATAAAAATGAGTCATGAATGATCTTAGTATATTTTATTAAACACTCTTATTAACAAAAATAACTAACTCACAAATAAGTGTATCAACATAATCTGATATATAAAAATAATAAGTTAACCAAATAATACTCGACGTTGGCTTGAAGTATTTTATATAGCAAAAATATTAACCTGTACTCGTGTGCGTTTAGATGTAACAGGCCTTGACTGTAGGCGTCGTTTCAAAGGCCTTGCATCTGGTGGTGGATGGGAAGTGCTGACACCGGGAGGAGCGTGGGAAGTACTGACACCAGCTCCGGAATTCGAGGTACCTCCTGGCGCTGTATGAGAGGTGGTGACGACTGGAGTTGGGTGGGAAGTACCCACAGTGGCTGCATGAGAGGTACTGACGGCAGCTGGTGTTGCGTGGGATGTACTCACGCTCGAAGCTTGCCCCGTTGTGCTAGCGCCGCTCACTGTTACAAGTTCAAAGTTAAAGCCAGTCCATCCAATAAACACAGATTCCGATTTAAAAAGCACAATCATTTTATTAGCTGTGTTAAAATACTAATACAAACCAGGCAAGGGTGCCGATGGCGGTGGTTGTGCCGGCGCAGGCGTTGCTACGGGAGAACTGGCCGCGCTACTGAGTGAGCCCGTGGGACCGCTGGGCTGCTCGATACGAGGCAATACAAGTGCCACCGCCTGCATTAAAAATAAAGACTTTTGAGTAATTTTTAAAAAATACTAATTATATACTAAAAATTCTGCCAACATTGAATGAACAAGATTCACATATCAAAGCTAGTACAAATTGGTTTAATTTGTATTAGTTTGGATTAAAAAGTATTTTAAATACAAAATATTTCCCATGAAACCAATTGGGCAACAAACAAACAAGGGGCAAGAAACATATACATTTATTGTTACAATAATAATATACCTGCTGAGGAGTTTGAGAATGTGTCGTAGATTGAGTAGTACTATCACTGGAGCCAGAACTTCCCATTCCAGCTTCACTTGTATCCATATCCTGTAAATACAAGATTGTCACATAAAATAAATTTAGGTGTGATAAATAATGACAAATAATAGGTGATTCAATCCAAATTCAGCATAAAGAGAGCAGATTAAAAGCTTGACATTCTACATTAATGTCGAGTCTTCTGACCCGGTATGGTTAATACTTCGTTAATATTATTATTAAATTACGAAAATATTTGCAGAGTCGGCCTCGCAACTTGTGTGACAGTGCAACTATCAACACTGAGATCGTCGTATGGTACGTTAGTGATAACAAAGTATTTATAAAGCGTGTACTCTGATATATTTTGATCTACTTATTAAGAGTAGTCTACCTGCGTAGATTCCGGCGGCGCGGTAGAAGCAGCTAGGGAGGTGCGCGTGAGTGGACGCGAAGAGGAAGCGGGCATGTACTCTGTAGTGTGCGCGTCGTGAGGCGCCGTTGGACCCACCTGAGCCATTGGTCTAATAGACGCTAAAGGAGTATCAACACCACGCCGACTGCCAGACACGCTCTGCTGGGCTACACCTTAAAAAAGATATAATATTTTATTTTGAGACGGCTTTTTTATAAACTTAAATGGTTTTTTAAACATAAATCATAGAATAATCACTTAGTAAATTATCTAGTCACTTGACATAGTCTTAAATTTATTAATACATAGTTCAAATTAAGATTTTTTAACTTACCCGCCATAGGTTTGATATTTGCAGTAGGAGGCTCTGTGGTTGCTTTTTCTGACGTGGATTGCTGTTTGGATGCCGACGACTGGCTGGCTAATTGCCGCTGTAACATATTGACTTTTTGCATAAGGGCTTCAACTTCTCTGTTGCGCTCGGCTTGAGCTTCACCTCGTTCTTTTTCAAGACGAGATAATCGTCCTTCATACTGTGATTTAATAAGAGCCAATCTAACGTCTTGTTCGTCTCGTGTACTTTGTTCTATCGAGCCAACTTTGGTTCGAGACTCGTCTAATTCACGGCTCAATGAATTTTTCAGTTCCGTTAACTGTACGATTTTACTCTTTGCTTGCTTTAAAACTTGTTTTGCTTTTTCTTCCTTATCAAAATTAGCCGATCTTAAAGCCTCCAACTTTTGTTTTAATTTCTCATTATTTGCTTTTTCAGCTTCTAATTGTGTTTGTATTTCATTCAGCTGCTCTTCTATTTTCCTTGTGCTCTCTGCAGCTTCTGCACCTGCGGCTGCAACGTCACCTTCACTCTTCTTCTTTTCTTCTTCTACAGATTTCACGAGCTCTTCGTATTGGCTCTTATACTTTTTAGCAATTTTACGTATTTGCATTTCTTTATTCTTAATATCGGTGAGGGACGATTCTTTTTGTGACAACTCTTCAGTTAATTTCGTATTAGTGTCTGACGTCAATGAGTTTTCAGCTTTAAGCCTAGTTAATTCTTCTGTAAGTTTTGTCATGTCGTCTTTGAGTACTAGGAGTTCGTCATTTAGTTTCTTATTTTCTTCTAAAAGTACGCTTTGCTGACGCGATAAGGCTGTATTTTGCTCTTCTAATTTTGTTTTTTCAACTTTTATAGCTGTTAATTCTTCGTTAACTTTCCGAAGTCCCTCTTTTTCATTTGTTAGCATTTTCGCCAATGTTTCTCTTTCGTTTTGTAGACGTTTCCAATCTTCAGGGCTGGTTTTATTTGCTCGTTCTACGAGGGCATTCACCCTTGTTCTCCATCGTGCGCAGTCTCCCTTAATAGATGTATTTTCTGATTGCAACATATCATTCTTGGATATTAAATCTGATATTTTTTCTTGTAGTGGAGATAATTGTTCCTCCAATGATTTTACCTGCGATGTGAGCTCATCTACGCGCTTATTTAAACTGTCACGTTCTTCCCGTAAAATTCTATTACTATCAGTTAAAGCATTAAGTGTTTCAACTTTTCTTAATATATCTGATTGTTTATTAACTGTAACCATTGTAACTTCAGACCTTTCTCTTTCTGTTGCTAATGTCAATTTAGATTCATCTAATTGTTTTTCATTAATTTCTAACTGTGATCGTAATCTCATCGTTTCTGCTTGTAGAATATCAAATTTAGCCATCGCAATGTCTTTTTCTTTACGTAAGAATTTAACAATTTGGAAAAGTTGTTCAGAAGTTTTACCATCATCTTCATTTACCGAAATATTAACATTTGATTCATTTGTTGATTCATTCATGCTCTCTGAGAAAGATTTAGATGCATGGGTAACAGAAAGTTGTGTTCCCAGAGCCTGAATTTGATCATGGAGTAATGAATTTTGCTCATTTAAATCTTTTAATTGCTGGCATAATTGTTCATTTTCAGCAACAATACTTGTCTCGCGTTCTGACCAGGAGGATTTCTCATATTCCATTTTTGATATGGCATTATTTTTCAATGCAACCATTTGGTTAAGTTCATTTTGTACTCTGGACAAGTCTTCTTTAAGCTTCGATAGCAATTGAATATCTGATGAATGCAAAATCATTTCATGACTATATTTCTCTTCAGCTTTTTGTACAGCCTCTGATAACTTGTTTATTTCACTGTTAGCTTTATCTAATTCACTGCGACAGCCTTCAAAGCTCACATAAAGATTTCTAAGTTCCTCTTTTGTAGATGCTAACTCATCTTTTAAACTGTTACTTATAGTTGAGTATTCCCCATTTCCATGCAATGACAACTCTGCTTCAAGTTCTGAACACCTATCTTCTAATGCTTTAAGTTTAAGTGCATTTTCTTCAAGTTTTGCAGTAGTAGTTGTTTTATATGTCTCATATTCTGCATTAACACTTTTCAATTGTTTTTCTGATTCCTCAGATATATTACAGTACTGTTTAATGTGTTCTTTAGTTGTGTTTAATTGATCAAGTAGTGAAGAAATTTCAGCATCCTTATCACACAGTTTATTTTCAAGTTCCTTTATTTTCTTTATTGCATTAAGTGAACTATCACTGTTTGGTGCTAACGCTTCTTTTAATTTTTTAACAAGTTCGTCATTGCTTTTATTTTTTTCTACTAAATCATCTCTTAATTGCTGCACTTCTTTTCTAAGTACATCTGCAGCATCTTTTTCTTCCTGCATTCGTGCCTTAGCTGTATCAGTGAGACGTTCAAGATGAGCAGCTAATTCCCTAAATCTATCTTGTTCTTCCTGTAGTCTTCTCCTTAAAGCTGAACATTCTCGTGTCGCTTCATCAAGTCTTGATTCAAGTTTAGTTCGATTTTCTGCTTCTACACGCTCTAAACTTGCTTTTATTAATTCAAGATTCTTTAATAACAAGCCTTGTCCCTGACGTTCTCGATTTAAAACTTCTTTTTCCGTTTGTAAGCGTAATTCAGTGTCTTTGAGTAATTTGACTTTAGTATTTAAATTTTCGGCTTGAATTTCAGCTGCTGCCAATTTACCTTGAGCATTAAGAACTTCATCTCTTAAATGTTGAAGGGAGACCTCATGTTTGGCAATTGTCGTATTATAAGCTTTATTTTTTTCTTCTAATGACTGTATTTGCTTTTTGTATGTTGTAACATTACTTTGCATGACCTTATTTCGCTCATTGTTGAAATCCAAGGTGGAAGCAAGTTTGCTGTTTGCAGCTGTGAGTTTAGAAATTTCTTGCCTCATATTATCAGTTTGTTCAAATAACATTCTCTCATTAGTAATTTTTTCTTCTTTGTATGTTTTGTATTCATCTTTTAACATTTCTAATTGCTTTTCAACTTCTTTGTATTTAACCTCAATGTTGGATTTTTCAGAATCTTGATTTCTCGTACCTGATGTATTTGTTTCATCTTGTGATGTGTCCATTGAGAACGATATTGATTTATCTAAATCAGTAGGATCACTACCTGTAGACACTTCATGGCGTTTTCCTCTCATTAGATCATGATATAATTTTTTAAACATATCTCGCTGTCTAATGAGACCATTAACCATTTTAGTTTGACGATCTTGTGCTTCTGTTAATTCAGAGACTCTTTGCTTTAATGTATCTACTCTACTTTCCATTTCACCACTTTCAAAGTGTTCCTTTTGACGTTCTAATTCTTCTTGTTTTTCGGTAAGTTCTCTAAGCATGCGCAACAATTTTTGATTATTAGATTGTAACTCTTGAATATCAGTAAATGTGACAAGTGTCTTTGATATTATTCTTGATGAGTCAGAGGAATTAGTAGTGTTACTATTACTTTGATTAGGGTCATGGTCACCATTCACAAGTCCTCCTCGTCGGTGTTCAACTTCTTTAAGTAAGAAGCAAACTTGTCGTCCTAAGTCAGCTAATTCCGCCTTAAGTTTACTATTTTCTCTGTTATAGTGATTTGCGATTTTTGATGCTTCGGTGTAATCATCTCTGAGTCTATTACATTCTATAGTGAGAGACTCAATTTGTTGAGATAATGCTGAATTTGTTTCTACAGCTTCTAGGTACTCGGATCTTTGTTTTTGTAATAGTGGAGCTTTTTCTTCTAGCTCTTGAACAATTTTATTAATTGTCCCATTTACCTTTCTATTTTCTTCTTTTTCTTGAGCCAGTTCCTCACTGACTTTAACTAATTCAGAGTAAATTTGAGTAAGGGACATGCCAGATTTCAACAATTTACTAGCCACTGCTGCTGATGGTGCTAAGTCACTAAGCACCATATCTAAGTTATGAGCATTTGCTGCTTTTAATAAATCATTTGCATGTTCCAGCTCACTTTTCAAAGATGATATGATTTCATTTTTCTTTTCCATTAACTCGTCATGGTCAACTTCTGCTTGTTTATACTTGGTTTCCAATTCACCATACTTTTCAGTAGCTTCATTAAGTAATTTTTGCAATTCAGCTATTCCTTCAGTTAATTCCATGGTTTTAGCCTCAGCATCATCAAGCATAGTTTTAAATAAGTCAGCTAATTTAGTTTTAGCCTCCAATTCTTTTTTATAATTTTCTGCCATTTTATTTTCTAGTTCCCTTTGCTCCATCAACCTCTCCGTTAATTGTTCAACTCTGCTGTTTAAACTTTTCTTTACTTCATTCAGTTGGCATATTTGATCATTTGCCACATTTAGCTCTTCCACTTTCTCTGCAAGTTGTGTTTCTATGTTTACTAACCTGCTTGTATTGTTTAATCTTACTGTTTGCAGTTCAGATGTAAGCCTATCAACTTCCTCATTTAAGATGTTAATTTGAGAATTCAGAAGGACCCTTTCTTGGTCCAGTCTTTTCTCTCGATATTGCAATGATAATTCTTTGCTTTGCATTTCATCATTTAAAGCTAAGGCTTCACATTTAGAATCAATAGCAGCACGTAATTGCTGAGATAGGGATCCTTCGTTCCCAGTTAGACGTTCAATTTCAGTATTACGCCTCTCCACTATGCGAGTAAGGTCATTTCTTTCGTCAACAGCTGCATCCCTTGAACTTTTAAGAGAAATAATTTCGTTTTCTAATCTTGATATTTTATCTCGGGACTTCTCAATTTCTGTGTTGAGTACTGTAACCTTGTTTTCCAGTTCGGTGGCAGTTTCTTCAGCAACAAGAAGTTTTTTTGCTGCATCTTCATATTTTAAAGCAGTTTCTGTAGCAGTTGCTTCTAAAACTGACACTTTTTCATCTGAAAAAAATATACACAAAATTGGTATGACTCTATTTTTATTATATCTAGTTAACAAACAAATCATAATTATTTTATATTTTCTGTTTTGGAGTTGCTTTAAAATGACAATATTTATAGAAATCAGATGCTGTAAAGATTAAAATCAAATTTAAATTAATTTGATGAATATTGTATTTATTTAAATAATAATATATCAACTATGGTCCAACTTTAGAAAAATGGCTGTGTGACTTTAATTAGTTCCTGTCTGTATAAGAAGTAAGTTACAAAATGTATATATTTTTTAAAATAAGTTTCTCAAATATTATGTAAATGTATCAGATTTTAATAATACATTTGTAAATAACAGCCAAAATTTATTGTTATACAGAAAATATCTTAAATGTATAATTTAAGACTTCCTAATAATCAGAACTGGTAAAAGTAGTAGCTTTATGACAGCTATGTAAAAATTTACTATACATTTCCAGTTTTGAAATGTAATTATTAACAAAGCACACAAACCAAAAGATATAGATAATTTATTTTGCAAAAACCATCATTGTGCTTATTTTAGTTGTATTGAGAATAGCTATATAAAACATACCACCAAATTTAGTGAATTTGGTTCAAATGGCATATTAATATTAATGCTGGTAATATTTTGCTTTAGACTATTATGTTATTGTTTAAAAGTAGTTTACAATGTGTCATTTACACTTATGAACAAATTACAATAGCTACAGCAAACCTATAGTTTGTATTAATAGCATATATCATGATAGTCATGGAGTTCCTATATCAATTCCTAAGAAAAAAGGAATTGTGTTTAAAGTTTTAATTGGGGACACTAATGCAATATACTATTTAGGAGTCAGAACAGTTAAAATTTAAAGTTCATTTAAAAATATTAATGGTTTTATACATATCCAATACCACAAGATCTTCAGAAACGTGCATCAATGTATCAATGAAATCTATGCAGCATATTTTCTTTGAGTTTCCAGAACACGACATAGTTAACTTCAATAGCATCATGTCAATCTACTGCTACTTTAAAGGAAAAAATACAACGAGTCATTGAGACCGGTAACTCACCGATTTGTGATTTAGTACTTTCGAACAAAGCTTTTGATGTTAAGTACTCTTCAAATTTAGTATCAATGTATGAGTTAAGTTTTTCAGCAACACCAACAGGTAATTTATCAATTTCTGATTCTGATAAAACATTCTCGAGATGTTTTTTACCGCCGGCTTCATCGGTGGCGACTTCCATTTTTACACTTTTACCACTAATTTATCTGACACTAGCATTTGATATTCAAGCATTCACATTTAGCACAGGATTTGACTATTTCAGCAACGCGTTTCTTATTTTTTTGTTTCGCCGAGCCCATGGATACTTGTCTTTTTGCCTAGGTTTTGTCTCTGGTTAGAACTTATCGATAAAATATAGATAAATTATTCTAAAAAATACTTTTGGCATAGCTTGACAAATATTCATAAATATAGATATTTAATTTATAAGCTCCAAGTTCTCATAAACACTTAGATATCATTTACATGCGTGTGTTTCGATCTGCCAGACATAGACCAAGAAGTGGTTTTATCTATTTTATTTATTTATTTTTATATTTATTTTATATTAAAAATGGATTAAACTGTATTAATATATGTATGTATGTAATAATATATTAATATTAATTTTCTTTGGCCGTTTCTTTTCAAAGAATTTATGGAAGAAAATTTGAATGAACCAACTGGAAAGTTTCTTAACTTCTGTTGTATAAGCTATATTGATTACCAAAATAGAGGCCATAACTGATTATTTATAATTTTTGTTCATCAGGTCATTTAAGTAAATTGGAATAAATAATGTAGCCTTAATATTATTTATACATGGTTTTATTCTGCATAAAATACGTATGGTGGGGACCTGTGTGATGTCTTGAACGACAGCGCTTGCCGCAAGCTTCCTTTATTCTGTTTCCATATATAAAACCAAAACTAGATCGGATCTTCAATCTTTTCCAAGCTCATCTAAGCCAAGACAAACAACCCGCTTGTGTTTGGCTAGCGTGTATACTAACTAACTAACTAAGTCTAAAATGTTATTTCACCGAGCCATATTATTTTACTTGACAGATTGACACATGTGATGACATTGACGTGTTAGTGTTTTATGCTTCAGGTTTAGCGTTCAGCTATGATCACCAATTTTTATAAATTATATTTTAAATTTTTCGAATAAATACATTTAAAAATATCGAATAAGCTTACAAAATATATTTGTGCCTTTCTATTAAGAGTTACTAAAGATTTGTTAAATTTAGTTATTACGTGCTGAGTGCTGTTAACAAACCTTAATTTATAATTAAAGGAGAATTCTAATAACCATTCGAGACACTATGCGGATTTTGGAAGTAAATTCACTTTTATAGGTTTGTATCGTTGATATTCTCATTTATTTACAATTATCTTTTACATAGTTATGTTTCTTAATTATCTAATAATACATTTTTTAAGTTATACGAAACCATATGCATATTAAAGACCATATTAAATATAAAACAATACTATATTTAATATTATAATTTTTGCCCCATAAATCTATACAATGTCTCACTTGCAAGTGTTTAATACAACGAGTTGATTACATAATAATAAAAACAAAATTCATATTAAGATCTGATCTTTTTACCAGTCTTTTGTATCAATAATCTAATATTAACTTTTCCTTTCCTATGTGGTTATTCCGTTGATTTTTCTTCATTGAGCTTTCCTTTAATCTTATTTGACAAAAATAAATCTCAAAAATGTTTAGTAATTTTCAAAATAAGCAGAACTCTCAACAAAATTCCATCAGGAAATATAAAAACTCAGGAATTATGGAATCATGAATGTTTATACAAATTTTAATACATAAATGGAATAAGTAATATAGTTTACTGTTGCCATAATCCAGAAAATAGCTTAAAAATTAACAACAATTCTCATGAGCCCTCTGTTTTCAAGATCCTCTTCTATAATAAAAGATAAGGTCATTGATGTTGACAATAATAACAGCGTCACAGTGGCGGGTTGTGAGCACGGAGCCAACGGCGCCTCTGGGGGCGGGCGGCCAAGTGACACAATACGACGTGTCAAGGTGAAGATGTCGTCAGTTTCGGCTCAAGGCGTGGTTGAACGCGCGTCTGCTGAACTGTCGCGCCGAATCACAGGCCTTGGCCTCCGTGGCAGAAAGCGATCCCCTGGTGTAGTGGAACGGGTTGCGAATGCTTTGTGTGGTCCTGCCTCAACTGCTCCGAGAATACCCCGTCGGAGACGACCCTCACCGAGACCCCTAGTCTGGAGTCAGTTTATACTAGATGAAAGATTTCTAGAAAAGTTTTTTCTATATTTTAATTCAAATGATAGAAGAATTCTTGCTCAAGTATGCACGAAGTGGAGGGATATTTTGTACTCGTCTACTCGCTGGTGGATGGGTCTCGTTGCCATTGTGGATTTCCGTGAGAGTAGATCTGAGTCTGAATGTTGCATGCAAAGATTTTATAACTCTGTGGTGAGAAGAGGTATTCGTGGAATGGCTTTGGTGGCGGCATCAGATGAGGACATTAATGAGTTTATTCGAGTGTTTCCATTGTCAGCTAACCATGTTAATGCTTTAAGCTTGAAGGGTTGTACAGTAACAGACCGAGGCTTAGAATCCATTTTGGATCATTTAGAGGTGGGTTCAGTAATTGCTGTTTGTGTATCATTAAGAAAGTATACAATTATAAATACTCATATTTTGCTTTTTAGGTTCTTTTTGAGCTAGAGTTAACAGGCTGTAATGAAATAACAGAGGCTGGTATATGGGCATGCTTAACCCCAAGGATTGTCTCACTCACACTTACTGACTGTATTAACATTGCAGATGAAGCTGTAAGTTACCAAGAATTAGCTTATGTGTATTCAATGCCAATGCAAAACAATGTGTTGTTTTACTTAACAGGTTGGTGCTGTGGCTCAACTCTTACCATCGTTGTATGAGTTCTCCCTTCAAGCCTACCATGTGACAGATGCAGCTTTGGGTTATTTCTCACAAAAGCAGAGTGCATCTCTCAGTATATTAAGGCTACACAGTTGTTGGGAGCTTACAAATCATGGGGTTGTCAACATAGGTAATCCAATATTATATTTTAAACTAAACATATTTGACATATCGTAATTCTATGATATTTAATAAATATTCTAAAATGATACTTGTGTGTGAACTAAACAGAAACTCAACGTGTAACGTGAGCGTTAATTACAACACGTAAACAATATAAGTTGAATGAAAAAGCCTTGTCTTAAACTGTAACTATCGTATGTATGTTGATATGCGCTTCGTTACAAAACAATTATAACTAAGTAAGTAATAGTAAGAGCGTTCCTCTTCTTTAAAGGCCGGCAACTCACTTGTAAGCCTCCTGGCGTTGCAGGTGTCCATGGGCGGCGGATAGCACATCACTCCAAGTGACCCGCCTGCTCGTTTGCCTCCTCTTACATAAAAAAAAGAAGTAAAGAAATGAGAAAGAAGTAGAAATGTAATAACTAATATGTCAATGATAAATAACGCTACCTAATAGATTAAAGCGCTTTAAAGGCTTTATTAACACGTTCAGAGGCATGCGGTGAAGAAAAAGTAGCAAAAAAATCGCATTCAAATATAATATTTCCAAAAGACTAACTTCATCCTTTTTATTAACCTATGCTTACAGTTCACTCATTACCAAATCTAACGGTGTTGTCACTGAGCGGCTGCAGTAAGGTAACAGACGAAGGTGTCGAATTGGTTGCGGAGAATCTCCCACGGCTGCGAAGCCTCGACCTTAGCTGGTGCCCCCGGGTAACCGATAGCGCGCTTGAGTACATCGCATGTGATCTCAATCAGCTTGAAGAATTGACACTTGATAGGTATATTAATTTTTATACACGTCCAAATAATTTGTATTTTATAACTAAACTGGTTCATTCCATGTACTAAATATTACTGTATTGACTATAATTGTTTTATCTTAGTCTGTCTCTTAATATCGTTTGAGCTTAGTGAAGCAAGCTCCCAAGGCTTAAATACCGTGAGGAGCGTGGTTGGAGCATATAACTAACATTTTTAAACTAACACTTGTCGATTTAAAAGATTTGTGGTTTATTGCTAACACCTCTCGTCTGTTCCACACCTTATTAACTAAATTTAAAATAATAAAATATTTTTGACGAACATAAGCGTACAGTGTACCTATTAATATATATATTTAATTTATCGTAAGACACTTTAAAAACACTTTCTAGCCAATAAGCAACTTATATGTCCATATTTGTGCTCTATAAAATTGACTTTAGAAAGACTAGTCGCAGATTTTACATCTTAATTATAACTAGTAGTAATATTAAGCACGGTCTTTGCCCTTATCTTCAGAAACTTATGCGTAATATGTGAGCTAAAATAAAGTATAGAAAAAGTTAAAGTTCGTATCCATATTGATGGTAGCAAGTGGGCCAATATTACAATTTGAAATGGAATTAAATAATTTCATTGCTTCTAGGTGCGTCCACATAACTGACATAGGTGTCGGATACATAAGTACAATGCAATCTCTGGCAGCATTGTACCTCCGTTGGTGCTCACAGCTTCGGGACTTCGGCGTACAACATCTATGTGCTATGCGTGCCTTGCAACTTCTCTCTTTGGCCGGTCTGTATACTATTATGGCAAGATTGTGTTTATTATTATTAATTCATTTACTTATATTAAAAAAATGTTAATTTCTACTTTCCGTTAAAGTGAACAAATATTAAATATGAGTAATGATTTACGCAAGAATAGTAGCAAGTGGAAGCCTGTTGAATATTTGAAAAAAAAACAAATAAAAAATATTATAATTTCAGGATGTCCTTTGCTAACGTCCGGCGGTCTGTCCAGTTTGATACAGTTACGACAATTACGAGAACTTGAATTGACGAATTGTCCTGGGGCTTCACCAGAACTATTTGATTACTTGCGCGAACATCTGCCCAGGTGTCTCATAATAGAATAATATTTTTAAGGTACAGGTCTCAGAGGTTTGCTTGACTTATGTATTGTAACTAAAAAAACTGCATAAGAATTTAAATTTTGTGAAATTGTGTTCATTGTTTTGATATGCATTTAAGACTGTCCCTGTCACATCTGTATATCACGCCTACAATCTACAATGTTACAGAAATTAAATTATATTGACAGTAAAAAGTTGCCATATATAAAGTAAGTCTGTTAAACCTGGCACATCTATGGTCCGTATTCTAATTCGTAAAGGGACATTCAGTTATGAATGTGGTCGAACATGTCCAACGTCATATGTGCTTTAACAAGTCTTGTTAATAATGTTTGATTTACGTCAAAGAATACGGCCCTCGGTTTGTATTGAGAATGATGCCATTAAAATGCACTATTACCACTGCTTTGTTTTATAAATTATTACAAAAGGTGCGTGTTTAAATGAAAAATTAATATAACGCATATAATAATTCGAGTCTCAAATATAGTGCATGTGGCTCCGAAAAGTACAATATATATTCAATATAGGTAAATCAATTACAGTATTTGCTAATAGTTAATTTTTATAATTGCATTACGCGTTTTATAAAGACTAATCCGAATCTCAAAATGACTATTTTCGATATATTTATTAGCTTCACATTTCTACTGCGCTTCACTTTTTGTGTCGTGATTAAAGCTAATTTAAGTTTGACCAATTGTACGCATCTCGCGAGACTTCGTTTACTGCATGTTATAAGATGAAGAATGTACAGGAGTTGTGTTATTATAGTAGAGCTCAAATTCCCCAATATTATTATAGATTCATGGCAATTAACGTAGGTTAATATTTATATCTCTTATGAAAGATACGTTCACACCAAGTTGACGCGCTTCTTATGCTGCAAGAGCCTTACAAAATACAGGCGTGTATGCGTCACTACTACTTTACTGTTCTATAGGAAAAATATTGTAACTATCTGTGGGTATATATTATCCTACGTGGTCTTTTTACCACGCGGCACTGTACGTCTTTACTAGTTGTCATCTTTTCTTTGATCGAAAACCTAGCAACGCCACAATGCAGTTGTTAAGAATATAAAATACTGTGGTCTCTTTACTATGAATGATTTTTTAAACTGATCAACAATTTATTGCTCATGTAGTCTAGATGTGCTCATGTAGTCTAGATGTGCTCATGTAGTCTAGATGTCCACAAAATGTCCCACCGAAAATCTCATTGTATTTGCTCAAGTTCCTCTTATGTATAATTGCGGAATGTGTGTGATTTACTTAATTTGCTTTCATAAGAATTGTATTACTAATCAAATAAGTATTATTACATGCAACAATTATTGTTTGCGTACAATCACAAAATAAGTCATCGATTGTTTCTTTATTTTTACGAAATTCGTAATAAATATATACATACTTGTTACCATCGACAACCTGAATTCAATTTTAACAAAATGTAACTTTACCACAAGTATGTCAAATGTATGAATATTTATGCGAATCGTGATTATTACGTTTTTTGACTGAATTTTTTTAGCAGACATTTTGTATGTTACTGATGACAGTATGAACTATGATAATCAAAACTTTAAAAAAATGGTACTTTTTAGCAAACAAATTGGCTAAGGATAACTTGAGATGTTGGCATTAGATAAAATGGTATTTATGGTGTGTCGAACATACAAAAATACTAAGAAAAAGTGTAGACTAAAATAAAATTTAAAGTAACTGGATCCAATATACCCTTTAAAGTTTTTAAATATTACAAGAAACCTATATAGCCAACAATATTGAACTATAACGTCTGTATTATTTCATTAGATAATATAATTTGTTTCTAGTTTAAGTCTAAATATATATGATTGATAAATGTGTGGCAACGCTAAGCTAATTTCAAATCTGTAAATAAGTTTTTTTCTTACTGTACGTAAACAATTTTTGCGTGCGTGAAAGGTTACACACGCAGAAACATTTCGGTCTATTTCTGAAAAATTTCTTAATGAAGATATATTCTATGGCTTGAGCTATCGATAGTGGTGGTTTTAAAAACACCTATAACAGAAAGACCGACAGAAGAGTAGAGAAACCGGGCATTCTAGAAATATTTATTATTTAAACATTTCCCAACAAACCTTTAATAAAAAGTATTCAATCGCACTCTGTTTTGTACATATTGTATAGACATATGTGTGTTATAGGGTAGATACATAAGGTTTGAATATTTTTTACACATGACCCAAAATGAAAGTACATAGAAGTATGTTTGTTGAAACACGTGCAGTGACTTCCGTACCGTATCTAAGCTATCTATTTTATAGCGATGTCAATTTGTTTTAATATGGCCCTGCCAATATATTTTATTTATTTAAATTATTACTTCAAATTTATTTTAATTATCATTTCAGTTGTCATTTTTTAGTTGGCCTCATAGGACCTACGTAAGCTGTTTGTTATTGTCTCTGGAAGACAACGACGGCTGTCGTTCTTGTGGCTTCGGTTTTGTTTTTGCATAATAAATACGCCCACGTATGTTTTTCATGTAACCCCATATGAAATACCAAACTACTGATTCTATCAAAAGTATTTAACATTTAGAAGCACAATAAGTATATGTAATAAAAATATTACGCCATTATATTTAATTTTAAATACTAGTTGATATTAAAATGCCCTTATTACTACGTGATAAAATATTTTTTGTGTGTTTATATTTTTTTTTTATATAATTTTTTTAAAAATTTTATTACTATACCGTCCGAATCTTATGTACAAGTGTGTATGTGTTAAGTGAGCATGCTTAATAATTAAAACAAACCATTGTTCCAATGTGGAACTCAGATTTTGTATAGGCAGGTTTGACAAGTACATTACTTGTGTCGTAGTAATACGAGACATAGACAGTTAAATATAGATATGTAATTATTTTAAAATAATTCATAACAAGAAATTTATATTAAAAACTACGTAAAAGCAGCAATATGACGGAATAGGCGTGCCTCTAAACGTATGTAGCACTAGTGTAGCCTGTTTAAATAATTCGATACCTGTGTTCTCACGTTATTCTCTTTAAATAATTGATGTTGTGTAGATTTTTATTTTCTCCAATCGTGTATATAGTTTGTGACAAATATATAAAAATTCCAATAAGACTTATAGTGTTGTTTAGACAGTAATTCTGGAAATGGTTGTAATTTAACAATAAAAGCAATAATATTTGTCTATTTAAATCGTCTTAAGCAACTATTTTAGACGCTGCACCATCTAAAGTATTGTCGCAACTTCCTATTCCAATTTTACGTTGAAAGTATTGTCACTGAGTGGTCTGAATCTATATTTTTGTATATGTGTGGTGTATTTGATTACTTATATATCAACTTAGCATTTATTCAATGTATTTGTGTGTTAAATTTCATTATGGCTGGTATTTGAATTTTATGTTGTACCTAAAATAATCCCTAAGATAAAAAGTATGGTTATGCACCTACTTACATTCTTCTGGGATTTCTTTTTAGGTTTAAAATTATTTTTAAATTACAAAGTGAGATGTTATAGTGCAATATAGATGTACTGTTTTAAATTGTGTTTTATTTGTAATAGCTATGTAGGCTTAGAAGATACTTACATGCTATTAATACACATAATTAAAAGCCTGCCATAGGTAATCTGCTTATTTATTAGTATAACTGGAATAAATGTGTTCATAACTATAATTTAAGTTTATTTGTCTATACCTGCTTCCTCCTGACCAGGGAGGTGTGACAGGGCCAATATGTTCGTGTTATACTGGGGGTATTTAGTTAATAGTTTGATTATTTTATTGTGCCGTCTGTCGGCCGTAAAGAAAAATGTAAGATTTAATAACTCTAACCGAATCTTTTGATTAAAATTGAGTTATTTTTCCTTTTAATAATAAGTAAATATAAGTCAATTCTTTCGTATTTATTCTGATATACGATTAATTTTTTTTTAATGAATTTAGTAAAAAATTAACGACTGTTATATTTTTAGGTAGGTAGTTTTACCTTAATCGTAAAATAAAAGGAGCTTATGATTGACATTAAATTTTAACCGAGAGCGGTTACTCTTTTACCTAACTAGTAACTAATATTCGGATGCCATATAGTAACCTTCTTACTTCATCTGTGTTACCACAGTAGGTAATCTGTCGTTCGTTTTTGGCGCCAATTAGCGTGCAGACTACAAGCTATGATCAAGTACCAGCTGTCTAGTGTCTGCTGTTCTTTGTTATCATTTTTCTAAAATAATATTTTGTTAATACTAAAAGCTACATCAGATAAAATAAAATGGATATCATAGATACAATCAAATCAAACAAAGCCTACATAAAGTGCAAAAGCATTGTTAAGAATTGGGAAAATGAATTTAAAACGAAGAATTTACGTTTACCTTCAAAGTTCGATATAAAAGAAGCTCCAGCAAGTATTAAGTATGCTTATAAAAAATATTTTCAACTTAAAAGTACTGCACTTGAAAATTCATTGTCAATTTATGACCCACATGATGAGCCCCTAAAATCACCAGAAACTTTAAGTTTAGTAGAATGGTCAACTAACTCTACGGGAGATGAAAACTTTCAAGAAATACCGATGCCAATGTTACCTTCCGATAAAGAGTTAGAACGAATCTTATCCATTAAACAAACGAAAGTACCAGAAGTTTCTCAAACTAAGTTCAGTGAAAATTTATCAAAAAAATTATTTCATAATCGCAAGTTTTCCATTCGAAATCCTAGACTATCTCGAAGTTTTTCACAACGAAGTAATGAAACTTTTTCAGATATCTCATTTGAAAAACAGGATAATAGTTTGTGTTTAACAACATCAAGTAGTCAATTGCATGAAAAATCAGAGCATGATTCTGCTTTAACTAGTAGTCATGGTTCACACTCTATTAATGATGAAAAAGCAGAAACTAGTCTATGTTCTGCTTCCACTGTACTTAACCATAAAATACCAAATAATAATAATATTAAAGGAATGTTTACTTCAATCAATTCTCTAAATGATTCAGCATCTTCAGTTAGACAATTAAACTCAGGATGGCTCCAGAGAGCACTTGGTACAGTAGAGCCACTTACGGAATCAACTAACAATACCACTCACAGTATTGAAAAGTTTGGTTTAAGTAATGTCAGTGTTCAAAACTTGCCTGAGAAAAGTGTTGAATTTGTAGAAAACAGTGCATCTGAAGATGATGATGTATCTCTTAAAAAATTAAAACCAGCCCTCAAGAAAAGAAAATTAATGAATGCTTGTAAGACAACTGAAAGTGAGAGACACATAAATATTAGTACTGACCAAGATGAAATTAACCATGGCAGAAAATTAAAAGTTGTAAAGTCCAAAAAAAGGAATATAGCACAAAATGGGGTAGATTCATGTATTGATACAACAAATAATGAACCACCAGACATTTCAGAATATTTACCATTTGGTTTAAAAGAGGTAATTAATCCTAGGCACTCTAATGTTACAGATATTCTTAACTTGATAAATGAGAAACAAGACCAAGATATAAGTAATGACAAATCTAAATTAGAAATTCAATTAGATAAGAAGATTGAAAATGGAACCATGAATGATAATTTTGTTAAAATTAATATTGAAAAGAAAATATATGCAAGAGGGAAAAAATCACTTAAGTATTCCACATATAAAAAGAAACTGTGGAAGGATAAAAAAGCTCTCCACTCTGGTATGGAATTCCCAGAATCCGGCAAAGTTACCTGTTTTAAATGTGGTCTGAGTGGTCATATGGCTCGTTACTGTACTAGTCAAAAAGAAAATGCCCTACTTCCCTTAAATGATGACTGTGAAGAAAGTGACATGCCTACTCTGAAAGATATGGAAAAGATAGTAAATAAACCCTCCAATACCAGTACTGAAAAAGAATTGCATGCTTGTCTTTATGGAGCCAGTAAGATCCCTGAATCTTTTAAAATGTTACTCAATACACCAAGTGAGGACTATATCAAACCAATTCTATCAAGCCCTGATGATACATCTCAAGAGTTGTATGATGCACTAGAATTATTTGATCATAAAGAATTTCGCCAAGGTCAAGAAAAAGCTATAAAGCGAATATTATGTGGCTTATCCACTTTACTTATTTTATCAACGGGTGGAGGAAAATCTTTGTGTTACCAATTGCCCGCATATATTTATAGTAAACATTATAAGTGTATAACATTAGTTATATCTCCACTAGTTTCATTAATGGAAGATCAAGTATTAAGTATGCCAGATTTTTTAAAGGCAGGTTGTTTACACACTAACCAACCACCTACACAAAGGCAGAAAATTGTTGAATTAATAAAAGAAGGCCAGATAAATATATTATTAATATCTCCTGAAGCACTTATTTCTAGTGACACATCAAATGGATTTTCAGGCCTATTTAAATGTTTACCGCAAATTGCATTTGTCTGCATTGATGAAGCTCACTGTGTATCTCAATGGAGCCACAATTTCCGACCTAGCTACTTAATGATTTGTAGAGTATTAAAAGAAAAATTAAATGTTAAATGTGTTCTTGGACTCACTGCAACAGCCAGTAAAACAACAACGAAAAGTGTTATAGAACATATAAAAGTCCCTGATGGTGAGAATGGGGTTGTGATAAATCCATCACTACCAAATAATTTGTATCTGTCCATGTCTTTTGAAAAAGATAAAGATAAGGCACTAGTAGCCTTGTTAGGAACTGATAAATTAAATTCATTTAATTCCATTATTGTGTATTGCATAAGAAGAAATGAGTGCGAGAGAATAGCTGCTGTTATAAGATCATGTTTATCACAACCTGGTAAGATTAATATGGAACCCAAAAGCAAGAAACGTAAAAGAATGTCATATATCGCAGAAGCATATCATGCTGGCATGAGTGCTGCTCAACGTAGAAAAATACAAAACCATTTCATGGATGGCACACTTAAAATTATTGTAGCAACAGTTGCTTTTGGTATGGGCATTAACAAGTCTGACATTAGATGTATCATTCATTATAATATGCCACCTAGTTTTGAATCATATGTCCAGGAAGTGGGAAGAGCTGGGCGTGACGGAAAGCCGGCATACTGCCATGTATTCCTGAGCCATAACAGGAACAGCGACAAAAATGAGTTGTTAAAACACATTTATTCTAATTCAATAGATAGGCCCATATTAAGGAAATTACTACAGAAAGTCTTAATTCCTTGTATGTGTTCACCAGATTCTGACTTAAGTGGTGGAAACATACAAAAAAAGTGTCAGGGTCATGAAGTTGGAATACCAATTGAAAGTACAGTTGAAGAACTTGATTTACCATCAGAAAATATTTCAACACTTTTATGTTATATAGAATTGCATCCAAAACATTTTATAAAAGTCTTAAATAATGCTTATACCATGTGTAAAATATCCTCATATGGGGGACCTAATAAAATACTTGAAGCTGCTAAAAATAGTCCACCTTTGGCAATGGCATACTTGATTGAAGGTAAAAGAAACACTGATATAGTTAAGAAGAGTCTTTTTGAATTTAATGTTATCGAAGTCGCTGCGGCTTTAGGTTGGGAAAGTGGTATGACAAAATACCATTTAAAAAATTTAGAATGGAATATTTGCAATGGCATATCAAAACGGTCATCTTTAAAAGTTGAATTTCATACTTTGGGCTTCAAAGTTAAAGCACAAGGTGATCTGAGTTCTTTTGAATTAGATGGACTGTTAGATGATTTGCATAACATTGTATTAAATCAAGAAAAACAAATGTTATACCAACTTGAAGAAATAAATAACTCTTTTAGTCAACTATGCACAAAAACAGGTGAAATATTTGATATGTTAGACAACAGTTTTCAGGAGAAGTCAGATTTATTAAAAAGTATTATAAATAATTACTTTGCAAGAGATGAAAATTTGTGCAGAAATATTGTTATTGAGCCACGTCCGCTCGAAGTTGACCAAGTAATAGCCGACGTGAGAGCTCTTATTGCTACATATAAAGATTGTTCATTTACAGGTAGAAGTATAGCACGAATATTTCATGGAATTTCTTCGCCAAACTATCCTGCCCTAGTATGGGGCCGATGTAAATATTGGCGTTCACATATAGGAGAAGATTTTAATGGTATTATAAAAATAGCAACTCAACAAATCATTCAAATGAAAATGTAATTTATTAATAATTTTAATAAACACTTAAATGTCAATCTTTTGAATTTTTTAATTATGATGGTTTAAAGATATATACTATTAAATAATATACTACAGATTAAAACTTATTAAATACAAATATTTGGAATAAATGTTTCATAACAAAAAAAATATAATATTTTTATTAACAAGTAATAACTAGTATGACAGTTATGGAATAAAGCATTAGAACTTAAACCAATAGCCAATCTGACCACAAATAAGTGATAAGTATTAACATATTTTTGAACAAACGCGCTTTGTAAAAGGAAATATATTTAAACAAATTGTCCATAACAATTAATAAAATGAAATATTTTAAAACGCGTGATAGAGCAAATGTTATATTATATGTACAATTCACTTCAGAGATTAGTATTTATAAACTAAAATTACATACACAAGAAATAACATTTTATAATTCTTGAGATACCAGTAACAAAATATTAGATAGGTACTATTTAAAAAAAACACTATTTTTTTAATAAGTTTAGGTCAACAAATCCCATAAATAGCATAAAATGAAATAAGTAGTTTCATTATCTCACAGTGTAGTTGTAAAGAATAAATACATAGATGATAATAAATAATATGTATGTTATTAAGTACACAATATTTTTTTTATTTGCTTAGCCTTTAAGCTTTAGACATTTTATTCACCATACACATATGATTTATTTCATTATCTTATTCAAAGGCAGTTTTGTAGTTAGATGTTATGCAAGACTATAACAAAGTTTCACAAGAACCATTGCAATAGGTTGATAAAATCTAATGATTCCAGTCAAAAGTATAGGAAACTATTTGTTAATTTAAATACTTAAACTTAAGATGTCATAAAAAAAATGTTTATCATAAATAAAGAAATCAGACAATTTTTTACTCACAAGACATGTTTTGCTAAATCTATATGATTTTCTTGTAATAAACAAGTATCTTAAAAACAATTTTCACGAAGTATTACATCTAAGTTTTGTATTATATTGTGATCAATTTCCATAATTACAATATCACTTCTAAATAAATTGATTAATTACTAAACATCTGCTTGAGCTAACATTAGTTATGCCAAATGCAAAAAGTTAATAAGCCTTCAAATAAAACGACTGTATTAAGTTCGATGGTAATAAAACATTATGTAACCAAGTGCAATATTTACAATAATTCATATGTTAATTATACAGAAAGCGAAACAAAACTATTGTATTGGGCGATATTTCGTTTCAATATATCTGCACAAAGTCCTAGCACTCGTTCGAATCTGTCAAAGAAAATATATTAAATGAAATACGCAATGAACTCTATTATTCCAGTGACATTCAATACGAAACAAAATGTTTTAGTAAATATTTAAAATAAATAATCAACAAAAAAGGCCAATTCACACTCAGAAATCATTAACAAACATAAGCAACTTTTAACAATACCTTGCTCTGTCCAGTTTAACACATTTGAGTGAGCCGTCCGCTCTAACTGTCGCTGCGCGCGGTCGGTCCAATAGAAGTGCGATCTCGCCGAAATAATCTGAGGGACCTAATCTTCCGACTTCCACTGCGGAACTTTCGGCATCACCACCACGTTGCTGGAGAACTACTGCTGTGCCTGTAGTAATGATAATGAAAAGTTGTTGATTGATGTAACAAAATAAGGAATTAAAAATATTAAATATTCAGTTTTAGTTATTCCAGTAACAAACCTTCGACAATAATGTAAAAATCATTTCCTGGCTCACCCTGTCGGACAATTATTTCATTGTTGTTGAAGGATACAGGCTCAAGAGCATCTGCCACTGTAAGACGCTCCCATTTTTCGAGACTTTCTGAAATGTTATAGGTACAGATGAATGATTTAATATTTTATAGCATATATGTATTTTATTTATGCATATGAAAGTATCTCAATTATGTTTCACTGTTAACCAAAACCTAGTTATATGTATATTATAAATACATACCAAGAATGGATACCCGCGATAAAAATTCGTCGTACATGCGCCGTTTTCTTATAGTCGAACCCATAAGTATTCTCCTGTATGAGTCACGATCTAGACCCCAAAGCTTAAGTGGAGTACGTGCACAAACAGTTGCTGCTCGTGGGGTACCATAAATTAGTGCCAGTTCACCAAAACTACCTCCTTCACCTATTGTTGTAACTACTTCACCATTTACCAATACCTGTAAATGATTATCATTGGAGTGACCACATTCATTCATTGCATTTACAAAAAACACAGCCTTTATTTCATTCTATAATTACAACTAGATATTCTTTAGTGTAGTAAGTGTTAAGATCAATAAAGGTGGAGATGTGAAATATTGTTGCAGTTAAGGCAAAGTTGAGGATAAAAACAGTATGGAGAGTTAAAAACAATAGTCAATATAATTTCAATATTAATTACTTTAGTAACTTATATAGTTTTCAATCAAATTAAAACAATAAGAATAAGAATATGATAAGTAACTATAATGTGCCATTCACTGAATCTATATACCAATAAAACTATTATTATTATACATGCAGCTGGTGACTGACTAACCTCAACTTCACCAGAATCTATGATATAGAAGTTGTCTCCTTCATCACCTTGTTGTATAACTATTTCCCCAACAAGACACTGTACGGGAAACATAGCATCAAACATATCAGCTCTTTCTGATTCATCTAAGTGTGTGAAGAGCACATTGGAAGCTATTGCTCTGGATAATGCACCCATAGTCTTATAGTCTTTTGGCACCACCTGTATAGTTGAAAAAATACAATTTAATTAAACAGATTTCCCTTAACACTGATATTTTAATAAAATAAATTAAAATCTAATTTAAATAGACCTTTTTAACATAGCTAGTAGCATCTTCTTCTGTAACTGGCTCAGCACTGATACCTCCACGTCTTCGAGGCAGTTGCCCTCCTAGTACTGGTAAAGGTGACAGCTCTCCATCAGCCTCACCCTCAGAAGTTGCAGCAGCGGCTGCTGCTGCTTTTACCTGTTCCTTAAAAATTAAATTAAAAGTAATATTACAAGGGTACAAACATTCAAGATTTTCATGTGGGCTTTGAAATATATGAATTTTAAATATTTCTAAAGCTTAATAACATAATGATTTTAAAACATATTGGGAACTATGGGCTTCTGTGTAAATTTCTCACCATTTTAACAAAATCACAAGAATGTTGGAATCTTACGTAAAGGAGACGTTGCTGGAATGACGAGCTACGTAAGTGTGAAAAATTACGTAGATATTAATTTTAGTTAACACAATATTTGTAGTCTAAATAAAGCTCAACTTTGTGGAATCTTACAAATCTATTTTGAGTCTCAGCAGCTGTCACCTGAAGCATCGATTGGACACAACAACACAGATGTCTAGTCAAAATTATTATGTTATTACCCTGCCGATGGTACAAAATTTTCAAGTGAAAAAATTGATAATAAAAATATTGTAATTCTGAAAATAATGTAAATTAGGCAACGATCACTCACTCTTTCTAATTTTTGAAAATATTGGCGAAGAAATGTCACTGGGTCATCAGGCCTGTTCAAACAAAGTTGGACGATACAGTTTTTTAATAATATTTGAATATTGTGACTCTGGATATAGTTATCACATTGATTTAAACATTGTTCCTCCTCTAATGAATCCATTTCTTTAATTATTGATGCATAGTTAAAGATAACAATTAATTATTTATTAATATTGAATAGCAATTATTTTGATATTTTTTGTTTCTCCAGTGTGACTGCTAAGTGTCATTCATGACAGTTTTTACAGATTAAGGAGAGCATGTAATTGTTACACTTGAATATAGAATTCTCCGTAAGTGGTCCACAGTCTATACACATTACAGTCATTTTATAGAAAAATAATATTAAAAAGCTAAGTCATCTTCCATCATTTGTAGAATATTTAAATAAACTATAAGAAACAAGCCGGCAGCTGCAACAATAGATAAACTAAAAAAGGAATATCAGAATAAGGCCGCTTTCGTTCTCTACCGACTCCACTTTTTTCTTATCAAAGTAGCCAATTGTCACTCTCTCCTAACATCCACAAACTGCAAGCAATCTAAATGCGGTTCATAAGAATACCAACTGGAGCGCCCATGTATGTGAGGAACGTTGACGTCCACTATGACCTAGAACCTAATGGATGAAGGAAGCGTCAACCCGCTACTTTGACAAACTTAAAAGCATCCTAACATATTTAAAAAAGAGACAAAAGAAGACCCTGACACACCTTAATGGATCCGGACGATCCTATCACAGTAGCCACACATATATGACACACTATATGCCGCCCGCGCGCTCCTAAAGACTGATAGAAGAGCTAGGCTTAAAAACTGCCTTCACGAAGGCGTGGTCCTTTACCTCATGTGTCACTAGTTCAGTGGGTTTTTGCCTTGACCTTCAGGCCAATGTCTCCCGTGACGGCCCAAGCCGTTGGGAAACCAAATTCAAAGGTCTCCAGGTCAATAGCGACATTCCACCCAAAAAAAACAGTGAATTTCTTAAATAGTCTGTATACACTATGTCATATGTCAAATGTGTAAATAATAAGACATTTTCGTTAAAATAAATAATTGTTCATTTGATTTTAAAATATAAATTGAAGAAGGAATTATTACTTAAATGGTTTATAAGAAAAAATTGAATTGAATTTTTTAAATACTAGTGGAACATTTTATTTGAATTTGAAACGTTTGTAATTTTTGGAAATGGAGTTTGCAGATGCAATACCGGTTACTTTTAAAGAAATTACTCCAAGTTATAGTTTGCCAGAAAAATGGAAAGAAATTACTCTAAATACTGGTGTGTTATGAAAATAAAATGCATATTTAATAATGAATTATCACTTTTTTTCAATGGAAATTTGTTTGTAACCTAACTTTGTTATACAGGTGGAACTCACAGTACTCTGCAAGATATAAAGCTGCCACAAAAAGCTGGTGGATATTGGTATAGGGATTCTGAAAAGAGTAGTACAAGGAACAGATTCATTTATTGGTAATATATTTACATTACATGGTATTTTAGAAGTGGGTTCACAAAGTAATATTAGATATTTTATTATTATGTATGATTTTGTTTATAGGCAAACTACATCAGATGCAATTGAACTGTCAGAGGCTTCTTTGGATGTAAACCTTTCAACTTGCAATTTAAGATGCAAAGTAGCTCCTGGCACACCACCACTGAACAATATATCATTTTATGAAAAACCATCATCTCAACATGTTATAGTTTTAGCTGCTACTGTGTCCTCTGTTCATAGATTAATATTTGCACACCCAGATAGTTTAGATAAAAAGGTGAAAATCTATTATTATTTTTTATATTCATTCTTATGTTGAAATATATTATTTGTTACAAAATATTTACAGGCTACTTTTGGAACTCTCAGCAATACCACAACATCAATATTTTATGACACGAGTGCCATAAATAATCCAAATAACTACTATATCCTCAATCAGTATTCAACTTCTAGTAAGTTGGCCATTATTTAATTAACACACTTTATTTTCATAAATATCAAATACATTTAAACCAAATGTTATATTTTGTCTATTTTTAAAATATATCATTCAGATTAATAAACATCACCTTTTTAAGTGTATAGAACATATTGCTGAAATGGTAAAATACTTTCTCTAAACAGATACAGGTGTTGCTCATTCTTGTGCCTCAATATTAAGAGATAATGGAGAAGCTGTGTTTGCCCTGGCATTTGGATATGGTGGAGAAGGAGGACTGTTACTAGTTAAACTACCTATGGCAGGTGCTGCTGTCACTACAGTTTTGAAGCGAGAATCTAATGTTCCTAGATTTCTATCAGGTCTAACTGGAGCTTTGAGGTATGTGGTTATACTTTTTGATACTTTTTTTGTTTATTTGTTATTGTATCTCCACAATCTTTTTAGGGGTAAAGCCAGCACAGAAGGTATAGAAACATATGGAGTTGTCCTGACGAATGGGCTTGCTATTGTAATATGTGGAGATACATGCCTCCGTGTCTGGCATTTTGATGAGGGTGGAGCCCCAATATCAGTGTCTGGTCCACTGTCACAAACAGTAGCTAGACCTAAACCCCCTCGTAAGTATTAATTTTAAATTAATACTTATGATTAAATACTTTAATTTTAATTTTTTAAATTTATTATTTATTTATGCAATGCAATGCAAATGTTTAGTGATAAAAAAATCTTTTTTTTAGCTCACAGTCACATGCTCCAAAGCACAAAAGGTTTAGACGGAAGTACACTTTTGGTTGCCTATCTTTCATTCCCTAATGAGTCCGAATTTATTGTGATGAAAATGCATGATGCAGGCACTGCTGGAGTCAAGTTCACGCAAATTTATCAAATTTTTGGACCTCAGGTAAAATAAATCCTAATTTACTTTTCTTGTTACTATTTCGTCTCTTTTTATTTCTTAATATCTATTTATGGTTTTGATCGAAAGAGACCGTTTAGATAAAACGGCCTTAAAAACTGATTTATTTTTTATATATTGACTTACTATTATCCACAAAAGTGTTTTAGCTATTTTTTTGCTTTTACTAAAACAATGTGTAATATATTAACTGTTATTTTAATAATTATATTTAATTCAAAATTATATTCTAGCTGGACCTTCTTGATTACACGATTGGCTTCTGTGACAACAATCACGTAATTTGGGCATTATGGTCACAACCAGATGGAGATGCTGTTATTACAAGTATGTATACTAATGTCACATATGTTCAATATTATACATTATATCTAGTATCTTTGACAACATCATTTTTCTTTTCCATTAAAAAATACAGATAATCTTACTCTTATACATCCTAATACAATACTGTAAATAATAAGAATATTGTCTTTGGTTAAGGCGAACTCCTTTCAAAATTAATACAATAGTTTCCGTGAATAGTAGGCTCATTAGTAATTTTAATTCGTGAACCGTTTATTCCATAGTGACTTGACCCACAACCAATAAATTTCAACATAAACCAAGTCACATCAAAGGCTTTTAACATGTTAAACATAGTGTATATTATACAAATGTGAAACTACACATTAATATTGGTATTATCTTAAATTGTATAGGTTGTGCTATCGGTCCTGCGGTGTGTTGGAGTGCAGTGGCCAGTAAGGAGCCATTGTCTCCACTCCCTCAACTATCGTCTCACCAACAGTACCGCGATCGCTTGTTATCTCCCGGACTATTTCCTAAATCTGTTATAAAAAAGGCACTTGTGGTAAGTGAAACATTACTTTTTAACAGTTTTCGACATAAAGAGTAATTTTAATATACGTCACAATAAACGAAGAATACACATAATAAAACAAATGTGAAATTAATATGTTAATCATAATCTCTATTAAAGCTTTTTTAGTTAGTGTTAAAGAATCAGGTTTTTTATTTTTTGCCTACATTAAATTAAGATTTTAGATATATTTTTATACGCAGAGTCAAACGAGTTAATGTGTTTTCAGATTTATCGTCGTACATGGGGTGGTACCGAAGCTGTAATGGACAGCGAATTGGGTGATAGCTGCGTTAGTGCAGTGCAGACACGGTTAAGAAACCTCACTGCGCGGGCCTCTGCACCCGATCATTCCCATCTTATGCACAAGTAAATTCCGATATACACAAGAAAAATTGAAATCTTGATATAAGTCAATGAAACAATATATAATTCGTTCGAGTCTGTTCCAAAGTTGATTTATTTAGAACTATTTTGTATCAAAATATAAATCCAGTTATAAAGTGTGCATGTTTGAAATAAAGATTAATGTTTATTTCTTTGAACAAATGTTTTTATTGTAAAATTTTAGATGCTGGTCGGATCTGTACAGTTGGTGTATGCAGTACATGGAAGGTTTACAAAAGCCATTGGGGCTGATGGTTTCAAAGCATGTGAGTTAGGGTTTTATGTTGGTTATAATATGTATACGAAATAGAAAATAAAACCGAACTTTAAATATCATGAAATTTATTTATTCACACCTTTTTGCACAAATAAAACGGTCATTTTTTTTAGAAGAATGATAGTGAGGTAGGCTGGTGGTGTGCAGTGGTACGACGCTCTGGAGTGTCTCTGGTCCGTGAACTGGAACCTTTAGAGCAAATGATGCTCGCTGATGACTTCAATGCGCATCCCACAGGTAAATCAAAATCAACAAAAAATACACATTCAAATATTAGTTACGCGTGTCACATTACAAAAACCTTTACCTAGCTTTACGCTAGACGAGTGGTTCCCAACATGGGGCGTACGCCCCACCGAGGGCCAATTTGGCAATTGGAGGGGGCATTTTGAATTTTTTTCTGTTTAAATTACCCCTCTAGTTAAGGGCATTTCATATCATTGCATTGGTTAGGGTCGCATTTTCTTATTTTCGATTTTAGAATATCGAGAGTGGGGCGCGCACCTAAAAAGGTTGGGAACCACTGCGCTAGACACTACAGTCTTCAGCCAATTATTTAATGACATAGCTTAGACTTAAAAAATTTCAACAATATTAAACAGTCATGTAATATAAAACTCATCAAAAGTTCCATTGTCTATTAAATCATATATCTTATCAAATATCTATATATAATTTCCACTATTATAATATATTTTTTGTAAATCTATATATCGGCGCAAAAATAAATCCTGGCAAATATTTGTGAAGTGTTTCTTTAAAAGTGAGTAGTTATTATGACCGACTCAATCGTGATGTTGGCAATGCTGATGCTACGCCTTATATAAAGAAACCTACAGAGGTACTCACTTCGTTATATATAAACTTGTATCGTCTTATAAAAAAATATAGGTACTATATGCGAGCTGTCCACGGAAGCCCGTCGGGTGGTGTGCGCAGGCGCACGTTGGGAGCGTCTAGTGAGTACGTCAGGCGCAGCGGATCTTGAAAGGCGACTGTTCGCCTGTGCTGCACCGCAACATCGCTTACTGCCCAGGCTATTACATCTGTTGAGAGAGCATGATCCTACACCGGTACAGTACTATATATATTATAATACAATACATATTGGATAGATTGTGTCGGCTTAGGTGAAACCGACACAATCTTTGCTGTTAATTAAACCCATATTATTCAGTACGGATGTGGTATGTGCACGATTGCATTAAAAGTGCTTCTTGTTTTACAAAATGTTTATGAGTTAAATACAATAATGATACCATGACACCTTTCACACTCGGTCGGTTAGCCCCAATAGTAGCGATTTATAGATTGTGTTATGGGTTAAAACAATTGATAAACTATATATACTTACATACGATATACTTGAAATCAGTCTCTGTTCGGTATTCCGGCATGAGAAAAATTGCGCCAACCAACCGGCAACCAATTAAATGTGTAAACTATTGAATATTGTATATACATATATTCAATTATAATAATGTTACAGTATTACTAATATACGTACTGAACTCCTTACTTGGATAATATATAATATAGTCTCTATGTGGTTTCAGAGTTTAACGCCCGAGAATGAGTTGACATCAATTTTGGAGCCAATTAAAGATTTACAAAATGCTGTGCTGGAATTGAACGACGCGTTGAGATTAGATGTACCAGAAATAGATACGTCCAAAAGTATGTATATTGTAATTACAAGTTTATCCGGTTATATATACAAAATATTTTACCAAGCCTAAAACGCCAGTGGTTTTATGACACTTAGATCGTTTATAAGTCGTATCACAAAATTATGCAAAATTAATTAATAATGAAATAAATATGTGTTTATTTTAGGTGACGATGAAGACAACAACGAATATGATAATTTGTTTGCGAGTGACCTCGGCGTCGCTATCGTCACTGAAGCGATTAGACAAATGGCGGAAATGAGGTTTGTTCTTACTTATAGAAGATAATTTCAGAAGATATGTTCTCTCATAGAATAATTACGTAATCTATACTTATAATAAGACAGTAAAAATCGAATGTCTGTACATTAAATATTTTTCCAAAAAACTGAAAGGAGGCAATTAAAGAAGAGTCATAGTAACCAAAAAAACAATTTTCGGAATTCTTGTCAGTCTGTCTGGTACGTTATAACTTCAAAACTACTGAACGCATTTGAACGCGTCACAGTTGGATTCCATATAATTGGGAGCGTTGTCAAAAGTTTATTTCGTCAAAATCGGTTAAGAGAAAAAGAAGTTATGGTCAATTGAAAATTTACTTCAACCACTGCTTCAAAATTTTGAAACACTTATATTGACTGATTAGTTATATATTGTTAAATATGTTCTAATATTAGTTAATCTTAATATTAAAACTTATGAGAGGTAAAAAAATAACAAATAACGCAGTGCGCGCGGGCTCGGTTGAAGTGTTGAACAATGTGATCGATAGATGGCGTTGATAAAATTCGTCATCAACCTAGATCGCAGTATTAAGATTATTAATGAGGTTTACCTTTTATTATTTAGTAAGCTAATAAGTAATAACCGTAGTAGATGACTATCAGAATATAAAATTGTTATCAGAAAAGTAGTTGCCTGTAAGTTAATTTGAAAGGTTCCCCTTGATTTCCCTGAATCATCGGATCCTGTAAAGCTATATCATCCCTGAGTAACTCAGGCTATATATAATTCCAATTGTAACAAGATTTTAGCCTGTGAAAGAAAGCCCTGTCGAGATCATTAAAAAAACGCTATATACTTAACCAAATCACACGTGGGCGAAGCCGCGGGCGGAAAGCTAGTTCAGAATAAATACAATGGTAATTAAAAATAATCACTAAAAAAAACGACAATACTAAACAGCCAGACCCAGTACTACCGGATCACGCGGCCAAACCGCCCCGGTTCCGTTCACGGTCAATAAGGCTTTGCTTAATATTAATGTATATATTTAGTATCAGTTATGTTAGATTGAAGTTAACTGACGTGTGAAATGTCTTTTGTATTAATTCCCGTAGATGTCGCGTCGTACGAGGAGCTTTGGCAGCACTGGGAACAGTAATGGGTGCTGGTGGAGTACCGGGTGCTGGTCATTGCGCTGTACATTGGCAGGCGTATAGGGCATTGTTATGGCTACACTCCGCTGTTCTGCAACCCACGTTAGTACAAGATTTTTTTTTGTATTTGCGATGTTTCCACTAAGTATATAGTAAATTACTACTATTATTTTTCTTTTGTAATGTTCCTCTTTTTATGCATGTGTTAGCGTTACATATATTTTGTCTAATAGTTGTACTATTCTCTATAGTAATCAACTATTTAGTACTTATATATCTCATTGCATCATTATATATTATGCTTAATTATCTATTGTCAGGATTATAACACATATATAATAAGCAATATCAACCAAACACAGTAATCATTGTCATAACAGTTATATTTACTAAAAGTAACTGTTTAATAATAATTTTACAAAAGTACAATCAAGGAATAACACTTACGTTTATCTCGTTTGCCAATCGGACCCAGAATGGCCACTTTCCATTCAAATAACAAAAGCTATCGAACATTATTAAAAAATGCCTCTAATCAATTCATTTAACCAAAAAGAGGTTCTAATGAATTTATTTCACAATTTAAAAGAGGTTTTAACAAATTCATGTATAATCATATTTAAAGATATGATTATACATTATATAACATCGTCTTACTATATGTAACATCAGTATATTAATATGTACCATATTAACACATGCATTAAATTGTGTTGATGATCTTGTAAATTATTCAATTATATACGATATTTTTTAGTTATTTTATAATTTTATTAATGTGCATTTAACTCCCCTAAGCTATTAGTTATATAAAATTCGATGATGCTTTAAAACTAGTGGTGTTGTTGTTTTATCATGTATCATAATTTCAATGTTTTTCTAATAGAAGCGCAACTTCAGAAACGTTTCGTCTTAAGCTAAGCGCGTTGGGCGGTGAGGCGATCGAATGGAGCTCGGAGGCGTCGGGTGCTGTCGTGCACGCGTATGTGGCCGGCGCCGGCGGGCGAAGGGCTCGTGCGCACTTAGCCACTGCGAGGGCGCATACGGCCTGGCATCGTTCCCTACCGCTACTCTCATACCATCTTGCACACCAACTGTATCCTTTTACTATTATAAAGTAAAGATCGAGCGACTGTATATACAAAATTATATGTAAAGGAATTTATTAAGAGGTCACAAGCTAAAATATATAAATATTATCAACAGTCTTACTCATATTTATTCAAAAGAACTGTTTAAAAATAACCAGCACTCTTTAGCGTATAGCATCTGCAAAATTAACGTGTCACATTGAATTTACGATACTTTGAGTTTTGTTTTTTTTTTTAACTATTGTGAAGTAACGTGGAAAGTTTATTTAACCTTAATACATTTTTAATATAAAACGTTTCATAAAATTATAAATAAGTTCCTTAGCGTCATACAGTTGGGCTGTGAGCGGAGGTTTTGAATTTGGATGGTGGCTGGCCTCAATTAATCAGCCGCGTTTAATACAGAGCTACGTCAATATGCTGGAGCCCTGGTGCGAGTGGAACGCTTGTTCCCGTTAGTATATATATTATTATTAAATATTTAATTATTATTTTGTCAAAAGATAGATTTACGCGTCGTTAAAAACAGATGTGATGTAAATAACTGTATTAAACATACATAAATTTTACACATAATAGTTAAGATGTTTTTGATTGTAGGTCAATTCATCCTGGGTCTTTCGTTGTTGGAGCTAGAAGACACGGAAATGGCATACGCGGCTTTTTGTCTCGCGGCAAAGGGAGTTAGCTCCGAGCCTTTTCTACGCCAATTAGTTGCCGAACCACACGACAGACTGACTCATCAACACGCCCTTGTCTTGTATTATATGAAAGTAAGTATATTCACTTCACAAAGTAAAGAAAGATAACAAATGTTTTAACACGAACAGGCAAAGAAAAAGGCAACAACACATTGTACAATAATTTTACTATACAAACTTATAGCCCAATTAACTAGATTACTGTAATATGTAAATAAGCGGCTGGATTTTAATGGTTTTTAAGGACCAATCGCAATTGTATCATAATAATGATTATTTGTTTAGGCAATAAAATTGTTCGAGATTCATGACGCTGGCGCTTGTGTAGTACGATTAGCTGAAACTGCAATATCGATTGCTGATAAGGACGATCCAAATTTAGTGAGTATAAAATTTAATAATACTCCCTATTATTAGACAAACATATATTTCAGCTTAGAAAGCAAATTTTATTCATTTAAATACTGTATATTCTGTTGTATTTTATTTAAAGATTTTGTTTCAAGAGAGAGAGCGTGTTCTCCAAACACAAGTAGATCATTACTTAAACTATCCTGGTATTGTGAAAACAAAGCTAAAAAGCAATAAATATTTTTATTTTATTCATACAGTATCACGTATTTAATAATAAATTAATAAAATGTATAATAAATAATTATAGAAATGAATGTTTTGTTTTAGCAACGTCTTGGTTCACTATATCAAACATAGTAACTTATTATCTAATAATATAAAAAAGTTGTAATAAGTTCAAATGTATTATGAATTAAAGCATTATATACGCATACCCAGGCAATGTTTCAATGGGTGGTGTTCAAATGGCATCTATCAGGAGGGAGAACGGAACGCGCGCTTTGCGCTGCCGCTGCCAACCCCGCTTCTCACGCCCGACAGGCCGCTGCCGCTACGCTACTTACCACGCTCGGTATGTATCGCTGTATACATTTAATCTCATATCATTCTTGGCACACACTTTATACTAATGACCATATTAAATATTTTTAGCTGAGCGCAAGGAACTTGGCGCGCTGGTTCGCTGTGCGGCGTTAGCCAGCGAAGCTGAACGAGCTGCGGCAGCCCGCGCGAAGTTACACGACGCACACACCCATAACCCCTACTACGACTTTCTCTACGCGCTGTATCTATCGAGACAACAGTATCGAAAAGGTATAAACTATTTAACAAATCTGCATAAGAATAATATAAAACGCAAACTAGGTTTTGTTCTCCACATTTTATTCAATTTTTATATAAACCTGTATATCGCAGTCTCTATAGACTAACATTATCTCTGTGAGAACTATTCTCACAGAGATAATGTTCTTATTTGTACATACTAGTGCCAATTTTATACAAATTCGTTTAGCTTTTGTAATAGAAACAGCGTTTTTCTGGATTAGAAACGTAGAAACTGCGACTATGATTGATACTTATATTAACGTGATTGTAAATGTAAATTAACAATGAAAACATGTAACAATTAACATCGGCTACAACTGACCATGTGTGAATTTGGTCACATATTTATAATAAATAAATTGAACAGCGGCTGTAATAATGTATGAGCGGGCGACACGTTGCGGTAGCGAATGTGGCGGCACGGCGCTGCGTCGTCGTTACATTGCGGCCGCGCTCACGTGTTTGCGCTTGGCCAGCCCCCAGCACGCGTTTCTTGCTCGCCCGCATGCTACAGGACAAAACGCTGCGCCTCAGGTATTCATGTAACTTATACTAGTTTATTTTGAAACCAAAATCAATTTTTGTATCGTACACTTCGCGACACAATTTATTACCAGTGGGGCTAACCGACTGTGTGTGAAATGCGATCTGTATATCAAACTTGACTTTAAATTCTGAATTGTATTTATTTAAATTGGAGATTCTTTCAAATTTATAACCATTTAACGTGTAAACAAACAAATAGGCTGTAAGCCTTTATAAAAATTAAGTCCTATCGTCATCTATTGAATTGTCATGTTCTTTTAATGTTGATTTAATCCCTTTGGTTGTTTTTTTTTATTTACAGTATTATTGAGTAATTCCTTCTATTCTTTTTCTATTTATCTTGCTTGTCTTTTCTTGTTAAATTAATTTATAATTTCTTTAGGTCATAGGTCCCGAAGAATTAGCGGCAGAACTACGTGAAGGCGACATAGATGCCTTAGATCCAGTTGAACAGGCTTTAAAAAGTAAGTAAAATAAAAGTTTGAAATAGATATTTCTACAAAACCGTATTTATAAATTTCCAGACCTTCAAAGATGAAAAATTCTTCCACTGTGTACAGAAGTCGATCCGTATGTTCTATTTGTGCTTTATTCATATATATATATACTGTTTATATAACTTTTTTTTTTACAGAATCGGATCCTATAGACTTTGACGTGCTTTATCCAAAATTAAAGGACGCAGACCGGGAGACATTGTTAGCAGTAACTCAACGAACGATTAGCACAGGTCACTTTCTACCACGTTGGTTTCTCCAAAAGTTTATGGTAAATACCACTTGATTTTACTTTTTGTACCCAGCGCAAATGTTTTATAGGATATTAAAGTTTTACAAAATTAATAATCCCATAAAACTTAACAATGTTCAGTATGTCGTCTGTCCGTGTATGAGAGAGTAACCATTATAAGGAGCGAGTATTGTGTGCATTAATTTTAAAACTGCTTTATATTGTAAATATTGAAAAACAAAAAAAAATATGTGTGAGAATAAATAAATAAGTAATATAGAAAGTAATTTTTCTTTGTGTTAACCAAGGACGTTAACCCATTTTTTAAAGTTTTGTTCTATAATAATCTAGTTCCATATTTCAGTTTATATGTGTCTATCTATCTCATATATATATATTTTATTTAAGGCTATAGATGGACCTTGCTGTATTCGTGCTCTTCTTAGTGGCGGACGGGTTGTAGAAGCTGGCGAAGCGTGCGCAGAGGCGTTGCGCTCCGCGCTTGTATCCTTGGGACCCACCCACTTAACTTCCGCGCCGCTGGCTCTAGCCGACTTACTTATTGCAGAATTGCATGACCATTTACACCATGAACCATCAAAACAGGTATATTTATGTTTTCAGTTCAAATTTTCTATAGATTGAATAATTAATTAATATTACTAATTGCTTGGATATAGCTATCCTTATAGTGATATGGTTCGATTTCCTTTTGTTAATTTAAATACAAATATGTGCTATCTGATAGTTACTGCAATTATTCCTATATTATTTCAGTTTTTTTTTTTTTTTAGATATATGAAGAGTTACAGAAATTAGTTGAAGAATACAGTGAGGTGGTGGTTCGGACTTCTGATGATATGAAAAATTTACAAATCACACATGCTATTGTAAACTAAATTTTGCATTATTAAATAAAAGTGTTCCATTTTCATATTTTTTTATTTTCTTGCCTTCCTAGTACATACTTATGTATAAATAACAAAAGACCCAATGTCAGTATAAAATACAAAAAACACAGCCAGAACCCAATAACAAATCCCCTATTCCCAATGTTATATAACATAATTAAATCACAGACAGTCATTATTAAAATTAATAAGTAAAAATGTCATGAAATGACCACTGTGAAACGTCAAAAGATTTAATTTTCAGAACTTAATTAACCTATATTTTTTCCTTAAACCATCATATTTACTCTTATAATAAGGAAGTTCAACAATAATTTTCCTCAAATCCTAAGCTAATAACTGTAAATCTTTGGAATGTTATATGCTACAATGGTTATATTGGGAAGAAAACAATATGAATATGTCATAATCTACATAAAAATTCTTTGGCTAAGTTTTGATTATCAACTTATAATAAATTTGCCTAAATTTAAATGTTATTGACATCTGCAAAAAGGGTTATCTAACAATAAGTAGAAAACAGTATATATGTTATTATTACATTACCAGTACTACAACTGGACATTTAAATAATGCTCTTGGAAAGCATTCAGCCTTTGTTTACCTTTACTCTCATAATTGTTAATACTAATCTGACAACTTTCTCATAAATAAGAAACATCAAAGCAGCAGTCATAACTGTTTGCATAATTTTAGCTTCTAGTCCCCTAAACATGATCTTAGGGTTAGATTTTATATCTTTAAACAATGGTTTCAGACTTGTACCAGCTCTAAGCCTGGACTGGATAAGTTGCAAAGGATATGTCAATGTTGTAGCAATAGCCTTTGCAACAGCACCAATGAGAAATGCATTGTATGTATTAAAACAATTCATATTTATAAAGTTCCGTTTCAAAGATTCATACACCATAAACTGTACAGCAGGATTTGAAACCAATAGCAAAGATGGTACAGTACCTGACCATAAACCTCTTATTCCTTCTTTTTGAAATAGCTCAACAAGGCCTTTTGAGAGACTTTTATACTTATTCTTACCCAACTTAATTCGGGTATTGACAACCCATAAGGGTGAAGTAATCAAAACATTTAAGCTTCCTGCTAATACACCAAAAAGTAAGTCTTTAATAGCTGTTGAACTATTTGATGATCTTTTCAAAGCATGAAAAGTGTAAAAGTAAACAAAGTTTGAAATTGAGAGTGATTGTAAAACAGGATACAATCCACGATACAGAGACTCCAAACCTTCTTCTTTAGCTATCAGGACCATCATTTCCCAAGCAGAACCTTGAAGCTTAACAGAATCTTCAACTGTAAAAAGCGTCATTATCAAATATGTAATTGTAATGTATTTTTCATGAAACTAAACTATTAAACTTACCCTGTTGTCTTGACCGCAATGTATCTAAAGGGTAGAATGTCGCCATGCCCACAACACTTCCCTGTTAAAGATAAAAAATATATAACTAGTCGCCCAACGATTGAGAAATTAAATTTTAGGATTGTCTCTTACCGTTGCACCTGCCACTGCATGTACCAATGTTTCATAGCTAAACAATAATGGTGCCATAATAAGCTTAATATTCTATAAGTTACAGAAAATTAATTTAAAACAAAATAAGATCACTAGATCCCTGAATCTTATTGCACATCACAGCCTTAAAATGTTATTATTATATGTTGTCTTGAACTTTGAACATTGTTTTTCCACACAGTAAGTAATCACATATTTTATGGTAAAGCTATTCTTCAAAATTAATACAATAATTATTCACTAATTAATAAACTGTGTAGGTAGTAGGTACATAACAAATACATAGTAGACTAGTATGTACAAACTGCAAATTACAAAATCCAATGGCAATGGTCATGAATTGTGATTTCAAATTTTTTATAGGTACATATATTTTTTCACAGCTAAAATCTATTTTACAAAGAGTCATGTAGTGTTAGTAATCTGTGATCGGCCATCTGTGTTCAAGGAGCGAAGTGTGAATCCTCTATTCCAATTATCCTAAAGATTCAAATTCGAATAAAGTTACAATGTTCAATACAATGTTTTTAAACTATTTAATATAAAAAAACGGACTAAAATACCTTTCCCCTAATATATTAATAAATTGATATTAAAATACTAAGGCCTTTATGTATTAGTGCCTACGTATTTCCTATTAAATTGCTCTAAACGCTGTAGTTACTTAGTCTATGGCTATCAGGATAAGTAGCGTTAAAAATACTTTGTGTAATGTTTAAATGTGACACATTTAAACACTGTCAAGTGTAAAAGTAGTGGGTAGTGGCTCTTGGCTCTTGCCTCTAGAGTCTAGGGTCTCAGGTCTTAATTGACATATAACAAAAACTGCTTGGGTGTTTACTATTTCATTTTATTAACAAATTTATATAAACAACATGAATATTCTTCCAAAAAAAAGGTAATTGTATAAATTAGTTATATAATCTTAAAATTATGTATTAATTATTATCTTATAATATTTATCTTTTGATGCATTCATCTAAATTTTCATCCATCTCTCAAATCTAACAATTATATTTTATAATACAGGTGGCATGTACGGACAAAGGAAAATATTGCACGAGTAAGAAAAGATGAGGCAGAAGCTGCCGAAAAAGAAAGACAAGAGAAAATAAGAATAGAACAAGCTGATAGAGAGCTGCGTTTAAGCATACTCAAGCAAAACAGTAAACAAAACCTAGAATCATTGAATATACCAACAGAGAATAATGATATATTAGGGGCCAAAGAAGAATTAGAGCACATCAATTTATTTGACCATATTACACATTCCAAAACTAAAACAAATTCACATCATGACCTAGAAGTAAAAGAAAAGAAAGAAGAATATGAAAAAAAAATTGGCTATTTGACCTATCTTGGACAAGACACCAATGAAGTTTTAGGCAAAAAAAATTGGTATGATATAGCACCAGGAGCATCACGATTTTCTAGACCAGAGTATGTGAAAGATACATATGATAAACTTGTTCTTAAAGATGAAGATGGTAAACCAAAGAAAAAAATATTAGATATTAAACATGGCGAGATAGGATGGAAATCTAAACAAAAAGATGATCCTTTTAACTCATTTAAACATCTAAGTTCTCAAAAGGATAAAAGACAAAAAGATATTTCTATAACAAAAAAGGACATAAATACTAAAACTAAACGCACACTCAATACTGAAAAAGAATCTAAACTTCAAAAGCTTAGAGAAGCAAGAGTCAAACGTGAACAGCAAGAGAAATATAAAACTGAATTATTTCTATCTAAATTATCAGGTGTATGCGAGGAGAAAAAAGATAAATTGGATAGAATAGTACCTAAATATAATTCACAATTTAACCCAGAGATTGCCAGACAAAATTATAAATAGTTTGGACAGATCTATAATAGCACTCATCTAAGAGTGTAATATAATAAATAGCATACATTTTATTATAAAGTGTGCACCTTTATAATAAAATGTATGTTATATGTTTTATCATATAAGGTACATATTATTTAAAGACATGCATAGTTATTTTTTTATTTATTATACTTATAAAAACTAACTACATATACATTTAAGATTATTTATGATGTATATTCAATAATTTAAAAAAAAACAAAATTGTAGTAATTCATATAAACACAAATTTCTTGTATTAATGTTATTCTATCTTTATTAGAGTTCAGGTAACAAGTCAAGTAATTGCCTTATAGACATACCTAAAACTAGGATTGCTTGGTTTGAAGATTGGTTTCATCAAATCTTAGTCAAAATATAGGATGCAATTTTTTTTATACACCAATAAATTTTCTTCTTGGTTACGTTGTAAACACAACTCGAAAGTAAATTAAGATTTCTAAAGTGTGAAGATCGAAGAGTTGGATTAGATTTTTGATAAACAAAATTAATTATTTTTTTTAAGGTAAAATAAATTTCAAACAAAAATGCTCTTACACTTGTTTACTTTTATAAAAAAACAATTAATGACTCGAACCCAAAACGACTTAACCTCGAAAATCTAACGACGCACAGTTAAAATTAGTACAAATAAGCAGCAACACGCAACGAACTTCGAAAAAAAAAAACGACGCAAAGTGAGGTATTGGTGTATATTGAAAAATAAGATAATATTATGTGATGAAAAGTACAATAACAATTATTTTTGTCCAGAAAAAGTCAAGATACCTAGAGGTAGATTGTCTTCTAATTTTACAAAAGGATATCCAAAAGCTTCACAAAGAATCTGTAAAAGTCTTGTTATCATTATAGCTTCGCTAGTCGATTCTGCTGATTTAATTCTAAAAAAGATAAGAATTATTATATTATTTGTAAAAACTTATTCATTGCATTCAAAATTTATGTTAAACTTACTTGTTGAGGGTCAACACTTTCACATATTTGCATAAAAAGTTGACAAAGATATCTAAATTTTCTATTTTACATTGGTGCATTAGAGTGTATATACCAATCAGCAATGGGTAGCCATCTATATTTTCGCCCTGTTTCTTAGTTATTAAATCACCTAAAATTTAACAAAATACTTCACTTTTTCTATTTATTTAAAATAAATAGCCAATCAACAATTTTGTTAGTGAACAATACTAGCTAACCCCACTAATATTCATGTATTAGATAACTACATTGATTAAGGCCTAGACACATTTTAGATAGATTTTTCATGACCATGGATCATGTTTGATTTAAGCCTTTAAATTGTGTGAATAAAGCAATTAAGGGCAGTATTTACCTGTGGTTGCACACAAATGCAGTCTAGATAACTGTGCTATTACAATGATTGCCGTCATATGTCCCATATTCAAGTTGTTAAATTCAGGAGCACTTTTTATATACACCTTCTTATAAGGATCTGTAAGGCCACATCTTACTAAATATTCCTCCAAATCCTGTATCAATGAATTACAATTGACAAGAGGATCGTCAGTTGTTTTAATTTCATTAATTAAACATCTAAAAACAATATTAAAATATATTTATTTTAAAGTTGATATAAACGTTTCATATAATGATAAAAATAATACAATATCATTTAAGCTTGCTAGTTTAAGCAGACATTTTATTTTAATAACAAATATTCAAACATACTCATTCATTGTCCGAAGTGAAGCTTCCAAATGAGCTGAATCAAATTTACAGGTTGTATTTAACTGGTATGCAATGTGTTTCCTTAGTAATTGCAGCGCACCCACAGCAAGCAACACATCGGCTAATTGTTGTATATGTTTTTGATTTTTGAAAATTGTTTGTTCAATTTCTTTTATATCAATATTTTTATCATTAATTAAAATTTTATCCTGATTTGTTCGAAGTATATGTTGAATATGCTGAAGTTGATTTTTTATCATATAACCATATAATGTATCCAAACCGTGTAGACCGACAACGCCAATCGCGTCATTTAGCTTCGAAAATGTTTTGTTATTTACCACTTCAGTATTAGTCTTTATATCAAACCAAGCGGCGCATATATTTATATATGTGCATAATCTGTAAATATAATATTAAAAGTTCAATATATACCGCATATAGGCGGTATGTTTAATCATATGACTACGAGCTGTCTATCGTTTAAGCGTACTCATAACTTAAGTAGTTCATCCTAACCCAGCTGTACAAATTATATTATCTTATTATTTATAAAATTAACAGATTATATTCAAGGGCAAACAAACTCCATATAGGATTGAGCTTTACATTTTGTATAAGATTATTTTTCAGTATTTTATCTTAAGCTGAGGGATGGGGATTATACTACACACCTGGCATCGGTCTGTTGTACAATTTGCTTAGCAAGACTCCCCATAAATCCTGCTGATGGACCATACAATTCCACTCCCTTTCGTACACTTATCTCTTTTGTGACATTCTCATTGATAAGTGTGGAAACCTAAATTTTTTTATTATTACAGTTATCAATTGTGTAAAGCCAATAAAACTTTCAATAGTAAAATACCTGTTTTTGCCATATCCTTAATCCATGTATGTTTATGTAATCCTGGATGTATTCTAATGATCTTTTGTAACCTTCCATACTCTCTGCAAGTTTTTGTAGCCTTGAGATTAAATTATTAGGTTTTTTGACTTGTGGTTCAAGATATTCAACAAACTTTCTTCTTATATGCCTATCTAATTCCCGCAGTAGACCGTCTTCTAGTAATTCCGCTGGGTCAACACGAATTACGCCTACCAATGTTGATCTCATATCCAATATACCTGCCAATAAATATTTCTTATAAAATTTTGTTGAATTTATGATAAAGAGTAAAAAATTATACCTACCTGTTGTAAATGTTGAAGCAGAATGGGTGAGTTTAGCCACTTCCATTCTATGATCGAGTTGGGCATAATCTCTTAATTTCTCCTTATCAATTCTTGTTGGTACTTCCTTAATGGACCAAGTTTGCAACTCAATAATTTTTTCTACTAAACTGAAAACCATCTCTGGAATAATTTGTAAAACCTTTTGAATGTACTTGATCAGTTCACTGCTGTAATATTGAGAGACAGACATCAAGTCTTCACTTCCTGCTTGGTTTATTCGTAGAAGTGGAATTTCCATAGCACTTGCTAATTTTAAAAACAATGCTCTTAAACGACTCGTTACTGCCGGATTTTCTTTGATACGAGTTTGCATGAATTTTGTATAAAGATCAATAGTACACCAAGCATAGCTAAAGTCTGCTACTGTCTCTAAAGTGACTAAAGAATCTTCTTTCAGTGCTGCAACTCTTAAAATATTTTTTAGGGCTTCTTTAGTTTCATTCAGTAACTGAACAACTGTTGGCGTAGTCTTTATACCATGAAATTCCTCAACTTCATCTAATGCTTGAATTAATTTGCACACTTTTTTAATTGATTTTGGAGTTATATTATCACTTATTGATGACAGTTGTTTTGCAATATTATCAAACCATAACTTTAATTGTTCATTTTCACCAACTTTGGTATATGATTTGCTGCCCGTAAAAAGTTCAGATAAGTTAGTTAATGATTCCAGTGCAATGTTTTTATTCATATTCCAGGTTTCATTTCTGGTATCAAGTAACTTCTTAAGGAACTCTCTAACTTTTAATTCTAATTCAGCAGTACTAATAAGCAGTTCTAACAATTGAGAAGGGTCATAATTTGTTTCTTTTATAACTAATTCTCGCATTTGTTTACTCCTTTTGTTGTTATCAAAAACTATGACATTGGTGCTATGTAACAATAATAGTCTTAAAACATGATTAGAATTTAGTATGACATTCAAAATTTTGCTGATATTGTCCAGGACAAAATCATCAGTTAATGTGCCTTCCTTAAGCAGTTGTTGAATTTTATTTATGAGCATGGGTACAGAGCTGCCCCTCTTTGAGAATAGTTCTTTTATGGTTTTATTATTGAATGTATTACTTAGACACGCTTTGGTAGCCTTAAAATGATCCCAATAGTCAAAAACATTTATTGTCACTCCCATATAGATAGGAATAATCCAATTGCTTGGGAAAAACTTGTCAATAATTTCTCGCATTTTTGTTGTATCTCCATGCAGGTAGTGTGGTGCAAAAAACAAACAAACCACCAACATGGAAGACTGAGGAGCTAGGGCAGATGCCTGATGTTCAGGAAGGGTGTATACTGCAAGTTGGTTATAAATATCCTCCGTCCTTAACTTCCCAACAACTTTCTCAATAAAGTCTGGATGGACAGGTACTCGACTGTAACACAAGCAAATAATATTGTTATTGTTTCAAGAAATTATAGATTACAGTAGCATTTAGTAGGATTACATTTTTAGAAAATTCATTACAATATTTATTTTCATTAATAACAATTATTAATAATGGTAATCAATATATGTATCAGCTGTATCCAGCCGATTCAAGTTTATAGGTAGTTTTGGTGTGGTGACTGAAGGACACACAATATGGCAAGACCTCAATTTTTTTTACAATATCAATTCAGAAAATATACCTGAAATACTCCACAGGATAATCAGAGGGCCTTTTTCCATTTATTTGATTAAAGCCAGTATCTCTCAAAAGCTTGCAGACATCATCCACATTAGACTGGGATTGGTTAGTGCTATAACGGTAAAAGGCTACCAATAATCTCTCTCTCACAGAACCAGGAATGTATAAATCACATATCAATAACATTGCACCATAAAGATACAGAGATTCACACTGTAATAAAGATTATCTTTGTAATAGTCAGATAGTAATATGCTCAAAATATACAAATACTAAACTAAATACATACTAATAGCTGCTTTCCTTCAACATCCTTTAAAATTGTATCCATAGATTGTTGAATAAATGCACCATCATGTAATTGTTCCACAAAGGTATTTAAATCTATAATAAATGTATAAATATTTTCAAATAACAAATAGAACCTTGTAATAAGATCAAGGTATCTCTCTTTTAAATCTTCATCCAGGTCTTGTAATTTCTAAAAGTGTAAAAGTTCATAATATTTTATGAATATAAGTTATTATTTAAAGTTTGTTAAAAGGACTTTAATTCTTACAGGATTTGATGAAATTTTCATCTCTAATGCATCAGATAGTTTGAAATAGCTAAAATCCATAATAACATCTTGATACCTCTGTTGAATTTCTTTACTTTCCAACCTGTTAGACAACAAGGAGGTCAGATCAGAATAATGTAAGTGTTCAAAGTACATACAGTATTTTATAGCTAAATAATTAATTTACTAATAAATTTAGATATAAAATACTGTATGTATTTAGCTATAAAATTATGTTGCCTATCATAGGCAATTTATTCACCTTTTTAAACTATTTTTATGTATACTTAAATTATACAATGAAACGGAATGAAGTAAATAACACAATTCACAAACTCACGTACATAAACATCACTGGGATATGGTCTTTCAGTCTTAATATCTCCGCTAAAATAGCATTGCCATGGGCTACTATTCTTAGTAGATTTTGAGCACAAAGATTGTCTTCCGCTAAGAAGAGTCTCATATTTGTAAGGTTTTAAAAAAATAAGTTCAAGCAAATTTTGAGAATCCAGTAATAATAATGTACTTTCACTTTCGCTAAAATTTTAATAAAATTATAAAGTAACGTTGAAAAACAGGTAATTGAACAAAAAAGTTTAGGAAAATATAATGCCAATAGGTACTGTATTAAGTTTTAAGAAATTATTAGTATTTACAGTTTACACTAAAAATGTATGTACTATCTACTATCTAGTGACAGACTAGTATAAATTGTAAAGGTGCAACCTCACGGAAGCCGTTCGACGCTAGTTTCCAGCGATAAATGTGGTCATGTGTCAATTTCAATTTTCCCGCCACTAAAACAAGGTCACGATATGATATGTACCGGCTCGATTGCAATAATAAATATGGTCACGTGATTCTTTCTTGCTGATTTCCTCCTAAACTTTTATAAGTAAATTTACACAATTACTTTAGAAATAAATAATATCAAAAATATTCAAAAAAGCGTTAAAGTAAATAAAGTGCAACAATTATTTATTAATTATTTTAACCTGTCCACTCATTTTCTATTGCCACCTTATTTACTAACTCAGCCTCAGATTTTCCAACTCATCATCAGTTTACGTTGTAAACTAACGAATGGCCCATTTATTAATTAATACATTTGTGATTTTTCGGTTACATACTAATAAGGTGGAAATAAATAATTCTTACCAGTCCATAAAACCATTGAATTTTTTAAATTTTGTTTCTTCAGAGGATCCGGAAACCGGAATGTCAATATTACTATCACCTGATTTTAAATTGGGAGAGTTGGTAGACTGTATTTTTCAAATAGTTTGATTTTTTGAAACTTTAAACCTTTACAAAAGTTTTAAAATTAGTTACATTAAAGTGTTATAACGTGTTTTAATTCCTAATCTTATTATTAGTAGACGAGTTTGGGTTTAGTGAAATAATTTTAATAAAAATGCATTATATTCAAAAATATGTGGAAAAGATACAAAATATAAAAACAAATAATACACCGATAAGTAATGGATTTAAAACAAACATATTTCTCTATTGCAACTACTACAGCTTTTATTCTCAAAAGGTACTTAAAGAAAAAAAATTTTTTTTTTACGCGTCCAATAAGTTAATTTGTATTTAAAATTACATTTTATTTTAAGGTTTTAATGGCGCTTTATGAAAAAAATATTGAGTTTGAGCCTTTGTTCATTGATATAACAAAAGGGGAGCAATACTCTTCATGGTTTCTTGAAATTAACCCGCGGGGGGAAATTCCTGTATTAAAAGTAAATAATGCTGTTATACCAGATTCCACTAGAATTTTGGATTACTTGGAGTTATACATAAACCAAGGTACTTTTTTAAATATATATTGATAATTATGATTAATTATTTCTAATAATTTAAAATTTTTTACAGAGGCTCCATCATTAATAAATGTGTCATCAGACAGCAAAGTTATTAAAAATGTGAACATGTTTCGAGAGATGATAGAGGCATTGCCAGCAGGCCTTATAACTGTTGGTTCTTTCTTCCACCCTCATTTGTGCGGCACACCAAAACTTCCATTTATATTACCTGTTCGGGAAGTACTTAAAAGTAATGTTCATAGTTGAGGTCTCATGCATAATTTATATTTTTCAATTATGAGAATCTATTAACAATTTGTTATTTTAGATGGAGATTTATCAAACTCTAAAAATTTGCGAAAATTAGCAAAAGATAATCCAAAAGCTGAAAGTGTTTTGCTGTATAAAGCAGAAATACAAGATAGAAAACATGAGATAATAGCTAATGAAGAAGAATATTTAAAAGTGTTAAATGTTGTGGATGATATATTATCACAGGTTGAGGAACAATTAACAAGACAGTTTCCAGGTAAGTAAAAAAGTTTTGTAAACATCAAACCTATGTAGGATACAGTTATATATAGAATGTATGTATTGTAATAATTACCTTTAGGTAATTATTACAATACATACACCATTAGTAGTCTTACACCATTGTCTTAAGACAATGGTGTAAGACTCTACTCAGTAGCAATCTCAAAATTTAATTTAATCCTGCTAGATTTAAGATAAGTTTAATCAAAATAAATGACAAACTACTTTATTTATAGAAAATTGGTTGTGCAGTGAACAGTTTAGTATTGCTGACATAAATTTAGCTGTGTTGCTTCAACGTCTCTGGGAGCTGGGCCTGGAGGAGAGGTTTTGGACAGGTGGGAGACGCCCTAACATAGAACACTATTTTGACCGTGTAAAGGAACGGGAATCATTTAAAAAAACTATACCAGGTCTGCCTGTACATATTAAGATGATAATTACCTCACAGCCTCCAATACATATTGTAGCAGTAGGTACTATATCAGTAGGAATGGTACTTGCAATGACATACTTTTTCAAAAAAATTCTCCATTAAAGGATTATACTATCTTAAGTTTAATATCCATTGGTAATTAAAAAATTGCGAAGTTTAAAACGCGTTTATTTTTAACTTAACCCCACGTTTCACCTTCATAACTAGAGCGCCTGGAAAGAAGACGAAACGTAAGGTTAAATGAAATAAAATAAACACGTTTTAAATTCCGCCGATCTTCTATTTCCATTAAAGAATAAATAACTTCATGCAAAATTTAAGCTGATTTAATTCAGATTGTAGGCTGTGTATAAAAGTACTTTATTTATGTACTTTAATTTGTAATAATTAAATTATTTCAAAATAACTTAATCTCATTTTTATCAGTATTATTTCTAATTTAGGTTTAACATTTATTTTCCCATAAAAATATAATGTGTCTCTTGCATGAGAAAAATATAAGTTCAAATAGATTGTTAAATATGGGATGTTATAGTTTTACGTCAATTGTACACAATAAATGTTTTTCCGTGTTTAGTTAGCAGAGGAAGAAATTTAATTTCATTTCCCGAGCCATATTTAATATTTCATTAAATATATTTTTAAATTGATATACAGAATGCCTTTTTTAATATATATTTCTAGATAAATGAGATATTTTCGTGCCTCTTCCCAAAATTTCACTTTAAAATTGCATGTGCAGTTTCATTAAAAAAATATGTATGACGTATTTTATATAGGTCTCTAACTACTGCTAACATACCTTCTAAAAGTGGTAAATATTGTCTAGATTTTCAATTTCATCATATTTTTATGATAATGTAAGAATAAGTTATTTAGAACAATCATTGTATAGATTTTTTGAATAACTGGTACATCAGATAAGGAAGCATATGTACCAGAGATTAAAGGTTAAAAAAAACGATTTTTCATTCCCAACTGTTCCCAAATATATACATAGAAATAAAATAATTTATAAAAACAATTTATTAGGAGTAAAACCTTTAAATACAAAGATAAACATGTTAAGGTTTTAACAATATAAAAATGAAAAGATTGTAGATTACTTATAAGATATCCCACTTATTAAAATAATTTACCTTTGATTGTCATTATTTGCTTAAAGAAAACAACAAGTTAACATTACTTAAGCTATAACAAAACCATAAAACAAATATTACCCAAAAACAGATATGCATGACCTATCTACCTTAAAAGTAATTTTCATATTTTATCTTCTATCTTCTGTAGTGTCATTTTCTTGAATTTTATTAATAGGCATGCCCATAAAATGTTTGCTATTCGTTACGCTAGATCTTTTTTGTTGGAATATTTGTTTGTAAAGGTTTATCACTGTTGTATTTAAACAAGCCTTGCCCAGGTAAATTGGGCATAACTTTAGGAATTGTATACCATACTCTGTATGTCACAAACCAAGATAATATAGCTATAACTCCACTAATAAACTTTTCAACCATAATATGATAATATAATATAGTTGAAATTAACATAATATCCCACAAAATCTGAAGACAAACAATTGCTATAAAAAGTGCCCTGACATATGGTGTGAATTTCTCATAAGAATTCTTTAAAATATTCATTTCATCAGATTTCATATTTTTCAATGGGTTTTGAGTTGGTGACTTATCATTTTGACTTCTAGAATAATTTTCATCTCTTATATAATCTTTGATTCTTTCCCAACCTTTTATGGCTTTAGCCTCTTCTATCAAAACTAAACTGGAATATATCAATATAAAACAATGTCCAGAAATATCAAAGCCATTCCAGAAGTGTCCTTCTTTCAAACAACTAACTTTGCTACTGTATTTGTTTGAATTGCATCTGCCATATTTTGTTTCTATTATATTAAAAACTGATGTCCATGTGTACCATAATATAGTAGCTATTAGTAATCTTGATAAATGTGCAGTAACAACTGTCTTTCTATTCCCACAACAAACGGTGTATGATGTGAGAATAACATAAGGCACCAACAAAAATAGAGTCCAAAACCACCCAATTTTTACAAAATATTGATTAAAAATGTTATCACTTCTAGAAAAGTATGTTTTAGGAAATGTAAGTACATCGGCTATGAGTGAAAGTAAGAATAGTGCACCCAAATAAATTGCAATTTTTAAATTTGTATCGAGGAATAACACTTTCTTGCAAAGATGCACAATCATTAAGACCAGAACTTCAAAAATAGATGATTGCTCAGGTGTAGGTTTTGTTCCTTTGTAGTCGGCATTCGACTCATTTTGGAATTTAAAATGCATTCGAGAGTTATTTATATTGTTACCTCTTGCAGCCATGGTGCCATCAGTTTTACACAAAATAAAGCTGAGATTTTATTTTTGACAAAACTTATTTTAATGCCAATAAATATTTTGCACGAATTATAAAACTAGATAATTTGGTTATTTGTGCAGAGTATTAACTATAAATAAGTAGGAATTTTGTGTTAAAATTTAAAAATAGAATCTTCAAATTTATTTACTAATACAGATTACAGTATATTTTTATTTTTCTATGAATGCTAAGAACAGACTACGTTTTTACAATACTACAAATTAATAATAGGTAAAGAATTTGTTTGTGTATATAAAACCTAAAACATGCTTATGCAAAAGTTCAATAAATGTTGTATCCATATAATGAATTGCAACACAAATATTTTATTGCATATATATTATATAATAAGATTTACAATTTGTAAATCTTACTATATAATACAAACTATCAAAGAGAGTAAACGATGCCACAAATTATCAAACATAAATGGTCTATGGATAGCATCGCATAGCGTTCGGTTTTAATTTTTATCTGTCAATTTTCTACTATACTTATTATTTCCCTCCCTTTCTTCAAGCTTGTAAATAAAAAATAAGCCAAGTTTACTGTACGCATTGTGTTAAGTTTTTCTATTTGGCCTCAATAGAATATTTTATAAAGATCCATTATTGTATACATACCGAAATTCAGGATGCGTAAAGTATCTAAAAGTAGAACGGACGATGATGTCGTTTCATCTACAAATGGCTCTGGTTCGCTTGCTAATGAAGATCAACCAGAAGCGGACCAATCGGGGGAGCAGAATGAAAATGAAGTTTCCAAAGAAATTGATAGTATCAATGAGGATGACTCTGATTTAAATACTAGTAGATCCAGAAGTAGAACAAGAAAGAGTAAAGGTGAAAGAGTTAAAAAAGGCGACAATGTTGAAGAACTTGAAACTAAAGATAATATCAATACTGATGACGAATCTGAAGCCTCCAAAGAAACAAAAAAAAGGACTCCCAAAATTAAGGCTAAAGGAAAAGTCAAAAAAGGAAAAACTGTTAAAAAGACCAAAAAAGTAGACAATGAAGAAGAGTATGAGGTAATACATTAAAACATTAGCCCTGCATTTGCGTCTTGTAAGCGTAGGCTTCCTTTTGTGTATGTTAATTAAAAGATGAATCCTGTAGTCTCTGTGTTAAAATTTAATTATTATTTTTGAAAATATTTTAGGTTGAAAGTATAATCGATTCAAAAAGAATAAAAGGCAAGCTTCACTATTTGATACGCTGGAAGGGATTTAGTGCTGATAATGATTCTTGGGAGTCACATGACACACTGTCATGCCCTGATATTGTGAATAAATACAATGAAGAAGTGAGTATATAGTTTTTTTGTATAATAATATTAATAGGCTCAACAGAACTTTTTACAAAATATATTTAAAAAGATAGAAGTATAAGTTTTTGATGTTTACAAGCTAAGATATTATATTATGGAAGGGTTGAACTACAGATATGCAATGTTTTAAAATCATAGATTGTTGGAACTACTTCATACATTACAATCAAATCATACTTATCATCTGTTGCTAATGTGAAATTAGGTTTTTTTTGCCAGTAATCTCTTATTGGGGTGTGGGTTAATTAGATTCTAAGTCCAGGGCAAGACATGTTTATTAATATTTTTGGACTTGGACTGGCTGACCTTGGCTAGAAGACTGTAAAAAATATTAATATATAATTTAAGGTAGTTTAAGTAAACTACATTATTTAACATTATAATGTGAATGAATGTTAAAAACTCTGAGAACTCTTCATCTATTGTAGAATCATTATTTAAACAAATGTACCAGAATGTGATGTGCATTTCAGATTCTGTTTTGTAATAATAAGATCATCAAGGCTTTCAAATAAATTAATGTGTCAGGACGGGCGTGTTTCCTGATCTAATGAAACAGGAAAATTACTTTTTGTTTAAATTTATTATTCTTGATACATTGATCTCGAAATTATGTAACTACAGTATTAGAGGTGCCACATTCGAATTTCCAACTTCTTACTTAAACCCCAGAAGACAGGGTAAATATTAATAGTAAGCGCTCTCTGGAATCAGTGGTCACAATGGGTGTGACACAAGGTTCAATACTCGGTCCTTTCTTGTTCTTCATATATATTAATGATCTACCAAAACTTGTGTGTGGTCACCATAAGGATATAGTATTTGCTGATGATATGTCGCTCATATTCATAATGAAGTGACAACAAGTTTGTTGTCACTAAGATAAGCTTGCTGTTTCCACTATTAGGCACCATAAAGTTGGTAGTGCATTAAAAGTCCAATGTGTACGCTAAAATAAAATCCTAAATAACTGCTTGACTCTCACTGTCAGAAACTAAATTTAACAAAGTAGTTAATGAGACATTTAATAAAAGCGTATCGTTTGGTCGCGTACGAACGGGCGAATCATTAGATTCAAGTCGTTTCGAAATAAAACCTAATTAAATAGTGTTAAAAACACTTGCAGAAAGAAAATCCTCCAAAGAAGGGCAAAAGGAAGTCTAAAAACAAAGAGACTAAGGTTCCTGCTAAAAAAACGAAAACAAGCTGGGAAAGTGAAGATGACGGTGAAGATAATGAGTATGAAGTGAGTCTACTCATAAGTTATTTTTTCCTTTACATATCTGCAGAAATTGTTTTAGTTTATTTGGATGTTTAATTTGGGTAAAAACTAATCAAATATCATATTGTCTCGAGCTTGAAATGATTAACAATTCTACAATTTATTATTCAATAAAGTCCTGTTACCCTAAAGTCATACTTTAAAATACATTATATTTAAGGTTGACCGTATATTGGAAGTACATCATAAGAAAAATGGTGAACGAGAATTTCTCATCCATTGGAAAGGATGGTCCACAAAATTTAACTCATGGGAACCAGAAACAAATTTAAATTGTCCTGATTTAATTAAAAAATTCATGGTTAAAGTAAGTGACTTTACATTTGCAATAATGTAATTAGTTTTAAAAGTCAGTGTTTGAGTTTTTATAACGTGCTCCCGAGGGCTATCCACGTTTCAGTTGACAAATTTAATCTATTAAACGGAAATAATACAAAAAGCTTACTACGATAGATATTATTATATCACAAATATTGCTCATTCTGGGCCAAAATTGATTACCGATTGATGTAATTAGCAGTAAACACCAAACACCAAAAATGACAACCCTACTGAGTTTCTTGTGGGTTCTTCTTAGTAGGAATCACACAAACACTTGAAAACAATCTTAATTGAATAAAGAACTTGACGATCTCTATAGGTGGATGCGGCGCAGTTGATAGAGGGGCGAAGTCTCCGAGTTGCGCCTGAATCCACTAACAGGTTTACTCTACAAGCACACTCTACGGGACGTCGTCTCAGCAAGCGCAAGGGGCAAAGCCAACGGTAAAGCAATAAATAGTCGAGTCGTGTCGGTGTTACCACTCAACCTGTATATTATTATATTAATGGAAGTATTTAAAAAAAAGAGGATACAAGAATCATCATAGTGCAGCTTATTTATTAGAGGAAATAAATCCGAGGAAGAAATCTTACAATCGTTTTGTATGGCGGAAATATAAAATGTTTAAATATGAAACTTGCTTATCATTATTGAGAAGAGTGTATCTTTTAAAAAGAGAAAGTCACTCGAGTCGAGTCTATTTTTCAATGAAATTCATAATGTTCGTTTGGAAAAGGTTTTTGACCAAAAATATATTATTGCTATTTGAAATATGAGCTCGCAACACTATTTTAGCGCTTTTATTAGGCTGGCCATTTTTTGAACCTTTTAATATTTTATTATTTTTGTTTCAGAGTGCGGTATGATGATGCCGAATAAGGCGTAGCGCTGAAAATTACGTACAGGTATATGAGCAGATTTACTATTGACAAAATATAGCACAATATGCGTTATAAAATCTTCGCATAAATTATATTAAAAGATTATATCTACAAAGGTTGTTAATTCAGCCTGACTCTGTAATAATTTCCATAAACACTATTTTGTATAACATTAAACTAAAAAAAAGCTCACACATAGGTGTTTATTAAAGTGTTAAAGAAAATGGTGGAGGCCATGTTTCATTTACCCTTTCAGCTGACTACGGCTTGTATTCCGTATCGGATATAAATTTATATTTGAGCCCTAGTGGTCTAAATTTCATAATACCACTCCTATCATTAGTAGTCGCATGAAAATGTGTAGTCTAAATGTACCATAGATTAGGGGACTCTCTCGTTCTCAAAAAAAAAAACGTGTGCGTTTATATTAAAGTTACGTATAATATAAAAATCTCTATAATATATATGGTGTATGAATGATCTTCCATTATTATTTCTCTAAAAGATTTGTTAGGTTTTAATAATGTTCGTACTACGAGTGTAACACAAATGAAGAGGACAGTAATGAGTGTTTTTAAATTTGAGAATTTTTCATGTTGTTCACGGTTGTGACAAACAAAGTGAAATGTTAATATTATCAACATGTTCATTAATTTATTATGTCAATTTTGTTGCGCTAAAATTGAGTATCGTGTTTTGATGCATGTCTTATACTCATTATTCGTGTCGCGAAATTTGTAAAAATCTGTCATTTTGTCGTAATCTGTTAGTTTTTTAAACATAGACATGAAAGATTTATTTTATTGCACCCATACAAGTACTAATTTTGTATTGTATTAGAGTTTAAGACTAAATTTATACCATGCATTACATTTGTATTGATTGGTGAATTTTCTTAGATAATAAATAGTATAACGTCTTATAGTTTTATTGATTGAGTCTACCTAAACACAATTACATTTAGATGGTCTTTGACACTTATGCACACTCGTTAGCTTGACGTCTGGTCACACTTAACATTACTATCGACATCTAAAAAACAATCAGGGATGGTTGATTTTGCAAAACAATAAATTAAAATTTGGTTTTTGGCTAAAGCAGCAAATCAAATAACTAATGCAGATGCGAATGTATATTATATATTTCTTTATATCGAACGAGTATTTTATTTAGCTAACTTCAAACTAAAGTTCTACACTTATGTGGGGGTAACTGTAAATTTGTGCAGTGCCCATTTCAGATATAGAATTAGATCATGTATTCTCTTACGTATTGGTAAGGGCCGGCACGGAACGGTGTGTCATAGCAAAGGATTTTAAGTTATTTTAAATTGTATTTCAATGAGTTTAGAAATTATGTTACTTTGTTTTGATGGCGCGATGAGCCGCAACATGCTGCGGCATGACGCGTCATGTTTTTTCATTCCATTAGACAGCTCGGAGGGCCATTGCATACCGCGAGACGTATAGGTCACGCGGGGTCCAGGAATTATGATTAAAACTAGTTGTAATAAGGTTGAAACTTATAAAGCATTTCGGTGGGGCAGTCGGCTTTCAGCAGGACAAAAAGCGTTTTGGCATGGATAACCTGTCAAACATCCACATAATCCTCATATTGTTGAAAGACCACACCCTATTTCGGTCAGCGCTTTTAGGGGTTGTATTTCAAACCAGCCTAAAGGGGCACTTCTGCACATGAGACCTGCCAAACATTGATATCTAGAAATCGACGATGGTAATCACACCAAAAACGCAGTGGAGAACGATCTACCCGAGATTTAAGTCGCCGACTGGCAAATGGATAGAGCAGGAACGAGGTAGATGGTGCTCTCTGTTGGTTACCTATTGTTTACAGCTGTTCTAGTACAATAGTAACTATTATATATACTAAAAATTGTACCTAGCATACTGTTCAGTAGTGTGTCTATATAATGTTCATTTATAGAGAATAATAGATAGCCCAATGAACACGTTTATTTCCTTTAACTGATGGTACACTACTAACTGTAACTAATATTTAAAGAATTCTTGCGGGCGGGAAGTAATGTACATATCAAGCACACGCACATATGCAAACACCTTACGCGCCGAATCTAAATATGTGTGTCCCGAAACATATTTCTATAAACTTTAGTGACAACTTCTATACGCATATAAAAATAATTCTAAAAATATGTAAATACTCGTAATATAACACTTTTCCATACATTCATTAAATTTATAAATATAAATAAAATACAAATACCTAGAAATCATTACAACAGTGTTGTTCTAAGTAAAATCTACAGCGTAAATCTCACAGGGAGTCAAACTACACGACCACTCCTCGAGGAAGTATCATATTTAACCTTATCTTTATTACTAATATTGTCTTTAACTTGCGAATCGTCTAAGTTTAATGTGTACACTAATAACTGTAACTTATTTAATGAAATCTGCGGGCGGGAAGTAATGTGAGTACACGCATACAGCTTTCGCGCCGAATCTAAATATTTGTGTCCCTACACATACCAACAACCCAGATTCAGTTTAATCGACTTTACTAGGTCTACTAGGTAAAAGAAATAAGTTTCATAAACTTTAAAGCATATATTAACAAACTTTATACATAAATGTAAACTTAAATACCAATACTATATATATATATAATTCCTGTATAACTGGCGGCTATACTATTCCTTCTAAATCGGGCCGCGGGGGAGCAACAAGAAGGAGACTGAACTGTTGCGGGGGTGTGGAGTGAGATGAGGCGACAGGGGGGAGGGTGAGCACAGCTGAAGGCAGACGTTGCCCACATTCGCACAACGCGGCCACCTCGCAATCGGCGTGGAAGGCGCGCGAGCAATGAGCTGTTCGGACGCCCACGCGTTTCTCCAGAGGTCCGCCGCACCGCACACAACGCCCTCGAACCCCCAGCCCTCGCCTCGCAACACTCAGCGCCCTGGCGAGTGCCTCGTGCGCCTCACGCCCTGCTATCCTCCCCGTGCACCGCCACATGGCCTCTCCGCTCGCTCCGTCTGCCAAGATACTCCTCACCTGCGCGGAATTACACGTTTTAACGAGCAGCTCTTCGAGTGGCATGTATGCGACTGCCTCGAAGAGTGTCGCGGGGGGCAGGGTATCGACGCTGCGCACGAGGCGGGTCCACATCTCGGCGGCGACGCTGCGTGGGACTGTGGGGGCGACTCTTGCACACAACTCGCTCGCCTCAACGGTCAGGCCCGGCCTGCTTTCGGCTGACGCGTTGCGAATCATCCGCAACGATGCATCCAACGCCCCCGCGTGATCTCCAATGGCCTCGAGGCACATCGGCTCCGCGTCTTTTGGTCCGAATTCTTTGACTAGAGAGAGCGCTTCTTCCGGGCGCACGACCCCGGCGTGTACAGTCAGAAAGCGCTTAATTTCGGCGGGACGGGCTGTGCAGAGACAACGCAAGTATTGGGTGGCCACGTCGCCTGTGAGACGTTCCATGTCGAGCAGGCACTTACCAAATTCGAGAGTGCGCTCTGGGCTCAGCTGTTTTACGACGGGGCCGAGGGATTCCATCGCCTCGTCGGTGAGCAGGCTCGCGGCGGCGTCGGGCCGTAGTCTGATCAACGCGGGAAGGTACTTGTGTAGTTGAGTCTTTGCCGTAGAATCCACCTCTATTCGCGATTGAATGTACTCGAATAGTTCGTCGACGTCTAGTTCGGATGGATTTTCGATATCGAAGAATTCTTTTATAGCCAGCTCGTGTTTACCGAGAAGAGCGTCGATCCTCCAGAGAAGACGTGGCGTCGGCAAAGTGTCACGATAGTGTACTAGTAGACGATCGCGCTGTGCCCTTAGCCTTAGTAAGACCGCGAGCCAGGCCCTCTCGGCCTTTTCTCCGGGTATGCTGCAAGCTAGATTTTTTACTTTTTCGATAAGATCCTGGTCTAGTGGAAGAGAACCGCTACTCAGCTGACCCGTTAAAAATTCCAAAATTTCTAATTTTCTATCAGGCTCCTGAAATTAAAATTGTCTTACATAAATGCATTGGAATACACTGCACATAGATACTAATATATTTTATTTCTGAAATCGTGAATAATGGAAATAAGTTTTTTCTGTAATTTACTAACCTGTATATCCACGGAGTATGAAATCAAGGCCCGTGCGACCCTAAGGCGGTTTTGTTTTCCTAAGGGGCCAGCGAAAGGCGGGTCCCGCGAACACTGCTCTACTAACCGTACAGCCGCGCTCGTTTCATGTTCCACTAAGGCACGGAGCGGACATTTCATATCACCCTGTTACAAATATATGTTTCTATAAGTCTTATTTATTTATATTATTGGGTCGCTAATTTCAGAAATAATCATCTGTGTTAAAGAATTTGTAAAAAGTTGTATCTGTATTGCTCCATTCTTTAGTGACCGATCTAAAACGATCGACAAAATTAATTCTGAAATGGATAACTAACTATTCTTCCACACACTTTGCGCTCATAGTATATACGAGGGGTGTTCAAAAAGTATCGCGAATTTTGAATTTTCGCGTCTTACGTATATTCGAATTTCGATTTTTTTGTGGCGTTATGTTGGTACTCATGTCTCTCACTTATGCCGACAGGCTCGGCAATATTGAATGTTCACTTAATTGTTGACAGCTGCTTTGCACGTGTTTTGGATCGTCTTCGATTTTTACCTATTCAAAAAAATGGATCAAAGAACCTGTATCAAATTTTGTGTGAAAAATGAAATTAAGTGCGCGGATGCATTCCGAATGTTGACTGTAGCATACGGAGAAGCTACCTTGGACCAAAGCAACGTTTATCGGTGGTACAAAATGTTCTCAGAAGGTCGAGAAGATATGAACGACGAAGAGCGTGCCGGACGCCCGAGCACTTCAACGACAGACGAAAAAATTAATGAAGTGGAGAAAATGGTATTGGCCAATCATCGAATTACCGTTAGGGAAGTTGCTGAGGACCTAAACATATCAATTGGCTCGTGCCATTCCATTTTTATCAATGATTTGGGCATGAAACGGGTCGCCGCGAAAATTGCTCAATTGCGAGCAAAAACAGCATCGCATGAACATTGCTAATGAGATCAAAGCAGCCACCGTATTCCCCAGATCTACCCCCCTGTGACTTTTTCTTGTTCCCTAAACTGAAGAGGCCCATCAAAGGACGACGTTGCGCTACGCTTAACGAGATAAAGACGGCATCGAAGAAGGAGCTGAACAAGATAAAAAAATGAATTTTTGAAGTGCTTCGAAGATTGGAAAAACCGTTGGCACAAGTGTATAATATCTCGTGGGGATTACTTTGAAGGGGGCAAAATAGATATTCTTGAATAAATAAATCATTTTTGAAAAAACACAAAATTCGCGATTTTTGAACACCCCTCGTATCACATTCAATCCTTACTATTACTCAATCATAAACAGTTAATGTCCTATGGATGAGCTGCAAACCAGTTTTACCTCAAAAGCTTACCTCCTCATGCAGCAGTGTATGAAGGGCGTCATGTCTCGCCGATGGTTTCGCGTGTGGTGGAAGCGGTCTACAAGCGGGCGAACGAGCTGCCAGAGCATCAGCCGCCGCAAGAACTAACGCACCACCAGCACAATGGCAATCGTTACGTAATCTACATTCCGGGTCTACGTATTGGACCAGTTCGCGCATGGCACCGCTACAGCCATCTGTACAACAATACAATTGACAATCACAATTTGTCGATTCCATAAGCCGTATGAACGGCTACCTACTGAAAAGTTCTGGAACATTCTCTGCGAGATTTAGACGTAAATTTCATTGCTTTATATATTTGATTGTACAAACAACATTAAAGAGTAAGAGCGAGGTTGTAGGTACGTTACGTCAAGTATTAAGACTTTTACAGTACATCAAAACACCTACGGATTATATAGGACATATAACATAAATTTTATAACATCCGAATAAGTTTTAACACTTTGTTCAAGGCAAACAAATGTTGCTTTGTATCTCAGCACATACCTAGAGCAGAAGCAATGGCCGCAACACCCCGCCATAGCTTTCTTTCCCGCGTAAATAAACTGGCGCGATGCAGATCTATGGCTGTAAGTGGCAAAGATGCGACTACACGTTCAACTAGATCTGGCTCGAAATCTGCCAATCTCTCGATTAACGCCTGCATAAAATTATGGATGGGTTAAAATCACACACTTTTTAAGCTAAGTACATAATTTCCTTAAATAGTTATTTTTTATGTTTGCATTACCCTCATGTCAATTAAGACCGAAAAATTGTTGCAACATTAGTCATAAATTTAAAAAATATTGTAGATATTACTTTATATATATCGGCAAACATGTTATGTAGTCTACGCAAAATAATTGTTTAAACTTTACAACTTTCATGTATTATTTATATTATAAATTTTATCTTTCATACTTTGGTCTGTTTAACTTTTTTATATTTTTAGCGTCCATTACCTGAGTGAGGTCTGGAGTCGGTGGGTTGTCAGCCATGTCACCACGGACGGCAGCGTCACCAAGTGCCTCTACAAAAGCATCTTCCCGCGAACAATTTTCCCATAAATACGACCATAATTCATCTCTGAAAAAATGCAATGATTATTAACAAATTTATATTTGAAAGAAAAAAAAATTGAAGCATATAAAACAGGATTGTAGCGCTAATGTTTTTCACTTTACATTACAATTACTTATAAAAAATATATTTTAATAGAACATGCCTTGAACATATTTTTAAAATTAACCAAACAATTAATTCACGAAAATTACATTACTTCTCAAGAACGATCCGTAGAATCAGACGTTTTATTTGGCTTACTTAAACTCAACTCAACATTCACACTTACGTCAATCCAAATTTGAAGCACAACTTAACAACTTGCACCGCAACGTTTTTATTGTGGAGTATATGCGGTCGCTCCTGAATATTCATAACAAATTCAATTGCAATCTCCTTGCTTTTTGGTCCTTGGGTGGAACAGAGCAATTTTAGTCCTTGCAAATGATAGCCTGAAGTCATAAATGCCTGAGCCCTAGTTAAGATATCGCGAGGACCAATTCTGACAATGCCTCGACGACCAAGAATAGACAATGTCCCTTCAGATACGCATACGCCTGCTAAAGCACTATCACCGACCTTACACATGGCTTGTGATACTCGGCCGTCTGTCCAGTGTCCCTAAAACAGTTCGCAAACTTTATTTCAAAATTCAGAAAAATCCCATTATCTATCATTTTTTTTGCGCTTAATCCTCGCTGTGTGAATAAGTCAACAAATTGCGTAGACAGAACTTTACATACCCTAGGAAAATAACTAACAACTATGACTACTTTTAAAAAATAGCTAAATCTAAAATAATATAGGTACCAATTAGGGTTACAGGTGTTCCTTTTTTTAAAAAAAAACACATATGTTATCTACCTTGAAAAATGCAGATGCATATACAGGTTCAATATGTGATAAGTCCAAAGGTTTATCATAATCATCATCCCAAAGCCGGAGATTCTCCTCAGAATCGAATATTGTCAAACTGCCACCAAGCCAACCAAGCCAGAGAGGTGTAGTTTTTAGTTCTATGCGTTTTACGGGCTTGAGCCCTAACTTACTTCCTGGTTCAGTCAGTGTGACGGTAAGCCATTGAAGAACTAAACCTCTGGCACATACTAGTAAGCGGTTGTTGGGGTCAAACCATTCAATCACAGGCATTATGTTTGAGGGTTCAGCTATACGTACTCCTGCAGCCTGGCCCCCAGCTACAACTATAACACGAGTGAGAGTAACCAGAGCTAATATTCTGGCATCTCTAGCTGCCATTGCCAACACTTCTCCTCTTGCACCAGAAAAGAGACAAGACACTTTTGCAGAACGAACTCCTAAGGGTCTTGTAAATCGCATAAGCCATACTGAACCACCAGTGTCTAGTGCTAAACCAGCTGTACCCGCCCAAATCACCCTTAAAATTCCCCATGTTTCCCCTCCCAGTGTAATTTTACGTAATACAACACCTTGTATACTTTCAAACTGGTAAACATGCCCTCTTGCAAAACCCACTAAAAGACGGGTACTGTCATGAGTACATGATTAGTATGCTAGGGAAGTGACTGCACCACAATCCCCATTACCATCACATACCCATCTTAAAATCTGATCATGAAAGGATAATATATGCCCATGCGCAGTGCCAACTGTAAGTCTACCATTACTACCCACACTTAAAGCAGTAGCTGGTCCAGCAGATGATCTTTCCTGAAAATAGCAAATTTATCTAATTATGTTATCAATTGCCAAATTATTTTCCTTTGTGTAAAAATATATGGCCAAAGGAATTTCATAGTTATGACTTTGTGATTGAGCATTTTTATTTTAATAAAAAATAACATTTAACTGTATTATAAAAAAACTTTTTTTTACGCAAAAAATATTCTACGTAAAATCTAAAACAACAAATGCATTTGTGTGTTCTTACAACTAATATTTGCTTAGTATTTTTACAACTGACTAGTTGTATGAGCAAATTAACAACATGACTTCAAAATGTTTGCATGACAAATTTATAGTTCCCTTATCACCTATGTTTGTGCTCAATTTAAATTATCTTTTAGTTCTATTTCATAATATAAAAATATACTTATATTAAAAATGAATAATATTTATTCAAATAATAGTATAATTACTTTTTCTATAACACAGTTTAAGTGATAAGAGGATGTAGCATCAAAATAATCAAATATTCACCTCTGCTTGAGTAAGTTGTTGCGAAACTGCTTGCAAAAAGTCAACTTGTAAGGCTGAACATGTTGCAGGCTCCTTAGGTTCTGTAATTTCTTCCACCAATTCAACTTCAGTGTCCAAATTAACATCAGATGATAAGATTTCTTCTAAAGTAGGTGGCTCACTAGCTGGTAGTGCATACTCTTCCTCATCCAACTATAAAAACAGTCTATTTTTTATGGTTTTCTTTGCGTTCATATAATATATATTAACAGTACTACTTGTTTTATTTTAAAAAAATATGGTAACAGACTTACCTCTTCAAAGTCTTCATATCGAAAGCTTCCAACAGACTCAATATCAGAATCTAATAATGATGGTATGGATGATGTTTTTAATGTATCCATTAATATAATACTTTGACTAAATTAAATATCAAGAATTATTATTAGTACTCTTTAAATGTCCATATTTAGTACTTTAAATATAACTTTAGTTTTTTGTGTTGAACATGAAACTGTATTACCGAACCACCCCTTCAAAACAAAATTAATAAATTTAAAATCTCTAATCGATCTTAGCAATTCCTCAATTATTTTCAGTAGATTGAATTCTCAATTAAGGCATATCAACATAGTTTTATTTTGCCTTAATTAAAATATAAACTATACTAATTTCAATGTTTTCAAAACATCACAACAAAATTCTACTGAATCATAAGCCTATTTCCCTATCTCTTCGTTAATTTTTTTTAATCACACGTCACAGATAACACTTTACAGATTAATATTTAGTTACTTTTTAAATGTTATAGTACTATATTTTATTAATTAGTAATTAACCAACAGATAATACAATATAGTAGCATACAGACCCTTAGATTATTTTCTTTTAATATTCATAAAATTTCATATATTTTTTTATTTAAATCTAACTCCAGTAGAATAACAATTTTATTTATTAAGTTTATACGAATTTCTTTTCTATGTAAAATTGTGTTTTGATTTCTATTTACTATTCCAATACTATATCCAAGTTAACCAATATATAAGTTAGTAAGTTATAATATAAAATATAATTCCAGAGAAATAAATATTGTAAAGTGTTGAACCTGGTGTTAGAACAATATAACAATATTGTCGTTGGTATAATAGTAATTAGCTATCTGTGGGTAAAACTCGTAAAGTAATTTATTATCTATATTGCAATATCTGTAAAACTATAAAAGTGAAGAGGTAAAAATTACTAAAGTGTAGAGTGTACTAGAGTTTAAATATTTACTTTCTAACTGCAACTGGTCCAGGTTTGTGATTTTTTTTCATCGAATACGGGTGAGATTATACATAATTCTTATTCCTAAGTAAGCTGTAACGGAAATGCTAAGTTGACCCCGATCGCCGTAGTGAGACATTCAACGATCGCCATTTTGAAAAATTTCGAAGAAGGTATTTTTCATGATAGGTGTAATGTTGTAAGATTTTGATGACCACCATGTCAGAGAATAGTCATCAAGAACCACCTATGCAAACTATGAGTGGTATGCCACCGAATCACAACCCTTGGATGTACGGTTTATATAATCAATACAATGGGTTTCAAGGAGGGCTATTTCCCAATTTTTATAATCAACAACAACAGTATTATAATCAAATGGCTAATGGCAACTTTCATGACGCTCACCAATTTCAGTCGAACAAAAATTCAAAGTCAGAATTTGGTCAACCACAATTCTCAAAGCCTCCGCCACCTTTGTTAGGCATGTCTCCACTTGATACTAATCGCCAATTCCTCAATCAATCGCCTATCAGGTTTAATCTTAATACAAGTCGTAAGTCGGCACCAATTCCACCCAATGAAAATCCACTCTTAAATAATAACAACAATGGTACGAATAAAAAGAAGCGTAAAAAAGGAGGTAACAATAATAGGATTAGCTCTCAATTGCCACCTCTGCCTGATCATCCACCACCATTACCTCCTTGTCCACCTCCAGAGGAACTTCCTAAGCCTCCCCCACCTCCACTACCTTCTGATGTTCCTTTGCCTCCACCTTTAGCTACAGAGGATATACCAGAGCCTTCTGAAGAACCTCAGCATTTTACTGATTATGAAGCATCCACAGCAGTTTTAGATAGTGAATCTTCAAATTTCTTACAAAATTCATCAATCCAAACATCAGCTGGAACATGGCCTGATAGTTTAGAGCGTTATATTAAAAGGTGTTATGAAAAATGCAAAACAGGTTTTGATCGTGATCAAATTGATATTTGCTTAAAAGGGAGAATAACAGCAGCAGCTAATAAGGATGAAATATGGACTAGAAATTGGGATGAAGAATCTATCCCTAGTGTGTACAGTGAAAGAAATAATTTACAAGTAAAACCAGTTCCAGGCACATTAAACCTTTATCAGAAGAATGAAAATTCTCAAGTAAATAAACTTAAACAAATATTAGCAGCAAAAGCATATTTTACAAAAACACCTCAAAGGAGGCGGCGTCAGCATTCACACAGCAGCTCAAGAAGCCCTACAAAAAAAAGGCACAGGTAACTGATGTTACTTTTGTATTGTCATATAAAATAATTTGGAGTTATGTTTTCATTTAAAATAATATATAATAATTTTAAATTAAATATTAGTACAGAACCCTACAAGTTATATAAGTAATGAGGAAATTTAAAGCTAACCTACTCATATTTTGTTTACCCTATACCAGTAATGTTTATCCAAACATTAGGTTTTTTATTGTGATTTATTTTCAGCACCTCTACCTCATCTGCTTCTGGTGATGAAGTTGAGGAAAAGAAAATCTTCAAAAATAAAAACAAACTAAAAGTTAAAGATCGTTTATCTTTGGATTCGAAGAAAAGTGATAAGTATCAAAAGAAAGCTAAGAAAGTAGCTTATCAATTTCATGTTGACGAATCTCAAGGTAGTGCAGAAAAGCTTCAAAAAAGGGCAGAAAGATTTGCAAGTGCTCAGGTTCCCTCTGTTGCCAGTTCTTTACAAGCTAATTCAAATAGAGAACCAAATCTAAGGAAATCTATTGTAGTGGACAATGAAGGAGATTATGAACTTAATAATATTCATATAGTAGGTACTTGTACAGATATTGAAAAGTCTTTTTTAAGGTTAACAAGAGCCCCAGAAGCATATGAGGTTAGGCCTATTAATATTTTGAAGTTTTCCCTGCGTAATGTTAAAGACAGATGGATAGAGAAACAGGACTATAGGTATGCTTGTGACCAATTGAAATCTATACGTCAAGATTTAACGGTGAGTAGTATATCAAAAATAAATCTTACGTTTTCAAATATAATGCTATTAAGGTATAGTATTGGAAGCTAACTGAACCATACATTTTAGGTTCAAGGTGTAAGAGATGGTTTTACTGTAGAAGTTTATGAAACACATGCAAGAATAGCATTAGAAAAGGGTGATCATGAAGAATTCAATCAATGCCAAACACAGTTAAAAATGTTGTATTCTGAATTGCCTAAAAGTAGAGGTAACGCTGCTGAATTTACTGCATACAGAATACTGTATTACCTTTTTACTAAAAATACTTTAGGTAAGTAAACAAATTTAACCACTTAATTTATAATATGGTCTTTATCAAATTATTGTTAATGTTTGTTGTGTTTTATTGTAGATTTAACAACAATATTTAAGTTTTTATCTAAGGAGGATAGAGAAAATGAATGTATAAAGCATGCTTTAAACACACGATGCGCATGGGCTACTGGAAACCTTCACAAATTTTTTCTGCTGTATAAAACAGCTCCACTCATGGCTGGCTATCTCATGGACTGGTTTGTGGAGAGGGAAAGAAAGCAATACCTGAAATACATCATTAAGTCGTATGTTTTCTTTTGTTTTTCATACTTTTTATTAAGTGCTGCTTATAATTTCAAGGATAGTTTAAGATTTTATACTTTATATAAGATTAACAGGTAAGTTTCATTTGATGCAAGTCCATTAAAAATCCTATTTTCATATTTTAACTTTTTTTAGTACATAAGTTCCTTGATTACTTTTATTGAATCAAAACTTTCTTTCAATAAAAATTTCTTGGTAGTACATTGCTGTTTTTGATAAAATATATAAGTATGTATGTAGATATAATACTGATTTATTTTATACACAATATATTAATCACTACTTAGGTTCAGTTAGTAGTTAAGATAAATGTTTTTAACCAGCCACTTGGTTGGGGAAGTGTTTTAATAATATATTATTATGTGTACAGCTACAGGCAGAGTGTTCCTGTGGACTTCATCACTCGGGAGCTGGCGTTTGAATCTACTTCTAAGGCTTCTGAATTCCTAAATCAGTTTCCACTATCTTACACTGGTTGTGACCAGTCTCAAATAGATTGCAAAGCTAGCCTCCCAGCTGTCGCAAATATATAACATTTTCTGTTTGACAGCCGTCCTGTAATAGTTTCGTATTGCGTGATTATGTAAAGCTAACATAGTCACAGGTCCAAGTTTTGCGACGAATCCAGATCACATCATTATGCACGTTGGTTTTGCTAGGCTGTGGCGGCGTATTGAAATAAAGCGAAAATAATATTAAGTTGTTCAGCAGAAGATTGAAAAGGTGCAAGGTGTCAAGAACTTTTATAGAAGATTTGCCATGCATGCTGTGAAGAAATTCTGTATCAGGAGGTTTTTATATCAAGACATTTTAAAGTGCTTAGTAAAGTTTTGCAATTTTAAGTGAAATCAATGACTCTAATTTTAATTTTGTACATATTAATGTTTTTATTGCTTTTTAATAGTTAAGCATTATTGATTGTAAGATTTGATTTATGAAAATAAAAACTGTTTTAGCTTTAACTGTATTTTCTATGTTAACTAGTAACTAATAATAGTTGAGATTATTTAACTAATTAAAGGGGCTTACATTAAATTTTAGAACCTGCGTTGTAAAATGCTTATGTAGTTTCATGTTTTTGAACAAAGAAAACTTGGGAGACAATACATAGTTAATTATCAATACAATATGTTGGAATGTTGAGGTCCAATATACACATTTTTACACTTATTTTAATATAGGGGTTATAATATACATCACATACTTATGCTAAAAAAATTAGAAATGTGGTAAACAGACTTTCCCTGCAAATAATTCAGATATCACAGTAATCCACAAAGACAATACAAATAGAATGTATGATATGCCAACTTGATGGCTGTTAGGAAGTTGGTATGGTTGGCCTCCAATATCATCCACATGAAAGCCCATAGGGAAAATAACTGCAGCAAGGCAGAATACCACCACTAGAATAATAATATTAAATCAATGAAACCATTCAGAAAATTTCCTTAAATGTATATGATTTTTTTTTATAAAATAGGGGGCAAACAAGCAGGTGGCCCACCATAAAGGTGAAGTCGCCGCCCATAGACACGCGGCTGGGAGCTTGTGAGTGCGTTGCCGGCCTTTAAAGGAGAATTAAGAAATAGAGGGGTAGGGGAAGAGGATGGGTTAGGGGAAATGGGTACTGGAAGATCTCACTCTCCGAACGTAACACGAGTACAAAATGAACAAGTCCAATTGTATCACTACGCCAGTTTTCAGTGAGACTGGTATTTCTCCAGCCGTGCCTGCCCTTTCGGCTGAAACTCTTAAGTAACAGTATGGCACTCCCACTCAAAAATGATGTATAATACTATATTTTCTATTTCTTTTATACAAGTTACCAATTTTTACTATTGTTGAAGTGAAATTCAAAAAAGGTCTGTAACGCAGAAGCCTAGTTTACTCTTTTTTACTTCTCTATTTTAGAGCTATACAAACCAGCTTACTTCGATACCCAATTAATAATAATTAGTTATTCTTATATGAATCACTGTGAGTGTAAGAACAGAGGGACCATATTAAATTTTAGTTACTTACTTGCAGCAAACCCTACCCAGCGAGCATATGGAATAACATTCCTGTCAAAGTGACTTGAAGCTAAAAGAATCACAGTAGTTGTAATGCATATGCATCCAATAAATATACATATTAAAGCCAATAACCATTCAGGTTGTAGGTCTGGAGTAAAGCAAACTTGTGGACGGTTGTGCAGTGTTATACATGACCACATTAACCCAAGTCTTGTATCACCTGTAATTTTAAGCGATTGTATTTGTAATGAATTCACAAATTAAGGTCACAGACAATTGCAAAATCATATATTTAGTATTACCTCCAACATCAGTAATTATCCAATCTGGCATTGCTAAACTCACAATAGCAAACACATCTGCAGCCATGAATAGTGTCCCTGATATTACTGTTAATTTATCCATCTTCGTTATTAAATCCAATACAAAATGTGTTGCTAATATTAAGACAAAAAAATGGAATGACAGGGAATGTAAATCACATTAAGAACTGAAGTAGTATGTAGTTTTATAATTTCTAGCATTAATAGATATTTTCCAATAGACGTAGTAAATAATAACATATAGTTTTTTTTCACAGTTTGGTAACGAGACCTTACGCCTAATGATAATTTATAAACAAATATAGATTTACACAGTACCTATTCACTACTTACGACGCACAGACTACAGACAACACGATTTTGAGACTTTACGAGTAATATTTTTAAACTTTATAGATATACTATACGGTCTGCCTAATACTACTAATTAATACTGATGCTAGTTTTTTTTTGCTCCACAACAGAGCTGGTTCCCCATTCTAGAGAATTACAGTGATGGTAGTACCCATTTCAATTGCACCTAAACTATCTAGATTACAATGGATATTTATTTAGATTACAAAATACCGCTAAAACTAAAAAACTATTTATAATAGGAGTTTGTTATTTAGGTTAGTAATTAACAACACATAAAAAATGTTCGATACATTTATTAAGCTGCATATTCATTATAAGACTATATTATACTTTCATGTCATTTCAGAGTCCATTGCGAAGCGAAGCGTAGGTCGTCGTTTATTTTTTTTTACATTTTTAACTTTTTTAGTTCGTTTGCTTATAAATATTCGATTCGATAAATATGTCCTGTTTGTTTAATAATTTTAATATTAATTGCATCATGCGGGAGCTGCACTATTTGTAGTAGTATTGGACGTATTTGAAGTATTGTCATCTGGTTCGTTAATTTGCAACCATGGCATTCTTCTCTGTAGTTCTTGTCTGGAAAATACATTTTCTTAAATAGGCACAAATTTATTAATCTCAGTATCTTACTATAGTCAAATGATAATCTTTATAAACACATAATTTTACTCGTTTAAGAACCGAACTATTAGGTAATATCTGTTTTGGCTATTGTAATCTTCTAAACCAATTTAGTGGTTGGTAGTATTAATGTGTTAAGAAGTTTTATTCCAACCATAACTTTGTTTAACTTACCTGTATTTTGGATGACTTATGGCGTAGACCCACGGATCAATGCAAGCCACTGCCTTGCACGCTAAGGCAGGAATCATTGTCACCTACATGATTTTTTTATTACTACATGTTCGTTTAACTAATTACACAAAAAAATTCAATAAATTGTATAAAATGATTCATAAATATTGTGAAATGTTACCCCAGGCGTCAAAAGGTTTTGGTCACCGAACGCTCCTATCAGTGACATGACACCGTAAGGTGTCCATGATGTCACGAATAAGAAGCAAACGGTAAGAGCGGCTTTGGCGATTCTAATTTCTGCAGATTCGGCTGATGCATTTTGGTTCGATCGCAGTGACTCCACATTCATTTTCTTTGCTTGTTCCCTATTATATATTTAAAGATATTTATAATAAACGAACTCTTTATCCTTTGTATCTATATAAACTGCTTTACGCGCAATTACAGTTTTTATGACATATTGTAATTGCGCTTAGCACACTATAGTACTGCAGATTCTTTAAGCTTCTAATAACGTGTAGAGAGAATGGAAGGGGAAAAAGAGATATGGCAGTCGTCTTTACATATGTATTTGATTAATTGAAATACCTTATTGTTAAAATTTGGCACCTACATTTTCAATGTACCAATTACTGAAATGTCTCACCGTAAAGCTGCTTCGTGTGCAAACACCTGTTTAACGATGCCACTATAGAAGTAGATGATGCACGTCATTGGGAATACGTAACTGCATACAAATATACAGGCAACGAATAATTTATTATCGAATGTGGTCGTCAGATAATCGAATGTGCAGGAAGTAAGGAAGCCCTCTGAAATTGTGACAGCAACCATTATTGTTAACTTTTTGTTCTAATTTGTATTGGAGTTTGGAAATTTTAATCAATATGAAATAGATGTTAATAAAATATAAAACTCGAAGGGCGCACTCACCAGGTACAAACCGCCCCCAAACCTTGAATAATGGCATCAATGACCACGGAGTTGTGTAGATCCATATAAAGGCTATCATCAGTAACACTTTTCCTCTTGACAATCGCCCGTCAAGAGGTCTAGTTATTGTTGAATGCCTGTGCGAAAAGTATAGAAATAAGAATACGTAAAACAATAAGCTATAATAGTGGTTTTTATCACTTAAATACACTATATATATTAAAATTGGGTGTCGAAAGTTTTACTCTAATCTTTTTTTGACGAAGCAAGACAGTTATTTTTTTTCGGTTCTCATGTTTTTTCCTAAACAAGTTCGCTTAATCTACTTAGACAATATTGCTCCATTCTGTTGTGATAGTGTCGTCGGTTTGATCCTACCCATCGTTATTATTACGAATGCTAGAATTTTGTTTACAAAGCGTATTGGAAAATCTTTCGCACATACATTAATTTATTTACCTGTCATAGGCGATACAAGCGTTGGTCATACCAGCCCCAATACCACTATAAGACCCCATTACCGCAAATATTTGACACCACATTGCACCCGCGGCAAATCCTTTCATCGCGCTGTTGTAAATGAATATAGGTGCCTTTAACATCATTATGAAATCAAATATGGCTAAATTTAAAATAAGAAGGTTGCTCGCTGTCCGTAATGATTTTGTCCTAAAAGAGAAAGAAACATGAAATAATAGTCATAGTTATATACACGCGTTCGTCATTCTAGTTTTGCCCAAAATAAAGGCATAAATTGGCTGTATATAAAAAATATCAGAAATAATAATGTCTATTAATATTAATCATTTAAATAATTGTTATATATATACTTTGCACCCTTATCAAAATATTAAGAAACATTTTTTTTTATAATAAATACATATTAACTTACGAGGCGAATATAAATATGACCATTCCATTTCCAATTAGGGCGGCCGCCGTGAAAAAGCAATAGACAAGGCACAACATTGTGTGTGCACTCGCCGGCGGCTCTGGGTATTTAAACCAGTGCTCTGGTATCATTTCCAGGTCTTCGCCAGTCAAACCCTCCCCAAGCATTTTTTCACCCCCTGACCTGTTTTATTATGTATAATTCATTAGTATTTTGTTACGTTTCCTATTAATACACTTCTCATATTTATTAACATATATACCTACGGTGTAGTGGGTGATATTATTCGTTTTAAAGAAAGAAAAAAAAACATTATTCAGAAGTAAAAAAAGTTATTCTTGTACAAAATATCCTATTTGTTTCTTAATAAACGAGTTCTCCGTTTTTACTATGACATACAATAATATTACTAAAATGCTTTTAATCGAAACTTTCAATACATCAATAGGTTTTGCAGCAAACAAAATAAAAAAAAAATTAAATACCTTAAGGGGGCGAAATATGCCCCATAAATGTTGTAATGTTCCGTACTGTTGTCCATATCTAGTGTTGGGATCATGATTGAGCAGTCCTCTATAGTTGCGCCAAGAACAACCCCATTGACTGACTGCTGCCCTTTGTGGCCCAGTCTCCGATTTTATACTTTTCTTAACGAGATTGACGGGATAATCCACTGATCGGATTAGTAGTAATTTTTACGGCTGTCGTGGCTTTTGTGCTGATCAATCCAGATTTGTGCGTTGTGTGAATACAGCTGATTATAGGCGTTACAATAATGGGAAACCTTTTTTAATCCGTTCCTGGTATTTTTAGTAATAAATATTTAGTTTTGCATTGGCTAAAAGGTTTGCTGGTGGTTACTACAGTGAAGAAAATATATAAAGTAAGGTATGTGATAATGCAATTATTCAATTTGAATCATTTAAAAACATAAAGCAAAATTGAAAATAATTAAAATTTGTGCGCATTGTTATATGAAACATTGTTTATGCACCATTTATCAATAGAGTTAACTAAGAAGAAGTAAATTTAATTCAAGAAGTGGATTGTATAGACTCAGAATCAAAAACTACCCACGATCACCTTTAAGAATTTTTTTTATGTGACTACGCACAGTTTGAGTATGACTTTATTTAAAACTAGCTTTCCGCCCGCGGCTTCGCCCACGGTTAAGTATATAGCGTTTTTTAATGATCTCGACAGGGCTTTCTTTCAAGGGCTAAAATCTTGTTACAATTGGAATTATATATAGCCTGTGTTACTCAGGGATGATGTAGCTTTACAGGATCGGATGATTCAGGGAAATTGAGGGCAACTTTTAAATTAACGTACAGGCAATTACTATTCTGACAATTTTATATTCTGATAGTCCTCTTCTTATGTGGATGAGCTGATGATGGAAGGTAAAACTCCTCAGCGGTTAAGAATTGAAAGAAAATTCTTACGAAGTTATGAGTACGAAATACGTACTTGTGAGGTTATTACTTGGCCAAATAATAAAAGGTAAACCTCATTAACGTTAAGGATGTAGGTGGAAAAATGGATGCGGACAAACGATAAACGTCTCTTCACTCGTTTCCTTTTACTTGTTTGTATAGGTAGTGTTCACTCAAAATAATCATAGGGTAAAACGTTAATGAAAGTTTGAAGTGCATGGTAGTCATTACACAATGAAGCATCTTAATACCGCGATGGATATATTTGGCCTAAGTAGAAGTTCTTTAAAAAAAAAACTAAGACTCAACCTCGCACACTCACTCACACAGCAACACCATTGCACACACTGATACTCACACACACACTAAAATGTTCGTACTTCACATAGTTTCACTTGTTCATGTGTATATATATATATATTAGATTCTATTTCCGGTTCTATATTTTAACCTTATTTTGGCTTCATTTTTAATCTATTTTTATTGTGTAAACTATTTTGGTAAGCTGTATAGGTTTAAGAAATAAAAAAATAAAATAAATCTAGGTTGATGACGAATTTTATCAACGCCATCTATCGAGCACATTGTTCAACACTTCAACCGCGCCCGCGCGCACTGCGTTATTTGTTATTTTTGTTACCTCTTATAAGTTTTAATATTAAGATTAACTTATATTAGAACATATTTAACAATATATAACTAATCAATCAATATAAGTGTTTAAAAATTTTGAAGCAGTGGTTGAAGTAAATTTTCAATTGACCATAACTTCTCTTTCTCTTAACCGATTTTGACAAAATAAACTTTTGACAACGCTCCCAATTATATGTAATCCAACTGTGAAAACCGTTCAGTAGTTTTCAAGTTATAACGTACCAGACAGACAGACAGACAGACAAGAATTCTAAAAATTGTTTTTTTGGTTTCTATGACTCTTCTTTAATTGCCTCCTTTCAGTTTTTTGGAAAAATATTTAATGTACAGATTTTCGATTTTTACTGTCTTATTATTAGTATAGATGAGATAAATAAAGAACAAATAACGTATAATTAACAAATTTAATAGACATCACAACAACCATTTGGATTATCTACATGTTAAATTTAGGTTTCTAGGTATAAGAAGTATAATTAATACAAAAGGTCAATTACAAAAGTTCCTTGCGAATTGGCATTTCACTTCAGTCAAACACGATGCCGTTGTCCTACACATCATCACTTAATAGAAATTTCTTATTTGTAAAATTTCATATAAAACAATTAGGGGCAATAACAAGACACATCTAATATTAATATTTTCTTAAATACAGCTACGGGTAACCAAATATAACGGCAAAGTCTGATGTTCAAGTAACTCACTTTATTGAGTTAAAAATCGAAGAACTTCATCATATCACACATAGTAAACATAATTTGACAGAAAGTGATGAATTGGTTATTAAAATAGTGTATTAGACAAATGTTGTTGAAGGCAAATACGTACTATGGTATTATTAAAAGGTTAGATATTAAAACGTGTACGTCCGACATACTGAGACATACGGGGTATTTTAAAAATTTGAGCAAATTTTATTTTATTCCAAATTAATACGTCTCAATTTTAAAATGATATTTTATTTAAAAAATGTAAGGATGTGCGAGGCTATGTATAGTAAAACTATATAAATACAAGTAAATTTTTACAAATAGGCAATATACATTTACCAAAAATAATGTTACAAGAGAAACTCTTTCAATACAAAATCAAACAATAATAAACCTGAGTCTTACTCCGAGCCGTCCATTAAATAAGCACTTTTTCAAATTATATACGTAAAAAATGCATATGGTCTAAGACTGGATTTCTACAAAATTATTAAATAATTAAAATTTACAAATATGTATTACAAATTTAAATATATGTAGACTATGCCTAAAAAAATATCTACAAAACTTTGGATAGCCGTACTTTTAGTAGAATTATAACGGATCGAAGATAGATATAACAGAAACTTATTACTCATTATGGAAGACTCTGAATATGGCTCATGAATACGTTGTTATATGTTACTGAAAAAATGGACAGTTACTGAGATTAGTTTTAATATGCTCTCTTAAAAAGGGTATATAAAATATTTAAAACTAAATCTCATTCTTAGTACAGTTGTACAATATTATAAATAACGTATACATTTACTCCCAAAAGGGTTTTTTTTTCTTTTTTTAAACCTTTATCGTTTTCCATGCTTCCACTTGACATGGAATAAATGAGATAACTAAACGAGATATTGTTTTTAAAGCCGCCTGGAACCTATATATATTACACTATAACTCGATAAAGAACGAATTACATCGAGATTATGGTTCACGTTTTAAGGCTTTAGGAATAGCCTCTTTCCAAATATTACTGAATTAAAACTCATCAAAGTTACATACAAAATTACAAATAAGTTGAATTGCTACGGGCTTTTGGAGACGGTTTGATAAAGTAAAAAAAGGTTTGTTTGATGTAAATGTTTAACTATATTCTACTAAAACTAATCTAATTATTTAACCAATTATGAATATTTAAGATTCTACACGAAACAAACAGTCAACATATTAATGTCACAGTTATTAATTTGATTAGTTTATGGTTATTTTTTTACAAAATTCGCTTTTATCAGTCTTTTATCTTAAAATGAGTGTATGTCCATTTATGCTTCAGTGCGGTTTGGGTTGACAAAGAACGTGTAAAATATATTTAAATAATGAATAAGCTATTTTATTGTTTTACGAAGCCCGAGCAAAGTTGAAGTATTTTTTTTAATTAGGCCTTAGTTTATATAATTTTCGAAAAAATCAGACTTCAACCAGAGAAATCCGAATTATTATGATCACGTTATCTACGAAGACACACTTTGAAATTCTTTACATTATCTTTACATTATTGTGAGTTTAATTAAAACAAGTGCCAATTTAATATAATTACTGTTCTGAAGTCGTTTTCTTTCTTTGTTTCTTTTTATATATTTTCGTTTATTATATGTGAAATAGTAGAAGAAGTGATGCGTAATTCAGTAAATCCTTTTAAACGAATTACCTAAAACTTACAGAGAAATCGTTTAGGTTTAACGTTTTGAACTGCATTTTAAATTCTAAAAACTTGCTGCGCTAATAAACCATAGGTTACCTCTATCAATTATCTTCAGATATCTTAGCTTCTTCGGGATTGTCAAGTTCATCGATTAATATGCAAGTTTCTGTCTGTAGAGAGGTTTGTAGAGACTGTGGAGAAAGAGGAGGAGCGCTACGCGCTCGAATTTCACCATCAATTGATAAGTGAACCATTTCTACCGTGTCAGGAGTTTCATTGTCACATCTAAAAATACTAAACAATTATTGAATGATTTTATATTTTACTATTATATCTAAATGTCTGTTCAGGCTCAGGTGTCACAAGTATTTGATAAATGATATGATAAGAAATGATTTCTAGATAGGAACATTTAATTCAGACCTTAAAACTCAAATTAAACTAGAGAACTGTGTTTTACCTTGGTTGAGATTCATCAACACAATTTATTGTATTCATTCGCTCACTTGATACCGCTGAAACAAATACGAAAATTATTAAAGGTTGAAAACATTTTTCATCATAAGATTTTGATTTGATATTTTTATCATACTATAACGAAATAAAATGGTTTGCCTTTTAATTTCGTTATACTTAGGCGCTAGGTCTAATACGTCAATAACAGTAATAATAATCAGTTTATCATGTAACTAATTTATTACTAGTTCAGTAATAGTTTGAATCTGGTTTCAACGATAAGCTGAAAGAAGATAAGGCTTGGGTCACACAAAAAATTCCACCACTCTAGTTCTACTTTTAACGATACTGTATTGTTAAATTAACTTACGATGTGAAATGTCTTCAACAAGCCTGTGCTGTCTTGCCAGAGGGCGCCTTCGTGTGTTATCTCTTACTCTTAAGGTGACGCCAGCGCATGCGCCGCTCCCATGAAGATCTAGTGCTAATGAAGATTGTGACCCACAATCAGATTCTGCCGCGCTGGCGCTAGAAATATTAAGTAACACTTAGTTATAGTCAGTCAAAAAATCAAAATTTTTTTTTCAAATAAGACCTATTATAATCAAACCTATAATAATTAATTAAAAATGTTTTTCTTTAATCTTACCGATAAAAAGTTTTTGTTGTCTCTAAATTCTAAGCGCTTAAACGTGTTCAATAAATTATTCATTGAGGTAAAGATTAATAAAGACCTTCTCTTATTTTATTTTACAATTTAGACGAATTTGAAAATTACTCGTACATAATTAAATAAATTCAGAAATATAGATGAAAAGGGTAAGATGAAATCCCGTAGTCCCAAGTAGTATTAAGCATGATTTGAAACAAAAGTAATAAACATGCACGTAAGCTAGTTTGAAAATACCTGACGGCCGAACGCGACGGCTCGTCAACGGAAAGCGCGTAGCGTCGTAGTGGCCTTCGCAACGCTGTAACCGGAAACGTAGCTCTACAACTAGCGCTACGCAAGTCTGGAGCTGAACCAAAGCGCGCTTTTTCTTTAGTTCTTTCACCACCTCTAAAAAAAATCTATTTACCAGCTCTTCGATAAACTGTTTTCAACCGAACGTTTCGAACATTTTTTCCAATGCTAATCGACAATTTAAAAGCACACTAATTCAATTATCAGAATTTGACAATTAATTATTCAAAAGACAATTGGAGACTAATTTTAAACAATTTAAAAAAAATACGAATATCAACCCAAAATAGGTTATGAAAATGCTTATATTTTGATTAAAACTAAAAAGTCTCTCAAATATATATGTTAAACAAACAAATAGGTTAATTACGTACAGTGATAGTTTAGTGTTATCTGTGTATTTAGGCAAATGACTAATTGGATTAACGGAAAGTCATTAAAAAGCATGAATGACATGAAAGCTGTTTTACTGAGTATCATAAGCGTTGTACGTGATTAAAATAATATTAGAACTGCATGTTCAAGGATAATTCAAAAAAATATTTTGAGATGATACACTGTTAAACACGAAAATAAAAGCAAATTATATTTATTGCTTTTTAGTTCGTTTTGACAATATCAGGAACCGCTCTCCCTCTTATTAATCCTAAAACATATAAGAAATTAAAAAAAACTAATACAATAAACAAAACTATTATTTTCTTACATTAAGCAATGAGTTTTGGTTAACAGAACATAATAAAATCTAAAATCCCGTAAGCATTACTAAGCATTACCTGTGGCGAGTATGAGGCGGTCGTATCCTATGTGTCTGTTGCAGGGGCAAAGCAGGCAGTGGCAAGACATGCGGTAATCGATATACACCAAGTTGGTCAAGACGAGCGGGAGTGCAGGGCCCTCTTCTTGGTAATGGACGAGGTAATGCCTGCGGTCTAGCTGGTGTCACCTTTGCAGCACTATCCCTGGCTTCGAAAGTCATTACGCAGGCTGCTACAACTATAAAACCTGTAACGAATACATACTGTTATCAGTAGGACATGAAAATTTTAACTAATCAAAATGTATAGTAACAAAGAACTAGGTTAAAATAAAGTATTATTTGTGTATATTACCCCCAAATCCCATTACAATAGGTCCGGCATATGAGAGGTTGTTGAGGTGGAATCCGCGAGCCTCATCTTTTACTGATATTGTAGCATTGCCACGTATCTCTTGTGCTACTGACAACGTGTCTGCGTAGTAACCTGAAACAGTATACAAAATAATAAATTCCTTTTAATCTAGTAGTAATATTATAATATTCAATGCCTGATAAACTATTAATTAGACAGAGGAATCAGTTTATTATTAGAGTTGTGTTCAACTTATTTACATCAGTACATAACCATTAACTCTTAAAGTACTCTGGGTACCAATGTTAGATATATGAGTCAAATTTAAGTATGCTGTATCTAAAGCTAAGTAAAAGTGTAATTTTATAACATTTGTCTCAGTAAAATTCGGAAACGCCACCAATTAGCAACGGGAGTGAAGTACCATTAATTAATGACATGCATTGTGCATATTCATTCGTTTTTGTTAAATTCAATTTAAATGGGACGAATGTTGGGCGAATGTGGCTGTACACTTTAAATCATATCGGTTGAGTAAGTAATCAACCCATAATTAATATACTGCGGTTGCGGTGAACTGGGCGAATGCGGTTTTTTTGTAATGTTCAAATTATACATTACGTATGATAGCCCATTGGAGAATTCGTAATTACAATTAATTTTATATGTTAATTTAGTAATTAAGCTATCTTTGTTCCTATCTTGTTTGAGAATTTACTACACAATATTGAAACAAAGAATTTTGTCACGGTTATAAAATTAAATTTAATGTTAATTGATGGCAGAGTATCCGACATCTGTAACACGTTTTGTATATAACAGAATATGTATGTACGTAGCTGAGATTAATACGGTTAATATTTTTTTTTATAACAAATAGTAATTAATGAAAACGAGTGTAATACAAAGCTATAAGGACATACTTGTTTTTGTCAATGTAAACATTTGTAAGAATGATATAATCCTCAGTTCTTTTCTTATCGTACCAGATCGCGGATTTACTAGAAGCGTGAAATGTGTGGGTGATAACGTAGCCATACGATCTGGCATGGGCCGGCAATTTTCGTCGTCGTCAAAGTGAATTTGCTGAGCAGCTGGGATGAACATATTTGTACTTACACGAATTTAATTTTTAACAAATCAGATTCAAATACTGGCACTATTTCAGACACGAAAACACTCCGGATTGCCGTCAACCTTCGCTTGGGTCTTTCCATATGTACTCCCCACAAGTGTCCTTGTGGCTTGAAGTCAATAGTCATGGACACCATGGTCTTCACTACCAAAAGGTTGCAGGTCGTTTGCTCGCGGTAAACGACATTATTCATACAGACGGTAAGAGACCAAATGGTATGCTTTTGATCCCTTGGAGTATAGGACGCGCTTTGGTTTGGTGTGAAACGTGAACGCGTGAACCACGCACGTGAGCCACACACCTCCGGACAAGCAAAAAAGGTGGCGCGACAGAGCAAGAGAAAAACAATAAAAGGTTAAAGTATAAGCCATTCCTCGAACTTTAAATTTGTAACCATTCGAGTAGACTCTTGGACCTTGGGGTACAAATGAACTGGCGCTTATAAAAGAATTCAAGTAGCTGGCCCAAGAGCTGCTTTTCTCGCTCAATGTTTAAGCATTGCGATACAGGAGAAAAATGACGCATATGGGTACTTTTCCACAAGGACCAAACTTTAAATTTAATATTTTAATTTTCATATTTTTTCAGTTCTTAATATTTACTGATAATAACTTAAATATTTAACCCATTTCAATTTCGTATGGAAAACTCTGAACCGGATGTGTCTGTTTCGGTGCAAGAGCGGAAATGTTCTTGCATGTCCGCATTGGGCGCTTTACGCGGAAATGAAGGAAATTTACGTAGGTGTATATAATTTTATTTTACTTGATATTATTTACCTTGATTTGAAATAATATAACTCTTTATTAAAATAGTAAATAAATATATAATCCGCATAATTTTACCTAAATACGCTAGCATTGCAGCTAAAAAAAAAGGCACTACTTTTATAATAAGATGGTTAATAATCTAGTAAGAGTCATGCTATACCTATGACTGCCATAGCCCCACCAAGTAGCATAAGTAGTAAGCCAGCTGAAAGTGCTCGACATGCATGCCACAAGCATTTGGAACTCATTTTACCTCGCACCACCTGAAAAATGATAAGGCTTTTGCAAATATCATAAATACGAAAAAAGTTTATTTGCTGATTTAATTTATTAACGGGTGACTTGTGAATGCGGACCTTGATGAAAAACAAACATTATGCTAACGAGACAAGCAGCGTTTATTCATTTGTTTCAGTGTTTTCTTTTATTATACACATAAAATAGAAATCTGAAACTGTAATGCTACATTAAATTAAACTCTTATTGTTACTTAAATATATATTTTAAAACCCTTAAGTATCTTATACTATAGTATACTTATATATATATAGTATATGTATACTATACTTTGGTCTCCTTAAATTTTTATATAGTATTATAAGTAGTATTTTAGATATATTATTTTGTATTCATCAATTATATGTAAACTTTAATAAAATGAGCCAATTAAAAGACAACAAATATAATGAAAATTTCAACATTGACTGGTCTGATAGCAAGAGAATATGTAGTCCGTACAAAAGTTTTCTATATGTTTGTGTGCAGTCACCATTGAGCAGTCTCTTTAAATATTTTACATTAAATTAATTAAAAGGGCGTGTAACATACGCATATTCTGGATATAAGTGTGAAAACATACTCATGATAATGAATTATTTGGAAAAGCAATTTAACTTCGTGAGCGCCGGCACTCGACGTAGCACTTCAAATCGCAGACGAGCGTGGCTTTGTATGGCTGTGTAAATTAATCTTTTCATATGGAAATAAAAAGGCAAAAGAGTAGAGATTTAAAAAGAGAAAAAAATGTCTAGGACCTCTTGTTCCCTGCGGTTTCACCCGTGTAAAACCCCCCGTTTGCAATGTTAATGTGTTCATTCGTGTTTCACTCGATACACGGTTTATCGAATAAATTTTTAACGGATTCAAACCAGTAGTTCCAGTTAGCACATTCAGTCCACCAAACAAACTTCAACATTATAAAACTAGCCAAGACTTATATGCTGTAGCAATATCCGTAATATGTGGTAAAATGCGAGCGATTATTCATTATAGTGTGAATGTGAGAGGCGTGATATAACGCGCTGTCATTTTCTTAGAGTGCTCTACACAAAACACTAGAGAAAAATATTCTTTGGCGAGACCTGAATATTTATAGATACAAAAAGCAGTCTTGACTTCACACATATTAAACGCTTTCCAAGTTTCACCTTTATAATAAAAACTGTAAGACTACTAAGAAATAAGTCACTTGTATAACAGAGGCCAAAAATAGCGTGTAATAAGACATGATCCAACCACTCAATTTATTTAAAGCTTATAAGGTTTGGAACATGCGAATGAGTTCCCAAACAGAAGCTTGCGTTATTGTCTTATCAAAATCATGTTTGTTTTTAAACAACATTCTTAATGTGTTAATAAAAACTGCGTGCGCAACAAGTTTTCAGCCAACTGTTGAATAACTGTCCAGTGGCTAGAACTAAAGAATTGTATTGAATTATAAGTAAACTTTATCTACACAGGGATACTTTCCATCTACTTGCAATTGCACGCGCATGGTAAGTGAGCGATTCTAAAAAGCGATTAAAGGTGAAGTAGGGCATTTTTGGCGGTAAGCTTTTGTACCTGGACATTCCAAGTGGCCCCCGAAGCGGGGTGGGCTCGCCGCAAGGGCCCAGTCACACTCCGCGCGCGTCTCATGCCGACTGGCCTCAGCTAAGTCGGTTATCCTCTGCGCACGCAGCAGCCTCCTTGCTCCAGTCCAATTCAACTAACAAAATCGAAACTCAATCGTAAATACTATTGCCTTATGCCTTCTGCTTAAATCATTTGTATGAAACTTGTTATTAATGCTCTTAATAGTAAATAAATACTTATGATACCTTACACTGTAATACACCTACACGTATTTTTGTAAACACTATATCATTATCAATCAATAAATGTAGAAAACTCTCGTGTTACTTCATCTAAATATAGAGTGGTCTAAAAATTTAGAATTTTTAATTTTAATTAAGCCCATTGTGATTAGTTTTTGGATTAGACTAACTGGGACGTTAAACAAATTACAGATGTACTTATTTTTAGATTAAATTGCAACTCGTTATTATTAATTCTTTAATATTATTGCCTTTAATTTTATTGTACAATGAAAAGCCAGAACACACGCAACAACGGTGAAATTTCTGTAATGTTTATTGTTATTATTTATAAACGTATTTTCGGTCTGTCCCTTTACAATATGGCTAAGGGATAGCATTGCGTTGTGCTCGTGCCTGATACATAATTATGGCCGCTGGTTGGGTGGGTTTCGTGTATGTTATTTTTTCTTAACTGTTCGTTTCTCGTTAAAAAGGGCCGAGTAACTTAAATGATTAACTAACTACACTGTGATTGATGCTACTTATTAAAAGATTATGTATAAAACACATTAATTATTAAATGTATATGAGAGAAACAACAATGTTTATACTGTAATATTAAACTCCCTGTGTCTCTGACAAATCGAGTACACAAGCGTATTATAGCTTAATAAAGCATCGTGTAATATTTATAACAAATAAATCGTTTTAATATGTTTTCAAGCATAAGGACGTGTTTTGCAATTTGCAACGTTTCTGAGACAAACACCATAATTTATATGCGGCTTTGGTGAAATTACAAGCTAGACAGTTTTGAAGCGAAGTGCTTGTTTTGCGAATGCCAAATGTTGTAAAAACTTTCTGAAAATATTATTCCGAATATGGCGCAATGCAATCTTTATTTAATTATTGTCACCGCAAAACTTTTTGTTTTGAAATAACTTTTTTCGATCTGTGGATACAATACATTCACAAGATGGATTAATTGCCTGTATACAATACAATATAGATTTTACAAGTGATTGGATGAAAGATCAATGAAGCAGGCCCAAGTGATTTTAAATTATGGAACCTTCTACCCCTACAACACCAGTCCAATTCACGCCGGTGCGTTGTAGGCAAATTACTTCACTACCAGATAGACAGAATTATAAAATGTGTGTTAGCGTTAGCGTTGTTGAAGTATACATGAAATTAATTATATATGTACTGTAAAAATTAAATAATATATTAAATATATATGTATCAATTAAAAACATAATTAATAAATTATTTTAGTGTTGCCAACGATCAATATCTGGCTTCAACGGAAAAATCCATAACGCCTTCAAACGTATGCTAACAAAAGTATAATGAAATTAATTTATTAAAATTAGATTTACTTAGTATATAGACTCACTCACAGGTATTATGGATAATTTATAAGGTAATCAGTAATCGTTGTCTGTCATTTTATATTATCAATATACGACTATAAATGTAACCACACAAAACAAATTATAATTTCTGTAGTATCGCAAGGTACTACAAAGTATATTACTGCACGTAACTTTCAAAATCCACACGATTTTATAATGTACGAAGTTGTTTATTAAGAGGAACTTGTAATTTTTAAATTTTTTAGGGAATTATTGTAATCTGAAATATTTGTTAGTAATTAGGTACTAGTAAATGATGGTTGGATAGTATGTGGCAAGTATTTATATTTTAAATTGGATTTAAACTCCCCTGGAGCTATTTTCGCCAAATCTGCACTGCATCATTGAGTTTTTCATTGACCATTTCTACGTCTGATATTTCATATACGAAGTCTAATACTTTTTTAATGAATTTGTATTTGTCGTCGGAGAACTTAACATATTGTATGTTAAAGCCTGAACTTTGTAAGGAGACAATTCAAACCCATTCATCTATATTGAAAAGTTGCGACATTTTCCTAACAAATGTTAAAAGTATAATGTAACGCACAACGCCCTAGAGGCACATTATTTTCTGAAGATAATGGAGTATTTGCATTGTATATATAAAGTGGAGTGCACAACAGTATTTTGAAATTCAATTTTATTCTAAATAGTTTCAGGAAAAGGAATCAGGTTCAAAATATATATATATATATATATATAGATTTAGTATATATCTATTTTTAATAATTTCTATTCTCTATCTATAGAGGGTTCTGGAATAGAATCTTATTCATATGTTATAAATACGAATAACGAATATATTTTATACTTATACATCGTATTATGTAAATAATTAACTTCGGCAGGCCTCCGAAAACCTTAAAGTATTTTACCTGCATACCAAAGATTGATGGCTACCGATTGTGCATGTGAAAGATATTTTGTCCGGCACTGGTTGCAGGGTCACCCCCCTACGCGCCGGGGGTGGAAGCGGGTTGTCACGTGGAGCTCTGGGCGCCGGCGCGGCCGGGTCGCCCGGGCGTTCGGCCGGGCTGAGAGCTCACGGCCGCGGCATTACTCCGCCGACAGTCGGCCGCTCCGCTATGCGTGCCTTCGCGAACCCAGCTGCGGCTCCCCGCTCAGCGGGCCGCTCGAGTCGGGCGCGATGCGAGATCCCGCTGCGCTGAGCTGCGGCTGCATGGTGGGCGACGCGCGGGGGGCGGGGCGCAGGCAGGTGGCAACGCGCAGGTGCGGCCCGCGCGAGGCCCGGGGCTCTCTGAGGCGCGGGCACGCCGCGGCGCGCGCCCGCCCGCCTGCTCGCGCTCATGGAGCCGCCTTGGGAAATCGAGCTCGAGCTACGGAGGCACATCGAGAGTTGTGCATGCACCTGCGACCACATGGGCTACGGGAACTACATGGACTACCAGGTGGCGTCGGCCGCTCACCCCTGTATATGCCGCGCGATAACCTCACCCCACGCCCACGTATGTCTCCCATATTTGTACCCGTGTCCGTACTTCGCATGTAACGGCACCACTTAGTCATCCTTTTCACGCTGTTCTATTTAGTATCTACAGTTCACATGTCGCTCGCACTAGTGTATTTTTTTTATATACATATTAGATAGGTATTTGATGGAAGTTATGCTGTTTCATGTTTGCCTAGTAAAACCCCTTCCTTTACTTTAACTTCTAAACAGGGAAAGTGAAAATTAAATTTTCAACTCTTAATTATCTTAACGTAAAAGTTTTACGTGTGAAATCATCTTTAACAATGCTTCTTATTATTAATAAATAATAACACATTTCGTTTTTTTTCAAATGAATTCTTAGCAACTCATTTCTGCTTTAGTCACTTCCTAGATGAGACGTGCTCAGGCGGGTTCTACGAACGCCAAAGAGATCATGAATTTTTAAACAGGTGCTTTGATGAAGTCACCTAAACTGTCATGTTTTGACTTTGTTAATAAAGCTTTCTTTCATTTTCAGCTTTAACATTATGACCGTATTCCTACCATTGCTTTATACAACCAAAACTTTTTAAAAGGTCGTAGTATGTTAAATTTCTTACAAATAACCATCCATTTTTGTAAATCAGTTTAATTATGATAAAGGTAACACCGATAATTTATCGCTAAAAGGGGCTAGATTATGTACATATGTTACATAAATAGCAACTTGAAAAAATTATTAAATCTAGAACTTCCAACGTTCATAAAACAACTGTGGAGTTTACTTTTTATTGCTAAAAAGCAATCGGTTAATTAAGTGGGATTTTACCCAAACGAAGATGCTTATTATTATTATGATTAAAGCTTTCTTTAAATCTGATGACCACCTTGTTTCTTTAGGAATGCTATTAGAACAAACTTATTTACAAATTAAAAAACTATGGATGTATTATAATTTTTTTATACTTCTCTTCTTACATAAATCAGCCCTTGCGTGATAAAAGTTTCAAGAACGGTTAAATAGAAATTGGATTTCTTTCTCAGTGATAGGGAGAAGTTCAACCTATAAATTGCCCTGATTGTAACTAAGATTGTATTTTTTCTTACTTTAAATAGAATTAAGCTTACATTTAAATCAACACAATCTGACATCAAACCGTAACGAATTTATAATTACTTTATATAAAATTAAAATGAGAGTTGTAGATGTTAGAGTACAACCGTTATAGAAACTCGTTTAATTAAGTACTCAATTGTTTTATCCAAAGAAAATGTTTATGGGTATTAATGGTGCCTATTTAATTAAAGGTAAATTAATTAATGGTGCCACTATCTAGGGAAATAACATAAGCACTTTTCCTGGACTTTATTTTGTTTTTATATTAATACGATGCTTTGAAACATAACCGAAAAACAATATAGGCTTTACAAAGGGGAAGGGCGTTTAGTGGCATCTTCTAGATAAGTGTACTTCGGTAAACTCTCAAGAGACAATATAGTATTGCCATCTAAGGGCGATCAATTAAGATGCATGAAGCTCTATTATAACTTTTCCCAATTAAAATTCTTCGAGTATTATTTATCCGCGGTTCATGTACATAAAATAGCAAGGTACATAACATAATTAGTGCATTATTTAAATTACATCGTCCAGCTTAATCGTTTATAGTTCAATTCATTCATTCATTTTTAGTATGACTTTGCTGCTTTTTGCCTGCTTTGGTTTAAAAAAAACTAAGCGATTTTACATAGTGCCTATGAGGTTCTTCTTTAAAAAATGCAACATTCGATTATGTTTTAAAACTAAGTTATTTTTATAATCAGCTTAGACAAAAAAAACTGTTTTTGTTTTAAACTCTTTCGTTATGAAAACTTCGATTTGATCGAACCACGTGGCGAATAACAACGTTGAAAGCTTATCCGAATTATGGCTAATTCATGAATTAGCGACATCCTTTAACGTTACCTACAATATTTACGAAAAAAGTTAAAACGCGTGTTGTAACTTATGTTGCCACATTTAATCGGTACAGAAATTAAGACATGTGATGAAATGTGGACCCATTACGATAACAATAAGCGAATCGTCCTATTGGTCCTATTCGTTTGTGTTTTGTCAACTATTGTTGACACAACAGTGTCCAAAAGCAAAGTATACCAATAAAAAGGTATGGTAACTCTTTGGTGGTTGCACTTTGTGGGTTGTAGGTGGTAGGTGTCTCCGATATGGTCGAGCAATAACGGTAGATGTCGACTGTGGCAACTAGCAATAAAACAGCTGCGACATGAATCGATCTTCACCAAGTTGAGCTCATATAGCATGAGAAACCGTTTTAATTCGACAGGAACTGCAATTAGAAACCATTCGCCACCTTCCGTATTCGCCAGACTATGCGTCAATGATTCAGACGTTAGACTTATTTTTTTCTGATTAGAATCGTGTTAAAGAGAAACAAGAATTCCACGGAAAAGGTATATTAATCTCCTATTAAATGTTGATGATGACATTGATGTTTAGCAAATATTTGATTGAATAAAAATGTTGAATTAGTAGAAATCAGTAGAAATCGGATATTTAATAATTCGACTCTAATAACATGTAATAAAATATATTTACGGCATTGATTATTTGCAAAATCCATTATTTTTTACCCTGTAATATCATTTATATGTGATGTCAATATGTAAAAAGTAGGAAAATGTAGGCTTGATCTCTAAAGAGTCCATACCAGTATTATAAGACTGACAATCATTCGAACAATGCCACTTGAGCGCACAATTATTTCCGTGCAATGGAGGTCCTTTAATACTGCATCAACACCTCTTTTGCTTTAATAAATAATACAATAGCACAGACAAGAGTGTTTTTTGTATCTACTGTGAATGAATAAATCTAAATAATTTGTTATGCTTACTTCCAACAATAGCTTTAGAATAATTAAAATAATTATCGATCAAGTTATATATAGAAAATATATAATTTTTTAATTGTTGATTAACAGTTAAAATCCGGGATCATTTGAAAATAACGTAATGTAAAATTATATTTTTACAAATAAAATTAACTCGTTATAATGGTATTGAAATAAGTCTTGCGGTCTTGCGTTCATACAACATATTGCGTTTGCGTTAGGTGTTCGAACAACTAGATATTTTATGCTCTCATACTTATCCACTTGAATGTTCTACATCCAAATAACAGATTTGCATTTTAGAATATTTGTTCGGGAAGCACTATTGTTAAAAAAATTGTAACAAAGAAGTTAGTCTTAATACTGCACAATTTGCGGATTTCTGAATCTGAATAGCTTTGCATTCTATTGTTAAGTATATTCAGCTGTTGAGTAATCAGGCCATTACGAAACAGGCAAGTTCACTTTATTTATACTCCTCAATACAGCAATCCATTTAACGAACGTGAGGTAGACTTGTGTTGTTCTACGTACCTACTCTTTAGGTGATTTTAACTTGTTTTTCTATTACAACTTAAAGAGTTGTATTTAATAACCTTTTTAAATATTTTTGACCTGCCCTCATAGACATTAACGTATCAAGAAAAGAGTATAACGTAAAAAATGTATTTAATTGCAATATTACATCACATTTACAGTTTTTATAGAAGTTATAATGAATGATTTTATTTTTTCTAAATCTAGGCATAACTTCATACTAAATAACACATACGAATAAAATAACAACAAAATGCAATTAAAAGGAGAAACCTTTTCCTTAATAAGCGATATAAGCAGGGAACTCTGTACTGGCACTAAATATTCATTACTTTTCTATCAAATAAAATTACATACAGAACGGTATAAACAGTAGTTATCTATCGCAGAGAAGTATATACTCTTAGTCATGGCAGGTGCTTCGCCTAAATAAAATGTTCCCTAAAGACTTTTATGACTTCCTTTTAGTATTCCCCAACATAAAGGAGAACTTTCACAAAGTTCTGTTTCTTACTACGCTGTTTAGCAAACATGTATTAGACAATTCTACCGAAAACTATTTGACTCTGTGGTTCCTTTGTGCTTGTGTAGGACATGATAAAGTTATATTAACACTAATATTATTATTTACTAATATTTTGTTACAACTTAATGTACAAAAACCAAATCGATTTCATTGCTTCACAAGTTCAGGCTAATTCATTTAAATAACAATATTATCCTTTAGATACTATCTTATATATCAAATTTTCATGTCACAATGTTGGTTACCGTACTCCTCCGAAACGGCTTGACCGATTTTTACCAAATTTTATATAAGTATTCAGTAGGTCTTTCCATACCCCTAAGATATAACGGTTGTTCACCCTTATTTTTATTTTTTACGTTTTTTTTTGTTTTTATTATTTTTATAATGAACCATTAGAAAATACAAACAACCCTAAATGTTTACTCTTTTATCACCAACCCCTATTTTTATGGTCATTTAAGTAATTTAATCATTCCTCATCCCTGGTCGATAACTAATCAATCGTCATTTAATTAGTTTTCCCGCCAGTTATTTTTTGTCTACACTAGAAATAATTTCTATGGCAAAGCAACGTTTGCCGGTTCAGCTTGTAATGAATTAAATAACTTAAAAAAAACTTAAAACTTAAAAAAAATTAAATAACTTAAAACACTAAAATCAATAAAGTTAGGCCCAGTACCTACCTTTAGTGCTCGCGGCATAAATTAAATTACTTATCAGATATAGAAAATCAAGTAACAAGATACAGAGGATAAATACTATCGTCCTATATTTAGTCTATTCATCTTATTCCATAATGAGATCCAAGCAGCTATCGACATCTCTGAATGATTACACGCGTTTCAAGCGCGGCTTTTTTTCCCAGTCCAGTCCAATTGAGTTGAGTTCAGTTTCACCGGGGGTCGAAACAAGGTTCGGAAAATCATGAGGTACTTAGCTTCAAAACGGTCGATACAATGTTACGTATTGTGTATTATACATTTGAAATTATTTTAAATTGGTGTGCTAATAAATCATAATATCATTACCATAAATTAATGTAATCTAACTAGACTTTAAAACAATATGCATTATAATATTACATGAATAATAAATAAATAATTTTAAAGATTGGTCATATCAGTTTTAATCTCAAATGGTTGAATTCGAACAAATAATTTGTAATGGGTATACCAATACCAAAAAACGGTATGGAACTTTAAATTGCAATACAACAACGATGCATTATTCGAATTGGTGAGGTAATAAAACTAAGTAAAAAATTCAACATCAGTGTCCATATTAGCACCGCTTACAAGGTTGGAAAGGCACCTAATTTTAAAGAAACCTGACCTAGTTAAAAATGCGGTCATCCAAAAAGGGTCCCTCTTAAAAAATATATACCGGAATAATCACTCCCTGTTCACGCCACAAATAAATCCCTATTATACATACTTGTTCATATTTAATAATCTGACGAAATATTTTGATTAATATTAAATTCCTCACATACTTGGTTTTTTAGCATTTAGCATTAGCATAAGTAATTTTAAATTGTACTATATTTTTAAGCAGTTTCAATTTTATTTGCACCTTTATTTTTCTTCACATTTAAATCATTGTAAGACGCATTAATATACTAAGCCATATATTAAAATATAATAATCACTATTACACTCAATATCGGATTTGTAGATTCAACATGCGTTCTTGCGTGCGAAAATAAACTTACAGTTATGTTTATATTATACAAAGAGTAAGTATTTTTTTCCAAAGGGCATACTTGACCAAAATAGACGGTCTATAATAAAATTATGAAAAAATAAATACAATAAGGTTCTGTGTTCATTAAAAAGGGCTTGGTTGAAAGAGCAATCAGGTCCTGTGCCCATGGCTCGTTTTATAAAATGATGCACTCGAATGGTTAGTTCTGAGTTAACAATGATGGGTGTTCACTGCTCTTGGCCCCGTATGCTTCCAGCAAGTTTAGATTACCGATAGGCTTTAAAAAAGTTAAGGTTTCAAATCGTGCAACCACCACATTTACATACTAAATTAAAAACAATAAATTTAATGTAAGCTCTTAAACATGGTCAACGCTTCTATTATTGCAAGATGTGCAACACTCCTCTGCCCTAGAAGAAATATTATTATTTAGGTGAAACAATTACTATATATTTTAATGTACTTTTATTTAAATGTAACAATTATTTAAATCTAAATACGCTTGGTTATTCTTATTAAGAAACTGATTAAATACAATAACTTAAATATACTGTAATGAATGAGCTCAAACAAAGTTATTGTGTGATTTGTTATATTTCACAACGTTGTCTATCAAAAACGTTTCGTAAACTATAAATACGTAATAAGATGTTGAAAGCAATTGAATACAGTAACTAGCGTTTTCCAAAGGGCTTTTAGCTTTCCTCATTTCACTCAACTTCAAAGACTTTTGAGTGTAATTTTAAAGGAATGCTTATTTAACTTTTGACCTACGACACGGCTTATATACAATTAGCTAAATGAAGAAATATTTCAATGGATAGAAAAAAACAATTTTTCTCTTTCAATGAATTCGTATACAATCCATCTTTCATAAATCACGATGAATTATGTTAAGTATCATGATTACTTTTAATTATCTTTTGTGTAGAATTTATATCATACGACATAACTATAATTTACTCTAATTGGTATTTCAAATAACTGGTTATGTTTTTGAAAAGTAAACTAAAAATATTTTTAATGCAGACCTTTCATTTTATGGTAGTTCCATCTCTTAAGACGGAAGTAAAAATAATAAAAGCTTTATTATGAAGATTTTATGACAAACTTGACTTAGAATAATAATCGTCCAAAATGTAATGAAATATTAAGTGATTTCTTGTTGAAATTTTTCGTTACCCTCCATTTTATCTGTAATAAAAATGTGTAGATGAACTTTAAAGTTCAACATCCTATTCGTGTTATAATAAAAAACATTGTGTACCCACCTGAGATACTGCTATTGTTGCTTGAGACATACACGCTTATTTATGTAACAAAGGGATATATTGTTTTAGTAAATGAACGTTTTGTTTCCAACAAAAAAGTCACAAAAGAAAATTTAAAAAAGTTGTTTAATCTCTCAACAATCGATTGATAAAACATGATCATTCCTAGGTTATTATTTATTCTTTAGACATATTTATTTTATGTTTATGCACTTTTTACGTTTAGTGGCGAAATAATATTCATTATTTAATATTGTAACTAGTTCGCATAATTAAAAAATAATAATATTGTAAGAAATGCACTTTAAATTATGTACGCTAAACCGCATTTTGAGTGCATAATAGATATACTTAATAACACTTTAAAATCGTTGACCTGTGCGCTCCCGTGTTTAAAGTGGTTGCCTAGCTTGCCCGTCTGATTTTATCTAAATAAATCTAAGGCATTGAGTGCTGTCAAGCTCAGAACCAGACGTGATGTACTCCCTTGTTCTTAGTAGATTAAGAAAGTTTATTTTCTTGATTCAAACTACATAGACATTTTAAACGAATGACGAAAATTTCAAAAAGAGTCCATTTTTATAAATTGGATTCTAATTTTCCTCTCTTGTATTATTTGTAACTTAGATTTTCCTGAAGTTTTCATTTAAAATAAGGAAACGTTTGGATGAGATGTAATCGTTACCCCTGTAATTTTTTGTTTTGGGAAAAAAAGGGTCTCATGTGATACGTGTTAACCTTAACAATAGTAAAATAGTTGCATTAAATAAACTCGTTAAATTTATCCGACCGTGATTAAATCTTGTGGATAGATTTTGACCCACTTTCCGTTGTCCGATTGAGAGGAAAAGTAGGTGGCTCTATAGTTATGCCTGCTCAACAAAATTAACGTAGGTACGTAGTGACATTTATTTTAATTCGTGTAAATTTTTATATTTAATTCTTTTCGTATGATAATTAAAATTATTTAGTTATGTTTATTGGTTTTTTTAAAGTAAATATTTCCGCATTCGCTTTGGTACAAAGAATCTACTGTCGAATAATATTTATAATGTCAAAACAAAGCGAAAAAATCACAGAGAAATCCTGTCATCTGTCAGGGCGTGATTTTTAAATAACATCCTAAATGCAACGTGTGAAAATTACTCTTGATATATATAGTGTTTAGGTCGTGTAGTCTAAATTACCAGTCAATTGTCAAAAAAATAAAATTAATACATTGTATATATATATTCTTTACATAAGAATCTATACCAAACACTTTTTATATTATTCTAGGATTTATTCAAATCCTACCAAATTTACCATTGACAAATATTAAAAATACACAAACAATAAGTATAGTTCAAAATAAAGGCCTAAGCTTTATGTACCAAGGTTATGCTGAAACTAGAACATTGTGATATAGACATACAGCTGGACTCATTAAAAGATTTTTACTACACAACAAAGAGTTATTTTCTAAGAACGGGATTAAAAACAACGCGATTGAAATGATGCAGTTTCTAATTAAAATTATTTAAAAATTTCGTCACGAGATACTTAATTTGAAATTTAGATTTAATTTCTTTTACATCATAATACATAGGTCGTCAACAAACGCAGGGCAAAATTAACCTAATTGTAATTTGAATTTGGGATTTGAATAATATTTCAATTCGTTCAATTACAGTCCGTTAAAACACTTTGTGAATGAATAACAATATTTGTACAATGTTTACTCCCTCGAAATCCCGGTTAGAGGGTGGCATTCACGCCAGTTCTGTGTAAATGGGTCAGAGGCTATTCAGGTCCCCCCTACAACCCTCCCATATTATGTGTTCCCCTTGCATAATTGAACATGCGGCAAATTATTGTCATTCTGTTGAAACCTACAGATGCAGCACTCGAATTCTATTGCCTTGTTCTCAGCGCCAAATGGATTACATTATAATATGCACATATTGCTCTAATAGACATATGTCATGTCATTTAAATAATGGCCTAGTGAAACGTGTTAATTGAATAGACTCGGGTGTACTTAAGTGATGAATATTATGCGCCTCTTAGGTATACGTAGAGAACGGAATAAATATTATGTTCGAATGGTGTTTATTAAGTATCATGGCTACCGTAAATCTAGATCTTAAAGCGATGGACAACACATTTCTGTTTTTTTTTATAAATCGCTATGTACCTATAGAAACAATTCGTTCCGCTTGAATTAAACCCATACGTTATACGCCCAATGGGTTTCCTACGAGGAAACAAGAATTATTATTGGTAAAGATGTAACCAGAAAAAGAGCTTTCCATGCAGTTATGTAATCCAAGCCGAAACTTTATATAGCCGATTTATTGAAGCTAAGTAGAAATAACAATAAATGAATTACTTACATGTAATTGAAAGTAGACGTGATTAAAAATTAGTTATGACATAATATTATGTTGATTACGAAGTTTATAGTTTTATTAACTTAAGTATGATCCGATACAGAGCCCGGTCAAATCATTAACATAAAAGGTCGAAGATCACACCTTCTGTTAGTAAAGGAAATATTTTGGATTCGTCCTTTCATAAAGTTACAGGAAAATAAGCTTCATATTTAAGCGTCAGATTTATAAGTCATAAATTTAATGTTTTTTCACTTGTTAAAATTATTTTATTTGCTTAGTCTATTTTGTAAAACGTAAAAAAAATTACTTCGCTTCTTTAAAAAAATCTAGCATCTTATAGGGCGGCCATATTTATTTATTTATTACATTATACATATTATATTAGTCATGTTTTTAGTGAACCATCGAATTTATTTTGAGCTTGTTTGTTGTAGCTCAAGCGAGCTTATTATACTTTATGGCTGTGATTAATTGTTGTTATATCCTGAACTAAAAAAATATTTATTATAACAGTTCGACACGAATGTTTTAATTGTGTTAGTAAATTTAACTAACACTATTAAAATATTTTATAAACTAATAACTTCAATTTGATGATATAATATTTATTATATGATAATATCGTTTTCATATTTTAGTAGGGTTTTCGGAAACAGTGCCTTAGTAACATAACGAATTTTTCAAATCAATCGAGAATGTGTTTGGAATTGTTTTATTTTATGTAATAGAATATTTTATTTGTTTCAGGCGGCGGTACCCGAAGGAATGACATTTCCAGGTTCTATCCCAGATGTAGCAGAAAGATGTGGTCGTTGGGCACCAGATTCACTCTCAGCTTCCGCGTCGGGCAGCTCTGACGAAAAGCCAACACCGCGGCGGCCACGGTGGAAAATTGCCCTCGCTGGGCTTGTGGTTTTGGCTGGCCTTGGCGCTGCGCTCGCACTGCCTCTCATCCTTGGCAGTGGTGGCCGAGCCACATCGGAACAGAGGCTCACCACTATAAGAAGGATGTTACGCGACTTCCCTCTCGTCGATGGCCATAATGATTTGGCGTGGAACGTTAGAAAATTCTTACATAATAAAATAGGAGATTTTAATTTAAGTGCCGGTTTGGAAGGTCTGGAGCCGTGGGCTCGTTCGCGCTGGTCGCACACTGACATCCCACGGCTACGGTTGGGTCAGGTCGGCGCACAGTTCTGGTCAGCCTATGTACCTTGCGGAGCGCGAGATAAAGACGCTGTCCAGCTAGCCTTGGAACAGATGGATGTAATTAAAAGAATCGTGGATATGAATGCCGCACATCTTGCTTTGGTTACTGACGCCGCAGAGTTGTTAGACGCACATCGTGATGGACGAATAGCTTCACTTATAGGGGTTGAAGGCGGTCATGCTCTTGGGGACTCCCTCGCGGTACTTCGCGCTTTCTATCAACTGGGTGCTCGTTATCTCACCGTCACTCATACGTGTGATAATCGATGGGCGCGTGCCGCTGGCACTTCTGGTGGACTCACAGAGTTCGGACGCGCCGTAGTGCGTGAGATGAATCGCCTGGGTATGATAGTAGACCTTTCACATGCCGGTGAGGAAACAGCTCGAGATGCACTGGAAACTACACAAGCACCTGTAGTCTTTTCGCATTCAGGAGCAGCCGCGATATGCAACTCTTCTCGGAATGTTCCAGATGAGTTATTGCGTTTGATCGCTGCCAATGGGGGTGTCGTAATGATTAATTTCTATGCCAAACTGATAACCTGTGGGGAGAGAGCGACAGTAGAAGATGTGGTAGCTCACATAAATCACGTTCGTCAAGTAGCAGGAGTAGAACATGTTGGGCTAGGAGCGGGATATGATGGGATTGATGCTCCGCCAGAGGGCTTAGAGGATGTGTCTAAATATCCCCATTTGTTGGCCGAGTTATTGCGAGATCCTGACTGGAGCGAAGATGATGTGCGAAAGCTTGCAGGAATGAACGTGGTCCGAGTTATGCAAGATGTAGAGAGAGTGCGCGATCAATGGCGTCGCGCGGCGGTTCTGCCGGGTGAAGAATCTTCCGGGGTCCGATCCGGCGACTGCGTATACAGGCCCGCGTGACGTAGGCTCCGAGCCGCGCGTTTCCGCGGCCTTCCTCGTACTGCTCAATATTGACATTTGTTGAAAGTAGTTATAAAATATGTATATTAGTGTCCAAATGTGATTTAGCGAAGTAATCTTTACCTGACCTCGATGCACAAATTGTTTAGCTAAGGAGCCGTACGCGCTGGGTGCTTCGTCTCGGCGTCGGCACGCGGTCCGATCGCTCAACTTTCCTCCATCCATGCACACGACTTCGTTGACGAAAGCCCAATGCGACTCGGATTTATATGACGTGAGCCAATGAAGATATAAAAAGGAATAAAGTGTTTATAGAAAAATAAATATTCTTTATTTATAATGCTGTTTTTTTTAATTCCCACACATGGAACACACAAAAGGTATATTTGAATAATCTATTTTTGGTATAACTGTAAATATAATATAATTATATTATTACACGAACTATGAATAATTTTATTTCATATATTTTAATCAAACAATCAAAAATATGTTACTATTATAAGAATACTAACCATCGAATTGGTGATAGAACCGACACTGCAAAGTATTTTTTCCTACTGTTTGTTACTACTTGCTAAACTAAATGCTAAACGTGAGAATGCTCTACCGCATTCTCACGTTCTTTGTCCTGATTTTTTTTAGTACAAAGTTGGGCGTTATCACAATAATCTACTAAACTTTCACGTATTAAATTAAAAAATGCCACTTTTCACGCAGAATACCTATTAAATAAATATAACACTTAAGGGGTTAGATTACTAAAGATAACGGTCCTTTAAACTAAACCCATATTCATTCACTTTTCACATTCATCGTTTGTAGGAAATGTCCAGTAGTTATTCAAAAAGATGATGTTGCAAAACCTAAGGGACAAACATTTTTTTTGGTCTACATTTGGTCTAAATAAATAGATCCCGTTTATTTAAAATAGATGAGTTAATCAATTAGCTACCTACTGTGGTATTTGATTTGACATCATGCAGTAGCATGCTGTATTCCAACGCACGTATGTTAGCCAGGCTATAGCAACAACAAGTAAACCACATATGTATACTTAAATAAATTATTAACTATACCAGGTACAACCAGGTATAAACAATCTAAGGTACGATCCCATCGAAAATGGTAGCCATATTATGTTCTTGCAACATATCAGTCTAAGTCTCAACTAAGTCAAGTCACCCAAGTAAAAATAAAACATAATATCATAAATGTAGTACATGATTAACAATAAATAAGGATTTTTAATAAATAATGCTTGTATAATGAGACAAACACTTAATTAGAAAGAAGTAAGCATGGAGTAAATATAATAAATCCGCTTATAATATCATTTTTATTTCTGTGCGTTTATCAGACATGCAACAAGAAAATTAGATATTTGTGTACCCCAATCATAAAATATATCTTTTTCTTATTCTCAGTTCTCACAGACGCCTACCTCTTAATAATTTTGACTATCGCTACCCTACATACTTACTATACTATACTACAGTAACTCAGTACTTCTGTCCTCCCCTGAAAAATTGGAAGTACACCTTTTACTCACATTACCGTCGTACTATAACGTATTCCTTAAAAATATGTAATCTGTAGACTGTGCTATAAAGTATAAAGTAAATGAGTTGGATATTGTCAGTTGTCAGTCACAGTAGATCTTCAGGAGTTATGGAAATTGTAAAATATAGAAAATGTACCACCTATAATAATATAATTACTAAAAGCTTATTTTTATTTGTTAAAAGATAAGAAAAGCAACAACATCTATAAATTGACATTGCTAACTAATACAATTACATATATATGAAATATCTGAAACTTCAATAGTTAATTACGATTTTGTTCTACATTGTAACTTTGTCTACTTTATGTTATTTTATTACTTCTAAACCAAAAATATATAGGTAATTCTGTTGAAGGTAAGCTTAACTTCGATTTCGTTATTATAGCGTGTATCCATTCCAAAAATGTTAGCATGTTCTAAGAACCTTGTTTGTTTGAATTGCATGCAGCTTTTGTAATAAGAGGATGGATTCCAAACAAGGTTTGTCTAGTAAAATGTAGTTCGTTAATCCGCAGTACCACAGTAGTTACAAAAAAGTCCATATGACCCAAAGAGATATCAGTTTGTATTTTATGTAACTAGTAGTTGTGTAACTTGTGAATAACAAGTGGTGTAATAATTCTATTTACTTTTTATATTTTGTATTATATTTATATACTTTATTAACATAGTACAAAGTCTAATTTGAACTTGGTTTTTGTTTCTATCAGCATTTCTTTATTTATAAGGTTTACATTGTGTAACTTTCAGATTCATTTAATGAAACGGTTTCAACTTTATTAGAGCGTAAAGTACGAGGTTGGCTTAGTGGTGTTATTGAAGACATGCGACGAAGTAGTCCTGTGCAGCAATGGCTAGATTCCTTGCCTAGTGAAGATGCAAATTCCAAAGAAAATACACTTAATGCTAAACAGGAGGATGATGATTCTGACACCACTGAACAAAAGGCAGAGGAATCTATTACTGACAATACTGTGATTGAAACACAAAATGATTTACAAGACCACAGTTTAGAGGTGCCAGTACAAAAAGAGTTGTGGAAAAGAAAGTCATTGGACAGTGGAGTACTTAATGATCAATTAAAGAATAAAAGTAAATTGCAAAGAGACCATTCCATACAGTCAGAGGGATATACACCTAGGTTGAAAAATCCATTACTTCGGGATCACTCATTGCAAGTTAGTAGATATATAAAAATGTAACTAATATATATTGAGAATATATACCTGTTTTAAAGTACTAGTTATGATATTTTTATTTAAACCTACTTTATCAATACACAAATAAACTTTGCCTAGACTGACACAAAGCAGCAGTAAATGTCAGAAAAGATTTTTACTTATTTTGTTAAATCTAATTCTAGTATGTATTTTATATATTATTGTTAGGTAATGTTAAAAAATAGCGAAATTAGTATTAATATTACTTTTTAGTCTGATGGCAGTGGTTCCAGTGGCAGTTCTGTTTTAAATGTTTTGGGTGCAAGGAAAGTTGACGCAGAGTCTGTTCTTTTGGCATTGGGATTTGGACCAAGTGAAAAACAACAAAAGCTACAAAGAATACCAGATAGATTTTTAGTTCCTTCCAAAGTAGGTTAAAACTTGTTTTTAAAATTTACTATTATGGTTATTTCTCAGTATAACATCTATAAATAGAAATTCTAATTATTTTTTTTTGCTAAATGTATACATTCTATGTATCTCTATATTCTATTCTATCCTATCTATAATATGTGCCCTTATCATCCATTAAATACTTTTATTTAATTAAATTAAATTCTCAATTATAGTAAACTATAATTGTATATGTACTTTTTACAGTTAAAAGGAATTAGTACAGAAGATTTTATAAAAAATGAACAACATTCAATGAGAATGCATGACTGTGGAGTATTTGGTTACAGAGGATTAACCGGTTAGTGAATTATTATTTTATCTATGTCTGTAAGATGGGAATACATTATATAACATTCTTAAATTAACACGGTTTATAGGAAAATAACTTCTAAATGCATTTATTTATATATGGGCGGAGATAATTGAATAACAGTAAAATAAATGACAACTGTTTTGCTCAGCTGGTCTTAGATAAAATAACATATGTTTCCTTTGGGAATGCATATATCTGACTCCATTTATTTGTTTTATTTATTTTAATTGTTACAACAGTTGTATATCTAGTTATACATAAGACAAGGGAAAATGATAACAAAAGAAAGTTATACATGACAAATGTCAAAAGGAAAAAAAAGATATTAAAATAGCTTAAACATAAATTGGTTTTAGTCTTGTGACTGAACACACATAATTATGTACTTGTACAATTAATTTGTATTTGAATAAACAAAATACATATTTAATTAATAACTATTAATGTTATGGGATCCACAGTTGATGTCATCAATTAGACTTTTTTTAAAGACATTTATTGGCATATATACCTTATTTTTTAATCTGTGTAATTAAAAATGGAGGTGGGTATTTTATTTAACACCAATAATATTGCTTATCTAACACTATTAACAAATTACTAACAGAGCATTGTACGCCAGTGTGTCGATTTATGAAACCAGTTCCATCCAATTATGGACCATACCAACTGCCCCAAATTGCTGTTCAGTAAGTATTTGTGCATACTATTTAAGAAACAATACTAAATGCTACATAAATAAATGATTTTCATTAATTTCATTTAATCATAATGTCCACTACGTCAGAAACATCCTTCTAGTGTCCACCATTTTTCGTTTAAAAAAATTTTGAGTCAAGTTATAATATTCTTTAATACAATTTGTTAATACCACTACTAATTAAATTATTTAGTATTTTCATGATATTAATAATAATATTCCTTTCACTATTTTCATGATATTAATAATAATATTCCTTTCACTATTTTCATGATATTAATAATAATATTCCTTTCACTATTTTTCAGGGAATCCTCATGTTCCACCATCGACAATTGTAGCTAAAATAATCAATTGTTTACTACAAGACGAGATGTGTCGCGAAGAAGCTTTAATGCGCACGCGTCACTCAATAGCTGATATGCGAGCGCCTGCCATACACGCCCATTTAGCGGCAAGATTTAAAAGCACTTGAAATACAGTACCTGGGTATGATAATTGGACTAACGGTTTAGGGGTATGGATTATGAACATTTATTTTTAAATTTTGAATTTATTGTTTTCTGAATGGATAGTACTTATTGCAATATATATGGAATTTATACAATTTAAACTAAGACACATATCACACACGGTTAATAGGAACATTTGGAATCGTCTTAAAACTAAGTGATTCTACACCTGTTCGTACGCGACCAAGCTGAGAAGACGCAGGCAAGAAACTTGGCTTAGAGAATTTTTTTTTGGAAATGATCCGAGTACACCTTTTGAAGCAAGACTAAGCTGGAGCTAATTCATTCCCAAACTTTATCATCATCAGAATAATCGGACAATTGATAAAATGCTTTTTCTAAAAGCTTCCGTTTAACTACTTTTTCAAATTTACATACTTTATTGAGCCCATGAGGTCAGTTAGCCCCTTGTGATTTATAGCTTGTCTTATATATGCAAACAACTGATAAACTAGCTAAATTTAATTACATATTATATAATTGAAAAAAATACATTAGACAAGGATAAATTATTCGGTAGGGCCAACTCACTAGTAAGAGTAATTAATACATGAAAATAAAAAAAAACAACTCAACATATAAACAAATAAAAGTTACATTGCATGATCATTTCTGCGTGTTTTTAATAAATAATGTGACTGTTTGTCACTTGATCAAAGTACTTATCTTCGTAGTTTACAAGTTACGTAGGATTTATGTACTAAAAGTGTGGCCAATGTATAAGAATGTCATATAAATGATCATTTGGAGACTAAGGCATAAAAAGCTCAAATGTCAATGTATATAGGGTATTCATTTAAACTTGTATACATATTTTGTCGCACTAAATCCAAATCTATCGTAATATTGAATAAAAAGTAGATTTTTTTCTAACAATCGTGCCATGTTTATAGATAATAGTCATATCATAATATATCTTTATAGAGGTAGTTCCTTTACACCTTATATAACTACAAAACACATGAAATATACTTTCTACCCTATTTACTTAGATATTTTGATACACATTTTAATCTATACATAAGGTCAATTTATTAAGTAATTTTAACTGGATTCGTATAATTTGTATGCAAGGTGTAACAACACACAGCACGAATTGACATTTCGACGCGGTACGTGCCTTGGCACTACCAAGGCGTTTTGCGTTGTCGCTTATCACAAACACCCGCGATAGAGGCCACCGCTTCCTTAAAGGCCGGCAACGCAATCACGAGCTCCCAGACACGTTGAGTGTCTATGGGAGGCGAATTCACATTTATGGTGTGCCTCCTGCTCGTTTGCCCCCTCTTCTATAAATCAAGGTGTGGCTCCTTATTACGGTTCGCTCGTCATTGGTCCCTTCATGCCAGTGTCGTATCTACAACGGCCCGATGTGATGTGCATGTCAGCCAATGCCCTTTTTTATTTCGGATAAGCTCGCTAAACAACGAATTATTAGTGGCAATGAGCTTCGGGCTTATGTAATTAACAATTAAGATTTATCTGTCTTGCCAACTTATACATTCTGTGCAGATTATAAAACATTGAAGATCCGGTTTTGTTAAGAAAACATTTGCAGTCGTATTTATTACTTTACGTGTGTTGTTACGCCATGTTTAAGATGTCTGGTACAGCCATGTTTGGTTGTGAAATAGATACAGGAGTTCAGCGTTGGAATTTTCGTGCACCTTACTTACAGTTGTGATACAGTTTACACAAATTATCTATAAGTTTATTTTAAGTTTTAAAGTTAACAAACAGTGTGTATACAGATTTAGAGTTAAATTGTAGATTTTTGTTACCTATACTTTGAGCGTCGGCTTAAATAAAAGAGCTCAAATTAATGATGTTAAATGAGCTTTCATATTAAATAAGCGCGCTCACTTAAAACTTATGGATTTTATTCCTTCACATGCAATGTACCTTGGAAAAAAGTGTCAAAGTGGTGGATGATTTAGTTTAATGTACTGTGGCCTTTACACAGATACAAGAGAACTATAATTGAAATGTCTGCATAGATTTTAAATTAAGCAAGCGTACTATCGATTGTGCCAAATATAATTTGGGGCGTAAAATGGGTATGGTTGGAGTTGTACCTGTTATCTCACGGTCTTTGGAATACAAATGACTCGACTTCGTCGAACAACTTCGACGTTCAACTGCAGAACTTGCATCGGCAAATGATTCTTGATCTAGAGATGATGTTGACCTATCGTTTAGACACTTTTCGCATTTTCCTTTTAGTTTTAAACTGAGTTAATTAAGACCAACCAACAAATCTAACTTGCCTCAATCTTAATGTTATATTACGTTAGTATTGTAGAGTAAATTTATTGAATATTTGTAGATGTGCATTTTTATCGCATTGTTTAAAAATTTAATTTAATATATTTTATGTAAGAACGATCTACACTCTACAGTGAGATTTTTTTTATTTTTAAGCCGTGTTTTGTAAAAAAAAACCTAATCCTGGAAATCTCATCATATTTTTGAAATAAGTATGGTAAATTACTTTGTTAGGTAAGGAATTTATTGCATTTGAAGTACTTATTTCGTATTTAACCTTGTCGCTTTTTGACAAATCTAAACACACTTAAAAATCGTACTTAAAAAATTAAGAATTTTTTAATTAGTGTGCCTTATCTGTCTAAAATTTATATTGTTAGAAAGTCTGTGAACATTTATTATATAGATTAAAGATTGAAATAGTCATAGTTCCATTTGATTGCTCATTTTATGTTATAATGTTAAGTTTGTTTTATTGAAAGATATTTAGGGAAATTTGTTATAAATGATATGTATTGTCAATGATTAAAAATATTTAGTGAATTTTATTTTTTATTCTTACATTCCATTCTGGTGATTAACACACTAGCTATTATGTTGAACGAAACAAATTTCAATAAATTATGCAGCAGAAGAAAGATTTTGAAGAATGTTCAATAAAAATGTTTAATAGTGAATTCACAGTGAGAATAAAGAAACTAGACAAATTCAGGATATTCAAAAAATATTTTTTATATTCAATTAACTAGTATAATGTAAGCTTGTTAAACCATCCACCAAAGTTCTCGTGTCGAATACAATATTTTCGAAATTCATCAAATATGAACATTAATGAGCAGAATGGTAATGCTAAAAACCACCTAAAAAGATTACACAATTATTGCGAAATATTGTTTTATTGCTGCAATTTTGAATGATATATGTAGGTACTCGACAATTAGCACTAATTATTACGTATGACCGATCTTACATACCATTTCAGCCTTAAGGGATATGTTCTGAAGAAACTGTTAATCCCTGGCACATAACATACAATACACGCAAGAATGATCTCGAAAATTAAACCGAAATTTAATGCTTTATTTTTCATACCTGGTAAAATTAAATCATTATCAATAATAAGCGATACTGAAATTACACAGTGAAAGAAGGAAGGTGTGCACATCCTCCAACTGTAAAAGGAGGATCATTAACCAGTCTAAATTACTCACTGGCTGACCCGAAGGCTCTGGCTAAGATCGAGAAGTAAGCTCGAGAGAACTTTAACTTCGCGATTTAGAAATTACATTTCCAATCCTGGCCTTAGACAATCTGATGATGATGAATCTCAATGGAAAATCCATACATATACGGGGATCATACATTTAATATTGTAGAAACTATGTTTACTTTCTTTGCAAAACAATACTAAGTTTTTAAGCGTTATTAGTATGTAAACCAGTAAACGAACTAAAAATGTAAATATTTAAAAACGTTATGTGGTTTTAATCGGTGTAGGAACTTACCGACATGAAAGAGTGAGTTGTATCTTGTCTTACAAATAATTCCATTTGTTATTTGAGTAATAACGATGGCCACAAAATATACAGCCTGGCAAGCCCGTTCTAACTCCTTGCGTTCATCGTACGTCCACTCCTGTCCTAGAGAATCTTGTACGTCGCTTACTGCCTCATTATCCCACCTTTGTCGTATACCTTAGTTAAAAGCAGATTCTTGTATTTAAAACACAAGAATTATGTTTTTGTTTAGACTATATACGTTTAATATTTTTACCAAATAGCTGTTTCGGATAAAATCCATGTTCAGCCATAACAACAAAGTATGCAAATATGCCAGCTGCAAACTCAATGAGTCCTAAATGGCCATAGACCAATCTTATCATAGAACAGGAAACAAGAGGGTCTGATTCTCTTGGAGGCCGTGCCATCACATCCTGTTCGGCGTTTTCGTGTGCCAATGATACCGCTGGCCACATATCAGTGCCAAGATCGACACATAAGATAGTCATTACACCTTTAATATATAAGAAATTATTAAGAATGTGTTAATTATACAATTTCGGTCCAAGAACTGTCTAATTACGGTTGAAATTTACGTACCTAATATAATATTAATTGTATTAGTTATTTAATTAAATAATGTTACCCAACGGCAGAGGAATGGAGAACAAGATGAACATTAACACAGGAATAATTTCGGGGACGTTTGATATAAGGATGTAACAAATTGATTTCTTTAAATTGTCAAAAATCTTTCGACCTTCCTCTATGCCCGTCACGATTGTCGCAAAGTTGTCGTCCATTAAAATTATATCTGCTGTTTGTTTGGATACCTGTTTTTTAATATAAAATAAAATACGTTAGAACAGTAATGCATTCGTTAAGGTTTTATAAGGAAACCGGTCTAAAATTCTTCCGAACTCCCTTTGAGTTTATAACATGCATTTTATTCTTCTATATCTGGCGTCTAATCAAAGAAAATTGTCAGACAGAAACGTGATAGAAAATAAATGTTTAAATTCACGCTTCAGAAATGAGTCAAGACGGTAAATAGGAAAAAATATTTCAAAATACTCGTAATTTTTCTTCTGATTAAATTAAAATATCACCTGTGACCCAGTAATTCCCATAGATATACCAATATCGGCTCTACGCAGTGCGGGAGCATCATTTACACCATCGCCTGTTACAGCAACAACACTACCTTGTCTTTGACACGCTTCTACTATATGGAGTTTTTGAGTCGGTGACGTGCGGGCGAACACTATATTTATGTTGTGCGTAAATAAAATATATACACGTTAAATGATATGATTGATTTGAAGGAGTCGATCAAAAATTAAAACTTATTTCTATACTCCATGGTATCCCATGCTTTTTTATGCTGTTGAAACGTGAACGTTTCAGAAAATTAAGAGGAAAAAGCTAGAAGCTCTAGAAACGAGGTGCTGGGGATATGGAGACTGAATTTCGCATAAATTTCTTGATAGGTACTTCAGGAACTAGGCATCAAGCAGCGTCAATCTGCCACAGTAAAATCTCGCATACTCTCTTTCTTCGGACAAGTTCAACGCGAGGCAGCAAGTCCATTGAACGTCTAGTAGTTCAAGAGAGAGTAGAGAATACCACGCGGCGGATCTCACTTTTATCGCTGGACGGATCAGATCATGTTCGCAGTGAGGGGGCCGGTATACGAGTGCTCACGAATGACGGCAAACCGAGAATTATGGCGAGTCATAATAACTTCAGATTCCCAGTACACCGAGAGTGTATGATGGCCAGGACCGCTCTGCCAAGAGCGTTATGAAAAACAATATACTGCATCTTAGTTCAAAACTCTACCTTATAGTAGAAAAAAGTCAAACCGATTTCGTAATTCTTTTCAAGAGTCAAATACAGCAAATCCGGTGTCATGTTACGCAGTTCAGTGCCGGAGATTACGTGACAATTAGGTGTAGTGGCGATGCCCACTTCCAAAGCTACAGCACGAGCCGTCGCTGGGTGATCACCAGTAACCATCATCACCCGCACTCCCGCAGCTCGAACTCTTTCTATAGCTGAACGCACCTGAAAAAAAATAAGACACGCAATAACAAAATGAAATGGTCATTTAAACAGGTAAGAATGAACTGTCACATTACAAAGTAAGTGACTGAGATTTTATTTGTACACAAAACTTCCTTTGAAATCCATATACTATAGTTACATAATATTTAGTTAAATTACTCTTGTGCTAGCAATTCATAGAGGATTACCTCCTTCCGCGGAGGGTCGATCAGTCCTAACAATCCTAAGAAACGTAGATGTTCTGTTGGAAAGTTAATATTTTCTGTATCGAAATCGAATCCTGGAGGATATTCATTTACATCCAAATCGAGATCGGCGAATGCTAAAATACGTTCACCTAAAAATTTGGATATGTTCGTTAATTAAATAACTTATGTATATACTTAACTGATCCGGCAAACGATGTTTTGCCATACAATGACTAAAAAATAGGGGTTGGTGATAAAAGGGTTGTATGTATTTTTAAATAAAAAAATGTTTCTAAAAATAGATGTTGACCGATTCTCAGACCTACTCAATATGCTCACAAAATTTCATGAGAATCCGTCAAGCCGTTTCGGAGGAGTATATTGTGACACGAGAATTTTATGTTTGAGATGTATAATACAAGCTGTTTCCTGTTACAGCCTTAAAAACCTACATGGGAATCGGAATTGTGTTTTTTAATATAATTGTTTAAAACGCTTTAAATCACATTAGTAGTATACATATTACATTGGTTATATAGTTTAAATAACTAACCGGTGTTAGCCATGTTTTCAATACCGTCGTTAATCAATTTATTAATTTCTTGACTGTTGTCAACATACGTGTTATCTAAAGCGACAGTTGAACTGCGATCTAAAATAACCTCGGGTGCGCCTTTCATAACGAGAATATGCTTCAAATTCAATATATCGAAGTGAATACTAACCTAAAATATGTTTCAGAACATTTGGAAGTAAATAAACACGAAAAACTCATCTAAAAGCCATTTCAAACGTTTTTTTTTAAATATTCAATAGTTCTAGTTAGGTAAGTAGGTACAGTATTTGTGTACATAATCTGTGTTCTAAATTTATCTGCATTAGATGTGTCCAAATCAGGTCCTCTGGTCAAAAAAGTAATTAGAATAGCAGTTTATTCAAAAATAAGAAAAAAAACATACTTGATATTTATTAACGGAGTTGAATGGTATTTCTGTTACTTTGGGATATCTATTTCTAATTGTTATTGGATTATCGCATTCAAAAATAAAGTTTAGTATGGCTTTTTCTGATGCATCTCCATGCACGTTTCCGTCTCGGACAACAGAAGCATTACTGCATAATGCGCCACAAACTTTTAAATGTTGAAAAGCTGAAAGAAATCATTTCGCATTCATTCAATTTCTTCAAATGATTAATGAGTAATTCATTAGACAAATGGAATACTTGCGTACTCACCTATGTTGCCTTTCAATTGATCTGAAAAACAAAGACTGCCTTGAAAATTTGTGAAGTGTGAAAACAAAGCACAACTTTACCCATATCTAACCAAAAGTATTATTTGAAACTCTGTATGTTTGATTTCCAAGCCACAGATGTCGTACGCGCATTTTATTTTCGGTCAGTGTTCCGGTTTTATCAGAACATATTGTGGTGCAGGCACCAAGGGCTTCCATAGCCTCTAGATTCTTTACAAGGCAATTTTTCGTTACCATATGTTTGGCTGTTAGTGTGAGTGATGCTGTTATCGTAGGCTGTAAACCTTTGAATTAAGCATATTTTTAAAAACCATTTACTATAACAGCTTATCAGTGTTTTGTGTGTTTATTACATACTTCGAGGAATTAACCTTTGGAGTTAATTATTCAATAATAACGCAATATTTTATTAAAGCCAATTAATTTTTGGCGTGCCTTAATGAAATCTTATTATTTAAAATCAACACAAACATCAATGAACTATGAATTAAATTTCAAACCTTCAGGAATATTAGCCACCACAATGCCAATAACAAATATGGTCGTTTGCATAAATGGATACCCCAAGGCAAGTGAAGCACTCGCAATTAAAAGACCAAGACACACAGCCCACGCAGACATGTATCTCATTAGACGGTAAATTTCCCGAGACAGTGGCGACGGTGCCGGTCGAAGCCTCGCTGCTAAACCAGCTATACGACCCAAAGCAGTTAAATCTCCACAGCATATTACCACGCCTATGAATTAACAGTAATTAATTTTCACTTCAGAAAACTACTGAACGCTAGACAGCTAGAAAAAAATATAAGATACATACTATGCACATATAGCTCTACCGTGAGTTATATTAAGTTTCTGAATTATATACCTATAGTGTTTCTTTTATTAACACGAAACACACTTTTTTGATATGTACAACTTTGAAATACACCACAACCTTTTCCAGAATGTCTTATATAATGAATTAATGTAAATAATGTCAGAGCAATAACGAAGAGACAAATTTTACTTTACCAGTTGCCCATCCTTCAACGCACAGTGCAGAAAAGAATGCCACATTTTGTGATTCAATTATGTTTGCAGTACCCTCAGTGTTACTACGAGATACAGCAACACATTCCCCAGTAAGTGAAGAGTTATCCACCTCAACAAATAATGGTTAATATATTATTATATGTTAAGTACATAGCGTAGCTTTATTTAGTAGACAGAGGAAACTACCAAGAGTCATTAATTAAATTTTCAATCATATTCTATATACTTCACATATAATTAACGTTTGCTTATACTTATAATTTACATTAGTTTTTGTTCAGATTAAAAACTTACTTTAAAACCTTTGCTGTCTATTATTCTTAAATCTGCCGGTATAACGTCGCCTGCTTTTATGTGAACTATGTCGCCTCTGACCAAATTAGATACTGGAGTTTCTGTGTTTGCATGCCCATCTCGGACACAACTTGTAGTAATTGGTATCATATTATTAAAAGTCTTCATTATCTGATATCAAATGAGAATAAGATATGCGTGGCTCGCATTTAAAACCCACAATAATACATACACAGAAATATTAGACTGGGATATTATAAAATAATAGTGACATTTTTAGTCATAATAGATTTTTACTTTTATAATTTTTAATATAGAAATATGTTGATATCTATAATCAGAACTTTGTTAGGAGATTCGGGTTTGATGATATCCTCATCGTATTGATTGTAGCTTCAGAGCATAGATGTCGCTACACCCACTATATATATTGTTCAAACGTTAAGAAGTATACCTTATACAGTATACCACACATATACCTTAGAACTTTTATAATTTTGAAAGAAACTGAATAGTCCGCATATAACATCGACCGCAATAAGGACACAGCCCAAATATAGATTGTCTCTACTTGGGTGCGGCGTCGTAAAGAGCTCGATTAGGTATGCCGTTAGACATAATATTGCTCCGAGCCAAATTAAAATTGAAAAACCTGAAATCGGAGAAAGTAACGTTTCAAATATTTATAAAGTTCGCCGTTAGTAATCTTACTGTATATTTGTAGTAGCCTATTGGTGAATTACAATAGCTAAATAAAGAAAACATTTAAGCTTATCTAAAACTTTCATCGGCTTACGGTTTACCTGTGCACATAGACTTTAAAAACATTAGGGGCCAAACATGTTGTGTTGCTGGTGTTAATGTATTAGCCCCATAATACTCAAGTAACTCTTTCGCCTTGTCACTTGATAAGCCCGTCTCGGGATCGGTTCTCAGAAGGGAGTACAAGTCTTCTGTAAATTAGGCTTGGTTAATTAAATTAGGTATGAAGTTATTAGTTAGGTTTATTTTGTATACGTTTTTTATTTAAATGCTTTTTTATAGTTGGTGTATAAAAATAGATTGTGCAGACATGAACTGTAGCAATTGTTACGAAAAAATCTGCGGAGTTTTGATTCCCTAAGACGCGGGAATTATCCCATTTCAGACATCGGGTTACCCCTTTTTCTGAATATTTATACGCTAGTGCTCATTAAATAATTGAGCTTCGGCTAAAACTGTACATTTTTATTATGCGAAACTATAGTTTAATCTTAGTTACATCTCGATTACTAAGTGTGTACTCACCGAGTGGAATTAAATGTGTGTCCGTTTGTATTTCCTTTTTTAAAATACTTAAACGGGTAGAACTAAGATCTCTGGATCGAAGTCCTTTGGGATTATTTGGCCGAAATAAATCGGAAATAGATGATAAGCTTGAAGTTCTCGAATTCATCATTAACAATGAACTAAAGTTATAGTTAAATCAGGTTGGTCGCGTAAACCACAGACTATCGGAGGAGCAACAAAACTTTTTTTTAAAAACATTTAATAAATTATATATATTGTAGACAATCTACCTTATTCATTATTTTAAAAAAAATCGTTATCAAAATATATTGCAATATCTCCATTACTTTCACAATTTACTTTGTGCGAGACGTTTGAGTTCCTGTATTTCCATTTCGTTAGTTTCAAGAAATTGCCGTAAATGTGGTCTTTGAATTAATTGTTTTGTAGCCAGGACAGAGTCTTGTGGTAAGCTTAATATATTTTTTATATTTTCCCATGCTTTGGTATCAAGTTCTTCCTGTTTATAAACCTCTGTCACTAAGCCACAATTCAAAGCCTCTTGAGCTGGCATTTTGTAGTTAAGCATCAACATTTTTCTAGCCTGTAAGCACAAGATTTATAGTATTATACATTAAAAACATATTTCTTTTTTTTGGGTTAGGTAGGTATTTAGCATATCCAAGGCTGCAATAAAACATAAAATTTCGAAAACATACTAATCAAGGGACATTTTAAAATTAAAAATGGTCCATAATAAATAAAAAGATTTTACTGTGCTGTTTATAATCACAACATCCATCGAAACTGTGTAAAGGGTGTTGTCAAAGTAATTAAAAAGATTGCTGAAGCTCATGATCAAAGTCTCCACAATCATGGGACTGCCAAAGCCAATAAACTTCTTGATACCACAGGCCCAGTAAGATTTTCAAAATAAAAAATCAGTGATCATGATTTACAATAAAGGGAAAACACATAAATAACTGCAGTAATGCTTTATTCTCACCAATCTGTTTCCCATAATTTGAGGGAAAGTCATTGATGAACATGCTTCAGCCACAATACCCAATTTGGTAAATGGTGTGTAAAAGTAAGCCTGCAAAAACCAACAATACACACAAAGAGACACACTTAGGTTTAACAAAAAATTCACTTACTGCTTTAAAAATATTTATCTTAAATATTAAATATAAGTCTATGGGTTCAAATGGATGAACCTCTCCATACATAGTTCAAACTTTAAAAAAATCAAATAAATTGCGGGAACTTACTGTAGAATTTTTAAAGCAACCATTCTTTTTAGATTTTAATGTTTTATTTGTTTCAATCTCAAATAAAATTCACCTTGTCAGAAGCATAAACGAAGTCACAGAACGGTAGAGTTGTTACTGCCACTCCAATAGCTGGGCCATTTACAACAGCAACCAATAATTTAGGAAACAATATTATCGCCTTAATAAAGTTTTTAACTGATTCATAAAGAATTTCACGATCAGCTTCTAAATTGTTAACACCAAGTTCATTACCACTGCAGTAAAAATCTCCTGTACCCCTTAGTACCACCATAGAAATACTTTCATCAGCAGCGGCACTATCCAATTGTTTCTTTATTTCAATATACATATTACAATCGATTGCGTTTTTTTTCTTTGGTTTATTAAGTCTGATTACCTTTACATCGTATTTTCTCGTTATAATTAGTGTTTCCATTTTAATGTGGGCACATATAACTTACGTTATCATTATTAATATAAAATATATTATCAAATAGCGATGATGATAAACATTCATCAAGTTTGAAATGTCAATACTCAATAGTCAAAAGATACTTTCCGACAGCAAATGTCGCGGAACATTGCACAAAACTTTTTAGAATTATAATGCGAAATTTGAATGATTGTGTATAGTTCAAGATACACAACTATTGATGTTGATATTGATTAACATACATTGAAATTTGAATCACCTTTACATTTCATTATAATTTTTGGGCAAAAACGTATATTAACCGATTAGACGTTACAATTTTGAGATATTGCGGAAAATGTGTTTTTATCCCTTTTTCCAAGATGGCAGCCAGGGGACAAGGGTGTCAACCTCACAAACTTGAGGTTAAGCTACTAAAAACCCCCCACACATGTCTCAAAAATAAAATAACGTCCTCCAAAAATGCAAAGTAACATTTCAATGGACTATATATAGTAATCTGTTAATAATTATTTGTTAGCCTATTGTTTTGTGTGTAGACAAAGCGTCACACACTACATCAGTACGTCTGTGGTCGGAAGTCGGAACTCGAAACTATTTCTTAGTATTTAGTAATAGGTAATCATTTATTTAATAATAATAGCAGGCAAAAAATTTAATACTGCATTATACAATATATTTTTTGTAAAGATAGCTAATATTATTGTGGTATGTGACACTTCTTGTCACATTTCTTGATTGTCATGTATTATAATGTGTCGTATAATTTTGTCGATTAAAACCATTATTATCATACGGTTTTATCTTATTTAACAATTTAATCGACAAAATTAATAAAAATGGAGAAATTTTTACGCCCGGAAAGGTTTGACGTTGACCCAAACAGTAATTCTTCCGCAAAGGAATGGGAGCATTGGAAACGGACGTTTGAAAATTTTATCCTGTCATGCGGAGACGAAGAGACCAAAGACGGATTGAAACTAATCCTATTAACAAATCATCTCTCCGCTTCAGTTTATTCATTCATTAGTGAGTGTACGAGCTATGACACTGCAATGAAGACACTTACCAACATATATGTAAAACAAAAAAATATAATATACGCTAGACATGTGCTAGCTACAAGAAAACAGCTAAGCGAAGAAAATATTAATTGTTATATGCGCGAACTAAGAGAATTAGCTAAAGAATGTCAATTTCTAAAAGTGGATGCCGAAACGAACAAGTCCGATAGTATTAGGGACGCGTTTATTGCTGGTATTAAATCGGATAAAATTCGCCAAAGATTACTTGAGAACCTCACTCTAACAGTTGATGAAGCGTACAATAAGGCGATATTGATGGAACAGGCTGAAACTAGCTCTAAGAGTTATTCTTCAATAAGCACTGTCCAAACGTCTCAAGATTACCAGAAATCACTGTCTGCTGCATCATATAAAAGAAAGTGTTACTTCTGTGGAGGATCTGTACATTCGAAAAAGAACTGTCCAGCGTTTAATGCCATCTGCCAGAATTGCAATAAAAAGGGACACTATGCAAATGTATGCCGAGCACCCAAACCTAACGCTGCCGTAATAACATGTGTAGAAAATGATGTCAATGAACTTGCATCTTGCATACTTGCAGCTTCTCCGGTCTCATTAAGAAAAGCTACAGTAACGGCTTTTATAAAAGGTATACGTGGTCAAGCATTGATCGATACTGGGAGTTCGATTAGCTTCATAGACGAAGATTTCTTCAAATTATGTGGTTTAAGGAAAAAGTTCTGTACACAAACTATAACAATGGCCTCAACTTCTTTTTCGTCTCAAGTAGAGGGGCAAACTTATACTACAGCAAAAATTGGTAATTTTAATTATCCAGGGATCAATTTACTTATAGTGAAGAATTTGTGTGCTGATCTTATTATAGGCCACGACATATTAGGTCAACACTCCTCTCTAGAGCTTACACTGGGAGGTTTGAAGGACCCAATTAAAATCTGCAGTGTTGACGCGGCCTCCGTACCAGCTGTTTCTCTATTTGCTAATGTTACTCCTGCATGTAAACCCATTGCTATCAAATCACGTAAATACAGTGAAGAAGATAAAAAGTTTATAGAAGCAGAAATAAACAAACTTTTAAAAAATGGCATAATTGAAGAGAGTACCTCTCCATGGAGGGCTCAAGTAATAATCAGCAAGACGGAAAATCATAAGAAACGCCTTGTAATTGATTATTCTAGAACTGTTAACAGATATACACAGCTCGATGCTTATCCTTTACCAAATATCGAAGAAATGGTCGCAACAATTTCGAAATATAGTATATTTAGTACCATAGATTTACAAAGTGCTTATCACCAAGTCTCAATATTACCTAAAGAACGTCACTTTACCGCTTTTGAAGCTTTAGGTAATTTATATCAATTTACACGAATACCATTTGGTGTCACCAACGGAGTTGCTAGTTTCCAAAGAACAATCGATTGGGTAATTCGACAAGAAAAATTGCAGGGAACTTACGCGTATTTAGACGATATAACAGTATGTGGCAATAATAAAGAGGAACACGATGGTAATTTGCAAAAGTTTATGATAGCCGCTGAAAAATATGGTCTTACTTTAAGTCGAGAAAAAAGTAAATTCTCACAGTCTTCTATTAATATATTAGGATATACCATAAGAGACCACGTAATAAAACCTGACGGTGAACGCCTACGACCACTTTTGAATTTACCTCCTCCGTCAGACTTGTCATCATTGAAAAGGATAATTGGAATGTTTGCGTATTACAGTAAATGGATACCAAATTTCTCGGAAAGAATCTATGCTCTCGCCCATACGCAAGAATTTCCGCTTAAAAAGGAATTGGTCGAAGCTTTTGAAGGACTCAAAACCAATATTGCTAGAGCGACGATTCACGCAATCGATCATAATTCACCATTCACTGTGGAGACAGATGCGTCAAATCATTCAATCGCAGCTACTTTGTCACAATCGGGACGACCCGTTGCATTTTTTTCAAGGATGCTTAATAATAGTGAACTAAACCATTCTGCAATCGAGAAAGAAGCTTATGCTATTGTAGAGTCACTTAGGAAATGGCGTCATTTTCTCATTGGCAAACCGTTTCGTCTGATTACTGACCAGCGATCTGTATCATTTATGTTTGACAATAAAGTAACAGGTAAAATTAAAAATGAAAAAATACAGCGCTGGCGATTAGAACTGGCGCCATACAAATATGACATCATATATCGTCCAGGAAATAGGAACGATGTCGCTGATGCTTTTTCGAGAATTTCTGCTACTATTTCAGTAAGGTTAGATAAATTGAAAAATTTACATGAAGGATTATGTCATCCCGGAATATTACGAATGCACCATTGGATTAAATCAAAAAACCTGCCATATTCTCTAGAAGAAATTAAAACTATGAATAACTCTTGTCGAATATGTTCAGAAGTAAAACCAAGATTCTATAGGCCGGATAATGATACTACTTTAATAAAAGCTACGTCACCCATGGATAGACTAAGCATTGATTTTAAAGGTCCCGTGCCCACAAATACTAATAATAAATACGTATTGACAGTTATAGACGAATATTCACGATTTCCATTTGCATTTCCATGCGCCGATCTATCATCTGCGACAGTCATAAAACACTTAAACGAAATATTCATGGTATTCGGGTTTCCTTCCTACATTCATTCGGATCGCGGAACTGCTTTTATGTCAGCTGAAATTAAGCAGTTTTTGAATTCATGTGGAATATCATCTAGCAGAACCACTCCCTATAATCCAAGAGGGAATGGCCAAGTCGAGAGATTAAATGGTACTCTATGGAAAACAGTACAGCTAGCACTACGTTCTCGTCAAAAACCCATAGAAGATTGGGAACTAGTACTTCCTCAAGCGTTACATTCTATTAGATCGTTGTTATGCACAGCTACTAACTGTACGCCACACGAGCGGATGTTTACTCACACCAGGAGATCCTCTAATGGAGTATCCATACCTACATGGCTAACTGAGTCAAATCGTGTTCTTATGCGGAAATTTAATAGAGCAAATAAATATGAACCAGAAGTCGATGAAGTAACTTTATTACATGTCAATCCGGATTACTCTTATGTCCGCCTGCCTAATGGAAAGGAATCAACCGTTTCAAATCGACATTTAGCACCGTTAGGGCAGGATGGGCATATAGTTCTTGATGCTGATGGAATGTTAAATCAAAGCACAGAATATAACCGTGAAGATTTAAATGATTCTCATCAAATGTTTGACACTGAAGAGGTAACGGATACTGAAGGAGATGTGACACATTTAGATGATGTTCGAATAGATGAATCAAGTCTAAATCTGGAGGCTGAAACACGTAGACCACAAAGGGAGCATCGATTGCCGAATCGCCTCCGAGATTGTGTCTTAGACTAAAACTTTTTAGCATGGAAGAATGTGGTATGTGACACTTCTTGTCACATTTCTTGATTGTCATGTATTATAATGTGTCGTATAATTTTGTCGATTAAAACCATTATTATCATACGGTTTTATCTTATTTAACAGACATGCATGTTCAGTCAGCTTCTTAAACCATATTTTTTTCGTCATTCTACGTATGTTACTAGAAGGTTACATTGTGAAAATAAGTTGACTAGAGGCGACGTGAATAAAACTACAAGTAAAATGTTTAAGTCAGCCGTGTATAATCTGGAAGAAGCATCGAAGGACCAAATACAAGAATTTCTTAATTCTTTTGATACAGTCTTGTCAGATTGCGATGGTAAAGTTAAAATATTTTAAAACATTTATACTGGAAATAATTTAAGTGTTTAATTATAATTTGTTTTGCAGGAGTACTGTGGATTAATAACAACGCAATACCTGGATCAGCGGATGTTATGAATTATTTCAGGAAATTGGGTAAAAGAGTATTTTATGTTACTAACAATTCAACAAAAATACGAGCAGATTTTGCTGTTAAAGCACAAGAGCTGGGATTTATTGCTGAACCGGTGGGTAGAATATAAATTGACATAAAAATTGTTCAATGGTCTAGTGATCTTATCAATTACCTTATTTTAGGAAGAAATTTTATCAACAGCTTATTTAGTAGCTCATTATTTGAAGGGTATTGGTTTTAAGAAGAAAGTGTATCTAATTGGTTCCAATGGTATTGGTGATGAATTGAAAGCAGTGGGTATTAGGCATATAGGAATTGGGGTAAGAAATATATTGTCTTAAAACTGATGTGTGTGTAAACATTATGAGTGAGATTGTCGGGTATAATATTTTAAAACACAAGATATTTAGATATTAACTTAATGTTTAATTTTCAGCCAGACCAAGTAAAACCAGATTTTAAGTCCATGACACAGTCAGACTTAGACCCAGAGGTTGGGGCAGTTGTGGTAGGATTTGATGAGCATGTAAGCTATCCTAAATTCATGAAAGCTGCCTCATATCTAGCTAATGATGAATGCCTCTTCGTAGCAACAAATACGGATGAACGGTTTCCTAAATCGTCTACAATAATTATACCTGGCACAGGGACTTTAGTGAGAGCTGTTGAAACATGCTCAGAGAGAAAAGCTCTTGTTATGGGTAAACCAAATGACTATGTACGGAAGTTCTTAGAATCATTTGGATTTGACCCTGCACGAACTTTGATGATTGGTGATAGGTATGTACATTTTTTATTTAATGAAGTTCTATCGTAGCTATAAAATAGGCTGAGGCTTTTTGAATGTTGTCTATGTCATTAAAAAAATCATTTGCGGGTATTTTTTAAAACTTATAAATTTATTTTAAAAACAACATTCATAGCTTCACATATGGATACTTATATTTGCAATTTGGTATTTTATTGTTGTAATGTTTTTAATTACAGATGTAATACAGATATTGAATTTGGGGTCCGCTGTGGTTTCCAGACACTTCTAGTTTTGACTGGTGTCACTTCCACAAAAGACCTAGAGAAGATTCGGAATGAGCGGAAGGAACCTCTTCCTGATGTAGTTTTGCCTCAGCTAGGAAATTTGTTAAACTTAGTGTCATAGAAGTGCCTTTTGCACTTAAATAGGTCAATTGTACAATAATTGTTGTGATATTATTAACAATTAATAATTTTATATAGTTAAGCTAAATGCAACACATAGTGGAGAATAAACTGTTGAAACACAAATAGAAGCTTTGATGCAGTTTAACATTATTTTATAAATAATTCAACTTTTTATATATCCATACATATATAACTATTTTGGATGGTATAAGAAAATGTCTTTATTCATTGATAAATTTAATATGTATGTATGAATCATTTATAAGGTTTTTTAAATTATTAATTTGTACTAGGAGGGAAAAAAGGGCAAAACATATATTGTAAACCACAGCTGTGCAATATTTTTATGTTATAAAGTTCTGTTCTTTTTAATAAATGGATATTGTTGAATAAAACCTTTCCCATTAATTACTAAAACAGCAGAGTAATTCGAAATGTCTGGGCTGTGTTGAAAATAATTTTCTTATGAGCTTGGTTTTGTATTTAACTACAGCCGCGCCTTATTTCATCAAAATTGGATTTCAGACAAGCAACACCTTGAAGTATGTTAGGATTCCGTTAATGTTACGAAACTAATAGAATAAAAATATTTTATTTCTGTCCATTATTTCTAGGCAAAGCTACCCAACAGGACTAATACAAAATCTATACGGAGACCTTTAGTAAAATTAAATTTGTAGAGATTCGAAATTATTAATGTAAAAAACTAAGCGAGTATATTTTCTAAAAACTATAAATTAAAGAATATTAAAGGAGCTTATTAGGACAATGATTTTGCAAATGCGACTAAAGGGTGTGACACAATGGTGGCCCGGACACTCGAGGATCGGGGGCTACGAAGATGGAAATTGAGGCGTCATCGCGCATGCTTAGTCTGCCTCGCGCTCAATGGCTTGTCAACAAAACAGTTTTGGTTGTGCCGTGAATAGATAACGCCGTGTGCAACAGTGTTTGCGTGTGTGATCTCATCTTTACATTAATATGTGAGTTCAATAACTACGTAATACCTAGTACCTATGTTTCAATAATATTTTAAAATGGATATGAAAAAAAAAATTCCAATTTTAAATTCAATTGTGGAACCTATATAATTAAGAATGTTTTTGAGACTTCACAAGGAAATATTGCAAAAAATAAAATAGTACCCTAGGACAACTACGAGTACGAACTTACCTCATCTACTTACCATGAGATCATGGCTATGGACACTCCTATTAAATTGTTTGCCTTTTTGACATAAGTAAACTATAAGACCATACAATTTGATAACGTTTATAATTGTAATCAAATTTATAGGAAAATAATGTCTACATATTTTTTTAATTTCGTGCGTCTCATCTGCCTAGTCCCGCCCTAGCAAATGTAAACGCATCATGGTCTAGCAGATTTCAGTACCAATTAGTAATACCACAAAAATAATATATTTCCTTTTAACGAGCCAAAATGATAAACGGCTAAATTATAAGTTTTCTGATAAGAACTCGATAAGTGATAGTAATAAGTACAATAAGACATGCAATTTTGATAAAGATTAAATTTGTGCAATTCCATTATAAAATAACAAGTAAAGAACAACTTGATATTAAATTGTTTTAAAAATATTCAAGGTAATCTAATATTGACAATAATTAAGTTCTATTAAGTCGCACATTGACGAATAAGTGTATGCGCTCATTAACTCTGTGGCTAGGTAAACAGCTACGAAGGTTGTGTAAGTGGTAGGAATTTGGATGGTTTGTACATTTTTAGTATGATTCCATCACTAAGCTACAATCAATATCTCCAATGACGCAATTTCTAAAATATATCTTATATAGTTTAAAAAATTGCTTGCTAAATATTCTTATATCTTTTTAAATCATAGTGTAACTATATATATATTATTACATAAATAGTCAACTAGGATTATTACCAAAACATACAATATATTAGTTAAAGTTGACTTATATGCTATATCAGGATATAAGTACATTTAAAGACCGACATTGTTATTTGAACATGTATAAAGCAGAATGCCAACTCTGATACAATCAGGACTTTCGATTGCCATTTTCTTTTTTCTGATATTCTCTACTGGTACTTGGTACATTATTGAATTTGCTTACCAGAAAGTAATTAATTATAATTGCTCCTAAAATAAAATCATCAAAATACTGTTTAGTTTTAAAACACTTCGGTACAAATACTAGCCAATAATTATATCACGTTCTCGCGCTTCCTCCTTCTTTTTAATTCTTTAACCGCCTCAACATGACCTTTCGTTTTCTGATCCTTCTGTTTTACAACTTAACGGTATTGTATCTCGTTATTCAGTATTCCGTTAAATCCGGCAGTTGGAAGTGTGGAGGACACATGCTCCTTTATTTCTATAGCATTTATTCTACTTTCATTCTTTTTTTGGCCCCACCCAACATGATAAGTACTTACATTAGTTACATAATATGATGATGTTTAATGTCAAGAGTTGTACATTCTAACGTCAGCGACCTCTTCCATTGAATAATAGTGAAATCTTCGGTACTTTTTGCTACAATTTTCACCTTCGACGCGAACATTTAATTAGACCGCGCCGATTATCAATAGGAAATGCGATAACGAACGTATTTTAATATAACAATCCTCTAACGTAATCAGACCTTGAGAAGTATAATTACACTTCAATACCATGGAATTAAACCATTGGGATTCTTAATTTACAACGTACTACCAAAATTACTGATTTTAAAACGCTTCGTAAGTTGTGAATGTTATGCAAAATACTAAAAATTTACCAATTTAAACCATTTAAAAATGTGTGTAAAAGTGTAGTTTTTAGAGGATGAATGATCTTTTTTTTAAATTACTTATATTACGATAGCAACTCATCCCAATAAATACATTCTTCCTTACTTTTAATAAAATTAATTTAAATAAATATATCGTAGAAGATATATTTTAAATTATGCACATTTTACTTAGAATTATTTGTTATTCATATTTATTAATGTTTATTTTACAAAAGAATAAACCTTCCAAAAATATAAGTGTTTAAAACAATTTATTAGTCACGAGAGATATTTTACGTGCTAAGCATGCACCATCTATGAGCTGACGTCATCCCCTCTATAATGGAGGACGTACGTGTTCAAACATAACTCAATATCTCTTCTATTATAAAAAAAGTGATAAAAATGAACGATTTCATTCTACAATAAAATAAATTTTTGTTTGTCTAGAGAATAGTATGCGTGCCAAATGACTGTATGTGATTAAATAAATTTATAACTTACATTAATTTGATATAAGATATTACTTATTAAACAAATTTTACTTTTACTTAAACATTCATACACCTGGTGTCTAGCAATATCGTAGTTAAAACTTCTTACTATGTAGAGTAACATGCAACGGTGGCCTGATTTCAACGAATGTCTCAAAAATAGGTCGCTTCTGTTCTGCTTGTTCATATTAACCACAAAAATAGCCTATCGTAGTTTTTACTATAGCGATGACCATTAATGTTATAGACGCATTTCTCCATAGCAACCATATCTTATTGTAAACACTGTATACTGTAAAAGTAAATTAGTTACATGTTGTATACATTTAACATCCAAGTGCAAATGCTACATAATACTTAATATCAGAAATATCGTGTATTTGTACTATTTCAAAGTTGTCAAAATTAAGGGAAAATGATTTAACGTTATAGCCTAGATTTTAGTGATCTAAAATAGACATAATCTAGCCTATATGTAATTTACAAACGTTACGTCGCGACGTATACTTTATTTAATAAGCACGTATAGTAAAATGCTTTATTTAAATCTTCTAATTAATGTAATGCATTAGATATTTCACCTAAATTCTAGGAATTGAATGATTTGTGTAAATACCTAATACTTCTAGTATATGTGTGATAATATATTCAAGGCTGAAACTATTTAAGAAGTAAATCTGATGTCATACCTTTATATTCGATCATTAAAACGAATTCCTTCAAACTGAATCGTCAGTTTCCTATATAAATCCTAATTTCCTTGATTTATATATATACTTGATAGGTTTGTACACCACAGATTAAATTGGTAAACAATAATTAACTAGTAATAATAAAAATATGAAACTTCTTATTGATGTATGACTTTTTATTTTGAATAGTTTAGTCAGGTAGAGAATTTATTCGAATATAGATAAATCATATATATGACCTACAGCGGACAAGGTTGATGATGTAATTGCTGAGTTTAGAGATAAAACACCAGTCGTCATAATACTAGCATAATTCAGTTATTATTATTATTAGATAACAAATCTAACAACGCCTTACGATTAAGGCTTTTTGACTGTTTTATCGCGTAAACAATTGAATCTCTCAAATATACGAAAATTTGAATAATTTGTATAAATACGAAAATATAATATCTGTTGATAATAATATTATGTTGTCTCGCGGTTAGACCATTCAATTACACCAATAGGTCAGATTGTAATTACAGACCATGTTTTCATAACGTATATTTTTAATAACAACTTGTGGTATAGGTTGTGTTGTTTTTGTAAATTTCGTGATTAGTTATTACTATCATGTTGACATTGGACACTTCGCCGATTTGGTATGTCCCGTCGATCTTATTCGTTTTTCGTGAATAACACGTATTAAAACATTGTACCATAATAAACGTAGGTAAGTAGTTCCAATTATTGTATTGTAAGAAAATTTTAGGATAGTTCTTAAATTTACTGTATCTATCTGTAAAATACGTGTCAAAGGCGAGAAAGACACTCCCTAAGTTTGGTCAGCAAAACGAACGTTTCTGTTCCTAATTGTCGGCACTATGTTGACACCCTACAGTTATGGGGCTATTATATTTCAATAGCATATAAACATCAAGATGATATCTACTAATACAATAATCTTTTATTATTGTAATTTTTTTTCAGTTATAAAATGTCAGCAGAACCAGCCCAAGAGGCCGTGGAGCAAATATCCCAGGAGGTGAAGGACATCAAGTTGGAAAATGGGTCAGTGCCAGGGGCAGCTACCGGAACCCCATCAAAGACCGATGACAATGCTATACCTTTAAAGGTAGTTTCAATTGTTTTGGGTAGACTATTACTTAATGTTTTGACTTTTGTTTGTATAACCTTCCTGGTAGTTGTAATATGTACCTTTTCATGCTGAATTAATTATTCCCATTTATGATACTATTTTATGCATATTTGCATATACTATACGATGAAGGCTTAGCGATGAGTCATCTGTAAAAGCGGTATCTCTTAGCCTTGATGTGGCCGGTCGTGATGAGCATTATGGTAAAAAAATTAACTGGAATGCGGATAAAAATATTTAAAAAATTGGCAGGTTTTCATTCTATGCGAGTTAATAGAATTTAACTGCGATGCTTTAAACAAGAAAATATTTTTTAAATAGCTGTTGTCGTGCAAAGAAAGTCATTATCGCTGTGCATAAACACCTATCAGATAAAACAACATGTAACAAGGTCGGAGAAGGTAACTCGGATCGAAACATGCAAATTTAGTGCTAGTGGAAAATGTATGACTTCATGGCTATGAAAAACATAAGTATATGAATGCTTTTTTAAAACGACAATACAGTCTACCTTAACTTTCCCTTATTTTTTTTTTAACGCGAAAGGAGATACCAAATTTTTATAGTCTAGTTTTAATATTGAAATAAATATGTTCTTACCTCTCGTACCTTAATTCTTACAGGATGTCTTCAAAATGTTCTCAAAATTCGGCGATCCAAAATCCGATGGAAGGCAAATAACACTATCACAGAGTGACAAATGGATGAAACAAGCAAAAGTAATTGACGGAAAGAAAATTACAACAACCGACACAGCGATCTATTTCAAAAAACTTAAGTCTGTTAAAGTCGGTATTGAGGATTACCAAAAATTCCTAGATGATCTCGCGAAGAGCAAGAAGGTAGACATTGAAGACATAAAAAAGAAACTGACCACTTGTGGTCAGCCCGGTGTATCAACTCGCGTAAGTTTACTTGCCTTTAATTTTTGTATTTCGTGTAAATTAGTAACCGTTCTTATCTACTATTTCTACCTTGGAGACTAATAACACGATTACTTTACATGTATTTAAATCTCTTTTCTATTTGCTAATATAGGATATGTATTTCACCTGGTGATGGTGCGGTTAGAATAAAGCTATGCATAAACAGGTGTATTCTTTTATAAAAGTTCTATTCCGTCTGTTTCTTAATAATTAAAACAGGAGATAAACGTAAGCACGAGAACACAAGAGATTATTGTAATCCATCATTATTTGGAGCGAAATATATTTACATATCTCAATTTCTTGAATAAAATATAAAAATAATATTTCAGTTACCAAAATCACCAGCCGCGGCAGCTGCAGTGGACAGATTGACGGACACAACGAAATACACCGGTTCTCACAAGCAACGATTTGATGACACCGGCAAGGGAAAAGGCATCGCAGGGCGTAAGGACCTAGTAGACGGTTCGGGCTACGTTACGGGATACCAACACAAAGACACCTACGGCAAGACCAACTAGGTGCCGAAAACAACTCTCTAGATTCTCAGTGCTTCCCGGCAGTTTAACTAGATTTACTTATAATAATTGTTCGTTAAAACATGATCCAGTGCGTTTAACATTTTATGACTTGCCTAGAAAAATGGATTGGCCTATAACTTAAATTTGACAGATTCTCGATAGCAATGTTATATGGTACAACCCCGTCGCTATCAAAATAAAATCAAGTGTCGTTCCAGAAACAATACATTCACACACCTAACGACTTACTTTTATTGCATCGTAATATCTAGCAACGGGAGGACTGATTCTTTTTACTAAAGTTTATAATGTAAGGAAATAGTTTTTAATGTTTTCATTATATTTCGTGGTGTTTTCGATATACGATTTTTAGATTAAGTTAATATAACGTACAAGGTTCATGTAGAATATATTTTAATTTATATTACTTATTTATACCATTCCTGAATTTCAAGATGACCGCTGTAAAAAAAATAACTTATACTTAAATTATTTTATACACATTAACTTATAGCACTGATGTCTGAACAATCACACAGATTGAAAATGCCGATGGAGTAAGATGGTATAAATTCTCGTTGAGATTGCGAATGATGCGGTCCAATTATATCCCTACAGATCCAGTCTTGTTATCTATAACCCTTCCATTTTCATAAAAACTTCTCTATTTATAAAAAAGTGTCGTCATTGAAGTACAATTTTTTCGATATTAGCACTAAAATGTACAAATTAAAATTTGTGTGTAATTCATTTGTTTTCATAATCAAATCCCTGGCGGGATTTGTCCGTCCTCCTCCTCTCCTTCGTCCCATTAAAATATTATCTAAAATATGTTTTCAAAGCGGGAAAATTTACGTAGACGTACACTATCGACAATGTTTTTAAAAAGCTAACAAAAAGTGGGATTGTGACTTTAATTTGACTTTATACTCATTGAACTGACAAATATGTTATTTAAATCAGCAAGATATGACTTGAATTGTTAAAAATGCAATTCAATATATAACATAACTTTCATACATATTAAATCAATTATAAATTAAACACATATTATTTTACAAGTTCATTTCATTTCAACCGTTTATGGAAATATTACACACTAATAAACATTTATAGATCTTTGTAAATACTTGTTAGTTCACATTGACAGATTATTTAGATACCAATTCTACCTAAGGCTTAGATACACAACTATAAAATTAACCTAAGCGAACTTAACTTTACAATTTTAATAAACAATTCAAAATATAACATGTTATTCTTGAAAATATAAAAAATAAACATAAAATATGACTAAATTTAGGGACAAGTGTAAACCAAATACATGCGTGTTCAGTTCAGTTTCGATATTTATATTATTCATGGCCACAAACAGTCTTTATTTGTAAGAAATATCGCGAAGTTAATTATATAAAACATGTCTCTAATAGAGGCGTTCAAATCGTCAGTGTCGCTGTAAAATCAAATTTCGATCGTTACGTGCAAAATTTTGTATATAAAAACTTATAATAATTATTTTCCACAAAGTACGACTATTTTTAATGTGGAGCAAGGCCGTTCTATAAGACTGTACTCGGACTTAGCTAAACCTAACCAAAACATATATTTAAATTCGTAATAAAAGCTAGTTGATACATGAAAGAACAAACCGAAGCAATACACTACAGATTTCTCACCAGATTGAAAACCTGCTTCCAGATTATAAAATTTAGGATGTATATAAAATCGATTGATTTAAAAGTGTATGGGGGGGGGATCATACCACAAACGAAAATGTAACGAAGTGAAAAATTCAAATTGCATGAATATGACATATTCCACTAAGCCCCTTAAAACGTTGGTTAATTGTGTTACTGAATATTTTAGATACATTGATTGCAAAACAAATACTCTGTACAAAAAAAAATACCCAAAAATCTATATATTCCAAAATGACTAGTCTGAGACTGTACTAAAGACCTTAATCCATTGCAAATAGTAGTACTTCCGTTAACTTTATTTATGTAAAATAATATTAAAGGACTCAACGTTACAAAGAAACAATATGAGCGGACATTTTATTCCTTTTACTAGACAATATAAATAACAAATGTGTTCGACCAGACAAAACTCATCAACTCAAGCGTCAAATCAAATAAAAATCATATTCATTGGTACTTAGTTGTGACACTAACATATGAAGTTTCTTACATATAGACTTTATTTTTTTAGTAAAATCATTTGGCTTAACCTGAACTAATTTGTGTTAAAATACAACATTTTCATTGAATATAACAGATCCGAGTGTGACCGAAAATAATGCGCAAGCGAGAATACAATTACCGCCATATTGTATCCGTATAATGTTTGGATAGTTTCCGAAAGCACCGTTCATTGGCTGCCTATATAATCTCAGACAAAACAATCTTTAACACAGTTTTATAAACTTATTACATATATGAATAATTAAAAGAAATATATAACTCGACGACTGCTGTAAACATACTTAAATGAGTAATATAAAAGTGGATTTTATAATATAAATAATTCACAGCAGTTGTCAAACTAAGTGAAACGTGTTAGTTTTTTCTAAAAAAACGTGTCAATCCTAATTTTATGTTAAACAAAACATATTCTAATTTAATATCTACATACATCGATATAAATCTAATAAAGAAACGATTAATGAATCAAACCAATTGTATTTCTACAAATTCAAACCGGTAGAATGAATTTGATAATACACAATGCAATAAAAGTAGATTGTTTTTATACTGGAATATATCTACATATACCTTTAAACCCATGTAGACAACTTTTGTAGCAACATACCCCTGATAAGGATCCTCAAGAGACTTCAATTAGTACATTTATATAGGCGGCTTGTATACACTGATACGTCATTGCTAAAACATTGTTGCTGCGACTTCTATCACTTGCCTTGTAATAAACACGATATACGAATTTTGACACACTTTGCAATGATTTTGTTTTACTGGAGCGTTTTATTCCTATCATATTGTGACACGTTTCATAACAGCCACCAAAACAACTGACTGGAAAGTGCTCGATTCCCTGTAACGTCTCATGACAGTTTATTGTTGTATGCGATCGTTATGATGGTATTGTGTCTCATATTTGAGACATGAATTTTTATATGTATATTTCACATCGTACACCGCATCATCGATGGTAAATAATAAAACTGAGAAGAATGGATAAAAGTAACAATTTAAAAATTGTCTTAAAATAAGGGCTATTAAAGGCAGAGAGGGTCGCATGTATCAAGAGAGCATTGTAAACATCAGTCCACATAACTTTTTCGGTGAGTATTGTAATAGCTGTGTTTTGTGACAACTGCCCTAAGTCCTAATATCTCTAGCCATCAGTGCACTCATCCGTCTACATTCATCACAAATTTGACAGTATTTAAAAGAAAGAGATGCCTTCAAACTTCCTTTTGTAATAAGGAGCCGAGACTAGTTTTATGATCGACAGTTAGACGATAACATCCAATCCAAAACAATCGTGATACCTATGATTTATAATTCTCTAATTCATTAAATCAAAATACGTCTTTAAGGGTTATTTCTTGCTAATATTATTCAAATTAGGCAAGATGTTGATATTAGTTTGCGGAAGCCGCGAGCTTTGGCTTCTCGCAATACAAAATTTTATGAGATTGATATGCGCTTATACGTGGCAACGTAACCAATTTTGTCACAAACAATGTTACTTGGATAATATTTTAATTATGCGCTTTTTAGCAGTAAACAGACATCGTGCATACAATTGTTCTAATCACATGATGATATATACCTTATAATTGTCAGATTCATTCAAGCAAATCCGATTATAATTTTCCGTTACCCTTAAAAGCAATATAACGAATAATAAATACATAATAAATGTATAAAAATCTACTAAAACTTTAGATCGCTAATAGCTTATATTATTACATTTTGAAAAAAATCACACAACGGAATGCTTACCTACCTAATCGGCTACCAAAAACTTTCCAATAGTCATTTGCTTATTACTACATACACAATTTATATCTGATTTCGCGATATTTTATTTAACCCCTTAATACCTGATGGATAGCGATTAATTGTATGTATAATGCAATGTGGAATAAAATATTGGTATATCACAAGTCACACTAACGTAGTCTACATGGGTCCTTCGATGTGACTTACTTTCATAGCGAAATAATAGATGGCGCGACTCCCCAGTAACAAAGCAAGGACAAAAGCGCCAACGTATGCGACATATACACCGCCACCGTGGCTTTTAGCGGCTGACCAGGTACCGAAAGTGACTCCCAGGGCTATAGCCAGGACGATTAAGGCGAGCACAGCGAAAATAGTTCCCCTCACTTGACGCATTTTCGCACCAACCGATGACACTTTCCGACAATGTGGGCATCGCACTGGAGCGTTTTTTAAAAGCTGATACTGAAAATGAAAGCAGATGCTAATTACATGAACCGATTTGTCCATTCGAGAAAGAACGCCGTGTTTTATACAGGCAATGGATCATAATGTAAACGATACGAAGCGCGTATTCCTGAGAAAAACCTAGCATGTAACACAATATGACCACAAATTCATGACAACAATACAGAATAATTTTCTTCACGTACTCACGTACTCTAGATTTAGGATAAGCACCTTTTAACATATCTATTCAAGACAGCAGGAGTTGGTTTTTTGTGAGATATAATAAATTATATACTTTTTCTAGGAATAAAACTTTTTCTTTAACATTATTCTCTCACATTCGACAAAAACATCGAGGCGAGATATTCAATTTGGCTCCAATAGTACTTTATACCAAATTAAAACAATAAAAATATCTCTATTTATCTATCTAGTCTGCGTGAGTTGAAACAATTAAATTTAGCTTATTTAGCCTTTGAGTGAATATTGTATTTATCAGCTTTTTAAGCATTAAGCTCACATTCCAAGTATTCCAATAAACCTAAGAACTAAAGACCGTTTTTTTCTACTCTTTATATTATATATGTGATAGTCGGCAACAACCAGACATTGGATAAAACAAAAAGCTAAGCTGATTTGAACGTTTCCCTCGAGGATTATCTTTAAAATACGTGGAATCCAAATGTACTTATAAACACGTTTTCCCTGACATCAACCCTGTCTGTATCATGTTACATTCTCGAGTTAATGCGATAACGTATTTATATCTAATGTTATATGAATCATAAGATTTATCACAAGTATTACATATTTTTACTATGTCAACGTATAAAATATTTAGAAGAACGTAACAAGGAAGACCTGTCTCTCTAACCTGTGTTCCAAATCAAAGTATTTTGAAATAATTATAATCTATCCTATAAACTATAATTATATTATACCTATTTTTTTAACTAAAATCGATTTTTATTAAATTAATTATTAAATTTTATGACTCATAGTGGTTGAATGGCTTTAACTATTGAGGATTTCATGAGAAGCCATAATTATTAAACACTTTAAAAGTAGTCCATAAAACAATTATAATTCCACTCCTTATTCCTTTGTAACAATATATTATATTTCTTTATTAAAATAGTTAAAACACTGTGATATACAACTTATGCAATATTAATAACTCTTCATTGATGTAATAGAAATTATCTTGAGTGAAGCTTCTTTATGTATTTATGCCTGCCTTCTTTTGCAAGAAGCCAAAGAAGTTTATTAATACTCAACTTATTTTTACTTAATTTGCATTTGCATTGCATTTTAAACATCTTAATAAAATTTCGCACAAACTTAGCAGACTATATAATAATTATTTCATTTTAATAATATATTTTTAACTTTTTATATTGATTGCACAAATTTTGTCCCGGTTTTAGACAGTGTGTTTTTGCTTCTTGATATATTTTTTTTAAGCAAGTCAGGCCCCAAAAATTTGTGCAGCGATTTGTTAGTTAAGCCGAGGACACCCTTAGATTTAAAAGTCACGATTCCTGCTCCACGAATTTTTAAAATAAATCTATAACATTTTCAGTTGGATAATTTAATTCTTATACCTTAATACATACCAGAAAAGTGTCTTGGCAATGAGCGCAGATGACTCTACACATGCCAGGCAATGTTGGCACTGGCGGTGTGACAGGTGAAGGTGCTAGGTTAATAATCCTTTTACAGTCAGCGCGAGGACATGCAATGCGCTGCGACGAAGACTTGCAAATGAGCAAGCAGTTGCAGGGACAGCGTACATACTTTTTACCAGGAGGTGCATTTCGAATTGGCTGAAAAACAATAACTCTAAATAAGCATCTTAGTTCAATTAAAATTTTGTGAATAGTTCTAAGACTACAACAATGTTATAAGAGCATAAACGTTTTTAGAGAGAAATATTGGAAATAACAAAAAATATGTGCTACAACTATACCTCATACCCAAGATCACAAATATCATTATGAGCATTATATGCAAGATACTGGAAATGATAACAATTTATATAAAAATGTCTATACATATATAATGAACATATCACAACAGTATGAATGAAGAATGAACTAAATCATTCTTTATAAAGGGGTGTTTGCTGTGCCGTTGTTAACTCTGGAATGATTGTTGTTAGAGTAGATACACCAGTCCTACAAATTGTTATGAAAAACAGTTAGTATCTAAGCAATTTTCGAAATTGGGCTAAATATAAACACCTTCCAAGCATTTTCTATGTCAATTATGTAACAACAATAGTAAAGAAAAAGCTATCATTGTAAAATGCACCTTTAATGAACATGTCTCAATCTACATATGCCTATGGAAGCAAACATTGTTTAATAATTACTGTAACATGTCAACCAAATCAAAAATGGGTTTATTGTATTATATACTGTATAATTGTATACTGAATTATAATTCCCTCATAAAGAGATAATCAAGAGAAATTAGACTACATATTTTTTATTCAAGAATTATTCAAGGGCTGGTATAGCATTTATAGAAGCTAATGGTTAGTTTTTAATGGCATAAGAAATTTATTGTATTAGTTATTAAGTTCATTTGATTATGTTAGTCACAACATTTAATTTAGCCTCAAGAAGATTTGAAGGGAAAATGTTTATAACAGAAATGGGAATACACTTGCAAAATAAACACTACAGAGATGTTTTGTTTAGCAGTTGTTATCTAAACAATAATAATTTTATCACAACATGACACAAATTATAATCAAAAGAGAAGTTCTCAGATAATCTAATTTGTTACATATTTATCGCAATGTTTTTATAACTCATATTATTTTATGTGTTTTGAATACATCTCCTACTGAGTAATGAAAAGTTGACCTATACAATTCTAGTAATACATAAGGCAATACATTAGTTACCTTACTGACTAGATTTTATTGGTACCTGTTTAAATCAATTGAAAGGTTGCCATTTATACTTACTGTGGCTTCATTGCATTCAGAGCATTTTACTACATGCTGTTCTCTCTTTCCCGATATATCAATCATTGCTTGACAAACCCGGCAAGTGACCATCGGCAGGCCAGCTTGTTGATAAGGCGGTGGAAGCTCATCAGGCCCGATTGGAGAGATAGTGCTGACATTTTCGTCCTCTGTAAATATAAAAGCTATAGCGTGATAGTATTATACGCAACATTTACGTTAAAACTAGTATTCGACTAGTAACATCGATTACACAACAGCAAACAACGCTGAGGAAAAATTTGTACTGGAAATACAGCATACTGCTCAAATGCATTGTTTAGCAACAAAATAAAAGTAAAAATAGTTGAATCATCAGCTGTATTACATATTTTCTTACCATCTCTTAATAGAGGCTGATTTTCGCTTTGTCCGTCTCCCATTTTTAAATCACTTGGGATTCCCTATGAAAATATAAAGATTTGTATTTATTACGACTTTTGAAGTAAATTATTAATCATATCAAGATAGTTTAACTACCTATTTTTACAATTTACACAGTTTCTTAATACTCTTTACAGTTTTTTGATTGCCTGAAGAAACTTGTCATTGACAGCACCATTCATGTTTTATGATTGACAGTAGCTTTTTGACTTATTTTACTTGACATTTCCTTTTTGAAATTTACGCTACTTCAACTGTAAGAAGAAGACAGCAGGCGCAGATAGTCTAATCAAAATATAACCATGTTTTCAACTACCATGTGATATTATTTTAAAAATTAAAAGTAGATACATGGATTTTGATTTTATTTCTAAAAGAAGACTTAATAACGTGTACACTAAAAAATATATACAAAATGGATACAAAAGTGCATAGATTTCGATTTTACAATCCTGAACCCATACCAATTCAGTGTGTTTCCTATGATAAAAATAATAAAGTTTTAGCTTTGGCAAGGTTAGTGCTGTGTGGTGTACCTACTTTATGTTTGGTTCACACATACAAGTTCATTATTATTTTTAAATCAATTATAGGTACATAAATTACATGTATATAGTTACAAAACTTCATGCTTTATGTCTTTGATTAAATTGTACTAAATTACATCTTTTTTTATTACAAATTTACAACATATTTTAATATTTTTTAGAAAAAACGGAAGTATAGAAATATGGGATGTTAATTTTGCTCCATTTCTAATAAAGTTTATTCCTGGTGGAGAAAATTCTTCTGTGGAAGCTTTAGCTTGGGTAGATGAAAGGCTACTCTCTACTGGCCTCGGGGCTGCATTGGTAGAATGGGATCTTGAAAATTCTTGTATAAAGAACAGTGTAATGCTAACAGGATATGCAGCATGGTGCTTAGATGTAGATGAGGCTAAAACAGTTGTTGCTGTAGGCACAGAACAAGGATATGTTAATATATATTCTGTTGAAAATGGTGACATTGTATACAAGAAATTGTTTGATAAGCAAGAAGGCAGAATACTATGTTGTAAATTTAATAAAACTGGAAATACACTTGTTACAGGTACATCTAAGAGCTAACTTTTAAACCTCATATAAGCATCAAATGTGAAAAGTGCCCTTCTATCCATACAACAAAAGAATCAATTAATAGTTCACACTGTTTTTTCTTATTTGCAATGTTGTTTATAGATAGCTACAAGTATACTGTTAAATGATTAAGTTTTACTATCATAAATATTTTTTTATAATATAAAACTAAATACTTTTATTTAAATTTCTTATGTTAAACAATATTATAATAATAATGAAATTATTTATTACTTTCTAGGATCTATTAATACAATTCGTGTTTGGGATGTGAACACTGGTCATGCCACATGCCGCATTTCATGTACTCGAAAGGGTGAAGAAGTTATTGTGTGGAGTATAGGAATTTTGTCTGATAATACTATAGTGTCAGGTGACAGCTATGGGCGTCTTACCATTTGGGATGGTACCATGGGAGATCAGGTGTGTATATACATAAAATCTATTAATGACTAACATGCTACATTCATTTTATTATTTGCTAAAGATATGCATTTTGTGCCCTAGTCAGGACTTTTTCTAATGTATTATTAAGAATCTTTTCTTAAGCTTGATTGTTTGAGAAGACATGCCGTATTGTGGTAAATTTATTCATTTATCATAAAAATAATTGTTATTTCTAATAATAATATTCATTATTTATCAAAATAAAAAGAGATTTCTTTCAATGATTAATTATTTGGATAAATGTTTTTCAGATTGAAACTTTTGCAACACACAAAGCAGATATTTTGGCATTGGTGATATCTGATGATGAAAAGTCTCTATACTGTAGTGGTGTGGATCCTGTTATAACAATGTTTAAGAAGGTTGAAAATATTGAAATTCCATCTGAATATCGCTGGGTAAAAAATATACATAGAAATATACATCAACATGTTGTCCGGTAAGATCCTATTATAGTAAACAATAATTTCTTTAAATGAGAATGTATACTTTGTTATTCAATATATGATATACACTATTTGAAATCTACAACATAATACAAATGGTGTGTAATAATGTGTCAGTGATTACTTTTTGATTCTATTTCATATGATTGTCAGACTTTTTCAATTAAGAATAGCCTATGTACAGTAAATTAAGCTCAATGCAATGTCTGTTGGAGAGGCGGATCTTGATTAACAGGGGTTAAAATTTGGAGAACAACTTGCTGCTTATATAAGAAAAAATATCACCATTAATACAGAAAAACGTACCACCCACTAAGTTAATTATTGTTTCTTTATATTTTTCAGAGCACTTGTAATAAGTAACGATAGATTAATATCGGTAGGTGCTGATGGGTATCTTACACTGTCTAGTTACCCTCCAAAGAGGGTGATGAGAATACCTCCCATGTTACCAGTGCCGCGAACTGCTGTATCAGCTGCAAAAAAATTATTACTGCTAAGGTAGTTATTGGTATAGTAAACGCTGTTCTGCTGTATAAATTTATTATCTAACATCATACTTGAATATAGCCATATATATCAGTAAATACTTAATTTCAATTTGGTTTGTTTTTTTCAATAACAGGTATAACAATCACCTGGAAGTGTGGAAGCTTGGATCTTATGCTGTAAATAAAAAGGGGGAGGTGATCATAAATGCAGGAATGAAACAAAAAAGTGAAGAATGTGGTGATGAAAAATTGGAAAAGGATACAGAAATTCCGTTCATAAAAAAACAGCGTTGTGAAGAAAAGCAAAGAACATTGGAAATCTCCGAAGAACCGATAAAAATTTGCTCAATACAAACAAAGGGGAAAAAAGGTTTAGTGTGTTGTGGCATTTCACCAAGTGGAGAAATGATAGTGTATTCTACTGAGAGTGATATCAGAATGCTTAAATTGGTGAGTACTAGGGATGTGTCGTTTTCGGGGTTAGTACTCTTTTTAGCGTAGGAGATATTTTATAGCATATCTAAAAATGTAATATAAAGATGGCTCTTTCAATATGCCCATGCAAATCCAGTGAGTTCTTATATTTATTTATAAATTCTTTAGTTTTCAATTAAAAAAAATTCTTTATCGGAGACAATTCACGATAGTTAATCAACTACATATATTGGGATAAATTCTCGTTTGTGCTCATGGTCACTTGAGTAGTCAATTTCATACATTCAATATAACATTTCCAGGATGAGGATCAGGGCAACATATCTCTACAGAAGTTAATTGTAAATGAATTGAAGTGTTGTGAGCGAGTAGTGTTTTCGGAGGACTCAAAACTTATGGTCGCGGCAAAAGCGTGTGACATACACGTTATGCAGGTCGATGCTGACGTCGGTGCAACTCTGATGCAGACAATTTCAACGAAAAAACGTTAGTCAATATTTCTCATCCACTTTTATGCTTCCGTACCTCACAAATCGAAATCGATTGGCTTTGGTTGGTTCAGCTTGTATTCTAATTCTGATTATCCTTTTTCTTCTTGTAACGACTACTCTCTATAATGCTATAAAATGCACAGTCACATCAGTGTCGTTATATAGAGTTTACACTGTATTTGAAAGAATACCTGTCAGCACAGGATCGTGTTACTTCAAAAATAAGAATTGAGAAAAGAGTGTATTCTATGTTCTTCCTCTATAAAAATAATAAAATTGTTTTCAAAATTTTACAGACCTTAAAAGTGGATCAATTCTGCACATCGCACTATCGAAGCAGACTCAAAACGGATTGTATATCGCTGCAGCGGACTCCAGAGGCGATATTGCCGTGTGGCTTAAACATTCCAAGAAGTTTGAATATCTCCTTAATTTACCCAAATATTCGTTTGTACCATCTGCTGTTGTCATACACAATATGATGCTTATCGTTACTTATGTAGATCAAGAGGTGAGTTTTATCAAAATATAAATTGTCTGGGCCTACAAAACACAATAATCATTCAGATATTTATGTTCCTATATTTTTTTGAAATGTTCTTTAACCGATCTTTTTTCTTGAATATTCTACAAGAAAAATGTTATTAACAATACTTCATTAAATTTGCAGGTAATCCAATACGATTTGGATCAGCAAAAGTTGTGTAAATCAAAAACTGACAGTGTGACGTTTTGGCGCGGACGCAAGATGGCCGCCAATGACATAATTCCGCATCCCACGCGGGACGCTGTATTATTCACAGATGAGACGGCCATGTGGGTGCTTGAGAGGCTTAAGGTATTCAACTTTTTCATTCACACTTTCTAATTTAAATTATTTGACCAAAGAACTCTGTAAAAATATTGACATCTTTAATATAGATTTCAGAAAATTACGAGCCCCAAGCAAAAAAGAAACAAAAAGGTGCCCCATCGAACGGTGTAAATATTATGCCAGTTAAGGTAATAACAATCTTTTTTAGAACTCATATTGCATAGACAATAAATAATTTTCCTCTATTCAATATTACTTTATACTTTTTAATACATTTTTTTTAATCTTACCAACAAGTTTTAATTAGTCATTTGTACTATGTTGTGTATAAATCTTTTAAAATGTGTTATAATTAAGAAATACTGTGTACTTAAGTGTCGTTAAGCTCCTAATCATTTACTCTTGAAATACTTAACTTTCCATATGATACAAGTATACAGTAAGAAGGTAATTTTTTTCTTCTAGTATTTGGCCGGTTTCCATTGGCTGGGCGATAATGAGGCTGTAATGGTTGAAACGTTACCGGAGAAAATTGTAATGCAATTACCGTCAGTTTTAAAAAAGAAGAGACACAATATGGTGGAATCCAAATAATATTTTTTTATTATAAAACCTCGTCTTATTTTTAGTTCTATTTTTATCAGTTTAATTGAAATTATGTAAAAAAAATACCCCTAATACGTTCCAAACGTTGTTTAGAATGAAACAATATCAACAGTACAAAAGATTTTATTGATATACTAGCTTTCCGCACGCGGCTTCGCCCACGTGTAATTTGGTTAAGTATTTAGCGTTTTTTAATGATCTCGACAGTGTTTTTTTTCACAGGCTAAAATCTTGTTACAATTGGAATTATATATAGCCTGTGTTACTCAGGGATGATGTAGCTTTACAGGATCGGATGATTCAGGGAAGTTAACGTACAGGCAATTACTATTCTGACAATTTTATATTCTGATAGTCATCTTCTTATGTGGATGAGCTGATGATGGAAGGTAAAACTCCTCAGCGGTTAAGAGTTGAAAGAAAATTCTTACGAAGTTATGAGTACGAAATACGTACTTGTGAGGTTATTACTTATTAGCTTGACCAAATAATAAAAGGTAAACGTCATTAACGTTAAGGATGTAGGTGGAAAATACCGCGATCTATTGGATATATTTGGCCTAAGTAGAAGTTCTTTAAAAAAAACTAAGACCTCGCACACTCGCTCACACAGCAACACCATTGCACACACTGATATACACACACACACTAAAATGTTCGTACTTCACATAGTTCCACTTGTTCATGTGTATATATATTTTTATTTATTTTTCTCTTCGTGTTTTTTTTTGTTATTCTTTTTTTTTGATCTTAGATTCTATTTCCGGTTCTATATTTTAACCTTATTTTGGCTTTATTTTTAATCTATTTTTATTGTGTAAACCGTTTTTGATAAGCTGTTTAAGTTTAAGAAATAAAACAATAAATTAAATCTAGGTTGATGACGAATTTTATCAACGCCATCTATCGAGCACATTGTTCAACACTTCAACCGCGCCCGCGCGCACTGCGTTATTTGTTATTTTTGATACCTCTCATAAGTTTTAAAATTAAGATTAACTTATATTAGAACATATTTAACAATATATAACTAATCAATCAATATAAGTGTTTAAAAATTTTGAAGCAGTGGTTGAAGTAAATTTTCAATTGACCATAACTTCTTTTTCTCTAAACCGATTTTGACAAAATAAACTTTTGACAACGCTCCCAATTATATGTAATCCAACTGTGAACGCGTTCAAATGCGTTCAGTAGTTTTGAAGTTATAACGTACCAGACAGACAAGAATTCCAAAAATTGTGTTTTTGGTTTCTATGACTCTTCATTAATTGCCTCCTTTCAGTTTTTTGGAAAAATATTTAATGTAAAGATTTTCGATTTTTACTGTCTTATTATTAGTGTAGATTTTAATCAACTACCTTAACCATTTTTATTATGCGTGGTTATTGTTTGAGCTAAATTAATAATTATTTGTGGAGGTAAAGATGTATGTATGTCTTCCAATCGAAAAAGGAGGATCCTCGACCTGTCAAAATAGTTAACTTTCCGGCGCGAAGGCCTAGGGCCTAAGTAAGGTCAGGGAATTGTACCATGTACAGTATGCTCTCATCAGAAACTCGCCTGATATGGTGTGGTTAGGTTTCTTGAAAAATAAAAGTAAAGTCAATCCAATACATAACTCGTATCTATTTCCCAACACTAGATTGTAGCGATCTCTTGATGCCATTTTCATATGGTGAAAAATACAATAGCTGTGGTCTTGCCCACATTTCATCAGTCACCTCGCATCGCGCTGGTGGCAGTTTGTATGATATAGGATCACCTTCCACACTCCTACAACATGAGCAAATAAACAAAATCTAACGGAATTTAAAAATTGAAAATTTGAATGTTGATGTAATATAACATTTGAAGTAAGTTAAAAATAAAGGATTAGAATAATTTGGTTCTAAGAATAACAACAAAATATTGTTATATAATACTAGCTAAAATTTGACTTACCCAAGAAAAATCGTCGTTTGTTTATAGGGGTCGTAGATTTGACTTGGTGGCAGTGGGGGTCGTATGGGGTAGTTCCTTGCCATGGTGACCAAACGTCCGAAGCTTTCTAGCGTACAATTTACTCGATGTCCGATCACACCTGTCGAATTTGTTATCCAATACATCGAAATCAAAGAAGTGAAATGAAAAAGAACACAATAAGCCACCTACCTGATGTTGTTTGAGGTAATGGTTTTGGTGAAGGTCTAAGTTGAATTGGATCTTTGGGATCTTCAGGCTTACAACTGTGAGAGCGTAAAATAGCATGGTACTCTCCCAATGTGAATCCTGATAAGGATTATATCGTTACGACGAGTTAATAAATAAGGCTAGGAGACAATAATAATTTATTTATTATATAATATTTAATTTGGAAACTACCATCTTCATTATCAGAACGTCTTCCATCCATCCATTCCATTGAAAAATACATATAGGTTGACACGGTTTCAATTGAAAAATACTTTAAAAGAAATACCTATTTTTTGTGCCTCTTCTTCTTGAATTTCCTTTAAATTTTTATAAAATCCCCATCGTTGAGACCAAAGACGTGCAGCAGCTTTTTCTTTTTTTGTAACGCTCGCTCTGAAAATATACTCTAAGTAAATAAGACAAACTATAAAAAGTTAATTTTGTAATACTACAAAATAAGTAAAATATGTAATGAAAATTTTATTAACTATATAAATGGATGAGAGCTTATAGATATTTGAACCTTTTCACACAATAAATAGTATATAGTTCTAAAATAATTTAAACTTACAAAATACCCTCCGCCTTAACTGGATCAACTGACGACTCCTTACGAATACCGAGTCCACCTCCAGTTGGCTGATTCGTATTATCCATCCTTCACGACAAGTTACAAATGCAATGTGCCAAGTCAAAATCGATCAATCGAAATTTAGTAACGATAGAGACATTTCTATAACATAAATTTTACTATTTCGTGACAACAATTTGGTGAAAATATATTACATTTAATAAGTCAATTTTGTTTTTGTAAACAAAGTTCTTGCAACCGCTAAGCATATATACAACTTCTCGACCTTAGCCACAAAGGCATTTGGGCCGTCTAGTCAGTGGTTTCAACAGATCGAGGATCCTCTCTTTTCGGATAGAAGAAAAGCATACATTTCTTTCTACACTCATGTCACCTAACGCCACAATTTAACTCCTTTTATTTTTCTAGTAAATTGTGTGTATATTATATTTTAAAGAGCATTACAGTGTTTACAATATATCCGTACTATACCAGACATTTCATTTGTCTGGACTACACCTATCTAAATGTATATATTAACGTGTATAGATGTGACCTAATTCAGCGGAGAGGAGGCAAGGGTCGCTTCGCCCTCAGCCTGCCCAAGAGCCGACACCTTTCCGCCGCGCCGCCCCCGCGTCTAGACTTTCATAATGCTACATCCATTATTGTACACATAGCAAATGTATTACGTCTAGTCATTTGGACTTTGAAATCATAAAAATTACAATCGGCTTTTATTAGAACAAATAGTCTATTACTATTTGCGAATTGGTATGATCTACTTGATTACAAAGAGTGACATGGACGATTCCATGAAAACAATTTACAAATCTTTATGTATGAAATTCTTAGTATTTAGAGAAATAAAAGGACTCTCTGATATACATAAGGAATGGTTTATTACAGAAACAAAGAGATTAAAATATTTTGTGAGACAGCCTTATATAACTTTTGCCTGCATCATATGTTTATGTTAGGGCTATTCTTGCTTGAATAGATGTGGGATATAATTAATGGAAAATAAAACATAAATTTAAGTTAACTTTAAGTTGTTAAAAAAAGACGTATTATATCTGTTATAGTATGTCGTTATATCATAAACAACGGCTCTCACACAATAGTTTCGTGCAAAATTCATATATTGCAGTATCGGCTGCGGTATCCACAGTATTACGTGTGATCGGCATTTGTTTGTGGAGCTGCTAATTATATGTATGAGTGCGTGCGGTGAAAGGGCACGTCTAGACAGGGCACATTATTACAATTTACATTTGCTGTAGGGCCTATAATGAGAGGGTTGTAAACCACCATGTTTCGGGCTATGATCAAGATGCAATTTTGGTTTATTTTATTTCAAACTTAAAATCTCCTAAATGTTTTGTTAAGACATTTGTAGCAAATAACAATTACATTAATTTATTATAATAGAATAAATAAGTTTAATTGAATCTGCGTACTTATAGAAACCCACTGTCGTCTCTAATTACTTTAACAGATGGAGCACAGTGTATTTTGCTTCACTTGTTTTGTCATAATATCCTATACAAAGAGACGGGATTTGGGATATAAAATTACACGATGAAGACCAGCTTAGCATATATTAGCGGCAGTGTTGGATATTAGGTTTTATATTTATGCTGTGACGCTAATTAATAGGACTATTATTATACGCCATCATCCTTTCATCTTGGTGCCTTGCAGGCATCTCTCTGCATATTCAGAGAAAAAATTATAAAATGTCTAGGGACCTAACGATCTATTAGGAATAAAAACTAGATTCAGCCCGCGGCGCCGTATGAGGTAAAAAGGCACAATAGATAAATTCAAGTATATTTTTATACTAGTACAGGATAATTGTATGTAGTTGGAAAGCAATACATTTTTAGTTTAACGTTGTTAAAGCAAATGATTTATGGACCAAAATTAATGGTAAGCATAAAAGTTCATTTTGGGTTTTGAAGGTTTGTTTTTATTACTGATTTAATTTACTGTATGCATTTCAGAAAAAATGCATTAGAAATAAAATAAATATTAAAATTTGACATCTTGTTTTCTACTTCGAATTTTACAAACCAAAATCACCCTTCAAAGGTATTATAATATGTCGGAGCCGGGATAAGCGCCTTGCAAAATAACAAAGTTCATCAGGCTACAGCTTGGTTGGGTTTTAATCCAATTATGCCTTACATTTGAATAATGCTCAGACAGTCTAGCTAGATATCATTTGTAAAACCATAAGCTCTATAAAATATTCTCTCGAATTATAATATTTTAATGTCAACTTGTGTCTGTCTATAAATTTCTGACTCAACAGAAATATTTGTTTGATTTTGGTTTTATTTATCTTAGATATAATATCAATAGTTTAATCATGTTATAATAAATAGATTATTTAAATAACAATTTTGTATCCATCTTCGACGTTCCCATTATATTTACGACAATCGTGACAGAAAAGTTTTAACGTTTTAAAGCATGTAAATTGCAGTTAAGGCAATAAGGTTTTTGAATAACCTCCAGACGTTAGCTCCGTTTCGTGTCCCCCGCGCCGGTCTAGAGTCTAGACTCTAGACTAGAATGTACAAACAATGAGTGTTTACGTCATCAGCCTACACCTGACGGTAGGTATATGAACGATGTCCGCTAAATAACATCAATGTTGTTTGGTTTAACACAATTCAAAACTGTTGCTCGCATAAACTTTTCGTATGTTACCAAAATCAAGTATGGTTTAGGTTAGTTTGACCACGTAATAACTAATATCCATTTATCTTAGTATATACAAAATTATAAATATAACATTAGCTTGCAAGATTTGCGTTAATATAAGTATTGCATCACTTGTACGACGAGTAAAATATATCTTAATTTGGGTGTTAATAGGTATGCTAGACGAGTATCTTAAAGAACACTTAAGTGTAAAAGTGCAGCGTACTGCAGGCTATTATCTATTTCACCTCTAGACGTGTCTCCGCTAGGCACGGCGCGCGCTTTGTAAAGTCTAGACGAATTGCATTATGGAAATTTATATACCTAGACAGCTATTTATACAAACTAAAAACTCACTAGAACGTTTTTATTAACCTTCATGCTTTTGTTTGGACTCCTTATGTTGTAGGATGGTAGGGGAAGTCTGAGTACACTTGCAAGATCTAATAGTTTTGAGATGTTTCCTTCTTAGCGAATAAAAGGATTAGGCTTTTTATTATGTCAGGCAGATAAGCAATTTGTTTTGTCTATTTTAATACTTTCACTCAATTTTATAGACTTACCTATGTTTCAAATGCTTAATTAAATCAATTTAAATAAATAAAAACACGATTTTAAAGATTTTGTGCTTGGCTCGACGTTTTGAAAAGTTATCTAAATAATGTCGATTTGATATCCTTTAAAATCCTTTATATAATTTAAAAAATGATCAATGAAAATGAAAATTCGTGTGACGATGTTTTTATTCGTTTTCTGATATCGTATGTGATAATCTTAAATGTGTGTTGCAGCATACCAAAGGAACTTTACCATTTTTTTTGTATATACGATAGTTAATACTGACTTCTTAACATTAAGAGAGATCGAGAAATTATTACAAGCAATATCAAAATAGCTTTCTAGAAATTGAGAGCCGATAACGCGTATACGATTACATGTATATGTAAATCTAGATTGAATTCAATGACTTATTCAGTGAAACACCTGCGCCCGCAAACTTTTTAGGAATTCTTATTATTTTACAATTCAAAATAATGATTCGCCAGGATTTGCATTTAAATATTACAGTAAAGTATTAGATTTCTTAATGTGTTTACTTCATGTAGTCGGCATGAAGTTATAAAATAATGCCAATACTCTCCAGGGTTATAATAGCGTATTAAATCGCCTTAAAATACAAACATATCTGGAAGTAATACAGCAGCGTTCACGATCATATAAAAGTTAAAGCGCAGAATATTTATCCGTGTAATTTCTTAAATGCAAGCGACGTCAAATGGCGTACGCGACCCCACGCATCGCACGTCCTATTTTTTGTTCAGCAGATTGGCGTAATCGCAGACGTCGACGCGCCAACTGTTAGTTACGATCACTCCACTTTAAACCTCATCCATTTTAATTTAACAAAAGTGCCGGCCGATAGCGCGGAGGAAGTACTCATTTCCGTCGGCATCTCGCCTCTGAGTCATGTATGCCTTCGAAAAAAAATTAACCCCAATCCTTACTCTCCATAACGCACTAATCCGTTATTAATTCAAAATCACCGATTAATACGTTAACCACTTAAAAGGGGTAGTGGTAGTGGTTTAATATAATATATATAATAGATATTGTTTCGTTTGATCTGCTTACCCTACAACAAATATCAATAAAACAGACACCGAAATGTTATTGCCACATGCAGTTAATTTCAAACATTGTTCATCAACATAACAATTACGTTACTTACATAAGTATGTCAACACTGATTGTATTGAAGTTCATCACGTCCAGAGGAAGGACGTCCGAGTTAAAAAAGCATCGCGACAAGTGGCACAATGAAATAATCGCGGTCGAGCAGTTTTGGGCGTGTATAATTATTGGAAGTTGCATAACAGTGCTCCATTAACGATAACCCTCGTCTGTGACGTCACGTTACCTAATACTATTTGGCCGGCGACCGCGTCGCACCGTCTGTCTCCCAATTCCAGGGCTGACATCATTCAAAAATTAGACTAAATAACTTTCATTCATCATTACCGCATATTTGTTACCCTTAATGCTATGCCGAACGATATTATACAGGCAATAGCAATAAAGTGAAATAAAATATCTATATACTCGTATAAATCATTGTTGTCTTTACATGGCATAAAAACTGACAGTTTTAAAGAAGAAAATTTAAAAATAAACATTATGTGTATGATGTTATAAGCCCTGGTCCACTCGAATGCACCTTGAACTGACCTTACTATACCTAAGTATTGTGTTGGACTGCAATGTATGAATGTTAAAATCTTAAATTTAACTTATTTGGAATATTTTTTACTTGACATGTCTGTTTTTATGTGTGTTTTTGTTGTATAAATAATAAAATGCATTTAACATTTTCATGTTTAAATAAAATCATTAATTTTATAGGCAAGTAAGATCCATAAAAAACCAGGTCTCAAGACCTCCAGGCAATTGTATCATCGATTCAGTATCGCATTAACTTCTATATAGATATGAGAATTGTAAACTTCAGTATTTGAATAGAAATCGCACGTACACTGTATTTGTAACAACATTCTGTTCATTCACATGTGTTTACATCTATAAAAAAAAATTCGCCCTATTTCTATCTTGGCCTTAGTATTTATTTATATACGGTTAGTGTGCACAAATAAGGCCTAAAAATATACGGGCTGACTGAGTCTCGTCTCAAGATATTACGCAGACAGATATTGGAGTTCGTAGAGTAGATACAATACAGGTTGGCCTTAACCTTGATCGCCACCACGTGACCTCCACAGTCAGTCTCATCCCCTTAACACACCCTTTCACCCACTTGATAAATGAGCCATGTTATATACACTTTTCACCGGAAAATTTTATATTTGTTTACGTAAGCAGAAGTAGTCTTTAATAATATGTAACATCGTAATGAAAATAAATCACGGCACATTACTGCATCCGTGCTTATGTACTCGTGTTGTCAAATACACGACAACTAAGTATTATTTGCATGATTAACATAGTGTTAATATATTAATATTGAAACGAAAATTTATATTGACATTGAATAGATTTTAACAATAATAAAAATGACATGTTACGTAATATTTGCGCGATTATGTGTAAGCAATTAAATAAGTTTAAAGAATTTTGCGTCGTCAATAAGGAACACGTGTGTACACTATGGCATTACAACATAAATAACGAATGTTTTATTACATGAAAATACGAAATCTGAATTTTATAAATAAAATGTTGCAAATGATTTTTTTTAAACGCGCATATATTGTACATGTCTGTAATGATATTAAAAACATTGTGTCTCGCTTCTATACATAATTATTTAGACATTACTGATTGTAATGTAATAAAATGATATACATAAACAACCTTTCGAGTCACATCAGCGCGTAGTAATACTATGATTATTAAGCGCTGGTGTGACTCGAAAGGTTGTTTAGAATCTTTTCATGTTTTAAGTGTTCAGTAAATGGCGGGAAAATTTTAACAAAGGTTATCATGAACTGTTCTGCAGCTTTTTATTTAAGACTGCTGACAGGCGTATTTTTTTTCAACTGCAATTCAGTGAAATTTAAATTCAATTTTTTTTAAATATATGCGATGCTCACTGCCCTAGTACGAATATCATACTTTTAATAAGTTAATATATATTCTCTTTTTTTACGTAACAAGAATGAGTGCTCAAAATGTATTGTGAAACTGCTGTAGAAATTAAGTAACATCTGAACAGAATGAATTAAATACACTAATACCGTTTTGAAGCTTGACATATTAAAAATTATGAATTAAAATATAAATTAGATATATAAAGTTAAGACCAAAATATTAAATAAAGTGTTGAAGGATTGTGGTTGCCTATTAGTAGACATCCTTGTTTTCGAACACAATAATAATTACAAATTATTTTAGATATTGAGTCTTTCTTATAAGAATGAGGTTGATGAAAACGTTCTATTTACCGATGGGAAATTGTTTCAACAAAAAGTAGCTAAAGAAATATTGTTTGCCGTGTTTTAAGAACTGTAATTATTTTTTAACAATGTTTTATCTCTTTTAGTAAATTACAAAGCTGATATGATTCAGCTCCAATAGTATTTTTACGGAAAGAGAGTAGAGCAAATTATGAGTCTCAATTGATTAAGTATCGTCATAATAGACACAATACAAAGGATTCACTTGAAGGCTTTAAGTGATATTCGGAATTGATGTTCCGAATAAGGGAAGAGATTGTATGAAGTTAAGCAACTAAATACCAATGTCACTCACTTTAATCCAACTCAATAGGATATCAAGCATCAAATATGGTCTCGCAAACACATATTGCCAATTTTTTATCAATATTTTATATATTTTTTAAGTGTCACAACTTACAACATTTAAGAATATGAGTCAGATACAAAATCCATAAAAAGTTAGTGCGATGAATAATTATTTGAAAAAAAGAAAAGGATTTAATGAAAAATCACGTCTCATTTTTATTTCCAAAATAATTTTTGAAATTGCTTCGGCCCCTTTAAAATGAATCGTTATGATGCATTTATAATGTAGGGTGAGCGACCGACGGCAGCCAATTACCAATACGGCGCTCCTCGATAAATCTGAATTGGTAGGTATTGTGCGCTGGCGCATTCAAAAGTGTTACTTATTGGAAATTAAAATCCCGAAAGATCAAGTTGTGACGTTCTGTTATAAAGAATTTTATATTGTCTATTACGTTATAGACCTGTTAATGTGAATAAATATTACTTAAGCAGACTTAAGATTTGTATTGCGTAACGTATGTGTAACGCGTTACGTGTAATTTTCAATAAGTCTATTCCATGATCACCGCGTTTAATAATATAAATTTTATTTACTATTATATCATTTATCATTTTAATTATTATTATATATGTAGATTATTGATATAATTATAATTTTAAAAAAAATTGGTCAATTCATAAAAATAAAATTTTGAAAGAAACATATTTCTGCGCTTGTTCAGATGAAGTTTCAATTTTAAACGGTAACAATAAAGCTGTTCTTTCGAGTTTTAACAAAACTGTCTGCATTTGTACGGTCTGCAGACTGTCCAAAATGCATGAAGCGATAAATTTATCCGGTCTGGCAGACATGAATGTGAAATTAAACGTTTATGGAGGCCTTAAACCGAAGCGACATTGGTTGCACTGCGACAGCCGACCGCGCCGCTTGAATAAAGAACGTTACATTGTACCAACATCTTAGTTAAGCAATATGGAAAAATTGCTATATTTTATTATTTTAAAATATCTTAGAATACCAAAATATATCATTTACCTTCTTATATATGTATATGCATGCAAAATATGAGAACGTTTATAACGAATCAACATTTTTAAGATAATAAAACATATACGATGAAAATTAAAACGAATTGTAGTAATTTGTGTAATTGTGGTAACACGGATTGGGTCGGTACGACGCTGGGTGCTGGGTGCATCCACCGTCTGTCGACAAGGGCATGCATCGTCCTTGCGTCGCCCGCTATGACCTCGGTGTGTCCTACGGCCGACCGGGACGTACACCTCTCCGCTGAATAGCTCTTTACTTAATCAAATTATCAAATGTAGGCAAAATGTTCTCCAAGTTCTATACGAATACAAGATATCTGTATACATGTTTTACGACAGGATGTAGCAGTTCCTCATTGAAACAAAAACCACAAAATCACTAACTTTGATTCTGTGAAACGAAGACGCCCACTTCTTGTTTGGGACTTTATGACAAAATCCTAACTTACACGTAGGTAGAATAAAAGTAAACAGAATATTTAGGATATAGTATTGGGTTTGAGATTTTTTAAAGAGGTATATAGTATGTTTTGTGGGACATTTATTAATCATTAATAAAGGAACAGTTTAATTTAAATGATATAAGGCTTTACCGAAAAACTGGGAACAGTCTGTAGCTTGCATGGCATTGTTAAGACTGTTATTATATTATTATTAAACGGCGATAAACTGATGATGTTTGCCACTTGCTTCAACCTTTACTTGCCATACACAATTTTATTGTTCTCAAATGCTGAATCATTTTTTAAGGACAGCTGAAGGTCTGCGGACACTGCACCTCACCACAAAGAACTTGACTGTTTGTTCATACCTGACGCATACCTACTTGAGTTCAAAATATTTTAACCAGACTATTTTAATTCATTCAATGAAGGTAATTTTCATTTTTGTAATTATAACAATTTTGGTTGAATAATGAAACAACTCTTTTTAAACTACAATGACACAAAATCATTGAAATATTATAAATAAATCAACACGCTTGAAGAAATTATCCTATAATATAAAAATGAAGTAAATCGATATCCCACACCACCACAATTTTTACGCGACTGGACACCGGACTTCCTTGTTCTGGTTTTACCTGTGGGAAACACGCGTGTGAAGCTTACATTAATCGAGTTAAAAAAGTTTCTAATAGATTAATTGATCAACTTCAAAGAGTTAATCTAAAATTTGACTTGCTTGTATAGTTTCTAATCTAAAGTACATAATAAATTGCCAAGTTTCGTAAATTTTTATATATCTTGTTTTTGACACAGTTTTATAGAATAATCCACTATATATATCTTCTAATCCGTATAGAACCTTATTTCACTCCGTAAACTTAAATAAGTAAATAATCCTGTTTTCATCATATATATTTTTTTTGTTGAATAAATCGGTCCAAGAATCAGCTAATAATTTAAATGTAATACATATGTTTTTAAAGTACTTACTTTATATTTTCCACTTTAATTCCTAACCCTGTCAAAAATGTGTCACATTCATGAGGACTTAATAAATTACATATTATACCATAAATATTTTATAACTATTTGTCCTAGGTCTAGGATAGGTCAATTTCTGCGGAACGATCCGTGATAAAGCTATATCACCTTCTAACTATTCTATGACTGTGACAATGTTCGTCGTTCCAAAGACTACAAGCTTTGTGATCACGGATCCTATATACGAGTACAAGGCGTATACTTGGCATCTTTACGTAACTTACAAAGCTCTTGTACTTAAATATATTTTTGTGTGTACACAAATTTTAAATAATTTAATTTTGTTTTATTTTCAGTTGTTTAATATAATAATGAAAAGTTTAGATATAGTATATCTATTGCTTTGGTAAACTATGTTTATCGTATTGTCATGACATCGTGAACAATAAGTAGGTCAACGATTGACGAGCACTTGTAAAAATGCAGATAGAATAGAATTTTGCATTGATACGATTACCACCTAATTCTTAAATGTTTTTAATGAAACATTTAATATTAAAAAAGAGTAACTGAAAACAGTATTTATCATGAGGGGTAGGTGAGCCACGAGAAAGAGTAGTCATTTTTAATAAACAGTACATTCTTTATATCCGGAATATTTTCCACGTGACAAATACAATATCAAAAAGTGCCACTTCAGCAATCTAAATAGAAATAACACATCGGACTTTTTATAACTTCATTACTATTGTTACACTTATGCCGAACAAAGAACAGCGTTAAGATCCATAGCAAACTTCTTCTGTAAGTTTATATGACCCAAAAAATTTAAACGCCATTATTTGTTATAATCATATTTTACTTTATCGCGGAAGGCAACTGAAAATCATAACACAATAACACGACACCTTTAAAAATATCATATAACCCTTCTCTATGTGTCCGTTTAAAAATAAAAATATCTCAAAAGGCTACAGCACCACACCCACGCTTATATCATTTCAGTCTCGAATAATCCGTGCATTGACGTTGAAAATGCACCCATAATCTGGTAAAAGGGACATGCACCGAAACCCTGGCTCGCATTCATTATGATGCGCTTCTAGCTGGCAAACTTTTATTCATTTCATTGACTGCTGGATGATATAACATTACATAATACACAACTGAAACATAAATAAAAACAAAGTCCTGAAATTTAATATAAACAACTTAACTGTCATTTTTGTATGAACCAAATTGGGAAACAGTTCTGCATTGTTTCTGATATTGTTGTTATGATACAATATCAATTTTATTACATAACACCGTAAGCAGTCTTTCGCTTACTGATAATTGAATTCTAGCGCTTTGCAACTCGGAATGTTGAAACAAAGAATGTAAAACAAATATACTGGAATTACTGTTTTGCCGTAAATCACACACGGGCTTAGTGATACCACCCTAAATTTAGGAGGTTGCCCATATAATGGCCCCTTATAACACACTGATATAACTTTTATTGTCTTTATGATAAGCGTGTAAATTTTAACTAAGAATTATACTAAATAGATTTATATATAAAAAAGTACAGTCCGAATTAATTATGATCTTAGATGTATGTAATTTTTGTTTTTTAAGACAAGATTACTAAGTCTAGAGTCTAGACTTTAGACGATAAAAAAAGTAATAAAGACCAGAAAATAAAAAGAAAAATATATGATTACAGATTAAATACTTAAATCGGCGTTGTTCCATAAAAAAAATCAAAGTATCTATTCCTTTGTTACAATTTTCAGCTTCATTTATTAGGCTGTTAGACGTCTACCCTAAATTTAGTGTAAGTTAGGTGCGTCGATATTGCGTAATCGTAGTAGGGGGCAAATGGGCGCGGTTGGCGTGCGCGGGTGAGACGCGAGGGGTCGGCGGTATTTCGGCCTTCCTGAAGAGCCTTCAGCCTGACGCGACGGCCCGTCTAGACGTCTGGCAGCTACCATGTGTCGCAAGGCCTATTATAAAATTCGTGCTACTTAAAGGCCTTTACTGCTCGTACTTAACTAAATTTGTCTCTTATTAATGTTTAACAAGTTACCAGTACACAGTATACCAGAACATAAAGAAAAACGTCATGAAGGACAAATCCACTTTTCTAAACTAGAGTTTGTTTTTATCTGCCGACTCCTTTTTATCCTAGAACTACTAACTAATAGATATGTAACTTTATATTTTATAGATATTACCTTAGCCCACATTGTTTTTTTTCGATATGATTATATTTTCGTAAATTAGCTGGTGTAATTAAATTGTACAACACAAATTATATGAATAACAAAGTTCCCCATGTATCATTTATTTTGCATAGTCATAGTAATTGTCTTGCCGTGTATTGGTCTGGGTGCAGTGACGCACGAATAAATCCGTGTCGAGACAAGGTCGACGCGACGCGGACGCGAATCCTCGCGACGATTTCGCGCCTCATAATCACGTAATATGAGGTCCTTTTCATATTCACTGTGGCTTTTTACAGTTGGTCATTTTTGCTAGTATTAACATAATTCTAAATCAGATGAAGCTGTATATAATATCAGGCTGCGAAAAAACATTTAAATTTGACTATTTTTATTAATCAGATAGTCTTCTTTACAATAAAATTTTATTAGTTGTAATTTTTTATATACGAAAATATAGTGGAACTTGTAGCATATCTACTTCCGACAAATTTGAAATTATTTTAATTATTGTATAATTAATTGCCCTGTATTAATGTGATATAGTCAATGCGAATAGGGCAAACTGCAGTATATGAAACTTTGTCACGCGCTGGGCGCTAAGCTTAGAAGAATTTGAGGCTCAATTAATGAAATTGGTGTCATGGCTTTAGCTTATTATTACCTCTTAGCGTCAAATATATATTATAATTTCAATTGGAATTCATTTAGCAATTTTGATCGTATTATCTAGATATTATAACTGACAATTGTAAAGATGATAATATAGTTATAAAAATAATATAATTCTCAGATTTTCTAAGAATGACGCATTACTTTAAAAAATGGATGGACAAGGTAAGTAAGCAATATTTATGAGCAACACAAAATTAAGTTACGAACTATTTAAAATATATATAATGTTATATATAAATTTAATGTTAAAATTAATAAAATGTATAAACCGTATAATTCTAAATATGGTTATGTCCCCGTCCCCGGTTCGCGTCACGCCTCATGTTTACGCATTCGTCTATCTATATAGTGGAACAAATTACCTCAAAAACAGAAATTACAACGACGTACATTGGTAAATAGTATTTTTCATTTTTGCGTTCTGTACTAAGAGTGTGTGAGAGAGTATCGGAATGTTATCTGAAGTAATCAATGACGTCAATATCAGTACTTGGTTTCGTGAATAAAGCGACCTTGGAAATACTACTTTCCAGAACCTCTCTTTTGATATTTTAAACAAAACTATAAAATCCATATGAAAATAAAGAACTATTAATTCACAACAATTTGTCTTTTCATTAAGCAAAAGGGAAAATATTGTATTAAAAATTAGTCGCCTATGCGGCAATGTTATATACTATGGAAAAATAAAAAGCACTCATTAAGAAAAATATTTAATTTTTCAAGTGTTCTTATTTCATTGCATTCAAGTGCCTATCAAAATAGCCTTTCGCACGGTTTAATTAGTATCAAACGATTGGACCAATGATAAAGACTCAAATCTTTGTAACAATAATTAAGAAATATTCAGCATAATCCAATCCACCCTAGATCACTTTAGGTCACACTTTTGTTTTTTATTTCCGTGTTAGCCTATACCGTGAAGCAAATGTTAATTGAGTCCATTAATATATAGCGGTTATCGTTAACTAATAAAAACTAAAAACTACTAAAAACATAATAATAAAAACATGAGTGGCTGGAGTGAAAATGGGTCAGACAGCGGACTTCGATACGGACAGGTAGTGTCTTTCTCTGTCGCAAACAGAGGAGGTTTCATTGTAGATATCAATAGCCCCATTGGCCTCCATTTTTAATTTATATCTGGTACCATATATACTATAAGTTATCACAGCAATTCGACCCTTTCTCTGTCACCCCACACCATTTTAATATCACAAATATTATACTATATTTTACAATGTGTTGCCGCGAAATTACGACAACACAGTAAACAACCGTATAAAAATGACAGATTCCAAATTCAAAAGTAATATTTTGTTCATATTTTAGCAATAGTATTTATGGTCAGTATAGTCTGACCTATATATAGGTATAGGGGACCTTAGAAAGAACGTAGCGATTAAGCCGTACTATAATTTGATATATAAAAGAATATAGGTCAAAAATACATGTACCATACACCTGCTTTAACTTGGTATCTAGTGCGTCAATAACGCGTTATCAGGAATGATAACACTCGATACGGTTCGTTTGTAGAACACTTCACAGTGCCTGGCCAAACATTACCAAAAGGTATGTGCTCTTTTAATTCCATTTAAGCCTGGGCCTGTGTACCGTAGGCGTGATATAAAAAGTAAATTGTGGAAAAGCTTTTAACATGGAAAACAAAAACAAAACTTTTAATAATTTTACTGTTTAAATGTACTGAGTTTACTTAACTATGATCATACCATGCTATTGAATTAAAAGGTCTTTGACCTAGTCTGACTTGGCGCCAACGGCCTCAGCATTAGACAAATAAATAGTTCTAAAATTTTATGACTTTTAAATAGCTCAAAATTTATTGTTACTAGTCTGGAGATTGGTGTTATGTAGGAGATACATTATAATTATTAGGTATTTGTACATAGTAGTAAGTAAAAAGCACGTTTTTTTACACAATTTCTAGATTTAATCGTTACAAATGAGAGCAAAACCGAAACCAAACATATCACAGTATGTCGATATTAGTCCAACCCACCCCACCGCAAACACAACGAATTTTCATTCAAGAAGAATAGGATTCTACTGGATTACTTAGTATTTTACAAGTTCTAACAGGCACCATGATCTCTATGAACTAAACGGACTGAAAAATAATAACACAAACAATTGGTTTTATTATTAGATTAGTCTTATTGTTGAGATGCTTAACGTTCGCTGTAAAATTAGATACAATTTTTATGTAAAGCTCTTGTATATACTTGTATGGGTAGACAGAATTGAACGTAGCTGGTTGCCATACACAAACAATATCAGTGAATGAACTCTTGACATACGAAACAGGGTCGCGCTGTTTCCGCACACTTCCTATTGATTCGATCCCGCTACGAGAAACATTTTTCTCAGGCGACATAGGTTAAAGTATGTCGTATTCTATAACAGGTTTCCTTGAGTTTTATTTTAAAATTGGCATAACTATTCATTGTCTTACTATAAAGTAACTCATTTTTCAATATCATGTTAAATAAAATTGGTAAGAATTTGAGGTTTTTGACACTACCTTGGTTATACAAAACTTAATGAAAAGTAAAAAAAATATTGATTTTTTCTACTAACTGGTGAGGAATTATTAGGAAACATAAGAATTATAATTATCATATCGAGTTTCAATAATTTCGCAAAAAAATATTGCAAATACCATAACTTCTCAAACTTTCTTAGGTTGTATTTATTTATATCGAAAAATTAAAAACGAACGAAAAACTAAAATTATGCCAATAACGCTTAATATGACGCAACTGATAAACACAATCAAAATTTAAGAATGTGCCGTACAAGGAAAATCATTCACTATCTACTTGGCAATGTAACAATCACATTACAAACAGAAATTCAGAAAGAAATAAGGTACAGGGTTTTTATTTTTGAGGAGCTCTTTGACACGTTTCACAAAAAAATAACAGTGGACATAAATATTAATAAATAAAATACAATTTCGTATTTCACAAACATAAAATATAAATAATGACAAAAAAACATACTAAACAAATTATATTTTTAGTTTTAAATACGAATCTATTTCATTTGTCGTCCATGTAAAGCAGATGATAACAATAACCAGCAAATTGTGAAATGTGATTATTCAATTTTATTAGCAATTAGTTTAGTTTTATATTTGTGATGAGTTTTCAAATTATTCTAGTAACTTCTTATGTCCCAATAAATCCAATCCAACATTTGAAGGTCATAAAATTTTTATTGTTTGATAATAAGCTGATCGAGTAACTTAAAATAAAAACTAAAACACTAATTTAAAAAAATACATGCATCCTGCGCTAAGACTTAGTTGTAAAATTCTTTTGATGTTAGAGTTATTGGTGTAATTCCAACATGCGATGCTGCTTTCCAAAACGTGTACTGTGTACCAATCGATATTTTATGTTGAATCCCAATCCTACAAAGAGGAAAAAATTTGAAAAAAATACATAACCTTTTTGATACTCACTTTCTAATACGCCTTTGCCCGTGTCGGTCACGTAGTATTTCGATTCAGGTTATATTGCATTTGCCTTACATTTGTCTGCTTAAAGCCAATGAAATAATTCCGAAATTTATGTGTCCGTTCCACAATAAGAATAGCAAAATGTAAAACATTTTATAGAAACATGCATTAGTAGAATATACATATATAGATATTAGACCGCGTTATCTCTGAGTTAACAGCGATGACTACAAGTCTAGACTTAGCACTCATTTTATACAGATGATTGTACACAATGTGTTACATTGCGAGGTCAATTCCCGTGCTCAACACTTATCAGATAAGAAAAATATGCGACCATCCATTCAGTTCATGACAATTCTTATTTATTCATAACTTGTAAATTCGTGTTTTGTTTTTTAATTGAATGTATAAAATCAGTATATATTTTTACATGTGCACTAACAAGTAACAACTGTAACTCTACACTATGTAGTAATAACAGAAACAATATTTAAGTAGAGTAACGATAGTCTAAGATTAATCCGACGCAATTACAGTTATTAACATAGCCTTTTATTTTAATTTAACAAACCATTGAAAACTCGATGCAACAAAATATCTTTGTTGACTGATTGACATACCCATATATTTTATCTATGTACTTAAGTAACAATAGAACAGAATGCGTGAAACCGATTCAAACATTTTTTTATTGTATATTTTCTTAAGTGTAATATACACTACATACGTACTACTCCTTAACTATACATATAATTGTAATATTGAATTGTCTAAATAAAACTTTCCTATGCATACTGTATAATAGTTATCAAAATTATTTCGTAATATAGACAATAGGCACGCTCTCAGCTGAGAAGAACCCACATGAAACTCTGGTGGTGCATATGCCAAGACGTATAAACGCATATTACGTGTCGACATGCTAAAAATGATTTTTTGATTTTGATTGATTTTTACTATACTTAAAAACTACTAAAATATGTTTCAGACCTTTGAAGCCGCAAAACTCAACATAATGAACAATAGTCTCCTTCCAGAGAAGCTAGACAGTTAAACTAGTTTTTTTATCATTGGATTTGTCAAAGTTGTTTAACGTATTCTGTTGGGTTTAAGGGTCGAGGGTAAACCAGGTGTGACCAAAATCATAGACTGATTATTACAAATTATTTATTCGCCTATTTGTTACCGTGTAATTTCATATTACTTTATATCATCAGCATATGATAATTTCAATGTTAAATTGTCCGCGAGCTTTAATGCGATACACACCTCGTTTGTCCAAGACTTACTTATTGTATTTAAATAGGCGGAACGTAGATTGTAAATCAAAACACATGAAATTCTAATAACAAATCACTTTTTGTTAGTTCTACTCAACGACTAATAGTATTCGGTTCTACTAGATTACAGATTATTTTTTATTTCGATATTATATCGTCTAGACATAATCACATGTAAAAAAACACTATTTTGTTATACCTTATTTATAAAATACAAAATATAACTCTTAAAAAGAGAGTGATGACCTATGCTATTACAATACGCGTATGCAAGTATTTGCGACTACTTTTAGTTGAAGAAACAACAGGAACTATTTTATTATTTACTTTTATAAACGAAAATATTCTAGAACTCAAGTTTTTTTACACAGTAAAACAAAGGTCCTCTTAATCGTTAAAAGCGATTGCACAGGAATGAGTGTTGAATGTCAAAAATCAAAATGTCAGGAATGTTCATGTAATTTAACTTGATATTTTGTCGTGGCCAAGGGAAATAAGTGAGACGACTGCAAATGAACTCAACTAGGAACCGGTTCAGCAAGTGCAGTTGATTGCTTCTATGTGACCGTCCGCTATAGGGTACTAGCTTTTATGCTCCTATATTTCATATAAAGTGTTCGAATAGAAAAACTGAACTGATACACTAATGCGTATTTAACTTCCACGTAACATATATTGTTAGTTAACCTAAATGAAAATATTATACCATACTTACACAAAACTAAAATACTCTAACTAAATAAATATTTCGACTTATGATCCACAGGATGATCCATAGGAGGCTATAATATAGGCTACAGAGGTGTTGCAACTGTGTTGTAACTTATATTTAGTATTTATTCAGTATTACCAAAAGACTTTCTTAAAAATAGAAAAAAACATAATAACCTAACAGAAATAAGATATTCATCCAAAAATACGAAATAATTCGCAAGGTCTGTTTTAAAATGCGGTAAATTTCGATTCATATCACGATTTTAATGACTCACAAAAGGAAAGGCAGGCAAACTAATTGACTTAACCCGAATATTTTGACGCTAACCATAACTGACTTTGTACGCATAATATTAACCTTCTTTTTACGAAAATAACAATACATTTAACCCAAATATTTTGTTTATACTTTTTGAACATCATTGATTATAAAAAATAAATAAGATTTATTTAATCAATATATGATTTATTTTAACATTTTAATTTCTTAAAAATGACGAACGATTGTATCCTTCATTAGCATGTAGATATGATTTTATGATAATGCATTATAATTGTACAAAATTATAAGAGTACATAGTAAAACTTTTTACATCAGTAAAGGATGCATTTTTTCAAATATATATATTTCAAGTGTATCAGAACCTAATATATATACTTATAACAAGCAATCAGTTGGCAAAGCATTTGATTTAATTCTTTTGGATCATGAAAAATGTATGTACTCCTCTCAACATGAAATACAGAAGAGTTACAATAATTGAACCATAACAATATTTAGGCACGAATTTTATACACATGATATTATTTATAAAATGAATTAAACCTTTACCAATAAAATACCAATTTGTATACTTTCGTAATCCAACCTTGTACCCCTCTCACCAGCTTTAATATTATTATTCTTAGTAATTTCAAAAGTTAAGTCTATAGCTATGCTTTATTTATAAAAATAGCCAATGATATTAACAAAATCCACATCACATAGATAAATTATTGTCCTATATATAATTGAACTCAATGAATTTAATTTCAATTATTAGCTCTACGTGTTTATACATTCAATGAACAGTATTCAATATGTTCATTCAGAAGAGCGCGTAAATTGAGCACTTGCCTTTGATCTTACGCGATACGTATTTGATAATTTAAATAGTAGAATCACAAACGCAATTGCATGTGAAATATGACATATGGCAACTATTACTGTGAGTGATGAATCAACTTCAGATATTCTAGCCAATTTCTGTTTACCAAACATCACATATTGTTAAATAATATTCACAAATAATATAGCAGAGAGGAATTGCTAAAGCAATAAATTTTATGTTATTTCGAACAGTCAATTAACTACTAAACATAATATTGATATTATTGGAAATTCGTTGTAATTGAATTCATTTTTGCATCCTCTGTGTGACCGCCTTTCCATCTGCCATTCCACATGTTTATTGGGCAGTTTCGAGGGCTCAGGGTTGGCTGTAGCCCGCGGCCGCAGGGTGACCGCTTTGGGAGCTCCAAGTGCCATATTCGGTCAGTGCACACTCTTGTTTACAGACGCGATATCACGAGGCCGCGTGACGTAGCGTCTAGACGATCGCCCCTCCCCACCTCCCCGCGCGACCATGCACTGGCTTATCGTTTGAAACGGTAATGCTGCAATATAAAGCCTGGCATCAAAAGGAAGGTCACATAGATGCATTTCAATTACCCTATGAAATGTTTCGATAGTAATATAGACCACCCTCTATATCTATATACTCGTAAATACTTACTGAATCACTTTGGTGGCTATCTTCTTATTAAACAGATATAGCCACGTTCATCACCACATCAGAATCGTATTACTCATTAAATAGATATTAATGACATTGCAAGTTTAAATTATGTTTAATTATTCGTTTTTAAAAAGATGTATAAAATATTAAATCATTTCAGTGAATAAATGACGTATCACGCATTGTTTTAAATCATATTTGAATATAGAAAGTAATCGAATATAAAATTGAACTGAATTGAATATAAAAAATTTCACGATAATAAAAAATAATTCGGTTTTTTAATTGTGCGCTATGATCAAACTCTGATGCAAGAGCGTCGTTAAGAAATTTTAAGAAAAATCGAATCAACACTTCATATTAAGCACTCTACACAGTTGATAACTTTACGTGTTCGTTTTACTTTCCGCAAATAGAATCTGAAAGGACCATTTTAATCCGAATCGTATGACAGCTTAATTGGAGTTTATCAATGCAATAGATGAATAGTGTGGTAATTCGATTAGTTCTAGTATTAACCAGCTCACCACGCTACTAAACACTAATTGCCGTACTAAATAGCGTCTAGACATTGTTTGTCTGCAAATATTGTAAATATAAGTAACCGACACTCCTTACCTACATTCAAGATATGCATAAGGTAATGATAATTTAAAGATTTAAAGATTCTAGGTAATGATAATTTAAAGATTTAAATTATCTTTACCTAGAATTAAATAAATTAAAAATTTATATATAAATATATAATAATAAAATTATGTGTAATAAAAACAAAATTGTTAGCTAGCGACCACTAGAGAGTGGTTTAATTATATCACCCCTTTGTTGTGAGTAGTTTTGTTGAATAATATTATCTTTAGATCATATATAAAGTTAATTGACAATTGACTAAAAAACAAAAATACTTGTGAAATTTCTATATAAACAGAATGTAACCTAATCCCCACAAATTCGATTCCTCTGAGAGTGTCGGCAAGCGTTCTTCCAACCAAAAAGGTTGTAAGCCACAACGTGGACAACGTGGATGTCCACGTTTCCGAACTATTCGTTTTGACAGAGACATAGACAGCCAGACAATAAGGTGATCCTGTAGGGCTTTAATTATTAAGCTTTTAACTTAAGTATCAGTAAGTAGTTACTGTACCTTCAAAATATAATTTAAAATAAAGTTAAATATTTTGTAATATATGTAATCACCGACAATTAAACGGTAAAACAAATTTACTTTAAAAACTTTACATGTTCGGTTTCGAGAACCCTCATATTATGATGGTGACAAGATTGTGGCTAACAATACTTTTATAATATGCACAAAACATCAAGCAAATACTTAAAACTGGACAAGACTTGATTGCGTTGCTGACATACAAAACTCGCTGTTGTATTTCTTAATCGTTGTCGATTATTGCAATAATCTAGATTAATAGAAAAAAATGAGTATGAGGGGCGAAGGCCGTTCGGTAAACGTGTGTCTAGGCCATCGTCCCGCCAGTCTGTTGTCTAGACTAGACTTCGACTGATATAATGGACACTGGTAATTTATATCTACCTACTCAAACCTAGGTTCAAAAGCAACCGGCAAGTTCAATACGAGTTCAAGGTTAGCCATAATATCCTGAAGCTAACACAATTATTATTTAATACTAAGTCTGCATTGCATTATAAATTCTAGCATTGAATTAAGTTTCGTAAAATTTGTGTATTTGGCAAATCTTGTGATTCTGAGTCTAAATTTTCACGCTAATAAACAACATCCAAAGAATCGCCATAAATGTTTCTAAATTTTTATGAGTCATATATTAGTCTCGTCATACAGAAAGAGATATATGTTTCGGAGTTTTATGAGTGTATATTAAAAAGTGTCACAGGGTAGATGCATTATTGTCTAAACAACAGAAATTGTATATGCACATCCTCACTTCATTAGTGGTGTGAGATTTGAATCGCGTGTCGATTACATTAGCGAACGTGCCCTGACCAACAATACAGCCAGACGGCTACCGAAATTTAGGTTAGGCGCTTTTTTGCACGGCGCGGGCGCCGATGGAAGCGTGAGGTCGATGATTCCATCCCCCCTCCGCCCCTACACATGCCCCGCCAACCCCCACGACCAGTTCTTCCACAAGGTGCACCGCCCGCAACCGCTAACCCCACATACCACCTGCCAGACAGCGCAAGTATAACATATGTTGATAAAACTCATGATCGACAGGAAGCGCCTGGACTTGTATTTATTTTGTTCGGCAGCTTTGTTATATTCATAAATTTATTTTTCTTACTTTTGAGATATTTTGATGATAATAATAAATAAATAAATTTGTTAAAACTATGGCCGGACTAATAAAAACCTAGTCACTTAAATTAAAATATATTTAATTGATAGTTAAGTACTACCTACAAGTAGAACAAAGGTATTTTTCCAACTTAAGATTGTGTTATAAAACAATAGGTAAGTATGTAATTTATAATATATATATTTTTTAGATTAATTCAGGCACTTTGGCTTCCTCCACTTTTGAACCTCACGAACTATAGTTTAATTAAGAATAGAACTTTTATTTTTAAATATATATATTTTTTATTTATAAGTATTTGTATGATATGAAATTAAGTAAGTGAAATGAAAACACAATATGGTTTTTAGTTATTTGCCAATATCATTACATTCCTACCATTCCTATATTGAAAGAATCTAGTAAAATATTCGTGGTATATCGCGAAAGCTGAAAAACAAACCTTATAGCGTACAGGGCCGGCTACATTCTACAGGAAAGAGCTTTCAGCCCACAGACACAACAAGTACAAACGAATTGCAGGTGTGGCTAAGCTCCCACGCCGGAATAGCGACAGATGAATAAGCGGCAGTTAAGTTACAAACTTAACTGATATATAAAAGAATGATAACTAATTCAAAATTAAAATAATATTTTAATTGAACAGTTGAAAAAATATTCCATTAATGACTGTTTACTAAAACATTTTCTATGATGAATACCTACAGCGTTATAAATATTGAACCCTCCGCTTGTATAACACAATAGACGACACAACAGGAAACATGACAAAACATCAGTTTTGGTCAACCGCACAAATTAGTGCTACGCAGTAAGGATTTGAGGTGTCATATAACAATTCTATTTTTGTCTAGACAGAACGTAGACGAATTTTTAACAACACGGCTGTTTCAAGTAACCTTTGCATTGGTTATTTTTTTGTAACGTCATAATTACGTCATGGTAAATAAATGTTACTGCTTCAGTATTATTTAGATGAAGAGACATGAGAAAGACACACATGTTCTCGTTGGCTAAAAAATATGTTTAGTATACAAGAAAAAAGGTCTGCAAATAAACAAGGAATGTAAGCTTTGAACGGTTGGACTTTTTGAATTTGTCTAAAATCATATGAATTACGGTTAATATCAGTGTTGTAAATTGTTATATTTTGATCTTTAACGATTTGCTTATATTTAAATTATATATCTACGGGTTTGTTGTAGCTGTATGACGTGACAACTGTGCTTGGAATCACCAATTTCATTCAAAGCGTTAAAAGTTGCTTTTTATGACCATTAGGGACATGTCTGCCTATTTGCCAGCCTCGTTTCTAGACTATGACGAGTGACAGTGTCTAGACAGCGAATTCAGGAGGTCATTTGTTGGCTTTCACATATTTTCTCAAACAAAAAGGCTTTATTGCTACGTGATGTAATTTAGAATTAATAGACGGTATTCAATTGTATACCGTCGCTTATATCGCGATTACATTCCTACTTGCTATACCAACTGCTCGGAATTTTTGTAAGGCCCACTAGATATTACCGACATATTATCTTGGCCATTGCAGTTATTTTGTTGTTGTTAAAAATAAAATAATTTTCTGTAATATCTAAAATCTAAATATAATAAAAAAAAATATAAAATCTTAATTCAAATTTTTGACTGTCTTTTTGTAAGTGGTCTTGTTTATTAGAATATATTATTTTATTAGGTTGTTTACACTGTCTTTGTTGTAAGCAATAATATATTATATATCATTATGAGTGATTATTTCAAACAATTTGTATACAATAATGTACGAGAAGTATTATTGTGTCTCAAAGATGAATAAAAATATGTCTGGATGATGCCATGGTGCTGGTTTTACCAGGCAGTGTAGGGAAGGCAGAGCAAGGCCCAGCGGGGTTCGGTGTAAGCGGGAGGAGGGGTGTCTAGACAGGCCGCAGACGCACGGAGGCTGCGCCGTGTCTGGCTCGCACGCACACTAACAAACGGTGCATCGGCCGATTTCACCCGACACTTACATAGAAAACTTGCAGTGACCTCTACAAAGTAGCCTTTGAAAATTTTTACCTCAGTACCGGATTATGCATTTATGTTTTTAAGTGGAATTTTATTAGGCCTTGTATATGTAGCAGTAGCAATCAAGTTAGTTGAGTTTATTTGAAATAAATTTTATTAACGAAACAATAGTTGTTTAATTTCGTGAATCAACATTTTTATATATTCAATCATGTTTTCGATTCTCCTTATCGTTTTCTAAAAATGATTTATTGCAAAGATGGAATTCAAATATCATATAAGTTATAATTACCATTTACAAAATAAAGCTTTAATAAATTAATTACAAACTGGTAAAAATTTACAGCGTTGCATTTTACATGTTGATGAGTAAATTTACAAATAAAGGAAATAATGACGAACAAAGCGGCGGGTGCGATAGGAGCCCGCAGCGGGTCGTCGCACCGCACAGATAAACAACTGATTGTGTTATTGTCTACGCTCCAAGCACAGCACAAAATAAACAGATAAATTAGCAGTATAAATATTTTTCATTCAAAATTTTGTCAAATCAAACTTGTTTATTGAGAAAATAATATTTTTGTGTTACTATACTTCTTTGTTTATACGTCTCTATCTACGTTTTCCTTCGCCGTAGGTATGAATAAAGTATTGTTTTGATCACATCTATTCAAAGGTCTATTTTATTTTCTGCAAGACATTTAATTTAAATTCAGATGTAATTAATTTTGATCACGGCTATTTTACAATATGTACATACACAATTAAATAAAAACAGTCTATTTAGCCAAAGTCCGATGCAATACAATATTAAAAATGTATTCAAAATAGAATGCATATCGAGAAAGTATAACTCTTTATAGGCGTATTTTGAACTAAAGAAAAGCTAGAACAGCATCCTTCAAATAGTATGAAATTCGACACTATCGATCTGTTAAAACCCGAATTTAATGTATTCATATATGAAGTATATGGATAGTTTGCGAAAGTAACTAAAAGCTCTTGCTCAGGCCACTGACAGCATCACTATTATATTACAAGAAAAAAAACCTATATGTAATTAATAAGACTATATATATTCTTTTAGTTAAGAAATTGTAATTATAAATTTAATGCAATACAATGTTATTGCATTTTAATATTTTACATGTTACATATGTATTAAATATATATGATATGCGTTTATGTAAACTTCTTGTTTTGAATCATAGATAATACATACTTTGTTGCAGCACCATTATAGTGCTTATCTGTTTGAAATATTAATATCATTTTAAATAAAGCATAGTCTTTAATAGCAGAGTATTGACAGCTTGATGCCTTAGTCATATTTCCTTGAAAGATGATTTGTTATTCGCGTATATTTTAGTTTAAGTTTTAATCGTAAAATAAACGCTTCTTTACTTTACTTTAATTACATAGTTTAGAATAAAGAAGGCTTTTTATTTTAAATACTATATTAATAAGTACTCGAATATTTATATTTGTTTAATCTACTTTATCTGTTTGCCCTTTGGCAAAGACGGAGTGCGAATCCAAATCCTTCGAGTTTTCTCTCTTTTCTCTAACAGTACTCAGATGCCAGGCTTAGTATATTTATTTTTTAAAATAGTTTTATGCTCGGAAGTATGCATGTGTGGTGAGGGCCTTGAAGATTTATGCCGAAATAGCTAAAGAACTTCTTTTTAGGTATAATGTGTTGTACGAGTACTATGGGTTTATTGTTTGTTTGCTGTTACCACAGAGAATTCTAATGTATTACTGAGTATAAAATTGCCGATTTGTACAGAATTTTTTATAAACAACATTTTAATTACATTAAAATATTTACCATTTTTATGTATGCATTGCTGCCATCTAATAGAAAGGCCATTGATGCTATTGCGATAGAAGTCTGGTGATCTAGATAGGGCAAACTGTGTTAAATCATGTTGTACTGCGTCTTGGGCCCTCACTCCACGGTCAGGCAAGTACAGAAGCTGGCGAATGGTATAAAGATAAAATGGTAATCAGTTATGATGAAGCACCTTGATGTCTGGCGCTCCACGACTGCGTTTTTTAAGGCAGTTTCTGCCGCGCACCACCTCTTTGTGGAACCAACTGCCAGCGCAGGTATTCCCGAAAAGAGCGTTCCTCTTCCTTAAAGGCCAGCAACTCACTTGTAAGCCTCCTGGCGTTGCAGGTGTCCATGGGCGGCGGTTGGCACATCACTCGAAGTGACCCGCCTGCTCGTTTGCCTCCTCTCACATAAAAAAAAAGCAATAACGGTGAAGATCAATTCATGAGTCGGGCCTGTTCCACTGCTTGTTTTTCTATTATTGTTCGGCGCAGCAGACATCTGCCATTATTTCTTGATCAAATCGGAGAAAGATATACCAACAGTTAGTTAGTTAGTGACACCACCAAACAGTTAGTTTTATTGGCAAGCCTTGCTTAAGACACTGTTGTGGCATTTGACTTGAGGCTAGACATTGCATGATTGGTTTACCGTTATCGTAAAGAATCCACTTTAAAAGTGTCACAATTGGTGGTCACAAATCCAGGTCCAGTATTTATGAGGTATCCGTGTGTAATTTTTTTATTTGAGTGATTTGTTGCAAATGAGTCAATAGTGGGTTACGTGACGTTAAACCATACCGTACATTTTTAGGTAGTTTAACTCGATCGGCTTCCACCATCTTTTTCAATTAATTGGTGGCTCTGACCTCTGTGGGTCTTCCACTTTATTCGTTCTTCAAATCGAAGTTTCTATCACAAAAGCTATTAATCAGTCAGCAGCCTCCGCTTAAAAATATATTGTGAGCTTGAATTCGTAAACAAAAATGTTTATTGTCTACTCTCAATAAAAAAAATATTTATAAAAGAAGAATCTCAAATATAATATTTTTTAAAAGAAGAACCTCAAAAATCTCAAACAATGAAGGTTCTATATAAATTCGAACTATCGGAAAAAATAAACGGCTATTTCATACAAACCCCTATGATAAAGTTCTAGCGATATATTATAATAAAGTAAACATTAAATATTATTAAATTCTACTTTAGTTCAATATATTTATGGTACTTTTTTATTCTGTCCATTATTAAGACATCAACGCGTTATTTAATGTAATTTTGAAATATGTGTACTGTAAAGGCAATGCGGTTTTTTAAGTGCGATTAAATTACTTTAATAATGGCTTACACCTTGTATATCTGGTAAAAAAAATTGTAACTGTGTAACTAACCAGGTTAACATGTAATAGTTAAAACACTCGCCAAAAACACAATTACACTCCAGCATAATATATACCAGTATGTGGAATAAAAACTGTTAGAAAATAATGTAATTTTAAAAAAAAATCAGTACTTGGTTCTGCGTTCGAGCTTTTAGTTTGATTTAACAATCTTTTTGAAATCATATCACAAATATTAGTTAAGTAATTAATCTGTGGTTACATTAACCCAGCTAAGACATACCTGTCGGTTTATGACTACATATAAATTGTAAGTCTTTTATATATTTTGTGCATTGTTTAATTTTCTCCTTACTCAATTCGTGAAAAAATTGTATGTAAAGTATTACTATCTACTGTCTTGTTAATAATAGGTATATAAACTAAGTTATATATAAGTGATATATTAATAGGTATATATAAGCCAAATGTAATTGCGAACAGTGTCGGCGAACGGCTACGACGCGACGAGCAGCCAGCTAATGAAAATTTAAAGTAACCTGCACCGCCACTTCACTGGTAAGGAATCAAAGCACTAACGCATAGCGATTGCAGATTTAGCTATTACAACTCCATACTAATTTATTGAAGCGTGAAAAAAAATGAAATCTCGTCAATCAAGATAAGATAATTAACGCCACAATTTTGGCATTGCGCAATTAACAATAAATAAAAAAGGATGATTTAATTTAATTCAGATTGTTGTTAGTTGTTGATAACAATATTTTGATATTTTTAACTGCTTTGTCGAACGTTTAAAAGTAACTTTTAATTATTGTTCTCGATCTTTTAAAGAATGGCAGCTAGCTCCTCTTGCGTTACAACTATTTAACCTATTAACAAGACCTGATATAGGCTCTGGCTTTTTTTAATCTTCTTAGGTACAACCATTTAGTAAAGTCAATACAAACACTCTCTTCAGCATTGACCTTCAATACTATATTTTTTGAAAAAGCGTAATTCTAAAGAAAATCATATGAGTCAGACGTACCGCTTGTTTTTCACAAAATTTATCTGTTGTATACAGTTTAGTTAAGTATTTGTGGAGCTCATGTGGATCAAAATCAAGAATATCTTTATTCGTATAAGTAACTATGGTACACTTATGAACTTATGAACGGACTAGAAGTACTGGCAAGAAACTTTTATATCATTATATTTAAAGAAATATTTTTCTTTCATTAAGTTCGCTCTTGAATTACACCGAATGCAGTAAGTGAGCCTGAGGTGCATCGTGAGGGTTGGGGGCACTGGCCACATGCTGCAGCGGTGCACTGACCTGCAAGCAGAGCCATCTATAGATTATTGCAGCTTCGAGCCAGTTATTTCTGCTGCATTTTCAAGTAACTACTTGTATAAGTAGGAAAGTAGGAACATCTATACATGTTGTATAAAAATAATTGATACTGAATCTACAGCCTTTGTAAACTATCAGAAATTATTATCATTATAACCTTATTTAATTTATAAAGCTTTCTTTGTTTATAAGTGATTTATTATAATGTTGGTGTCTTTAAACTGTATTAATAATATTGTAAAACAAAAAAAACTAGAGTCACATTTACATAAAGCAATAAAAGCGACAACGGAGTAGGTTTTGCTTAGATTTCTGATAAGACCGCAAACAATTATTAAATATGTATTTCATTCTCCGCCTCTAAGGGGTTTTTGGACGTATGGTCAATCCCTTCATGATTATAGAGAAATATATTTGCTGAAGACATTTGTTGGAGACCAAAAAAAGAATTTACTTGTGAATTGACTAGATTTTATAGATTGAAAGCAGAGAGCCACCCAGCCACACACTTTATAGTAAGAGTTGAAGGCCTATTTACGTGACTATAGAAGATAGAAAGAACATAATAATCTTAAAAATGATAATTTTCCTTTCTTTTCCATTTACAATTAGATAGTTCATCAATTTATTCAAACATTTATTCTGCGTCCTAGATATTATATATAGAAGTGCAAGTACTTAACACGTACTAGATTTTCAACTAAGAGCGTTCCTCTTCCATATAGGCGGGCAACCCACTTGTAAGCATCCTGGCGTTGCAGGTGTCCATGGGCGGCGGCCACATCACTCGAAGTGACCCGCCTGCTCGTTTGCATCCTGTTACAAGGCCGGTATCGCTTAGTTATTATTATCAATACTTGTCTCGCTGGAATTGCCTAATTTCACGTGAACGTTCCGAGACATCTTATAGCGATATATTTTAATGAATGCATCCTGCATTCTCCGCTATATCCGCATTATTATAAAAGCATATAGATACATGTAAGTACAACAGTGTGAACGTAAAACAATACGTACAATACGCGCTAAAGAAAACGAACTATTATTTCTATTAGTAATCCAATGACAGTAGTCGCAATGTAGTATATTCGGTAAAAAAAAAATCACCACTCTCTAATAGCGGATTATGTTTCTATTGATGAATAGAAGAGTGTATTTTAGACTCTAGGCCGGTCGTTATGGTGAGTGTGACCTAGATATTATAGTGCTATAAAAATAAAATCATAACGTACTTCAGCATAAATGTGATAAATCCAATTTATAAAATATTAATGGGTGAAAACAGAAATGTTTGTTTTACAACATAAAGTTTTTAATTTTATAGGTTTTTGTCATTTTAAATTGTAAGAATGTAAATTACGTTTTTTATTCGACTTCGTTGGCTGTATCAAGACGTCATAGTGATTATTTAGTTTAAATAAAATATTGTGTAGTTTAAATTTAACATATTCCTTAATTTAATAGTAGATTATTTTATATATTACTTGAATACCATACAATACAATCCTATCACCTGATTATCACAATATACTATGAAATTTTTATATGCATAGGTAATATTTATACAGGTGGAGCTTCCCGACGTATGAGAGTTCAACGTAATGTCAAACACCTATCTATATCAGAAATAATTTTACATCTAAATATACACCGTGCATAAGAATTCACAACACAGCGCGCGAGACAGTGAGATAGCGCGACTCTGTTTTCTTGCCAATTGCTGTGACATTGTATCTATTGACACGGGCAGCGACTCGTTCCACGGCTATTTTCAATCTGTAAAGGGACACGTGTTTCGTCAAGCACATGTTGTAGCAAAGGTCCCTCTGATTCATAATGGACCCTCTTGAATGGTATCGCTCAGTGGATAGTGACGAGGGCAGCAGCCACGCTACGGCAGCAGACGTGCGAGGTACATATCGCCACACCGCCCGCCCGCAATTTCGCGTAAAATTGGCAACCCACGGCGGACGGGCGGGCGGGCGTCGGCGGCGGTGCGGAGCGTCGCTCCCGAAATAGTGTTCGGGTGCGGTCGGATGGAGTCGGGCCCGTCGCCGCAGTCGCCGTGTGGCCGCGCGCGCGCTCCCGCGTCGCGTCCCATCGCTCTATGTGCCGGGCCAACGTAGCGAGAGGAGAGTGAGCTGCGCGTCTCCACTGTGTGCGTATTTTGGTCGCGAGGAGGCCCCGGGCCGCGTAGGGCACGCTGCCCGCGCGCTGGCCGCCGTGCTCTGGTGGTGGTGTGTGGCGCTGCTGCGGCTGGCCGCGCTTTGCGCGCCTCCCCCCGGCCCGCCCTCTCCCGCCCGCGCCGCGGAAGATGCGCCCCAGGCGCCCGCCTGCTCGGCCTGCGAGAGCGCACCTCCCAATACCACCATTGTTACTACTACATTGCTGCCGCCTACGGCTCAAACACCTGCATATACCGGTAAGTATTTCTTGCCTTTACGAATTGCCCATCTGTACTAATATAACTAACTAGGGCGGGCTTATTTCTTAACTCAACCTTTGACAGTTGAGTATTTGGCGACTACTTCAACAAATAATAGGTTAACAAGAATCATACAAGAAGATTTAAACTATTTTTGATTTTTTCTACCAAACGTCAAGTGTAGGTTACGCCATTAAACACTCAAATAATGTCCACACTGTACAATACAATGTATTGATGTCAACAAGCACCTTAAGTTAAGATATTTAATTGTAGACTTATAAAATTAAAGTCAATTTAAGCTTTATAATGGACACAGAATGTTTCACAATTAACTCACCGGAAATAAAATATGTTACTTATTAAATCGCAGACATATTTTTCTTTTGATTTTGCTCATCTAACTAATGCAGAAACTACATATAGTTTACATTGTTTTGAAACATATGGTCTTATTCAATTTCAATCAAAATAAATGCAATATGTATTCTAGAGCACAAGAAAAACATTCGTTTGCAGTAAGTACTTTCTCACGCATAACATGTTAATGTAATATTGAAAAGTGAAATTCAAAAATATAATGTATTATAACTGTACTAGAGACAATACAATACATAGAATACTGGAATCCCTCAAAAAACAATGAAATGGTATTATAAAACCACGTTTTAATAAAATACGAAACTTATCGAAACATTTGGGAAGGGTAGACTATATTATGGTCTTGGGATTACGACTATGAGAGTAATCTATACATATGGCTCCACGTATTATAACAATGTATGACAAGATTTCGCGTGTATTCTTTGAGATAACTGAAACAAAAGAACTTTGCACGACTACTGCTAGGGCCACGCACTTATTCAGTTTATCACTATGTTATTTCATTTGTTAATCTCAACAGAAAGTGATTATATATAAATAGTATATCACTTAGGTCACAGTAACTATTACGCGGCGATAACTTAAGAATGATAAGAAGGTTGATAACTAACAATAATATAGAATGTTCTTCTTGATGAATACAGTTCTCACAAAGAATTTACCAAATTAGATGTGCGTAATTGGGATAAATGGTCTCGGAATTTTAAGTGTATGGCTAATTTATATAATAAATATTATATTGTGAAGAAGGCAGACGTAGATTTCTTAATTTCATACTTAATTAACAATTATAAGGAGATTTGTGTAGAAAGATCAATTAATGATATGCTGTTTCTAGTAAAAATAATAAACTTGGGAAGAATTTAGTATCACCAGATTTTAATCTACAAATAAATGCTTTTTTTGTACGAATTCATTGTCCGAATTTCACGAAATAAGGACAATGAATCCCTATAGGGTCGGTCGGTGAGTTTGGCTCATTTTAGAAGTCTCCCTGAAGCTCGAAGGGTAGCGGGGAGAGGTTTGTTATGGCGGCGGTAGGAAGCACCCAGTGGCACGTGTAAGAGCGGCCTTGAGACAGGAGGTCGTCAACCGCGGCGCGCCGATTTCGTAGACGCAACCCGACACAGCCCGCGGCGCCTGCGGACTGCGAACTCCCGACCCACAGCCTAACGAGTAAAGTCAGCCGGCACTCCCCTTACCTCGCACAAAAACCTCCCAAAATTTGATCACAACTGATATTTTAATCGATAGGCTTTGTTTTGCTTAACACTGATGTTTACACGCCGCCTTTTAGACAGGTGTTCTTTTCTTTGGTTTAAATAAAAAATTAAACCCCTGAAAACTGTAAAAATATGAATCAGTTTAACTGCAGTACTTTAAATACTTACGAATCTGTGCCGTGCCGAAAAGTCATGAAAGAATGATTCGGTTAAACCCGTAATTAGTTTTCTTGTTTTATAATGTATAGTTGACACTCGAAACTCAAATAAGGACTTAACCATTTAATTATAAAGACAGTAAACGTACCTATACAGCATTACATGCTTATATGATAAAGTGACAAAGGATGAGAGTAAGAAATCTAAGAGGAGGGGGAAGTAGGTCGCGAGGACAACGCCCCAGCTCGGCCTTTAACAAGCAGTATCGCTTTTCTACCCCCTGTGTCGAATCTTTAACAGAAACCTTATAATATCTTTAAGGATATTTACATTATTATTTCTGAGAATGACAATGTGTATTGTATCAAATAGTAGAATGACAAATAATGTCATGTTCTTTTAAGAGAATTCAGAAAGCGATTTTGATTAAATAACACAAAAATTACGAAATATCGAAACAGTGACACAAACAGAGACAAACAGTTTTAATTTTTCAAGTAGAAGTGATGGTTGAACTAACTAATAATTAAAACTATGCAAAGTTTTGTTATGTATATGTAGTACTAAACTATAATTTGTATTTACGTTTAGTTTATTTCTGAAAACTTATGAGTAGGATATTCGGTGACAGCATTCTATTATCATTTAAATTTATCAACAAAGGTACACCAAATACACCCACCCTTCGAAGAATATCTGCTGAACAATATGAGAAGCACAACAATACGAAATATTTTGTTTGTTTCGTGAGCGTTTCTTTAAGTGCTAAACTCTAATTCAAAACGTGTGTTATCTCGAAACATTTTAAAGAGCTGCTTTGTTAGCGAACAGTGCCTACGTCGTCTTACAATGTCGAGTTAGATTTGAAAGTTTAATAGACAAGTTTTATTTAATTATAGACAACTATTTTATAAATAATTTTTCGAAAAAATAGACAGACCGAACTTCTTATTCAGTGGATTAAGTCAATTTAGTTTGACGTACTACGAAAGAAGCAATTGATAAATTTACATGCGATTTACCTAATTCTAAGTACGTTTAAAAAAATATTTAATGATATTACCACTTGAGTATTACTGGGGATCTTTCTGTACACAATAACAAGGTGTTGTGGATAGTGAAACGGGTACTCGAACGACTTACACCGCGAACCCGTCAGCGTACAAGCCAGAAATAAACCGCGAAACACGACGAAAACAATTGAAACCGAGCTTGCGCCCTCATGTAGGCGCAAAAATTACACGAAAACATCTTATAAATACAAAAACTGCCACTGGTCTATACTCTTAAAAGAAAACATCTATCTTTGCAGAAGCAATCACCTTAACTAAATAAGTTATTATATTGTTCTTCATCGTTCATCGTATGATCTTAAGTAATATCGTGCAGGATGATGGTACGATATTATAGTTTTTAACCAAATAAAATAACACAGAACTCTTGTGAAACCGCGGATCCTAGTTCTAGGGTTATTCATTAACTAACATTCAAAAGATAAAACAGAAGGTAAACGTATATAGTTACGAGAGTCAGTGCCTTGCTCACAGCAATCTATTTTAGGCAATTATGTAGATATTTTTACAGGATTATGAGTTATCTTATGACTTACATATTATGACTTATCATGAAATGCCAGTTGAAAAATTATAATTTTCACAATAGTGGTTTTGTATGTTTATGTTTTAAAACGGGCCTGCATGTTTTCCAGTACATTTATTAAAAAAACCATGTTAGAAGTTTTCAACGCCGTTTAAGTCTCTACCTATAATTACTTAACTCTTTAAACTACCTTAAGGTTATTAAGATTGGCCGTCATATTCAAACATCTCTTAAGTATGCGACGTGTGTTCATAACAATGTAGTCGGTTGTCGTCGTATGTGTAGGATCTCGTTGCGCGAACGCTGCCATTGGAAATAAACGCAGTTATTCTTACATTTACCCGCCCCCTATTACGAACGACGATCGAAATACAAACAATTATATATATACTACCTATAGTATGGGATAAAAATTTACAAACAATAATAGATGGCATGAATTATGAAATTGTGTTAAATATGAATTACAAATCTGCAGTTTTATCTTATTATTATTAATGTTGAGATTTACAATTTGAAAAGTATATGCCATTTGCGAATAACTATTGAATACAAATGATGTCAAATATTTGAAAAATTTAATGTTTTTTTTAAATAAATTGTATTTATCCTGTATAATCATACGTATGTGTCTGTGAAGGGATTACCCCAACAGCTGTGACCTCCTATGTCTAGAGTTTAAAATGATGATATTTATATGGCATTTTACAACACTTTTGTAAGACATTATTGACTTACAGTCTTTGTAAATAAGCTAAAGATAAAGCTAATATCTTGTGATTCGATACCATCGGTGGTGATATTTCATTGTTTTTAATACAATCAAAAATTGAATAAAAAAATAACTGACAGTAACAATTTTCCGGTATGTTTGTGAGGTACCTACGAGAATTTCTAGAGCTGCCACAGCGCGCGGTTCCATGTTACTTATTTATAGCAAGCCTAGCAAGCGTACATCGGCAGCACTCGACGTTGACAAACAACCCTAATATTAACATCATCTACCACACACTCCAGCTATAGGTAGTTCGAAAATTGTATCTTAAAGCAGTCAAAAACACAAACAAGCACAAAGCATTTTCAGAGTCATCATACCACAGAGCACACAACAGAGCATATAATGTTTTTTTTTATTTCATGTTCTGTGCAATAAACAATGCAGCTGTTACGTCATATAACATATGTATAGCCTTACAAAAACCTACTACGCATCCAGTAAGTGATATCTGTGAGCTTAGCACATTAATATCTTTTGGCGCATAAAACTAGCCTATTGCAAGGTGAGATTTGCGTCTAGACCTCAATCTGGAGTCTCAAATGACTAACAATCGAATCATAAATATATTTAAATTATTTTTCATTGTTGAAAACTTTCGTTACGAATCGTTGCTAGTTTTATAAACAAGCGAAAGATACTGTCAGTGTTGTCTGGTATACCATTTCAGTTATTATTTTATGTATTTGAATTATCCAATCAAAATAGAGTTCTATAGATGTATATACATATAAACAAAGGATAAACTACGTTACGAAGTTAAACGAGCGACAAAAGGTATACAAAGTAATGTAGGAGTTGTTCAAATTATAGAATAAAGTTTTGTATTACAAATAATGTATACGGCGGTGTCTTCACGTCGTTGTACTATTTCGAGGACACGAGAGCAAATATAGGCTACAACATTATCATAGAGACTACCTCTATGAAGGAAAGTCACATTAAAATTTTCATTTGAAAATTCTAATCCCTTAACGTTTTAAACCTGAAAAATGCAACATTAATTTTGTTTATAAACATTTATATTTGTATATATCTGCTATCTGATTCTTTCGATTTCTCCTGCGTACAGTTAGCATAAATAAAACTTAACAACTTACAAAAACTAAAATAATCATATATCGCGTGGTATCGTAAGTCACTTTTGTTTGTTACCTTATATAGCTCACAAACTTTAGATAGTAACATTTGACCGATTTGTATAAAATTACCGGTCCAAACTTATTTGAACTGATTAGATACATGAAGAGGGTATAAATGTAGTTCCTTAATTACTTCCTTATTCCTTATTCTTAATACATCTATTTATTTTCAATTAGGTAACGGTAGCAGCACCCCTAAGCTCATTCGTGTGTCGATTTTTGCTTTATTTGGTCGTGTTTTATAAAAAAATCGCTTTTGATTTTTTCTTTTCAGTTTTAGCGAATACAACCCTAAATTTGATTATATAATACGTTTGAATTACGTGAACATTATGAGTACTGTCATGCCATGTTTTTATACCACGTCCGATCCAGCTGCCTTAATACACTAATTTTAATAAGTCTTCCATATTATGAAATGTTTTGATTTTTTGAAAGGTGCTTGCTTATTTGTCGGTTAACATTATTCATACTTAACCACAAGGACGGACAGGCAGTAGGCAGGTCGTATCACAACTGCCTACGCTCACCTTCATAATTACACTCCGTCTAGACATCGCAGAGATTCTCCCCTCACACCCTCTGACCATCCCGTATCATCTTTTAATAAAGGGAACACCGCGAATATTTTATTAAATTGTTTTCAGCCGCCCGCCAAGTAGCTATTCGCCCAGAAACTATTCACAACGATGACGCATTGCTTGCCTTTAAAAATATGTATGTTAGCGTCATCTAAATAAGGAGGGCTAAATCCTAAATCAAAATATTTTGAATAGATTTAAAAATATGAATGATCGAATGAAAAAACTTCATGTTTGTCAAAGACAAGTAGACAAATTATTAAAATCTAAACATGTGTAAGGATCTTGTCCTTCGATCGTGAGTTATATTAATTGTTACAAATCAGATCATTGATAAGTTAAAATATCAATGGTAACAATATAACGTAACATAACAACGTAAATGCATAGACAACAGACACCGGACACGGTGAAGTGTAACATTTTGTCTATTATAAACCATCAACGTAAAGAATATTTATACCTGAAGGGAAAGCTATGAGCATTGAGCATCATGAGCAAGATCACCACGTGGTCAGGTATAGCCAGCTGGAGAAGTTATTTTGGTGATCGGTGGCAGGCCCCGGCAGACCGACACCAGACGTTGCCGCCGCCCCCGCACTCTTCTAACCACTAAAAATAACCGCGCTGTGCATTCTTGGGCGAACAATGTCGAATTTTTGTTAAGTATGTGCGTCCGTGTTGTGAGTGGCGACCCTTGACCGCTCTGCTTTACTTACATCTAGGTCAACTGAAATGTACTTGCTCGCGTTTGAAAGAGCGGGGGAAATAAAACTCGTCCTTTCAGTTATGCTAGTCTCGAAATATATATAGCTTTATTTTTTACAATGTGTATACATTAAAAAACATATAATACATCCATTTAATTCATTATGTCAGTTTTGTTGACAAACTATCGTGAAATCCAAGCCATTGCAGGTTCGCGTATTGAAAATTCTACAAAACCATTACGTAAAAATAGAATGCCTTCACATGTCAATTGTATAATATCTGCATACTTCGCAGACGAATCGACTTGAGAACCCCGCAGAAGAAAATATAAATATTTTATTAGTTACCTAGTTCGCGTAACAATAACCAAATTTGATAATTGATTTCAGCTTGCTTTAAAACCACTATTATACTGTAATACTGAACGTTAACGGAATATTACCAGAATCTTACCTGGATATTATCTTACCGGAATATTACCTGGTAATATCTAAAAAGTCACCTTGATTATCGACGCCATGGTCAGTTATTCTTTCTCGAATATGAAATATATGAAACCTAGTTATACAGGGATGTTAGTGTTATACGGATAACATTTATATTTCCTGGTATTATCCTATGAAATCTTAAAATCAAAAGTCATGTCTTATAAATTGATCAACATCAATGCTCCATTAAAACGAAACTTTAATTTCAAGAAACATATGTTATCTTTAAAGAAATCTATAAAGAACAACCATTATTTTACGAGATTCATACGTGTCAATGGAGGAAAGGACTAGAACATTCCAAATAGTCGTATTTTAATTAACTTGGGTGTACAGGGAGAAATATAATAAAATTAATTATTTTACTTCTAGCGATACAAATCTCATAAAAAGAAGAAATTATACTGGCATGTCAATGTCGAATTACTGTTATTATATTTGAGTAAATATTAATTTTTGGTGTAGAATTTGTTTTTTAATCCTTTTCCACCGAGACGAACACATTGTACGCGATCTATAATTGCCAAGGTTTTGCCTTTATAAAAGATTTCTTTATGTCTGTGAATGATAAAAATATTTTTATTAAATATTAATGAGATGAAATCACAAAACGGTAGCGATAAAAGGGGACATTTTCCACTACTACAATTACGACTATACTGGGATTAGTACTTTAATATTAAGACATTCGGTAATGTCATTTTGATTTTTAGTTATAAAATGTAACAAGTATTTCGATAACCCTATTCTACAATTATAGAAACACGTGGACTCACTCTTCCTTTAGCCGTCACCTCCCAGAGGTCGTTTCAGTTTAATAGTACCTACACGTGTAATCCTATTTGTATTGTAGCAAAAGTATGCGCGTTATTTGAATAAAAATACAATTGTTGGTGAATTCACGCAACTGATAGAGTCCCTCCCGATCGAGTTCAAATATCTTATAAGTTTTGCGTATTTTTAATTTCCCTTCAATGTCTGGCAAAAGTATTTCACTTAAATATTGTTAAAACAGAAACTATATTGATACATATCTGAGTTCTGTTATATTCAATGGCAACTACTCGCAACGAACTATCTCCTTGTACGTTAGGTAATATTGTATAAGATACGGGTAAGTATCACGGACATCCGGGTTATTTGACTATATAATATACTACTAATAATAGAGCTATTCCCTGCGTGACTTCATTCGCGTTTAAGCAGAAAGTATAATGAGCGTAGATACGATGAGAAGCGACTTTGCTTTTATTTATAAAGTTTTTTACACGCTTAATTATTTAAAGAATAAAATACATTATATAATACAAAGTACATATAAACAATTCGTGATGGCAGACATACTGTGTAAAGATTGCGTGATTTTTTCTGTTAATTCCAGGGTGGTGGTGGGCTGGCGCATGCATCGGCGGCGCAGTGTTGCTGTGCACCGCGGGTGTGCTGGCACATCCACTGCTGCGCCGGCGTCTCGCTGGAACCACACCTACCACAGCCAACCCCGTAAGAGACACTACTATATATGTACAATAAAATAACAAACAGTGGCGCTAGATCATATTCATTTAAACCAACATTAAATCTGTACTTGATAATAATATAAAGTGAAGAGTTAAAATTTTATACGAGCGAAATGCGAATGAAAAATCTTGCAAAAGCGAGATAGAGTATATTCTTTTAAGTAATTCCGTCGTGTGCGCTGCGTGAACGGTGAAAGTTATGGTAGAACTCCTGACGATTAAAATTTATAATATAATATAATAGGCCTATCTTTTAAAGGTGACATGATTAAATTTTATTTTAAAATGGTTCAATGAAATTGTAAACAATAAAAGTATCTCACAAAAGTCATACATTTTGATGCTATGACATCATAAAATAATAATAAATAAGTATCTATTATCTTCAAAGATCACAATTATACAGACACTGCTTGCCAGAACTCTTCAGGATATTCTTCTATTCATTGGTACCCAAACAATAATTTAGTAAATACAAATTATACATTACTACAGAGTTGGTAAATATTGTATGTACCTGTGTTTTATCTGTAAAATTCGTGAGTTAAATAAATTTAACGAATTTTTATTTTAAAGAAATGTTGATAGCCTGTATGGTATTTATGACAAACCGTGTTAACACGGTTTTATACCATTAACTTAGGTTATATGTGTATATAAATGCTAAAATGTAGCCAAGAACACTCCCTTCTGAACGTCAAGATTCGGATCTAATGATAATGTCAAAAAAGATGAGGGTTTATGTGCATAAATAAAGGCGAGTAAAGCCACCGGTAATATCTAGTACAATATACAATTTTTCTTTAATTTATTAAATATTCACTCTCATAAGGAGAGAGTTATACTTATATAAATAACTGGATTATAAAAGGATTATTCTAATTCAGCAGTTCTTTTTTCTACATTAACGTTAGGGACGACAACGATAACGTTGGTAATCAAAAAATATTACATTTCTTTAATACAGGCTTTACTTTTAAAAGAAAGCTTTCAATTACCCACAACCAGTTTTTTGCTAGCCAGGCTAAGTGACACTTGACTTTTTTACAACATCGCGATCAGACTGCTGATTTACAGAATTAAATGATTATTTTAATTTTAAAGGTGCCTATTAATTTTATTATTAAATGTTTATTGATTAAAACAGAAAAGCGGGAAAACCCGATCACGTAGTCGTAAAAGATATAAACAGATTTCAATTTATATTTTTAAAACTTTTTGATGCCTCATTGCTGTATTTTCAGTGATTACGGTACATGCCCTCGTAGTAATTTAATAATATATAAGACTGTCTACAGGTTTAATAATTCATCTCACTCTTTTTAACAGACAGAAATAATCCGAAGGAAAGGGTTTCAATTCCACACGTATTTTGTACAAACTGAAATTAGATTTTAGAGTAAACCGCAGGTATTTTTAATTATATCTTCGGTTTTTGTTTGTTACGTTTAATTCTTAACTCTCGAGAACAGCTCAATCATTGAGCAATGCCAACCGTCTCGTCTCACCAGCCGACAAAACGCGTCATCGCTTACTATTACATTATTATAGGTGCGCATACATAAACGCGCCGGTAGCAATCGAGCTTGATTCACTCGTGTGCTACCCCATATGTACACATATGCTACACTACTGTCGTCTAGTGCCACGCACACAAGTAAATACGCCGTATCATCTCGGCTTCCAATTGAGCACACTGCTACAAGTAGACGGCGTGTGCGTATAAAGGTGCTCGTAAAGACGAGGTTGGTGCGGATGTGTGCGGCGACATCGGGGCAGCCGGTGCACCCGCGTCGCCCGCCCGTTGGCCCCGCTACGCGACTGCGAACACCGCGCCGCGCCGCGGTCGCGTCCGCGTCATTGAACAACAAGACTCGCTCGATGGCAGCCGTATTACTGCCAATATGAAAAAAAGAGTTCATAGAAACTCTGTTCCAAAATTCGCGATAGTGCATATTATATGTTATCTTTGTTTTACAAATTATTTATTTTTATAGTGTTATTACATTCAAAGACGATATTTTATTTATTAGTGAATGTTAGTTAATTATTGTAAAAGTGCTTTAAGGGTGTTGTAATCTCCGTGTATTGCCCTGTGATTGTTTTGTTTAAATTATTCTAAGGTATTACAAAATAAATTGTAATGTGTGTGGTGGTGTTGCAACCAGCGAGCAAGTTAAACATGATAGTGTAATCGATTCGTTTACAAGTGACTGCGAGGGTCATAGAAGTCGTAACATACAGTCCTGCCATCGATAGAAAACACGGCATTGTGGACAGCACTGACTCAAATAGTAAGTTATTACCACGTAACCTATACAATCAGTGTTTTTAAAATCATGTTTGTTGGTGGCGATGCACGTATTGTGTAAACAAAGTCAATTTTATCTAAGTACAAGTAATCAAAATGTATTTAAAATCATTAAAAGAATAAAGAATCAAGAAAGCAAAGATAGAATAATGTTTGTAGTGTAGCGAGTGAGGCCCGAGTCCTCAGTCCGGTCGCAGTGGAACGGCCGCGAGACGGCGGGAGCGTGCCAAGTGATAAGAGCCGCGGCGATAGCGACGTCACGCCCAGACGTTGTTTGTGTGAATTTAAATAAATTTTCATGACAGACAGTTCCGTAATCACCTCTTGCGATAGTCGTGACATGCCAACTCGATAATATCTGCTATATTAAAATTTTTAAATAATATATCTTTTGTTTTTAATATTTATATCTCTTGCACAAACAATACACCTTTTTTGACATTTATCGATATGTGTCAACGGAATGTTTACTTGTCACTAGGATAAAAGCCAATAAACAACGTTACAGTCAACACATACCTACGTCTTTCTAGCCATGACGGACTTAACGTTTTCGACGTCTAGAGTGAAAAAAAAGTGTAAATGAACACTGCAGTAACTCTTTTTAGTAATTTACGTTAGTAATTTGCTTTTAGGCCATTTAACTAAGAACGCCTTGTCTAGGACTTTTTTAATTTTAAATTCATCATTTGCCTAGCAAAATTATGAAATTCATATTATTATTAATATAGTGTACCTACTGTTAATTGTTTCGTATTTATTACTTTTTTATAATATATTAATATAATAGCTCAGTGTTATTGTACACCAAAACAAAGCGTAAAGATGTACACGGTTACGTGAAATATAGCTTTACAAGTCAGCAGTACAAACACATTATTGTCGTTCAAAACACTTATGTTAAAAAAATAATCGACATTGGCTTAAAATGTATGCAGTGACGCACTTAAAGTTGTTTATTTATACTATAGATATTTTATTGTAGAATAATAATAAGCTCAAATATATGTAATACAATCAATAGCACACACGTAATAAATTTTTTTTAATAAAAATTCAAATAGGCAATTTATAATGGCACAAACCTCGCTTATAATATAAATGCAAAAGTTACCGTCTCTGCGCAATCATTTGGCAGAGGCTAGAGTTTAACAAACTGAATAAAAAGGATTTAAGGAGTTGAAGCAGGCTTTTAAGAAATCCAGTTGATAACCGTTAAAATATATAGGTACTTTTGGAAAAAATGAACTTTTAGCTTCTTAAATAGAGGACAGATGTTTGAGGACACGTTTAAATACGTGGTAGGTCTTGTTTCTTGTATTTGAGCATAAAATATAGCTCAAATTGCTTGCAAATGCTTCATGCTCTCATGCTAGTCTCACTAGGTATCACCAGTTTCTCATATAATAGATTGAATCAGTTGTTTTGTCATACGTCAAGGAAAGAAGATACCTAGACTATGAAGCTATATACAGATAACTCTTTGAATGTAATTCTACTAAGTCTCATAAATAAAGGGCGTGTATATTAATTACCTACAGATTGTGCTCCAAAATTATTTATAGTAAAATATTTAATTCTGCTATTTTACTTTAAATAATTAAATTACTTTGTGTATGAAATATTTATTAATTGGTTATCGTATATCATCGTTAATAACAATAAAATTGCATTGACGGTCCTATTCTGGGCATATAATGGTCATTTGAAAATCACGAAATCTTTGGAGGTCTATAAAATCCGTTTCATTGATGCCTGTTATTTTACAGAGTTAGTTTGGCTTGTTGAAAAACAACGCAACTTGACACCTCTAGCCACACGGTTCATCCATCATTTAACATAACAAACAATTAACAATTACCAATAATAATAAAAAAAAGTGGTATAGAGCAACTTCAACCAAAATCATAATAATTATTAAGATCCAACAACGAACTTTTAAAAATCGCTAAAAGCATCTGGTCATCCCTGAGGGCTGCATAACAATAAATATTATATTAATTATTCAACAAATAAATTAAATGTATCTTTAGACTTATACAGTATAATAAAGTGAACGGTGATGTTTGTAATTTCCTCCTCTCCGCAAATTTTTAAGTGACTATCATATAACAACCATAATAGGCCCAAAATTCTAATAATAGGTTTGAAGGTCTATTAACTATTTTTCAGAAAGATATATCTTTTATCCAAGACTATCCCTAAAAAATATAATCCCGATCTGCCTTTTCAAAGTCTCAGAATTGACCCGACAATGGACAGAACTGTTATTTTATTATTATTTTTGTAAAACTCAAAATATCTTTATTCAAGTAGGTCCTTTATAAAGACACTTTTGACTCGTCAATCTTTACACTACCACCGCTTCGGAAGGCAGTTATCTACCGAGGAGAACCGGGCAGCATTATAACATATTTCTATACTATATTTATAATCAGTATGTAAAGCATATTCCTTAAATATTGTTTTAATATGAGGCATAAGTTTAAGACTACATAGGACCACATAAGTGAGAGCAGTGTGTTGTGATTTACAGATGCTCTCGGTACAAGTGCCGGGGTGCGCGGGCATGGAGCGGTTGGGCGCGCCGGGGGGGACGCGTCTTCGACACGAACTCAGGCACCATCATTCCTCATTGTAAGTATACAGTGGTTATGTAGTTAGAAATCACCCCTAACATCGTGTTAGTTCTTAAAGACTTCAAATGTTTAATATACTTGGTGTAATCTATAACCTTTATTTTATCGTATTATAGAGGAATTAAAATTGATAATTACCATTGTATTAAATTAACTTGTGTAAACTTAACAATTAATACAATGTATATGTGTCTTCAAAATCACAGTTGGCCTCAATGATTATTACCGCATGTCAAAAGTAATCACAGCAAATAATAAAAGTAACTACATATTGCATAATGACGCAAACATATTTTGATCAATCCTTGAATACCTGAAAAACTTATCGTTACAGAACAGTTTGACATTCCACAAGCATCGTGGTCTTGCTTTATAGTCAACACAATAGTACAATATTGACTGAGGCATCACGATCAAATGAGTCATTGAATGGCCACTCCAAACAGATCAATCCCCTTGATCTTCATCCCCCAATGCCGAAAACAAAAGTGCACACCGATTAACAAACCCCCTTTCAAACGATTAACTTAACCCTCTTTCAACGTTCATTGAAACAAAAGAAATACGTTCATAAACTATATAGATCATGATATTTTTACTCATATTATTATGAGTCTAAAAGATATTTATAATCGTCAATTATGTAAGAATTATATTTTTTTTAACAAGACGAAATTTAATACCGTTATATCTCTCTTAAGTACTCTAGAATGCTTGAAAACCCCACTGATGTACTGATAATAATATCTTCGTATAGTCTTTATTTAACCTTTTAACAGTAAACCGTTAATTAAACATATGATATTTATTTGTTAACTTTTTAACCTACATCTTTCTGTAGAATTGACAATAAACATTTAAAATTACAAGATAACATATAGTTTAAGAAATACTGAAATATATAATTTAAAATGATTTGTTTTATGGTACAATATTTGTGTACATGTATGTCGTTTAGAATAAAAGAGTTAAAATTCTAAATTTTAACTAACCGTTACTACAAATTCATCTTTCTTCCATTTCTTGTGTTTAAGTACCTTGTTAAAATACCTACACATCTTTTATGTTAAAATTTATTTTGTTTCGTATCATGCACCAATATAGACAATGTAATGAATTATACAAATTGCATCAAAACAAGAATTTCCTCAAATTTAAATTCGTATTAAAAGGCGAACAAAATTTAATCTTGATTTGCAGCTGTTAAAACAACATCGAGTCGTAAATAACATACGTGCCTAAAATAAAATAAGTACTGTTCAAATCAATATATCAATACTAATACGTAAGCCATCATAACATCAGTATCATATTCGGTTTCACAAGAGGTATCTTACAGAAATACGAGACTAAATTTTCGTGTCACAAATAATATAGTTTTGTAATGTAAACAACGCCATCTATTAATAAATTAAGGTCCGGGCTCGTAAATGAAATCTGGTCTTGATCTTTTAAAACATCTTGAATAGCCGATATTTAGGTCTGTATTCTAATATATCTATTTTTTTTAAATATACTGATTGAATCTATGAATAAGCATTAGCCCTAGTTGATAAACAACATGACTAAAAACAAACGCGATTAATATTATTGAAGGGACGGCCGACGAAACATTTTATATCATAAACATTACACGTGTTACTCGTACTAGACAAGAAATCAATACAGTCGCATTCCACACCTAATAAGTCAATGGAATAACGCATATATCTCAGTGAAACTATATAACAATCTAGTGACAAGCAACCAAGATTCCAATATTATTCGTCATAATCAATTTCATATCCGGCTTGCAGGGAATGGGAGAAACAGCAGAGGTTGCAGGCGATGGTTGGTCGTTTGCAGGAGATGGTGGAGCAAGAGACGCGCGCGAGGTCTGCCGCTGCAGCGGAACGTCTCGGCCTGCCTCCCAGCATACAGCTGCCGGACGGCGAGTACGGCCAGGACGCACACCTACAATTACGAGTCCCTTATCAGGTCCGTAAGTACATTTACTATTATAGTTATCGATTTTTTATTTATTTATAATAGATAACAGCCAGTTGACAAATTCGACAGATACATACATAATAGATACCTCTATAAAAAGCAGCAAAAAATAATTAGTATAAAAAAAAAAGAAAACAACACACATATCTGATAGATTACAATTAATGACCTTTTTCGGCGAATGTAGTGTTTTTCTTTCAATTTAACTTAATAAGTACTATAATATTGTATGGTGGATATTGGAATTACCTTTGTATATGATAGTTTTTTATCGACGTAAATTCTTGTCTTTAAACCCCCTAATTTTATGAACTAATACGTTCGATTTTTATAAAGTTTCTTTATTATTTTTAACCCTAAGTATCAGCACTAATTGGTTCACTTCAATACTAATCTTATCGTCCACTAATAGAACATAATTTTAAGTAAAAAACAATATGTTGCCGGAATTGCATATTGAATTTAGATAGTCTCAGTTTAAACATAACAGTTAAAAAGTTCGACAGTTGCTGACATTTCTTTGTTTCTAGAAAAAAATATTTGAGTTTATTACAATATAATCGAAAATATAACATTGAAAAATCCAGACGATAGGCATTCAGACATTGATATGATATCTCTGTTCGGATATCTAAGACTAGATAAAATCAATAAAGATTAATACTTGAAGTTTTTACGATATGCATGCAGTTGTTCATCTAATTAAGTTTGATTTGTGGTGTTCCAGCAAGCCGAGCTGACCAGAAGCAGCTTCCAGCCGCCGCCGAACAAATGCGTGAGCGACGTGCCAGAGTGGGCGGTAGGCACAGCGGAGCCGGCGGGCGGGCGGCGCGGTGCGGGCAAGAAGGACGGGCTGCTACAGAAAGCTACGCGTTGGTGGGTGCGCATGGGCGCGCGGCCATCGTCGTTGCTGCCGTCGGCCGCTCCGCCGCCATGCGTGATGGTGCCGCGACGCTCCGCGCCGTCGCCGCCGCCCGACGCGTGACGTCGCCGCACCTGCGCATCTCTCTACCATATCACGCTTACATTCCATTATCGGGACGACCAGACTCGCCGGCGGGCGCTCGCGTCCCGGAGTATTATAGACTTGCTAATTTATTTATTTGGGGGCGGCGCCGGCCCGGCCGACGGAGTCCCGCGGCGCCGACGGAGACGACGCCGGGAGAGCGACTAGTCTTCGTACTTTAATCGGTTAGACGTAGGGTGATTGTTTCTGTTGAAATTTTATGAAACGACGAGGTTTCACCGCCCGCCGTTCGTGGTGTGTGGCGTAACGTGAAGTGTGCGTCCGTGTTCCTCGCGCTGTCTTTAAGTTTTGTAAAAACTAAGACTGAAATATAATAAAAATATAACACTTTAAAGTCTACATTAAATGATAATATTATGTTGTCTTAGATAAAATTAATTCAAATAGAAACAATTAAAATTATATAATATTTAATGAATCTTTGAAATGTAACCTTTGATGATATAGTATATTGTGAAGGTCAGTCAAATGTAAGCTAATCGTCTTGCAATGTACAGTAACGCGTATAAGTAACCTATGTTTATTTCTATCCAGCAGCTAAACTCTGTTTAAACAACTTTTATATTTATTTGTAACAATAATGATGTATAAAATTATAATGCATATCAGTACAGTAACGGCAAGGAATATTACTTTACAAAGCATAGTCGACTATTTTATTGTAAATATTTTGTCTTATTTAATACTAGAATAATGGTGACCGACGTCACACAATGGCGGTCGCTTCAATTGAGTGTTTGCTACATTCCATATTTATGTTGAATTGTTTCGAAACGTACTGTACTTGCTTCGTTCGTCTGTCCGATGCTCACAGCTGCGTGTCCCTTCGCCACGTTAATGTACTGACAATAATAACTGATAGTGAGTATTGTTATCAATGCAGATAAACGCATTAGAGGACAATCAAAATCATTGTTTAAATGATATTGGTTGAATTAGTTTTAAGTGATGACCAATATTAATATACATGCATGTTTCAAATGAATAAACGGTGCACGAGAAAACCTCCATATTTAGGTAATCGCCTTGTACATGCATGTAAATTTGAATATTGTAAAGTATGGAAGTATTTATTTAAGACTGGTGTGCGCATCGTGAGATTGCATATGCAATGCAATTTCATGATGCGTAAACGTTTTTCACCCTGCTTGCTGGTCCGAAAGTTACGTAAGATACTATATATGGTGCTATGCTTTTTCACAGCAATAGTCAAAATGTATTAATGTTAGGAACATTGGAAAATTATTTAATTTATTGTATTGTATGCAGCAAACTGCATATGAACGAAAATAATCCATGATACTCATGGCATAAATGTAACAAAATATTCCTGAAATTTCGAATGATAGATAAAGATGTTGTGTCGACCAAACACCAAGCACCTCACACATTTAAATTTATTTCCCATAAATTCACACCACCCTTACATGATTAGTGCGAAGATTTAATAAATTACAAATGTATTTCCTGTAGTTGGATTACAGTTTTTAAAACATAAATTTTTATTTTACTACAATATTAGACTGACATTTTTTTGAGTGTACCAGAGATGTGTATCTGCACTTGTTAAGTGTGTGGTGACTGGTGGACTTAATTTTCACAATTTGATATGTAGTTCTGTAGGTCCTGCCTAGAGTTGGTATCTACTTTAACTTATATTGTCAATTTAGATTGTTTATATCTACAAATTAATTGTGTTCCGTAATGTAAGTTTAATAAAATATTGGGTCTTAATAATTTGTTCATAATATATTACATTACATCTAATAGACTGGTGCATAGTGCAATAAACAAAATTGTTATGGCCCAAATAAGTCCAATTTAATTAAAATTTATGTTCATAGCTTATTGTAACTTGAAATTTATGAATCTTTGAGTGTGTCTTCATAATTGTATGTACTATGTAGATACCTATTTTCATAGTCATAATTTATAAGGTGTGGTAGAAAACTCGCAAAGCAAGAAGCAATCCTTGTACAAATGCTATGATAAATTAATATAAAAGTTGTTTAAAATAGTTTCTCAGAATAGCTATTAATTTAGATAACGAACAATATTCCATTTGTCATATATAAATAAGTGAAGCAGAAGCAAATTATTATTAATGAAAATGCATTAAATTATGACCTACCAGTAATTAATATGAAATTTTATTTTAAACATTTCCTAAGAAATTTCTAAAATTTTACAACAAGTTTGGCTTAGCACTGGTACAGAATTTGGGATGGGGAAAAATATTTTGTTGGGAATACAAATAAGGAAATAACTATCTTAAAATATGTTTGAATTATCCTCAATATATTTAATTATAAAAAAATATTACACATGCAACTGGAAAATATATTAGTAAAGATGTCGATTTAGTAATAAAAGCCATTGCTGATGTGGTTGAATTACACTCAGAATTTGATCACTGATATAGACATTAAACCTAATTGATTAATCATTATTTTCGATAATTTGGGGGGAAGTTCCGTAACCGTAGTCTGTCAAGTGTCAACACTGTATGCCCGACACAACAGCACTAAAAACTGACAGCATTTACAGTTGTTTAAATTATTTTAAGTCATAAATAGAATATTTTTGTATCACATTTAACTGGGTCATATTCACCAGTCATATATTCTATTCAACTACACTTCGCGACTTATCTGTATTTATACTTGAATAATACAACAAAAATAGTCTGTGGTGAAGACCCAGTCACTACTGCACACTGCAGATGTTATAAGTAGCTTAAAAATATTATGATCTCACTATGGTCTGAAGAGCTTGTCAGTGGAGATTGAGTTGAATTGGATGATGGTCGATAGATATTCATGTTCAAATTAAGGTTCTCATGTTGTTTGTTGACTATTGGATTAGTAAAACTTACAATATTTTCAAAAATATTTAAAATAAAGGAAATTTTAAAAATAATGCAAGTTTACATAGATTGGTAAGTAACACTTCATAAATTTTAATTTGATAACAATAATACAGTCAGCACTTTTATATCCCCATAGAAAGTAAGAAAGATTAAGATATAAGTATCTTAATCTTTCTTACTTTGTATGTAAGCATTTCAATGTAAAATTTTAAAAAAATGTTAAATCATAACATGTTCTATATCTATGTTAATTCATATATAGATCTATAAAGTTTAAACCAAAATAAATATCATTCATCATTATAAATGCGATTGCCTTTTAAATATTATTGTATAATAAACATTTTTGTGGTTGCATAATATTTCATAAAACTAACAAATGTAGTGCTAAACAGTTGTGCTGGATCAAACTTATTCAGTAGTGATGATACCAAATTTCTGCTGGAGCATAGGTACTTTTCTATGTAGTAAAAGTTAAAAGGCTTTATTGTATATAAGGTATATCTTGTTTGTATACTATTGGTAACTTTAAGTTAGGCAAACAAACAAACATTCTCCAGTGGTGACCAGTTGGTTTCCATTATTAACAAATGATGATAGTAGATTTGATTAAATCATATTCTATAATAAATATTGTGAAATAAACTAAATGAAAAACATCTAAATTGCAAAATATTAACTATTGTCTCTCATACTCAGTTGACATAACTTGTTACAGAAGTATGTAAAAACAGTGTGAATTTTTAAACAAGAACACAGTAATGTAAGTAAACAATATATATTAAAAAGGAAATAATATTTTAAAATATCTATTAAACCCTGTTCTACTAATAATTTGTTTTTTTAGATTTAAACATGGGTCCACCAAAGAAAATAAAAAAATATGATTCCAAGCCTGGAGGAGAAAGATCAGGTAAACATTATTTTAAACATAATTATACTAAGACAAAATCAAAATATTTTGTTTTTACAGAAATAGTGTCTATCTAATTGATTAATGGTTAAGTTTACTGATTCCTATTACTAATGTGAATATGAACTTTTGTGCTTATGCAAGTTATTAAGGTTAACTTTCCAATACATAATTGGAGCAGACCAACCAGAGCTATCTAGTTAAACCCCAGTGTAACGCCAATGTCTAATTTGTGTGTGAGTGATCCTATAGTGTTTTTTAATAAATTTGAGTTGAAATTTTATTCATAAAACTTTTCATGCAGTCAATGAAAATAAGCGCAAGTCCTTAAAACCATTGCTTCCAAATTCAGGTAAAAAGAAAAAAATTGAAGAGGATATTACAATAGACTTAGTTGACGACGATAACACTGAAAATTCTGGTGTACCTGTGGCTGCTACACAGGACGCTGAAAAAAATGACCAAGTACCAGAAGATGAATTTGGAGCCAAAGACTACAGGTAATGTATACCTACATATTGTTATTTATTACACTAAATAGTTAGCTTTTCGTGTGTTATTTAAGTGATATTTATCTCTTCAGGAGTCAAATGGAATTGAAGTCGGATAATGCAAGTCGTCCTCTTTGGGTAGCACCAAATGGTCATATTTTCTTAGAAGCCTTTTCACCAGTGTACAAGCATGCCCATGACTTTCTAATTGCAATAGCTGAACCTGTTTGCAGGTAATTTTTAATTTTCAACAGTTCTTATTTATAAGTATAAAGAGTATCCCGTTCGCTTTGTCTTTTCTTAACCGCCTAATGACACTTTTAATTCTCACTTAACTATTCCTAGCTATCCATAGCCATACTGTTTTTTTTTTAAATTATAGTTAAAAAGCAAAGCAGTAAAAGTTTTCTCATACCTGTTACAGACCACAACTGATTCATGAATACAAACTGACCGCATACAGCTTATACGCAGCCGTGTCAGTGGGTTTGCAGACCAATGACATTGTAGAATATTTACAGCGTCTCAGCAAATGTGCAGTGCCAGCGGGTATCATTGAGTTTATCAAACTATGCACGCTGTCCTATGGCAAAGTGAAACTTGTTCTCAAACAAAACAGGTAATGTTTCTTTGTCTTATAGTCTTTACTTGATAATCATTGTTAATGGCATATTTATATAAATTTGTCCATATGATGTGGAACATCTTGAATTAAAAAAAAATAGTATTATATATTTCAATAAAGTTCCTGATATTGGAATAGATCGACGATGTATACGAGTATATTTTATTTAAGGATATTTTAATAAATTGCAGGTATTTGGTCGAAAGCAAACACGTGGAGGTACTTCAGAAGTTGCTACGAGATCCTGTGGTCCAGCAATGCCGGCTACGCAGGGATGGTGATGATGAGCTTATGTCGTCTGTGTTGCCGAATAAACCGACCACAGATACCCCAAAGCCAGGTAAAACCTAAAAAACTCCAAATATATTTATTTCCATTTGTCGTTTCCACAAAAATAGTATATACCATTACCCAAAGGTATAAATTCGATATATTGCTTATAGACTAGGTGATCCTGGCGAACGTTGTTTTGCCATACAAATTATGTATTTCTAAGTAATTTCTAGTGTAGACCAAAAATAACCGACGGGCATAACTAACAATTGATCAGTTATCGACCGGGGTTGAAAAGTTAAATTACTAATATGGCCAAAAACAGTAGGAGTTAGTGATTAAAAAAAAATACGGTTATATGTATTATTTTAATGCCATTTATAAAAAATTAAAACAAAAAAAATACCTAATCATATAAACCTTATCACTTAGAAGTAAGAAAAATATTCTCAGACCTACTGAATACATATAAAATTGCATGCATATAAAATTTGATAAAAATCGGTCAAGCCGTTTCGGAGGAGTACGGTAACTAACATTGTGACATGGAAATTTTATATATTAGAAGATAAGCCGGCGGCGAACGGTGGTGTACCTGAAGACATCAGCCAGTTCTATCAACAGTTGGATAAGGATGACGATGATGAAGAAGCTACAGACATAACGGCCAACGCGGCTGTTGCCTTCGAAGTGGATCCCGATAAAATTGAGGTAAATATCATTTCTCACGGTTAACGTAGAAATAAGTTTTTTTTTGGGTGTGAAAGTAAGGAAGCGGTATATAGGAGATAGTAATAATAGATAGTGTATAAAATAGATAGTTTTCTATAAAAAAACCTATCTAATAAAATAATGTTAGCCATGAATTTCCGTCTAGGGTTGTTATTTTATATTTCAATAGAATGAATGTTGATAATTTTGATATATTTACGTGATATTTTTTAATTATTTCTAATGTTTTTGTGGAAATATTTATATATTATAACTCACCTGCTTGTTTTTCTTTTACCATAAATTTGTGTTTTTATCTCTTACCGTATCTTTGTTTTATATAACAATGCTCACTTGTTATTTTTATTATTATTGAGATATTATTCACAACCATTATGCAGGTCATACAAAAACGATGCATCGAACTAGAACATCCACTGTTGGCTGAATACGATTTTCGAAATGATGCCGTCAATCCCGATATCAATATTGACCTAAAACCCACAGCGGTTCTGCGGCCGTATCAGGAAAAGAGCTTGAGGAAGATGTTCGGAAATGGAAGGGCAAGGTACACCTATACTGTACTAAATTTACTTACTACTTAGGTTCATACAAGCGAGCGTGTGAAATCTAAAAGGGCTGGCATTGTCCATGGGCGGTACCGCATTTCCTATATTTCCTATTTCACTCCTATATTTAAAAAAAATATTTATTATATCGAGATGTATTAACTGAAAGCTCCCGTTAAACAGCTTATAAAGTCTGTTTAACGGGGGCAGACCGAAAGTACGTTAACAGAGCTTTGATTGTGAAAAACTATTATGTCATTCATAGGGCTTCTATTATTTCAACCCTGCAATAGATAACCCTGTATAAGATACATGACTGAAGCTTTTAATCACCAACTCACACAGTTATCGTGAAGACTTCTTAAACGTATTTTTACAACATCGGTTGAGAAATGTTACCAATTCCTTTTGTTGCAAAATTTAAGCTGAATCATATTTTCAGTATTTAATATAATTTCAATTGATTTTTTTTTTGACTTGTCGTGTTGTATCAGGGAAAGCAATTTCCCTATAATTATCATTTTAAGTTTAATTGTTTTTTTAAGGTCTGGGGTAATAGTACTGCCGTGCGGTGCTGGAAAGTCGTTAGTGGGTGTAACAGCCGTGTGTACGGTCCGCAAACGCGCTTTGGTTTTGTGCAACTCCGGAGTCTCTGTCGAACAATGGAAACAGCAGTTCAAGTGCTGGTCTACAGCTGATGATAGCACCATTTGCAGGTATATTATATTTAGCAGGGTTTTTTTTTTAAATTAACGATATTGTTATCTCAGGTTTATATGAAATCATTGTCGTGTGTAGTTTTCAAATTAATATAAAAAATTGGATAGGTTGTAGAATAATAATAATTTATAATAGAGTTAGTTTTTAGAGTGAACTATCAAATATCATAAACTAGGGTAGAAAAAAAAATTGTGTTATATAGATAAATATAATGCAATGAAAGCGATTGAGGAAGGAACCTTGTATTTGCTTAAAGTCTTTACTTTGCTAAAAAACAAGTACTTAGGGTTCCGTATTGTTTGTCAAATCTAAGACTGACTCTTCTAATATAGCCTGATAATGTATTACCGGGATATGCGATATATTTCTAATTAAATGGAGATTTTAGGTTCACATCCGAAGCCAAAGATAAGCCCATGGGCGCCGGTATCCTTATAACAACCTATTCTATGATCACGCATGGTCAGAGACGATCATGGGAAGCAGAGCAGACGATGAAATGGCTCCAAGCACAAGAATGGGGTTTAGTGGTACTGGATGAAGTGCATACTATACCAGCCAAAATGTTCCGAAGGGTTCTTACCATCGTACACTCGCACGCCAAGCTGGGTATATATTTAATTTATTAAGAAATTAATATTATTTATACTAATTATTATTAATACTTAAAATTTAACAAACAGATAAGTTTAAGTAAACCAAATTCTTATAGAAACAGTAAACCTAAAACAAAATTAGTTTTATCTATTTTGTATTAAATTTCAATTGTTATTATATTGTTTAATTTATTAAAATTAAAATTTGCGATTGTTGCGCTATCTATTTTTTTATTTACTAGTTTAAACCATTACAAATAGCTTTTCTAGGTTAGTGTCAGTTTGACAGCTCGACGACGATGTATGTTCTGTTATTATTAACTATAATATTTTTTATAAATCCCTTATTGACTAATGTAACAATAAACCAACATTTTACCAGGTCTAACTGCGACCCTCCTGCGTGAGGACGACAAAATAGCAGATCTGAACTTCCTAATCGGCCCTAAGCTGTATGAAGCCAACTGGCTGGAGCTCCAGGCGGCGGGATTCATCGCCCGAGTCCAGTGCGCCGAAGTCTGGTGTCCGATGACGCCTGAGTTCTACCGGGAGTATCTCGTGCAGAAGTTAGTATGCCAATGTGGGCTTTTTCCTCAGATTCACTATTCATATTTAAAATTGGCCCTTAATACACATTTTTTTTAGATTACAATGCTTTTAAATCCCGACAACGACAACATTCTCATCAAATATTTTTCTTCAATTTGTACCTAATTAGTTTATATTTTATGTTTTCGAAAACGTATATAAAGAAAAAATGTGATTGACATTACTGGTTTTGTTAAATCTTCCTCAATTTAATTATATCAAAGTTTGCCATTGCTCAACATTCTTATAATTAATATTAGAACTCTAATATGGCAGATAATATCTAATTAATTTGATTTGATAAATGGTAACCAGTTGAGTTTGTTGACCGCTGATACGATTGTATACGATATACCATTAAAGCGTAAACCTCTTTCAAATATGTGAATGATTGATTTGTACACATTTCAGAATCAACAAAAAAATGCTCCTCTACGTGATGAATCCGTCGAAGTTCCGCGCGTGCCAATTCCTCGTGCGCTACCACGAGCGTCGCGGCGACAAAACCATCGTTTTCTCGGACAACGTGTTCGCCTTACGCCACTATGCGGTCAAAATGAACAAGCCGTACATTTACGGACCGACCTCGCAGAACGAAAGGATACAGATCCTGCAGAATTTCAAGTTCAATCCGAAGGTTAACACGATATTTGTGAGTAAAGTGGCCGACACGAGTTTCGACCTTCCCGAAGCGAACGTTCTCATACAAATCTCATCACACGGAGGGTCGAGGCGGCAGGAGGCGCAGCGCTTAGGTATTGTACCTCTTACATTTTACATGGAAATACAAAATATATCCAACACAATACTCTCTCTCACACACACACCCAGCCACCCACAAATGAGTTACCTATTGGCAATTTTTTAATTGTTAGTTATATTTAACACACTTTTCGCACAAATTCAGATTGTTGTCTTCAGGTCGTATTCTTCGAGCTAAGAAGGGTGCAATAGCAGAGGAATATAACGCATTCTTTTACACACTCGTATCACAGGATACTTTGGAAATGGCATACAGTAGAAAGAGACAACGGTTTCTTGTGAACCAGGGATACAGTTATAAGGTAACATTCTTCAGTACTTGGGGTAAAAACTTTCCATAGTTTAAAATATAATGAATTTCATTTATTTTTATTAAAATGTGATGTCCATTGTAGGTAATCACGGAGTTGAAGGGAATGGACCAAGAGCCAGATTTAATGTATGGAACAAGGGAGGAACAAGGAATGCTGCTGCAACAGGTATATATTTGTTGCCTCTTTATCTATTGGAACAAAGTGATTTCACTCAGTTTTTAAGGTCAAAAGATCATTAAGCTAATAAATCAAAATCTTAATACTATAAAATATAAATACGCTTGACGCTATTTAGCTATTTTAACAAAAGGAAGGTAAGAATTAATAGATAAATGATATTTTGCAGGTATTAGCAGCATCTGAGACAGAATGCGAGGAAGAGAGGGAGGGTGGGGTCGGGGGCAGTGGGGGCGTGTCCCGCCGCGCTAACCCACTTTCCTCTTTGGCTGGAGGTGATGATGCACTGTATTTCGAGCATCGTCGCGGGCAGTATAACAAGCATCCGCTCTTCAAGAAATTCCGTTACTAAATTCATTGAGGTTCGTTATTTTTATAAGTAATTAAAATTTAGGAAATATTTTTTATATTGTTTTTATTTAAAACCCTTTCGAAATATTACGAATAATGTAAACACGAATATTATACTTAACTTACCTTTATTTTTTGTTTCAGATCCATAAAATGTAACTCATTTTATTTTCTATTTTAATCATTTAATTTGTTACATTATTTTACAATATAATAGGTCACTAGCATCACACTAGGATTTCGTGTCGTGGAACCTAAACGAAATAAACTGTTTGCTAAATAAAAAATTGTATTTTGTTTTTTTTTATATTTTCCCCCAGCATTTTTCCCCTTCGCTTGTTAGTTATTTTTATTATACATGATGATTCTTTTCAGTAAATCCGAGACTGAGTCTGGTGTTCCGGAATGGGCAATAGTAGAATTACAAGGGCTAATACAAACAAAGAAGGACCAATCGGAACAAACCGTTGTTGGGGATTTGCATTACTTCAATAGGAACAAACATCCCATACTAATCCTAGGACACCATGTTTTGAACGGAAAAGAAGTGAAACTGGAACAGCCAATGGCGGTTATTGAGAAAAATGAAAATAACGGCAAAATTGAATACAAACTTAAAGCCGTAGTTAAGAAAAAACTATTGTTCAAGTCGCGACCGAAACCTATTATATCTAACGTTGCTGACAGAATTTGAAATAAACTATTTTTTTCATTATTTTCCGTCTTTTAATTGAAATATGAATAAATGTTATTTGTTTTATATTCGTACTCGAAAAGATCGCACAATGAAGGCACACACACACCCACTCATATATAGGAACATTAAGGTCGTTATCGACGGAGCATGTTCCGACCTCCAACCCGTGAATGCCGGGGTCCTACAAGGCTGTGTCTTATCTCCGACCCTCTTTTTTCTGCATATCAATGATTTGCTGCAGCATAGCAGTATTCATTGCTATGCGGACGATAGTACTGGAGATGCATTATACACAGGCCGCGCAAATATTTCTCGGGCTGATGTCGATCAGTTCCAGAACAAACTTGTGTCTGAAGTGGGGACGACTTAACCTACTGAAGTATTCAACCCCAAGAAGACACAAGTTTGCGCGTTTTCCACTAAAAAACACCCTTTGTCGCTACTCCTCTCTTTGGAGACACTCTCCTTAAAGCCTCAGCCAGCATCGGAATACTGGGCGTCGACATATTGGACCATGTTCAGTTTCGCGATCATTTGGAAGAAAAGGCAAAACTTGTCTCTAAAAAGCTTGGTGTGCTCAGTAGGGCGAAACGATACTTCACTCCGGGCCACCGCGTGCAACTTTATAAAGCGCAAATTCGGCCCCACACCGAATATTGTTCTCACCTCTGGGCGGGAGCCCCCCAGTATCAGCTCCCTCTTGATCGCATTCAACGTAGAGCGGTTCGGCTTGATCCTTTGGCGCTGCGTAGAGATGTTGCATCTCTCAGCATCTTCTATCGCATTTACCATGGGGAGTGTTCGGAGGAGTTGTTCGGATTAATACCTGCAGCTAAAATTCATCTTCGGACATCAAGCCAGAATGCGAAATACCACCCGTATCAACTTGATGCCTGTCGTTCCACCAATGTGCGTTTCGTAAGACATTTCTTACCACGCACCACCACGTTATGGAGCAAGCTGCCCGCCACGGGTTTTCCGAACCACTACGACTTAGGGTCCTTCAAGAAAAAAGCGTACAAATCCCTAAAAGGCAGGCAACGCACTCATGAGCTCCCAGCCACATGTGTCCATGGGCGGCGACTTCACCTCTATGGTGGGCCTCCTGCTCGTTTGCCCCCTCTTCTGCAATCCATCAAAATCAAAACTGTTAATAAAATTCAATTTAGTTATAGACTAGAGATCATAACAATATGAACTGTGAAATCAGGTTTTTTAACTAGACTTTCTTTTAAGCCATCTCGATAATAAATTTGAGATATATGAAACGAAAGTTATAACTTAGTGATAAAAAGTATTACGTTAGCTATTATTGTTATTTACGAGTGATCATAAATTGCGACCATAAAATCAAGATCTCTTCTTTGAGGTTTTAAAACGTAATGGATTCACAATTAGAAGAATCACAAGTTTAGTGCGAAACACTATAATATAAATTTTATAAAGGGTGGTAATTAAAAAAAATACAATAATTTTAAGAAAGGCACTTTATTTTCTCAAAGAAACAGAAAATAAGTTATTGCTATGCTTAAACACAAATAAAACTAATAAAATTACACCTAGGTAAATCTACTTGTATTCGAAATTAATACCCCCAATTAATGTAGATTTCACAGACGGCCCCCAGTTAAAAATCTGTTCGTCGAAATAGTCAAGACTAAGCTTTAAAAGACGTCTCTGAAAGTTACCCAAAACTCAGATCTTTGGTTGTTTAGAATTCCAAGCATGCGTATTCTCATACATTTTCAAATCGATTAAACGATCTGCCGATTAAGATCTCTGGTCTGCGGAGGCCCACTTTCCCGGTTTTAATACAGTTATACAGCAAGACAAACCAAACAGATTACGGTGTTAGGGGCAAGGAATGAATTGCACCAAAAATACCAAATGTAAAATGCTTAATATTAAAAATTAATATGTATATTGTCACTAAAGACAATTTATATGTATATCAGTGAATAACTTTGGCTGAAAACATAAACTATTTTGCATCCTTTATGTAAAAGAAATAAACATCTAAAACAAATACATAAACAATTTAATCTACAACATAACAATATAAACTATTTCTTAAATTCTAGAAACCCTTAAACTAGCACTTTCGTAAACAAAGTGACGCCCTAACCATGTTCCAATGTAAACAGCAGTCTTTTACCAAATAAAGCACGTGAGCATTGGTTTAAACCAATTGATTTCTATGACGTGACAACAATTCTATACGAAATGTTGAAATAAACATGGTTCGACGTTACCTAAACAAACTACCGAATGTATTTTAAAAATATCCTTAACGATAATTAATTCTAGTTTTGTATATTCAAACACATTTAACGTAGAAAAACTATTTCGATATGATAAAGTGAATCCCATTCAAAACCATACACACTATATTCAATATATTTATCTCATTAATAAAACTAGCCTAAACACACATATTTCATACGCATAATCCCCAACACGTGTGCATAAATTTATTTAGTATGTATAAAAATATATTTACTGTGAGAAATGATGTAAAGATGAAACCAACAGTGCAACAATAACACTACACTAACATTCAGTTAATAACAGAATTCATCAAGTTCATACCAAAAAAAAGCCGACAAAGTGAACATGTTTTATAATTGACCATAAATTCGTGATAACATTTACCATTTCAAGTGTGAAATTGAAAGAAGTGAAAAAAAGGTGTATAAAGTCAAAACGATGACTAAAAGTAGACAGCAATAGTTGAAAGGGGATCAATAATACAATGGTCCTTTAGAAGGCAAATTTAAAACATCGGCTGATGAAAGCGTTATACTATATTTTAATGTCGTTCAAGCGGCGTCAAGAGCCATTCTCAAAAGTGCCTGACCTTCCTCGGAGATCCAATACGTGGAAAGCATGTCCCGTTCAGACTCCAGGCTGTTCAAAAAAGAGGCCTCGGCCTCAGCGGACTTCTTCAAGCTAAGGAGACGCTTCTTAAGCAGTGTGCCCTGAAATATTATAACAAAAATGCTAATACCACGTTTATGTTTACGTACATTCCGCGTGTACATTTTAATCTTATCAATATGGGTTATGACCCAAATAGTAATTGTGTCGCGTAAGTATGGACATATCACAAATCAAAAACAGTCATGGATTTATTAGTCAAATTTATAGTTGTTACTTTAATTTTACACATCACTAGTAGCGAAGACAATTCAACTGCACTGTACTACTATGGTTTAGTGAGTTTTAAATTTAAAATAAATATATAAATAATATTACATTCTAACGATGTAATGAAAACTAAAACTCGAGAATAAAAATATTTATAAACAATACAACAGTGAAACAGCCAAATAAATATGTCCCTTGTAACAAGTCATTAATTATACCTAGATTTGTTATATAATTATCACATAGATAGATATGCAGTGTAAATCATTATAATAATAGGAGGAGAGTGAGCGTAGCTTGCCCCGATGTTTGCAAGGGCAAGCGTGCTCCGCAATATTAGCACGCTACTGGCGTCCGCGTGCACTACTACGGCTTTGTCGATGCACGAGACGTCAACGCTGCGACACGCCTGCACCACACGACAGGCTCATTGAACTCAACAATCGCGCCTATTTGCAGGTTGACATTTGTACTTTTTACAAACACAATGATATTACATATTGCTGCTAAAATACTCATATGTATATTTATCCAGTTCTTACATCTTTATATTCCCACGGCAAATGTACATTAAATAAATTTCAGTTCTGCACATCCGTAACAACTTGGCCGGAATGCACCACGAACGACACCCCACTTCGCGTCGAGACGTCTCATACGATTATGAACCCGGATCGAATAGAGCGAATGCACCATCAGAACATACAACTCGCGCCGCCTAAGATAAGCCTCGCCTGCCGATGCCGCAATCCAAACTATTGGAAGATAAAAACCGATGCGGACCACAATTCCACATACCAATGTTCATCACTACCACTTTGCAAGTCCGGAGATTTTTGCGGAAATGTCGACAACGAGCTACTAACACTTTACCAATCGTGTTTGTGTCCAAAAAGACATATATGCGTGCATAACGGCGGCGTTACACACATACACATAACAGAGTTGTTATACCAGGGCCTCGGTTGGAAGGCTTTTTGCCAACCTACTAGCGATGATTATAGTTATGAAGAGGTTTAGGCCAGCTTTGGGTCATAATCGATTCTCTTTTGTGATTTGATACAATAAATAATTTTACTCTTATTATCTTTTTTCTTGTACAAGAATTACTGTTAGTTATTTAGTACCAAGTAAACAAATTTTCGGTTCTGTGATTACACTCCATTATAAACATAGTCCCATCCTATTCTATCTGGTTTGAAATTAAATTTGTTCTTTGATGAATAAGCAGGATATGTGTGTTTCAAACCTGGAGGAGTATGAAAAGGGTTTGCATTAAAGAGTACTCACGTTGGGAGGTTCCAAGGCTATGTCCCTTACAATGTTCCTGACTTGTTCGTCAAATCTGTCAGGCCAAAGAGTGCGACTAATCAGTCCGCCCTGCAGTGCCTCCGATGCTGACACACGACGACCAAGAACCACCAAGTCACTCACCTTAAATTATATAATATAGCTTTAATCATTTTGTTAATAAGGATTTTAAATTGTAGCAACGGAAACTTTGTTTTTATTAATTTCTATTAAATATATATATATTTTTTTTTGTAAATATTACATCTACATTCCATTGGGTCTAGAAAGCAAAGAAGAACAAACCTGTGCATTTATGAATTAAAAATTGAATTTGGTTGTAATTATGAATGAAACACTTACCAGTGACTGTGGTAAGCCTCTATGTGGTGCGACAATCGCAGCTGCGCCGGGCAAAGGTGGCGCGGCGGGCACGGCCAACGCGAAAGTGGCGCACTCGGACGACAAGGCCAGGTCACACAAGGACACTACAGACACAGCGGGCCCAGAGCAAGCACCCCATACTCCACAGCATAGGAGCTTGCTATGTCCACTCGCAGCAGACAACAGCGCCCTACGGAATTATGTTGTAAAGACACATGATCAAACAAGTTATTATATGTATGTAACATTTTTCAAACATATTCAGACAGAATCACACGGCACAGTTCTATATTGTATTGCCTGGGAGAAACAATGACCTAAATTTTTTTGAGTCTTGTCAAATTGCAAACATGTTTTTTTGTCTCAATCTAGTTTTAAATATACAAAATACTTTGTTAAACATAGCTAAGGCCAAATGGCCAAATGGCTAAGGCTAAATGTATCGGGAGGTTTCTATTTGACAATTTGATAACTTAAAAAGAGTTTGAAGATGGCATAATATCTGCTCACCTTACAGATTCTGCAAGATTGTATGCATTTTTGTGTCTCACTTCACTACTCTCATCTAGAAGTATACTTAAGTCCAGATTCGAGCAGAGAGTTCCACATTGAGAGGACAGCAGAGTCACTGAAATATCTGGATTTTCATCTATATGCAATAATGCGTTTTTTATTTCATTGAACACCTGAAATTCAAAAAGTCCATATTTAATGGAAAACTATAAAAATAATAAATGCACTACTAATGAACATTAGTGATCAGATTAACACCTGTACATGTAAAGGTACCAAGATTTTTTTTAAATATTTTAATGTAAAGAATTTATCAAGCATATAAATAATACAAATTGTTACCTCAATGCTATCCTTTAGTCCGGTTTTTTTGAGACAGATTTCCGCCAGGTGCTGCTCTATTTTTACTGATACAAATTTAAATGTATTGGAATTTTCTTTTTCATTTAATTTAGTTACTTCGGCTTTTACCTTTCTCTGTTTGACTGGTTTACCCAACATACTACTTTCTTGTTTTCTTTTATTTAGTGCTAGGGACAACTTTGTATTGAGCTTTTCTTTTAAAGAAAGACAATCTTCTTTGTTTATTAGGTCACTCTTATCTTCTATTAAAGTTAAATTTTCATCTGATAAGAATGTTGTTTCTTGAGACTGATCTTGTGACTCATTATTTTTTATGTTATCCAAGGTATGTGCATCTATTTTTGAATGTTTAGTATTTTGATTGCCTTCTACATCACTAAGACGGCGGGGACTCATACAGCTACTTGAGTATGAACTTGAGGAATGACGGCGATAAATAATTGAGTCATCTGCACTGTGTGTTTCAAAATCTTCACTGACTGAAGGGGACTTTACTGAATTACTGAGGGAAGGTCTATGTTTTCCACCTAAAAGCTTTTTTGTTTCACTGTCATCATATTTTGCCTCCTTTTTTCTTTCTCTAAACTTCATTTCTTTACCATCAGGCGTTGAACTTTGTAATTTTTTTATAAATTCTGCTTTTGTTTTTACATTTTTCCGACCTTTGGGAGCTTCAGGCGATAATTGATAAATCATATTAACTGCACCTTCGTCCATTAGCAATTTATCAACTTCAGTTAATCTTTTGTGCTGTTTGCTGTTTCTTGGACTAGGTTTTTTCCATTGGAGTTTAGATGATGGACTTCTAGATTTTCTTTGTTCTAGTACAGGTGTTTCAAGTTTACCCTTTTTAAGAGCTGGTTGTTCTTTACCAGAAAGTGCTTTTAAAGGTGTCTTGCTTTTACTAAAAGTGTCAGGGTTGTCGGGATCATAAATAACTTTTTTTTTGATAACACGTGACAATCTTCTTTTTCCTGTAGAATCTTCATTACTTTTAATGTTCTGTAAATCTTCACTAAGAGATAAGTCAATAGATGATTGAGCAGTATGCTCAGCATTATTATCTAAGTTTTCTATTTGTTCTGTAATATTATCTAAACTTTCCACCTCAGGGTCTTTGTCACAAAGTAATGGGTCATTTTCAGCCAGTTCTACAGTGTTACTTTCAGTTGGTTCATCATCATCCCAATCCATAACTAAGTCATCAACAATATTTTTATCTTTTTCTTCAGGTTTAATAGTATTTTCAGTTTTAATATCTACTTTATCTACAGCATCATTTTCAATATACTTTTTTAAATTATCTTTTTCCTTGTTTTTTGTTATACTCCTTTTTGGCACCACAATTAACTGACTTTTTATATCTTTTATACTTTCACTAGGTTTTTTTATGTTATCTTTACTTTTTGGTGTATTACGTTTTGTCACAATGACCACCTCACTTTTTAAGGCATCACCTTTATTTTCAACATTTTCTTTGACGGTTTTTTTAAAATGTTTTATGTATACTTGTTCAGATTTTGGTACTCTGCGTTTTCTAATAGTTTTAAGCATTGCAATTTGCTTCTCCGCTTCTTGAATTTCTTGGTCAGGAGTCATTATGTCAGCATCCTCTTTTGCAATTTCTTCAGTTTGCAATTCTGGAACATCATTACCTTCTAATATGTCTAACAATTCTTCTTTATTAAATACTTCTACTTTCTCTGTAGAATTATTATTTTCTCCACTGACATTGACATCAGATGATTGAAGAACTTCACTTAACTCAATATTCTCTTCCAGTTCACTTAAAATGTTATCATGTCTGTCAGAAACTGTTTCGTTTCCACAGAACTCAGTTTGGACAACATTTTCATTAACATCACTATCATTCTTTTCTATTAATACCTCTGTTTCAAAATGAACACCTTCATTAATTAATGTTGAATATTCTACATTACACAATTCTGTAGTGGAAGTTAAACCTAAATTTCCACTAGTCTCTTTGTCTATTTTGTCTTCTTGTAAAAGTACTTCATTTTCAACATTTTTACAATCAGATGAAGGGACTTCACTAGTAATAGAAGATTGCTCAATATCCATGACTTTACTTGAAACCTCATTTACAATTTCAACAGAATAAAGTATAATCTTCTCTTCAGACTGTCCACTACCATCTACAAGGTTTTTTGAATCTCCGGAACCATTGTTGTCAATAATAACTGTAGAATTTGTACTGGAAATATTACCTTCACTTACAGCTTCAATGTTATTAACACCAGATTCAGAATTATCTTCTTCAGGATTCTCAAGAACTTTATGGTCGGGTTCTAAAAGATTGTTTTCTTCTACCGATTCAATTTTATTTTCTTCACTTGGACAGTCAACTTTGCCATTGGACTGGTGACATACATTTGAATCACTAATGTCGGTCGGCATTACTTCTCTTGATTGCGTTTTGACATCATCCATACTAGATGTAATTACCAGACGATCCTCAGCAGTTTCCATGATATCGTCTGATAAATAAGGCAATTAATAATTATAGTTTAAATATTTTATAACCTGATGTTGATAAATATATCAAACAAACTTAGATGCACTCAACATCTTTTCTTTCAAATGCTTATACAAGAGTAGAATCAAATATAGGAAAATCAAATCACTAAAGGGACAAATTTCTATTACTTTCTTTCATTCATAGCAATATACGAATCAAAATTAAACATTAGAATCAAGACGTATGTAGTCAATAGACATAAGACGGGCAAAGCTTTATCAGTTTTTTTACCACAGATTATATTTTGTTGTTACATTTTATCGGACAGATTCATACGTATTTCGATTTACATATGTTTAAACACTTTTTTTTTAAATCAAACAATTATTTTTTGTTTACCCAATATTAACGATAACGTGGCTATACCTTTATGTATAATAATAAACATAAGCTGGAAGAAGAGAAGGGCGGTAAAATACCAAACAAAAGTATATTGTTGCCCGTATTTTGTAATGCTTAACTTCTAATGAATTCTTCTAGCCGTTTTGACATAACAACAGTAGTTAGTTACAATTATATAATACAATTAATTACTCTACACATTTAGGACACATAAAGGTTAAAATAATATGTTTGTTGTATAGAAAATAGAAAAAAATATATAAGGAAATAAATAGTTTTAATATTCATAATTGCATCGTTGATTGGTAAGTTTGTGTATTTGGTATTTACTATGATTTTTCAAATTTTCCTAACCTTTTGGTTACGAGGAAATCTGCAAGATCACGTGACCACACTTAACACTGGAAACGAGCGTTGAGCGGCTTTCATGGACCTTGATATTAATTACTTTTAACTAGCCTTCATTAATTGTTTCATCAATTTCAATCTGTGGTTGTGACTTCTGAATTCTGATACCCGAGTTCTGACAAACACGATAGTTGATACAAGCAAGTTAAATTTTTAATGTAAATTGTATGGACTATGAATTTATTATTTATTTAAGATTAATGTGTCAGGCTACGAAATTTTGCGATAACAGCGACGGTATATTGTGATTTCTAAAATTGATTAGTTAATTTCTTGTGTTGCTGTTTTAAACTATGTTTAAACATTGCTATATATAAGAAGTCAAATATTGGTATACACAGTGTATTTCTGTCATGGAGGCTTCTAATAACACCGATGCTGTTAATCTTGGAATAGGAGAAGTCGAAGCCGAAATCGGTGAAGAATTAAAGCAATTGGAAGAAGTTTTGAAAGATGCGTATGACACCCGAAGTGAAGTTTCAAGTTCGTCCTCCAGCGACTCGAGTAGTCCAAGTATTAGTAGTGTAAGCACAAAATCAAAAGAACGCCGTAATAACAGAAAACGTGCTAAGTCTAGCCACTCTCCTGTTGTGGTCAAACGTCGTCGTACATCTGGAGCTACTAAGATAAAGACATACGATTATATGACAAAATTAAACTACTTGTTTAGAGATACGAGATTTTTCTTGATTAAATCAAACAACGCAGAAAACATAGCATTGTCGAAAGCCAAAGGGGTTTGGTCAACCTTACCTCAGAATGAAGCAAATTTAAATCAAGCTTACAGGGAATCCAGAAATGTTCTTTTAATATTTTCAGTTAAAGAAAGTGGTAAATTTGCTGGTTTTGCTAGATTAGGCAGCGAATCTCGTAGAGATGTTCCTGCAGTTTCTTGGGTATTACCTCCTGGATTGTCTGCCAAAGTATTGGATGGAGTATTTAAAGTTGATTGGATATGTCGAAAAGAATTACCATTTAGCAGTACACTTCACTTATACAATCCTTGGAATGAAGGAAAGCCAGTGAAAATAGGAAGAGATGGACAGGAAATTGAACCTAAGGTGGCTGAAGAACTATGTAGGTTATTTCCTGAAGATGAAGGTATAGAAATGACCCCAATACTGAGAAAATCAAAGGAATCTTCTAAGAAAGGATATCTTAAGAGTGGTACATACAGGACATATAGAGCCCCTTTATCTTCCCGTGGTGGTCAATTTAGAAGCAGGATTGTGAATTCATCTAGGCAAAGACGAAAGGTATTTTCATCACCCAGAAATCGTTTGGGGGCATATAAAAGAAGATCACCTTCTCCTTACTTGAGGGAAAGACTCCCTTCTTGGTTTGTTCGAGGCAGAGAAAGTTATGCTAGCAGCGGATCAGCAGCTGCAGAAGCTTATGTAGCAGAGTATATGAGATCTATGCATCATCAGTTGCCTCCTTTGCCTTATGTGGCGCCTCCTGGGTTTAGTGCTGCATTGCCACCATATGAAGGACTTCCTCCTCCACCACCACCACCTCGATACTATGATTTGGGAGAGTACCCTCGCTCTGTGCTTGTCTATGACAAAAGATCATATGAACGATCAGTTGATGAGTTTTTGTGGCGTACATCTGATAGATCTAGAGGCAGAAGCCGTGATCGAGACTCACATAGATATAGAGATCGTCGATAGAGTTAAAATCCACCGATGTATGTTTACTTGAAATTAATAAATAAAAATAATGTGTTTGAACTTTGAACTTTATTCAGTAAAATTCATGAAACAGTGTTTGTGATGAACTATTTTGAACTTAGTCAAAAAGTATGCCTGTGTAGTATGAACTATTATTAGTCATGTATTATATGGGACTGACAGTGAGTTAAGAAAATATTTCAAATTTTACAATCCTTTGTGATAAAATTCCACTGTCAATTGCTTTAATGTTGTTGAACTAAAAATATTTAGTCTATTAAGAAAGTTTTAAGGCTGTGAATATCTGTGATACTTAAAAAACCTATACACACAAAAAAATATTACTTAATATTTTTCAAGTATTAAATTTAAGAAAACAATGTTTTATCCAACCACATTATAGTAGGTATATTTTATGTATATTTAATATTATGTACACATTACTTTTTGTTTTACCAAAGACGATATTTTTACAAATTTCCTCTTTACAAAATGTATAAGTTTAAAATATGGTATATCTACTGCATCGAGGAACACCATACATTGCCAAACACTATATGTGGCCAAGACGTAATAAAATGTGGCAAAAATACTAAACTATAAAAATTAACAATATATACATAGCATATACAGTGGTACCTCGACATATGAGTTTAAATAATTCTGTAACCTTGCTCATGTTTAATTGCTCATATCTCAAAGCAATTTTTCCCATTTAAATTAATTGAATGACATTTATCTGTTCCAGCTACCAAAATACTACTTCAATTGTTTTTGTTAACTGTTTTTGTATAAGAAAAACTTATTAACCGAAAGAAACATTTGTTTTTAAATAACAAATGGATATTCTTTAAAAACAATAAAAGAATAGTGCTTAATTTTCATCAAAAAAAAACCTTTAAAATTACTGCCCAAGGAATTTTGTTTCTTTCTTTCTTATTTCTAAAAAAAATAACAATATTTAAATATTGAACTGTATTTCGTATATGTGTATATTAACTCATATTAGTATTTCAATTTCTGTCTTTTAGTCACTACATTGCATTTTATTCTTAGTTAAATTAACTATATATAGCTGCAATAGATTAAATGTCTTTATCCGTTTAAGAGGTAGAAGTAAACCTTGATAGTGTTTTCTTAATTAAAATATTTCATAACTATAAATACCAAAACACTGAATGCAATACGAACTATGACCTCAAATGATGCCAATAGACCAATTTTCCTCCTACATAGGTCTTTTTTGGCATATATATATATATATATATATATATATATATATATATATATATATATATATTATGTTATAATCAAATACATAAAATTTGTGTTTAGCTAATTAACTACAGATGAATAATCAGGTAAAATAGTTTTCATCTCAAGCTGGAAAGTCGCGCGCGGGTAATATTTAAGGGCGCGTCGAGTGGTCTTAAATGAAAAATCAATCCTATTGTCGTACGATTTTTTAAGCACCTCGCGCTGTATTCTTCTGTAGACTTAGGGTTATACGATTGGCTCAGCATCGATTTTTAACCGGCAAACAGGGCCTTTGGAAATGAAAGAATGATATTCACCTCCATTGGATTCACGTACGTGTACGTCTATTCTGCCTCTATTTAAATAATCGCAGTAAACGCATATCGGAGTCATATGGCACTTCTTCATCACTTATCCAACAATCTATATATATTTTAATTTAGCTCAGGTATTGAAAACTGTCAGTGTAGATGGATATATAGATAGAAGTATATGGGTTATTTTTTATTCGGAAAGTTTAATTTGACTTATATGTTAGCAATCCTATATTATGCTTTAACCCTGACGTTCATTGCATCCACGAATGCTTTAAAATTATTATTAGCTATTGAAAACTTTTATTTTGCTGTTAGAAGCTCTCTCAAAGGATTTGCGTCCACGCGTCAGAGGTTGCAAGCACAGCTAGTTTTGCTTTATTTTTTATTTCTAAATAATTAGATTATTTTATTATCAGTTAATCTTTATTTAGTTTTCAAACTTTCATATTTTTTGAAAGGTACATAAAGAAGTAAATTCGGCTAAGGTTACCTGTTTATATTTTATAAAGTGCCTAAAACATATCGATATCATCGCGCATAGCTCATTTAATCTCATGAAAGGGGCGTAAAATGATCTTTGGTGTAGCTACTAGCTTATATAACGGAGAACCTGTAAGGGCGCAGGCGCGGCGTTGGTCTTGTGGACTGAGGGTGCGTCAGTCGGCCCTCAGCGACCGGAGGTGCTGTGCGCCGCGCCCCTCTACGCCAACGCGTGGCCCGGGGCGTGGCGCTTACGTAAACACGCGTGGTGCTCTCGTTGCTGCAGCCACGCCACTGTCCGTCCTAGAACGACCCCATGTCGGCCCGCCGCCTTATCAGTTTATGTGGATAGCTCATAGCACGCTGCCGCGCCACCGACGCTGCCATTGCCATCACCGTTTCCGGCGCTTATAGGTACATACGACGATCTTCTTAATTTTAATGTATTTGACATTACTGATGCTTTTAATATGTAAATAATAAGGGATTTTATCCACCCGTTTTTACCATAATAAGAAATCGAATATTGTATAGCATTTTGTATTTAATCAAAGAGATAATTTTAAATAAACAATTAAGTGCATTTAGAATTCGTATGTGCCCTAACAAGTTACAATACTTTATCAACTTATACATGAACAACAATAGCTGAAATGAAATTGTCTTTGCCGAAATTATTAAAATATCGATTGAAATTGCGCAGATAAGATGAGCAAAGGAAGGGTGTCTCTTACTATATAAAGTTATAATATGTAGGATTGAATCAAAATGGAATATCAGCTTTAATTTTGTAGCAAATTTAACAAAAAAAGTTTATATAATTATCTTCTATTTCTTTTTTGCCTGAATCCCAATTATTAATGCAACATTAATAATTGGGATTCAGGCAATTTTATGTTTTAAATAAATTTAAACATTATCTTTTGTTGCGTTAGCGATAATTGCTAAAAATATCTACAGCATCAAAAGTGAAGATGCAGGCGCTAGCTTCGCTGATGGCGCTGGCTGCGCTGGTAGCGTTGGTAGCTGCAAGTGCGGAACGCGGTGGTGGTATCAAAATCGGTAGCGGTTCAATGAGCGGTGGGGGCAGGGAGGGGGCTCGCGGCGGCGGGGTCCGACTTGGATCGCGACCTCGGACATCGCCTGCCCCTCAGATACCGCGACAACCCTCGGTGATCACCGCTGCCCTTGTCGTGCCCCACAAGGCTTTCGGCGCACGTGATTACACAAGGGCCGAGAAGGCAGCCTTATCAAAATTGCCGCGTAAATTAAAACTGTTCTCACAAGTGCGTCTGAATATAACGCATTCTATGCAGGGCTTGACGCCTAGTCCTATGTGTAAGTTTTATATCGTACCAATGGAAAAATTAGCATGGTGATTGATACTAGTTTATGGACAATATAACAATTTCAATGTAACCCATTAACGAACCTCTCCACAACATTATAATAGGATTGCATGAAAATGGAATGGTATAAATAGTTACTGAATTAAAATTAAAACATAGTATGAGACGCACGTGCAGTGCATGGTTAATTTTTACGTCTAGTAATTTTACTTAGTAAACCTTATTGACTTCCATAAATAGCACTCTGAACTGTGTTAAAAATGATTGATGCTTTCAGCTATCTTGGACTCGCTATGTAAAGAGTTCTTAGCAGTCAACGTGTCTGTTATACTATACCTTATGAATCATGAACAATATGGGCGGTCTACTGCTTCTGCACAATACTTTCTACAGCTCGCCGGATATCTTGGCATACCGGTAAAGCTTACGACTTTTCTATACTTCGCTTTCACTCATAAATTATTAGTTTGGTACCTAATAGTGAAGAATTTTTGGGCATGCGTATAATGGTTGTGCATAACATTTAGTTGTATATTCGATTTTTCTTAGGTCATTGCGTGGAACGCTGATAACAGCGGATTAGAAAAGCATGCGTCGCATGCATCCTTGAGATTGCAATTGGCTCCAACAATAGAACATCAAACTGCAGCAATGCTTTCTATTCTGGAGAGGTATAAATGGCACCAGTTCAGTGTGGTAACATCTGCCATCGCAGGGCATGATGATTTTATTCAAGCCGTCCGAGAAAGAGTTTTGTCGCTACAAGTAAGATTGTTTTTGTAATAGATTTACAACATTTATAAAAGTTAAGACTATTTTTGGGTGGGCTCCTTTAATATGTATAATGTCAAATGTCTGATATTTTAAATAAAATTGACGACATTACAGGATCGTTTTAAATTTACAATACTGAATGCGGTAGTTGTCAAGAAACCGGCTGATCTCAACGAGCTGGTAACAAGTGAAGCACGAGTAATGCTTTTGTATGCCACGCGGGACGAAGCGGCAGATATTCTCTCTACTGCTGGAGATTTACACCTCACTGGGGAAAGTTACGTTTGGATCGTAACTCAAAGTGTCTTGGGGTCGATGCAGCCGCCTAACAAATTTCCTGTAGGCATGCTGGGTAGGTGTAACCTGTGAATTCTAAGCTAAATATATGCCACATTACTCAATCTCTTGTCACGTGTGATTATATCAACAGCCAAGCACCTAACCTAATAATAACTTTTCAAATAGACACACTACAGACTCCAGGGAAACAAAAATAATACTTACAAATCGATCAGCGAATAATATATACGTACGTACTTATGTATAACTTTGCAGGTGTGCATTTCGAAACCACAAGCTCTTCTATCTTATCAGAAATATCAACAGCGGTTAAGGTATTTGCGTATGGAGTGGAATCATATTTATCGGAAACTGAGAATTTGAGGTACCCTTTGGGAACGAGACTATCCTGCGATGGTGCGGGCAATGGTGAAGCAAGGTGGTCCACCGGTGAAAGGTTTTATCGACATCTGCGTAACGTCAGTGTTGAAAGCGACTCAGGGAGACCGAGTATAGAGTTCACATCGGATGGTGAATTGAGAGCGACGGAGCTGAAAATAATGAATTTAAGGCCAACTATTGGAGATCAGGTAATTGTACTAAACGAAACATATACATATACATACAAATTCACTAATTCGTGTAACAATGAAATAAAATACAATTAGGTATTATGTATATTTTAATAATTAAGCTTAATTATCAGCTGATTTGGGAAGAAATCGGGACGTGGAACTCTTACCCAAAGGAACATTTAGCTATAAAAGACATAATTTGGCCTGGAGGTCTGCACACACCACCGCAAGGGGTTCCAGAGAAGTTTCATATGAGGATTACTTTCCTGGAAGAGCCTCCTTACATTAACTTAGCGCCTCCCGATCCTATCAGTGGGCGGTGCTCCTTGGACCGAGGTGTCATTTGTCGGGTTGCACCAGAAATTGAAATTGTTGGGTACGTAGCTGACGTAGTGTCGCTATTCCTATAAAAATCGATTGTTTGAACTAATATTTTTTTTAGAATTGAGGCTGGTGCCGCGCACAGAAACAGTTCCTTATACCAATGCTGTAGTGGATTTTGTATCGATTTATTGCAACAACTGGCAGAACAGTTGGGGTTCACATATGAACTTGTGCGCGTAGAAGATGGTCGATGGGGTACTTTTCAAGACGGCAAGTGGAATGGTCTTATAGCTGAACTTGTCAATAAAAAGACCGATATGGTACGCAAATTAAAAGCTTTTTTTTATGTTAATACAATAAAATAATTTGAACAATGAGATAACTTATTAATTAATGAATTTAGATAATCCATTATAAATTTAACTCCGACCATATTTAAGAAACAGCGAACATATTAATACATTAATTGTATTAATATTACCATATTATAATATTATCTAAAGCCCTTAAATTCAAGAACGTTTACGCTATTTTGTTAAAAAGACACAGTTTCAAAATTCCTTTATTATTTAGTAAAACTTAAGTGACATTGTTTTTATAGGTACTAACGTCCTTGGTTATAAATTCGGATAGAGAGGCCGTGGTGGACTTCAGCGTTCCCTTCATGGAAACTGGGATTGCTATTGTGGTGGCGAAAAGGACTGGCATTATTTCACCGACGGCCTTTCTAGAGCCCTTTGACACTGCTTCTTGGATGCTCGTAGGAGCAGTAGCAATACAAACAGCCACTTTCTGCATCTTTATATTCGAATGGTTGTCACCGAGCGGACTTAATCGTTCTCCTGGACAGATCAATGTACAGAATCGTTTCTCGTTGTGTCGGACCTATTGGATTGTTTGGGCTGTACTATTTCAAGTAAGATATGTTTTGAGTTTGAAAATACTATTTGTAAAATTTAATCTAACACAAGTATGGTTGAGATATATTTTTACTGCTTTTTAATTACTTATAAACATTAAGAGAATTATAATATTTCTCCAGGCTTCAGTGCATGTGGACTCACCGCGAGGTTTCACAGCGCGATTTATGACAAACATGTGGGCAATGTTCGCGGTGGTGTTCCTTGCCATATACACTGCGAATCTCGCTGCGTTCATGATAACGAGGGAGGAGTTTCACGAGTTGAGTGGCATTGATGACCCTAAGATTGTAAAGCCTAAGACATATCAGCCACCACTTAAATTCGGGACGGTACCATGGTCCCACTCGGATGCGACTTTGAAGAAATACTTTAGAGAGCCCCATTCTTATATGACTCCGTAAGTTGTTACTCTTTTTATCACACTTGACATTTAACATAAACATTTTTAATATTAACATAAAGTAAATATAACTTAAAATAAAACAAAAAAACAAATTTAAAACGTCTGTTCATTGTGGCCGAGTACTCATGGCATTCCCTTAGGTAAAAAAGCACCAGCTCTTGAATCACCGGTACTGACTACCTGGCGCCTACTTCTTTCCTTAGTAAGCGCCTGTGCACTTGTACCCAGGGTCCAAACGTCTCTACTCTAAAGGGAACAAAATCAATGTATTAATAATAATCAAATATTACACTCGGGAACATCGGAAAATAAAATTCATACAGACATATAAATATTTCTGAAATCGATGCAGCACAGAAGTACTTCGTACAAAATTTGATCAAAATAAACTTATCAAAGTGAACTTCGTTTTATGACAACTATGAATAAAGTTTCTATCAAATATTAATTACCTACACTATTTAAAATTTTAGATACAATCGAAGTACTGTAAGTGCTGGAGTTACCAGTATATTAACAGGCGACCTGGATGCATTTATCTATGATGGAACCGTTTTGGATTACTTAGTCTCACAGGTAAATAATATAAAGATTGTACAGATTTAACATTTTTAACTATTTAATTAATAATCTATTAAAATACTGCGTTGAAAATGTACGCATTAGACTTTTATAACTTACGTTAGGTTTTTGGATGTTTAAAGCCGTTCATTTTTTTACAAAGGCCAATCTATCAAAAATACTAATGGCTTCTTAAGTGTGATATTAAAACGCAAATCGTATGTTACATTATTTTGAAATATTTTCGTTTGAAATATATTACAATACGTTTTGTGTAATAAGTATTCGTGTAAGCCAACAAAAATATTTTTATAGTTGAGTAATTATAATTTGTACAGGATGAAGATTGCAGGCTTCTGACAGTAGGCGCTTGGTACGCAATGACAGGGTATGGGCTTGCGTTCACGCGTAATTCAAAATACCTCGGTATGTTCAACAAAAGACTACTCGACTTGCGATCGAATGGCGATTTGGAACGGTTAAGGAGGTAAATGTTGTTTTAAAACATCCGATTTACATCTGCTTATCTATACTAATAAAAAGACAGTAAAAATCGAAAATCTGTACATTCAATATTTTTCCAAAAAACTGAGAGGAGGCAATTAAAGAAGTGTCATAGAAACCAAAAAAACAATGTTTGGAATTCTTGTCTCTCTGTCTGTCTGTCTGGTACGTTATAACTTGAAAACTACTGAACGGATTTGAACGCGGTTTCACAGTTGGATTACATATAATTGGGAGCGTTGTCAAAAGTTTATTTTGTCAAAATCGGTTAAAGGAAAAAGAAGTTATGGTCAATTGAAACTGCTTCAAAATTTTTAAACACTTATATTGATTGATTAGTTATATATTGTTAAATATGTTCTAATATAAGTTAATCTTAATATTAAAACTTATGAGAGGTAACAAAAATAACAAATAACGCTGTGCGCGCGGGCGCGGTTGAAGTGTTGAACAATGTGCTCGATAGATGGCGTTGATAAAATTCGTCATCAACCTAGATTTATTTTATTTTTTTATTACTTAAACCTATACAGCTTATCAAAAACAGTTTACACAATAAAAATAGATTAAAAATAAAGCCAAAATAAGTTTAAAATATAGAACCGGAAATAGAATCTAAGATCAGAAAAAAGAATAACAAAAAAAAACACGAACTATATAACTATATAGCTACATCATCCTTGAGTAACACAGGCTATATATAATTCCAATTGTAACGTTCGTGAAAACCAAATTACACATGGGCGAAGCCGCGGGCGGAAAGCTAGTACTCTATAACATTCTGATATATATATTTCTAATAACAGGAGACTTAATATATTTTATTTAATTTAGGTACTGGATGACGGGTACCTGTAAGCCAAACAAACAAGAGCACAAATCGTCAGACCCTTTGGCGTTAGAGCAGTTCTTGTCTGCGTTTCTATTGCTTATGGCCGGCATACTTCTGGCCGCTGCCATATTGTTCTGTGAACATTTGTATTTCCGCTACGCGCGGGAACACATCGTGAAATCTGACTTACATCCTTGTTGTACACTCGTGTCTATATCAATGGGTAAGTGACAATCGGCATCCTTACAAAGGATATTATTTCACTTAAATATAGGTACTTTGGTTATTTATTTCCATAGATACGGTATCTTAAGGCAACGGGCGGCCTTATCGTTTAAATCTCTTCCAGACAACCAGTTCTAAGAGATATGGAAAGAAACGCGGAAGTAAAAGTTGATCTTAAAAATAAAAATATTACGAAGATCTGTATTTATATTTGTGAAAGAGAAGGTTAGGGAGTAAAAGGATGGGTTATAACGGCATAGTACTAGAAAACATTTCTTTTCTAGACAGAGATTAAAAGGCTACACAAGAAGATTATCAAAATAAAATAAAAATTTTGACAGTAGTGTTTGAATAACGTCTTTGAGTGCATAAAACTTCATAGAAAAATACAATACAACTGCTAATAGCAGTAAAAATACACAGATGATAACCCAAAAACAAACGTATCTGTCGTATTCTTGTTTCAAAAACCATTCCCCATTATTTAATTCTAGGTCAATCCCTTTCAATGCAAAATGCAGTAATGGAGGCGACGGGAGATCAAGGCGGTGGATGGTTTGGTAAGCGACCCCATTGCCGATCTGCGGTGTGTGCTGCTCAGGTAACCTTTTTACTATTCTAATTGTTCACTTATTCTAGCTTTGGCGTGCTTATTTTATACAATTATTATAAGTGCCTCGTACTGAAATATTATAATAACGTCTGTTCTGCACTTTTTTGAACATGGAAATCGATTAGTAGGTACCTACTTTTAAAAAAAGTTATTTACAAAATGCAGGTCCGAAAAACACAATTTAAATAGCAGAGAAGTGAATATCAAACTCGAATTCAAAATATCATTATACAAGTAGATCTTTTGAATAGCCAATTTTTACACTACCACCGGTTCGGAAGGCAGTTCTACCGAGAAGAACCAATTTTAATACAAGTCATGTTTACTTATTTAAAGCTGGCCTATCATTACTTACTACTAAGGACTCCATTTTGATAATCAGATATGGCGCGCACAACACGAGCGCGATGCGGCGGTATCTCGCGCGCGACAGTTGGCCGTCGTGCTCGCGGCTCATGGCCTGCAACCCCCGCCGCGACGTCTGGCTTCTGCGGCTGCGCTGCACGCGCGCGCGCACGACGCTACGCGCCCGCGCACGCTGCACGTGCCTGCCGACTTGCTGCCTGATTTAGACCGTCCGCTTTCCTGCGATGATCTGCGCGCTAGGTACAAAAGTGAAATCATTCATTTTACTGGAGTATGAAAACTGTAAACTGATGCAGGACAAAACGGAGATACAATGTCCTGACAAAATCAAACTTACCGAGGTTTTTTTGCAGGGAGCGGACGCGGGTAGAAATGGAAACAGTGCTGTGAGGCGCATATAGCGCCACCTTTTTTCAATTCCTGAAGGCTGTTCTTACACCAAGTTATACAAAACAAAATTAGTTATATTTTATGTTTAAAATAAGGTCAGATAAAAAAGCGTTGTAATTATTAAATAAAATATTCCAATTATTAAAACCGAGAGGCGGATGTAGATAGCGAAGCGTTGTTGTGGGACGCGCGCGCGACGCGGGCTGGGCGCCGGGCGTGCGTCCTCGTGTTGTCTACTACAATAAAATATATTTTTTGGACAATAATTTGTTGTTTTTCTATTATTTTAGCCCGAAATATTATTAAGTCATTGTGATAAAAGGACCTGGTATAGTTTTAATTAGAATGGCACAATAATTCTCTCGATTCACTACAGTTTCCTCTATAGGCGGGTTGCTTTTGCGGCCTATTCAAATCCTGTTTAGTATGATCCACAGTAGACGGTGTATTGCTATTAAGACTTAGAAACTTGAAAGGAATTTGAAACAAAAGAGTTTAAGTAAGGGAATAGTAACGTGACTGACGTCATGTGAAATTTATTTAGCGTCAGTCAATCCTATCTTCTTGCTCTTAAAACTTAGCTACAATTTTAATGTGGTTTAAATTGACTGTTACGAATATTTTCTTATTATCAAAGGAAGATGAGACGGGGCAGACGTGTCCTCCCAGATCCCACACCCAAGCTCAAAGGGATCAACGTCATGACATACCATTCAGTCCTATGGCCGGTATTCCAAGTCGGCACTCAAATCAGATCAAAATCGGCGCTTAAGCAGCTGTTTTTTTCTACAACGTCATTTGAGTGGCAATCAGTTGATTCTAGATTTAAGTCGAGATTTGATCTACAATCAACAAAGAGTTGCTCTGTGTTAGATTCGAGTTTGCTTTTTAATACAAAGAAAAGATTGATTTCATTACACGCTGTATGATTGAAAAACGCTTTAATTTTTAACTTTTCCTTTTTAAATACTTAACTACAACTTATTCTTTAAGAGCATTTAATTATAAAGAAGTAATCAAAATTCTTCAAAAAACGTTTTCATTCAATTTACTATATTAAATACAATATATTGTATTGACAAAAGAAAAGATAATGCTATAGGGCTACATAACGTGAATTCATAATAATTCATAATTTTATTATTTGTTACAAATTATTTTATTTCACATTTTTGAAAAAGATAACAAGTATTATTTTTCTTTTCTAAAACTTTGTTTTAGGATAAGCTTAGTTTAAGAGCAATAATTATTTGCTAAACTATATTGTGGAAAGTGTGTTTCATGTTCATATATTTTAATAAACAAAGCAAATACAAATACTACTACCATTCAGAAATGGTGTGGAGAAGTATGAAAAGGTTACATGTGTATATTAAAAAGCTAGCATATACATACAAAGGAGAAAAAAACCTATTCGCTGCACATGATAGACATGTATAATCGACAGGAGAAAAAATATCATATGATAGAACTAGGTATATTCAAACTGCAAAGAGAATAACTAAGAGCCGGGTTGGCACAAACATTTTGCAATATCTATATATGAGTATTTTAATCTACGAGACAAAATAGATACCTAATTTTTATGCAGGCACCATATTGTTTATTTGATAATGTATTTGTTTTTAATAACGATATCCTCAGTTTGTGAAATCTTTATCTATCTTACCTAATTAATAATTAATTTTAGAAAATTGCTTTTTGAAATGTACATATTGAAAAACATAAAATACATTCTTTGTATTTTAAATTTATTTTAATTTTGGAAAATAATATGCATATTTAAGGAAATAGCAACTAAGATTTATCAGTATTGAGTAACGGAGTGATTCATTCTTCATTTGAATCACAATAAAACAGTTTTGATGTATAAACATTGCTTTATTTATTGATTGATTTATTGAAGACAATGGAGCAAATAGCATGCAAACAAAGAGTATCAAAAATATATTGATAGTAATAACAATAGATATTTGTAATATAAACTTAACAAACATATCGAGAAAACTAGAAATACAACAATTTTGCACAGACAATCAGCACTTAAGTCACCAATTTACCAGACTCAATGAAATCTGTTCATAAGTGTAGATCTTTACTTGATAGGCGTTTAAGAATAAGGCGGAGCGTCGATTTTGTGATCGTGGATCCATTGAGTGTCGTTAAATCGAGCCAAATCTGCAATCAACAGTGACTCAAATCTCCAATCAAGAGATCCAATTGAGCGTTGATTGACGACTTGGAATACAGGCCCTATGTATTCTCACCTGTGGCAATTAGCAGTTGCCATCAGTCAGCTGTCATTATCAATAATGCACTTAAAAAAAGAACCATAGAGTAACTATCTAAATAATTTAGTCACCTAACTGATTAGTAATTACATATAACAGTCAGATGCCGGTTAAGTTCTGCATGTCATCATTTTATTTAGTTATAAACTGAAGGGAACATAATATTTTATTGCTATACCAATTATTAGATACAATTTTATAAAGATGTCCAAGGACATTATTGTTCTCGTTCCTAACGGAAGGAGAATGAAAGTTCATTGTACACCAGACACAAGTTTTTTGCAGGTATTTTGACTATTATTAAAATTTAACAAAGAATATAAGAATTTTTCAATATAATTTTACCTCTACATCATTAGGTTTTAGAAGATGTTTGTAAGAAACATGGATACCAGCCCAATGATTATAATTTAAAACATCATAAAAATATTGTTGATTTGACCAGCACAATAAGGTTTAGTAATTTACCTAATAAAGCTTTATTGGAAATGGTTGAAGCTGAACAGAAACGCGTTGAAAGTAACGTGACTGTGGGCCTCTTGTTAGATGATGGTAAGAAAATACTAGATTTAGAAACATGCTTTGTAAGGTTTTATTCAAATAATCCTATCAGTATGATAAATGCCATAAAAATCTTAAAGGTGAAAGGAGAACTGCCGAATTTAGCCCACACACATCACTTTATGACCTAATTGTATCTCTAGCTGCAAATGAATTACCTAATATGAGAAATCCAACAATTGTATATATGCGACAGGAAATTATTGGTATAATGGCATTAAAAGAAAAGTCACTAAGGCTATTGGGCTTGATAACAGGAAGAGCTATTTTAAGGCTCTTGGATAAGACAGAAACTGAGTAAGTAGCAAATCAAAATTAGTTTTTTTCAATATTAAACCAACAAATGTATATTTAATGAAGTATTAGAACTTTCCTATACTGGTACATGTTGGGTAAAAAATTACAGGCAAGCAAACGTATCAGCAGTGTATCGGGTGAAACCCAAGGCAGAATCTATAGAAATACAATCGTCTTTAGAAAATCCGGGCAATCTTGAAACAAAAAATTTACATTCTCTTGCAAATGATGATATAAAGAAACCTGTTCAGAAACAAGAAGTCACAAAAACACTAAACCCTATAAAGTTGTTAAAAAATGAACAGCAAAAGATAGAACCCACAGGCAGTTTAAACAAAGAAATAAAAATTGAAAATGAGGCAGATTGTGATCAACCTATGACTTCTAAGAATTTGCATGAAAAGCGTAACCCACCTTTGGAAACACAGGAGACCTTGGAAAGGCGACTGAGGATAGAGGAAGAAGTGAACTTTGTTAGTATATATTTTTGCATATAAAACAATTAAAGATCCAGAGTCATTTCTGCAGAATATATTAAATTAACATCAACTAGTCATTTGAATAATTATATAAAATATTATATATTTAATAAACAATATAGAATCTTCTGGCATTGTTAAAGCTTGAAGAATAATATTGTATTTCCAGGTTGGATCCCAAAAGGCGATTGCCTTTATGCAGCCAGAGGAAGAGCAAGGGGAATTATCAGACCTCCCCGATGACTTTTACGAATTAAGCATTGAGGAGGTACGAAAAATATACCATGATTTACAGCATAAATGTATGGAGTTTGAAGAAACGCCTCTACTTACAAGTACTAAACGAGAGCAGCTTGATAAAGAGGTAATTTGTCATTGTAACTTAAACATCAATACACCATATGCTATAGAGTGCTATAAGATGGACTAAATACATGATCAAACATAATAAATCAATGATGCAAGTTATACTGAGATAAGCAATTTAGTCACATAAAATACATATTTTTTTGTGGAATTGTTTTCTGGCTATTTTATTGCCTGGGTTTAAATTAAGTTGTGGTACCTAACATTGGATACTTTTATTAATTTAGATTTTTTTATTTTAGATATATGAACAAAAATTAAATACATATAAAAATGTGGTTGTACGCATACAGTTTCCAGATAATATGATATTACAAGGTGTTTTTACCCCAATGGACACAGTGGAGAATATCAATAACTTTGTTAAAGAACACATTCACGATCCTGATAAACCATTTCAAATTTGTAAGTACTACATTTCCGCCATCAAGACATGGTTTGTTTATTGTCTGAAGAATAATTTCCATTGAAGAAATATTTCACAATTATTATTATTATGGTATGGTTAATAGGCCAATTGGTCAGAATAAATATCTCTACAGTGATAAAGTACAAAATCCATATAAGTAAAAAATAGATGATAAAAATCATGTAGATAATCATGAGATATAGCTTAATATTTAAATTTACTGCTTTTCAGTTACTTCACCCCTAAAGGAAATATTGGACCCTAAAACGACTTTATTAGATGCAAAATTCGTGCCTTGTGTTCATATGCATTTTAGATGGCTACAAGATACCTGTAATGGATACTTAAAGGATGAAATTTATCTTAAAAAAACATCCAGTGATGCAGCCAGTATTCTAGCATCAAAGTATAGGTAACCAAATACTAATGATCTAAGTCAGATCTTTAGTATTTCTACACACCGAAATGTTGTGCATAAAGGCATCATTTTTTTTAATTTTTTTGTTTTAATTTTATTTTTTCTTCTTTTAAAATTTTAAGTTGATCGTGTTGCTCGCGCATGAAATAAATAATAAATTTCAGAGCTCCAACAAGAAGGAAATTGGAAGACACTCAAGGAAACTCAAAAATGACACAATCAAGATCCTCAACATCTAAAGAGAGCAGATTACCAAAATGGTTTAAAAAATAAAATACTTTATTGGTGTAATTATTAGTGTGATGATTTGTAAAATATATCTATATAAACGTGTTGTATTTTAAATGTGTATTCCTGTTATTGATTAAAAATAACTTAGATTAATGATGATAACTTATATGTATAAAATTTATCGAAGTTTTTTTCACCATATAATATATAAATTGGCGCAACTACAACAATTAGTATTAAATTAACTAGAATAATTAAGTTCAGGCATCATTTAGTCGTCCTAATAGGTTTAAAAACAAAAGTTGAATACTTTTAAGTTTAGTAAGCCGTGAAATGTCATCCTCATTATTTTAAAACGTAGTCCGTGTAAGCACGTGCTTGAGCACTATAAATACGGACGCATTGTATCCGCACCTCGCTCTCCAACACAACCAACCTCTCTTCAAATAGTGAAAAATACAACCTTGCAAATATCAGTGAAGTGTTTCTTCAAAAGTGAGTGGTTATTATGACCGACTCAATCGTGATGTTGGCTAATATACAATGTTCAGACTTTATATTTCTTTATTACCCGACTTATCTATAAAGAACTTGGTATAAACAAAGCTGGTATCTGAAACTTAATAAAATAAAACTTCAAAATATTAATTAAGTTTATTGACGACATACATTATTTATTCTAATATCAAATAAAAAACATTGTTTTGTCATAACTTAATATATGAAGGTAAATCCCCTAATTTACATCTTGTTGGTTTAATGTTATCACATTTCTGCAGGTCTTTCGGTTCAGTATCCTTATCCTTAAAATATCTATCTTCAAGGTCTGTGTGTTGTTCATTGCTTGAAGGTTTGTCTGTTATAATTATATCTTCGCTTTGCTTAACTTTCTTGAATGTTAAATGTTTTTTAATGTTTTTCGAAGATTTTATTGAATTTTGTGATGTTGGTTTCACATGCTTGTATAAGCAAGACTCTCCCTTCTCACAGTAACCCTTCAGAAAATCTTTACATACCAAAGCTTGATCACTTAATTTAACATGTAGATATGGACAATCATCTTTAACACAAATACCATTTAAATAGAAATAACATGTGGGCACTTTTTTCTTAGAAATGTCATGTGAAAGTGTGCAATTTTCATCGTGGCAAATACCTTTTAAGAATTTTCTACACAATGATACCAGTTTCTTATCGTGAACATATGGACACTTGCTGTTTATATTTCTTAAACATTTTCCATACTTACAAAACAGAGCACATGGAATATTATTTATTTTAGTTTTGCCTTTAATATTTTCTATTTCAGCGCTGTAAGTTTTTTTTGTATGATGATTTCTCTTTTCTTTGCCTTTTAATTTTAAAGATTGCCTTTTGAGTTTCAAACTATTGTTGCTCACAATTTTTGAGTTTAAAAAATCTGGAGACTTTAATAAAGAATATTTTTTAGCCATCTTGTTCCTTATACTGTCTAAACTGATAATGTTATATTTGCTTACATTTATGTTCTTCTTTTTAACTAATAGTGACTGAGCGGGTTTTTTGCTTTCCTTGCATCTAATCAGTTGATACCTAGACTTGGAGATTGGCATTGAATTACTTGCAACAGCATTGCATGATGCACTAGACTGCATTATTTGAGTTTTTTGTGATGAGTTATTCCGAACTAAATTATACCTAGATTTGGCAACAATATTATCTTTATTTATATAATTTGTATTGTCATAATTCACTGGAAGACTTCCAATTGAACTAAGCTGATCCGAGGCTTGATTGATTGTCTGTGGATTAGTAATGTGTAAAAAGCTATTTAAATTTGTTTGAGGTTTACTCAATATTTGTTGATTCAATAGAGGAAAATGTGGAACATGGTTGTTATAATAATAATGAGCATCTTGAGAAATTTGACTATTGTAATGGGTTTGATTGTTTAATGCAGTTGAGTGTTGTATAGGACAATCCTTATTTGATGGGCTTTGATTAACCACGTTCTTTTTGTTGATAAAATTTGGGTTAACAAATATTTTACTTATGCTATTTGACTGAATTCTTGAAGGTTCGCGAAAATTTTGATTTATATATATTTGTTGGTTTCCTTTGTATTCTTTGCTTGGTTTATAATTTGGGTTTATGTAAACTTTTTTGTTATGAAATTGTGAATCCATTTAGGCGAGCTGAAATTGGTAATATTTATTACCAACTTTACAATCTATTTTATGTATATCAAAATTTCTGTAGACTTCTTTCTCCTGAGCCAAAATGGTGTTTAATTCCTCAATATGTTTTAAAATAGTATCCTTCCAATCCCCATTCCACCACAAAATGCTCATGTGAAATGATGGATCCTTTAAATAAAATTGATGTTTAATTTACTAGTTTTAAAACAAATTCATAACTATTCATATTGTAAACGTAAAACTTAACAGTAATATAACAACTTTTTCCCTAAAACAAATTCACTAAATATTGGTATAAAATTAGAGTTCAAAAACGAATAATCTAGATCTTTGAATTTATAGCCATGTTCCTTAGGTCTCGCATACATATAATTATTTTCCTTGGTTATTAAAAATAAATTTGCATTCATTGAAAGCCTGCTCAAAGTTGCTATACCATTGGTAAAAGTATTGGGTAGAAGTAATTATTATAATATAATAATTAACTTATTAAAGCATGTTATTATATCAACTTACTTCATAAAAAGTTGGTAACTTGTAGTCTTCAAGGACAGAATCCACGTTTTCAGTGATTTTTAGCAAAAATTTTCTACTTAATAAATCTGCCTTTAAAGCAACAAAAGTACGAGTTTTCTCTTCATTCGTGTAAACCTCTATAGTATCAAACCCCAATTCAAAACTGTAAAATAAATTATACCATATACTTTCTTATCTATTTCAATAAATACCCATAATAAATACAGACAAGCAAACAGTAAATATTGTAAAACATACCCTTCAACTCCACTTATAACCTTTTGCAGAGATGTTGTAAATGATGATATTAAGTGATACTTTAAAACAACAGTTTTTGATACACTGATGTGTAAATTTTCACATGGATAGCATGTTTCATCAATGGTTTTAAAAACTAATTTTATTTTATACAGTAAGTCTTGAATTCCGCTATCATCGGGATCTGTAATTTAGAATCCAAGAATTGAAACCCATGTTTAGCACTAGTCTTTTAAATACCACAAATAATTTTGGGCCATATCTTTTAACAAATTGATTGACATGCCATAACATTAAATACAATTCACTATTGAATAAACCTTAATTGTATGTAAAATATTTTGCTAATTATAACAGGAATATTCCAATTCTAATGTTTAACTCAGTTAACATAAAAATATGTTATCCTTACAAAAATAAAGCTACAGAGTTTTCTTGATATGTTGCATAAATACTTACATTTTATATATACTAAAGTAGCCCAATTTCCCCTTACGTGAGCAAATGTTCGTGTGCGACCATGGTGTTCCCGAGGATCATCACAATGCGAGTCCGAAGGACACACCGATACTTTACTCAAATCAGGTACTGGTAACTTTAATCTGTGCCACAATTGTTAATTAGTCATACAACGACAAAAAATCATTAAATTGACATCCATTTTTTATGTTATATATAAGTTACATTATTAAGCTAAATAATATAGAAGTACAAATTACTAACTTTTTTCGAACAATATTGCTACTCTCCTCTGGCTCACTTTCTTCAGAGTCTCCGTAATCACACAAGTAAAATAATCCAGACATTTAACAAAGGAAACCACTTGTACCACTAATATGCACAGACATTTATGTTGGTCGTTCAAAAATGCTAACCCACTATTAAACTTAAAAGTCATAAATTATAATAACTCCAATTGCTAATTAATAATCTAATATGTAGATTTTAACTCTCAGTCACCGAAAACTTAATAATTTGTAATAAGAATTAAGAATATTTGTCAACTGCCAAACTCCGAAAAGCAAAAACAGCCATTGACACTTCAAAAAAGGTTCATAAAATGATTATATCAAAGTCGCTTTTGTTATAAATGTAATTGAAACATGCCCTGTCCAAACCCCTAACCATTTTACAAAATTGACAACAAAGATTTACTGCTATGTCTTTAGTGTTTTTCTTGAAATTGTAAAACCAAAATTAAATTTGTTTAAAGCAATAGCTTTAAACAAATTTTTTTAAAAATTTGTTTAAATAAATATATTTCGATAATATCGGAAAGATTATAATAATAACACTATCTATTTTTAAATCGCAGCGAAAACTAGTTTTAAAAAATATTTAATTTTTTATTCACTACAAGCTTTCCGCCCGCGGTTTCGCCCACGTGTAATTTGGTTAAGTATATAGCGTTTTTTAATGATCTTGACAGGGCTTTCTTTCACGGGCTAAAATCTTGTTACAATTGGAATTATATATAGCCTGTGTTACTCAGGGATGATGTAGCTTTACAGGATCGGATGATTCAGGGAAATCGAGGCCAACTTTCAAATTAACGTACAGGCAATTACTATTCTGACAATTTTATATTCTGATAGTCATCTTCTTATGTGGATGAGCTGATGATGGAAGGTCCTCCTCAGCGGTTAAGAGTTGAAAGAAAATTCTTACGAAGTTATGAGTACGAAATACGTACTTGTGAGGTTATTACTTATTAGCTTGACCAAATAATAAAAGGTAAACCTCATTAACGTTAAGGATGTAGGTGGAAAAATGGATGCGGACAAACGATAAACGTCTCTTCACTCGTTTCCTTTTACTTGTTTGTATAGGTAGTGTTCACTCAAAATAATCATAGGGTAAAACGTTAATGAAAGTTTGAACTGCATGGTAGTCACAATGGAGCATCTTAATACCGCGATGGATATATTTGGCCTAAGTAGAAGTTCTTTAACAAAAAAAACTCAAGCTCGCACACTCACTCACACAGCAACACCATTGCACACACTGATACACACACACACACTAAAATGTTGGTACTTCACATAGTTCCACTTGTTCATGAGTATATATAACGAAGAGAGAGAGTTCCTCTATAAGGCTACCGCCAACCTCACTACTCTGTAGGGTTTTTTTTGAAAGGCGTAGGTAGCATCAGCATTGCCAACATCACGATTGAGTCGGTCATAATAACCACTTATTTAAAGAAACACTTCAGTGATAGTTTCCAAGATTTATATTTCACTATTTGAAGAGAGGTCCGTTCCGTACAACGGCCTGAGCGCGACTGTGTCGTGCGGTCACAATGCGACCCTATTTATAGTGATCTAGCACTTGTTTACAAAGACGTCGTATTGTAAACAAGTACATAATAAAAAAATAAAATAAATCTAGGTTGATGACGAAAAAGTCGATAGATATCGAGCACATTGTTCAACACTTCAACCGCGCCCGCGCGCACTGCGTTATTTGTTATTTTTGTTACCTCTCATAAGTTTTAAAATTAAGATTAACTTATATTAGAACATATTTAACAATATATACTAATCAATCAATATAAGTGTTTAAAAATGTTGAAGCAGTGGCTAAAGTAAATTTTCAATTGACCATAACTTCTTTTTCTCTTAACCGATTTTGACAAAATAAACTTTTGACAACGCTCCCAATAATATGTAATTTAACCGCGTGTGAAAACCGCGTTCAAATGCGTTCAGTAGTTTTGAAGTTATAACGTACCAGACAGACAGACAAGAATTCCAAAAATTGTTATTTTGGATTCTCTTCTTCTTTAATTGCCTCCTTTCAGTTTTTTGGAAAAATATTTAATGTACAGATTTTCGATTTTTACTGTCTTATTATTAGTATATAGATTAACTTATTTTAGGACAATGAAATGATGTTGAACTTAATTATTCTAGTTAATTTAGAACCAATTATTGTAGTTGCGCCGATAAATATAATAATATCAAGCTTAGTTCAAACTAAGCTGTATTGACTTCTTTAGCGGGTTTAGCTATAGTACCATACTGTACTAGAGTGTAAAAGGGTTTAATTGATGAAACTCATTTTGTAAATAAGATTCTTATTTCAGCCGTGGTGGTACTTTCGTTAGTCCACGTAACACGGAATAATAAATCATAATTATACTAAATAACTCATCGTAATCGTAATAATTCCCATTCGACTTTTGGGTTTTTCCGCGGATTTTCGTAGACATTGATTTTAGTTTTTACAACCTACAACTTTAGCTTATTCTGTAGCGTATTCAAAACTATTACTACATATAACCATAGAGTATATTTTAATATATTGAAACTTAGTTATAATATACTACATCTTAAACATTAATTAAACTGTTTTATAAAAAGTAATCATTAATTATTTAATACTTACGAATTACGACACAGGGATGCTAAATGGAATGTCTTATAAATTAAAACACTCTTCATTCATTTTACACATATTTTTAGTTATGTATTTAATAATATCTTTCAATTAATAATTTGTTTTTTAATAAGATAACGTATTGACGATTTTAATCGACTGTCTAACTACTTAGTACTTCGGTTGGACATTGAACTCTAGACCTCAAACTTTGAGATTATAGTTTAGAACCTAGGTATGCTATATAGTAATATACTTATTCGCAAAATGCCTCAAATATTGGGACAGCATGTAAATGCAAAAAGTTTTCATAGTTCAAGATTAAAAGGAAAAGTTGCTATTATTACAGCCTCAACAGATGGGTACGTGAAGATATCTTAGTATTACTGATACCCATTGCAGATATAATAATGCTTTTTGTTACAGAATTGGATATGCTATAGCAAAACGTCTTGGCAATGAAGGTGCTTCAATTATTATCAGTAGCCGAAAGAAGGAAAATGTCAATAAAGCAACAGAAGAACTTCGCAAAGACGGTATTCAAGTTGAAGGAGTTGTTTGCCATGTTGGAAATGAAGAACAAAGAAGACAATTGTTTGAAATGGTCTGCTTCCTTAATCAATTAATAACTCATTTTATCGGCTATGACTTAAGTTTGGCAAATCCTTAGTGACAAGAACTTATACAGGCTATTTATATGTATTTTAAATTTAATACATTTTTTTTTAATGCAGGCCAACAGCAAGTTTGGTGGACTAGATATTTTAGTGTCAAATGCAGCAGTCAACCCTGCTGTGGCTGACACTTTACAGGTAACATAAATTTTCATCTAAAATAATAAAATGTTTTCTTAAAGACTATTATTAAATATTGTTCACACACAACCATACTTGGAATAATTTTACGAGAATAATATTTATGAATACTTTCGGCTAGCATGATCTCAGTACTGTTTCTTAAAAAATGAATGAAATATTGTTCAATGTGGTTTTTTACCAATATTCGAAACAAAAAAATACTTTACATATGTTGACTTTATATGCATTGTGATATGTGTATGCGGCTGCCTCAACTCATACATTTTTTTAGACGGAAGAGAAGGCATGGGACAAAATATTTGAAATAAATGTTAAGTGCTCCTGGTTATTAGCCAAAGAGGCATACCCAGAATTCATAAAAAGAGGTGGAGGCAACATTGTTTTCATATCATCAATTGCTGCTTATCAACCTATGCAGGTATGAAAGATGTAAACTGTGTATTTATTATTTTTCTTGCATCTTAACTTTAAAATCTAGAATGTGAGCAACCCATTAACAATGGTTTGCATGGCAATCATTTTTATTCAAGGGTAATGTGTGACTAATTGGACAATTCTGTTAGCCTTTAGGTGTGTACAGTGTAAGTAAAACAGCTCTGGTGGGTCTCACAAAAGCAATTGCCAATGAAGTTGTTACAGACAATATAAGAGTGAATTGTGTGGCACCAGGCATTGTTGCTACAAAATTTGCATCTGCTGTGAGTACAGAGTACATTTTTTATTCCTATGCTGAAATTATTTTTTCTCTCTATGATGTATTATGCTAATTTGGATTACAGATAACATCAACAGATTTAGGAAAAGAAGCGTCTTTATCAATTGTACCAATGAAGAGATTTGGAAAAACTGATGAAATAGCAGGTGCTGTTGCCTACTTGGTCTCAGATGATGCATCATATATGACGGGAGAGACACTTGTTGTTGCTGGTGGTACTCATTGCAGATTATAAGTTCAGGGTCTTTCTAAGCAAACAATTTGGTATAGGGGATTACATTTTATTCATCATCATCAGAGTCTAATAAATCAGTTTTATTAATGCCTATTGTTTTAAGTATGTTACTTGATGGTCCTGATAATCCTTCTTCCTTTATACTTTGTACCAAGTTATTTTTAACTGTGTGATCTGATTTAGGCAAGTACGATAAAATAGAACAAAGTTCTCTATCAACTTGTTGACTAACTTCATCATCTATGTCGCTATTTTCACTATCATCACTTACTTCTAATGTGTCATTTGATGTTACAATATTTAAATAATTATCTAAACATTTTGCGAATTGGTCTGGATCAAATTCTATTTTATTATTGTCTGAGTATTCAACAGGTTTCTCAATTCCTTCAAAATCTGAATTCTTTTTTAAGAAATCTGTCAAAGCAGCTGTAATATTTTGAGCTGAATTAGTAGTTTTGTCATTTGTTTTAGCATTGGCACCAAATCTACTTGTTAAGACATCATCTAATTGATCTGGTGAAATATTTAACCAATTATCATCATCATCAATAAGTTCAGACTGTTCGCCCTGCATAAGTAGCTTTCTTATATTATGAAAAGATTCTTCCGTTTTCATTTTACATATTTCACTATTAATAAGTTTGTTTATTGGACATTCCATTGTAAGAAAATTTGTTTTAGCCTTTTCCAAAAGTTCCTTATACTCTTGAGAACCTTCAATATTATTTCTAAAGTAACCCATTTTTGTTAATCTATTTAGAAATTTTTCATATTCACCCGAGAGAAATATATCTTGAGTAGAAGGATTCATTATAATTTCATAGCCACATGTTAACTTATAACCTAGAATCTTTTTCTTTTCATCTTTAGCTGTTAAATTATGTTTCTTTGCACATTTTTTAAGACAAGTGTGCATAAGCACAGCATATAAGAATTTAGTAAATGTAATCGAAACATCAATACAATCTTTATATTTTACCTTGTTGCATATTTTTCCTTCAAAGATGTCATGATTACAGTAAGTGTTAACAACTGAAGAAATAAGTGAAGGTTTTAATTTTAAAACTGCAGCAATCTCTATAGGTAAACTTACCATTGCTGTGTGAGTTGTATCTTGTATTTTCTCAGGGTAACCATTTATTCTCTTTTGTATTGCTGTTTGAATTTCATGGTTTGCTTTGGTTTTCTCCAAATTATCTACTAAAATCTTAACGGCACTTGAAATATCTAGATCAACTTCTATGTTTACCAATTCCAGATTTATTAAGTGAATATTGTTTTGAAATATAAAAACCTGGAAAGTAAATATAAAATAAAGACGAGAAAGACATTTAAAATTTCTTTTTTGCTTCTTAAACTTACTCTATTGTCAGCATTGTCAGGGTTTAACCAAGTTGGTAAACTATTTGCAGCTTCAATTGCGAGGAAACAACCATCCCCATCCTCCAAATGAACAATCAAGTCTTCATATAATTTAGTCAATTCATAAACCAAATGAACTATGAACCATTCATCATCAATATTATCACCAAAACATGTTAAACTTATTAAATACGGAATATCTGTAATAAAAATATAACATTCTTATATGAAATATATGTCAATATACAATTGTTTCTTAAATTATGATAAATTACCTACCTGTATTGTTTTCTTCTTGGTGCAATGGGATATTAATCTTAAATTCATCTCTATTCCACAAATACCCCTTTGATAATTTACTTATTTTTACATTCAAATTGTTGCATAAATATTCCCAGTCTTGTTTAGAATATTTATTACGGGAATAAAAGAGACACTGAATTGTGTCATCATAGTTAATTTCCTTTCCTTTGCGGACCATTTCTTGTGTGCAAATTAAATTTTAATTTATATAGGTTTTATATGATGAAATCAATTGATTATTCAAACTTCACTGTTTAAGAATTTGTGGCATCAGGTGTGTTTAGATTTCATTTATTAATTAATTCGCTAAATTATACAGAATCTGATTATTAACTTTATTTTACTGACAGATGACTTGTTTCCATTGCACAGTCCTCCGTCGGAGGGCTGCGGCCTCTGGCTGAAGCCCCCGTTACTAATAGGTAAGTGTAACATAATATATTGGTACTGCTAGTCTATATAGTTGCCAACTATTATCTGTGATTACTTGTAACTTTATTAGTTAAACGTCAATGGCTTGGCCGATTTTAGAGGTTGTAAACTTGTAAATATTTAAAATTCAGATGAAATAAATAATTACGAATAAATGAATTTGATTTAAAGTCTAAAATGGTATTAAATATAAGAAGGATCTTTTACAAGTACGCTAAGTGCCTAATTGTTACTATCCTAACTATATTTTTTGCTCAGATATTAATATCTGTAAATTATTTTCCTTCAATTCATGAAAATATTTTATTAAGAAGAAATAGCCACAATTCACTTCATAACCTTGCTGATGTTTCTGCTAGAAGAATCGGCTTGGGTATAAGTGATGATGAAGATATAGTTCCTAAGAACCATCAAAACAAAGCTGTTCTTCGATTAAGAAGGGAAGAATTAGACTTTACTCCTTTGTGTGATGTGAAAAGCCGGGAAGCTATATCAGCTATTCACAGGGCTAAATCTCAATTTTGTAAGCAATCAATTGTAAATAAGACATGTCTTATTCAGGATGGAAATTTTTATCCACAAGAATTAAATGGTTATTGCAAATCGAGTATAAAGACATTTGGGCGCCATATAGGGTGCTATTTGGATGAAAAAAAACTGAGATTATTATCTAGCTTCTATGGTAACTATGCAAATCAAAACTCTCCCCAGTACTGCTTAGACATGTGTGTTCAAGCTGGATTTCCTTATGCAGGAGTACAATATGGGTTAGTTTCTTTTTCAAATTAACTTTAAGTACTAGCCAATATCTTTTCATGCAAGACCCAAGTATTTCAAAAAGGCACGATATATTAATCTTAATGTGTGAATTATGCATTCATTAAAATATTATCAACCAAATAAATATGGCAAAAATATAACGAAAACATGCTAAACATGCTAATACTCTTATTCATAGAACTGAGTGCTTTTGTGGTGAGGAACTTCCTCTAGAGACTTCTAAAATACCAGACAAATCATGTGATATGAAATGCCCTGGGGACAATACCCAAATCTGTGGTGGTTACTTTACTATGAACATTTATGAAACTGGCCTCCCTAGTAAGTATTACACAAAAATTTAGTCTTATTTGTATTGTTCACATTAAGTCACAAATAAGGGAATTATTTGTTTTTTCTACTACTAAGTATAATTAATACATTGTTATATACATATATATTCAACATTTCGTCAGCAATGTTAGATGGCAACAGTTGAGTGGTGTTAAACTACTGATCTCTTAATTCTCCATACAAAGATTATTTTATTCCAACTCTGTTCAAACAAGTACACTGAAACAAGCACCAATACTGTGTGCATGAATTGGGACATTTTAACACCCCAAATTACTTGTCTCTAGATTATAGTAGATCTATTGCTTGAATATACATTGTACAGCTCCTATTACTTCTAAGATAATAGCATAAATTTAATGAAATACCCAAAGAATTCATATATAGTATCCTCAAAATATTTACACGCATCTTCTAGTTCATCTTATTGACTTTAATATTTTGTATTTATTATATACAACTTAATACTGATTCTCTTCCAGAATTTATTCCACAAACACCAGAAGTAAAAAGTCAAGATGGAAAATCTATAAGATTAGTTTTTTTATTAACATTAAATGGAAGAGCCTTGCGACAAGTATACAGGCTAATAAATGCTTTATACAGAAAAAATCACTATTTTTATATTCATATTGACAAAGTAAGTAAATAATTTTGTATGATTAGTTTATATTGGAGTTCAACTTCATCTATACTCTAGTATAGGGCCTCAGATTTCTGAACCCGTTATGTTAATAATTTTTATTTTGTTTATTGGGCTTTAAGGCATTAATTACCCCTGTAGTATTCATGTTACCCCATGTTGAGTGCATTATTTTTTATACATTTATAAAATAACTAGAACATCAAAAATATGTTGTATAGTTACTGTATTTTAAGTTGTAATGACATACATTTTTGAATATTTATTATGCATTTAATTGAGTTCCTTGTATTACAGAGGCAAGATTATCTACATCGAAAGCTATCTTTCCTTGAAAAGCAGTTGCCGAATATAAAATTGGCTCCAGTAAGATTTTCAACAATTTGGGGTGGTGCTTCATTGCTCAAGATGTTACTCAATTGTATGAAGGACTTTATTGAATTGGGTTGGGAATGGGACTATGTTATTAATTTGAGCGAAAGTGATTTTCCTATAAAATCATTAGAAGAGCTGGAGAGCTTTTTATCAGCGAACAAGGGTCTTAACTTTGTTAAGTCCCATGGCCGTGAAGTTCAAAGGTTCATTAAGAAACAAGGTCTGGACAAAACGTTCCTTGAGTGTGAAACACACATGTGGAGAATCGGTGAACGGAAATTGCCACGCGGTATCACAATCGACGGTGGCAGTGATTGGGTGGCTTTATCACCCGACTTTGTCTCATACATTATTGATGGAAAACAAGACCTTCTTAAAGGATTGGAAATTATATTTGAACACACCCTTTTACCGGCCGAATCATACTTTCATACGGTTTTGAGAAATTCAAAATTTTGCAACACATACGTCGATAATAATTTACACGTAACGAATTGGAAGCGAAAGTTGGGATGCAAGTGTCAATATAAACATGTGGTTGACTGGTGTGGTTGTTCACCGAATGATTTCAGAACGGAGGATTGGGCGAAAATTCAAAACACATTAAATCGCCAGTTGTTTTTCGCTCGTAAATTTGAGCCGGTCATAAATCAGGAAATTGTGACGAGAGTTGAACAATTTATCGGTTTCAATGATCATTATTTGATAAACAATCTGGAAGCGTATTGGCAAAGCGTTTACGATATCAACGACTTGACAGCGAATACGGACGATACAATTTTATCGCACGCCGGTAGCATTATTCGGCAGAACTCGAAAATTTTAACAACCGAAGGTTGCGATATAAAATTGGGTGATATAACAGAAATTCATCTCTATAAATATGCGGATGTATACAAAGGAAATTTAATTTTGCACAAAGCAATGCTGAGCAACGGATTAGAAGTTGCTATTGAAACATGGTATAAACCCAAACATCACTTGGAGTTGGACTTCAATAATCCACTCGTTAATAACATAAAAATGTTTAAAGTGAGCTCTGAGTATGATCAAAAGGAGATGATATTTCGAAACTTTGGTGCTATATTGGGTCCATTCTCTGATCCCGTTTTACTATATCAATTCTCATCACACAAGCAAAGCGGTAACCTTACATTGTTATGGATGGACCCAGCGGGAATGTTGGCCGATGTTAGTATTATCAGCAGGGACGAAAATAACCTTACGAACTTCATCAAGCCCAATATTAAACATCCACTCCTGCCGGGAGTATGGAAAGTGGGATTATTTGAGCGAACGGCGTTAATAGCCGTTACAAAGTTTCTTATAACACCGTTAGAATATTTCTCCGGTAGAGAAGTGTCGCACCAAGAAGTTAGTTTGATTCACACTGGCTCACAGAATTCGTATAGAAACTTAACGAATGTGAAGCCGCCGAAATTTGTGCCGCCTAAGGAAGAGTCGCTTCTATTGGAGAAAGTATCAAATTCCAATATAAAACGTATTGGTAATGATCTGCGTGAGTGGATCGATACGTTGAGTAGTGAATTTTATAGTATTTTGGGTTCGTGTATAGTTAACCCTGAACCTGCGCAGGGGAAAGTCCTTTGTGGGAAGTATCATTTTGAACCATGTTTGGTAACAGAATGGAGTTCGCTCTCCCCCGATCCAAAGGGTACGGTCGGAAAATTAGATATACACACGGGCCGGTTAAAGAGGACATGACAAAAAAATGTTTTTCGTAATACGAATTATGTGTTATAGATGGAAGTCAGTATTGATATGTGAATATATTCAGGTAGCTTTAAATTATTGAATATCTATAAAATCACAATGTTCCCTATTCGGGTTAAGATCACAGTCATTGAGACTAGTCACCTTTTTAAATGTCGGGGTTTTTCCCCTTGTTGTCCTAATTCTGAGATTTATATTATTGTCGCATAGCGTTGTGCCTCTTTGAAGACAACGCATAGACGCGCTTTTATTAATTAACAAAAAATATATCTTTATAATGTTGATAAAACAGCTTTTTGTGAAATCTTGATGTTTACGTGTCGAAATGACAACTAAAAACTTACATATCACCTAAAAGTAAGTTAAATATTTGTTATTACGTAGAGATTGTTTAAAGAAAATTAAAAAAATAGTCTGGCAAAAAAACCGGCGTCTCTTGACTATTAACAAAATTTTAACTTAAACTACAGTTTAAGGTAAAATTGTGTTAATGGTTAGTGGTAACATTGTAATGTTACATCAATGTCTCAAGTGATTCGATTATTATTACTTATTCAGACCAAATATATCACAGCATCTTCACTTTTTGTTTATCAACATAAAATATAATTTTACCAAGTTTTACGAGGCTGCTTTTTCCAACTTAAAAAAAAACATTGTGCATCTAATAAGGCCATTACATCGTCAATTTCAGCTAATCGGAAAGACATTACGTCGGATCATTAATCTTAAATAAAATACACAGGAAATGTGCGTAGCGTGCGTTTACATATATTAAAATGTTTTATTTAATATATTTAAGACACAATATTTAAAAATATTACAGTTAAAGTATTCACTTGAGAAGCTGGTTTTGATTTTTCACAAATAAATAATCGACTTATTTGACATCTTTTTAAGCAGGCTCTTAGCCACAAGTTCACGTGACCAACGCATGACTATAGTATAACAAACTATGTTAATTCCTTGTTCATGCTCTAAGACTGATCTTTAAAGTGTAATAAATGATTTATTATAGTGTTGTATTTTCTTTTACTAGGTATCGCGCCTAAGAACTTCGTCCTAACGTCTTCACATCAAATATTTTTTAAATGGCCCATATCCAAAAAAATACTAGTTTAAGTACATATATTAAATTGTATCTGGTTGTAGTAAGGTTAGTCGAATATTGTTCCTAACGGACGGCCATACCATATTTTTTCCCTTGTCAAGAGGCTTCGTCTTTTATAATATAATATATACATACACTAGAAGGATAAGCTGAGCTGCAAAGGTCATTTTTAGTTCTAGTACTAAAATATGAGCAGGTTTATCACATTTATTCAGTTTTTTGTGAGCCTACAAATAGATTTCAACAAAATTTCACATAATTATAAAATATATTTTTAATAAATAATAAGTAAAAGATATCTAGAAAGTAAAAAGCATGTAAATATGAAAAGTAAGATCTACTAAAGTACAATCTAATATGGTGTTGTCTACACATTAAAAGTAACAAGATTTTATTGAATTAAACAAGGTTACCACCTGAAATATTTTATTTAATCTAAATCTATCACATTTCAGTTAAGGATTGACACGAAGGCTGTTAAATTTCAATTAAAAAAATATTTTCCAAAGTTTATACTAAAATTAAATTAAACATTCACATCAATCCTTACCTGTATACCAATATTGTAAAGAGATCAGAATAAAAAGCTCTCAAATAAGTTACATCACATAAAAAAAACGAATTTCATATTGTTAAAATTACAATACAAAATTTAAGCTTGGAGGATAAAAATGTCTCTATGTAAGTGACAAAAACGTTGACACTGTACCAAAGTAACAGGAGTATTCTACCTAGCACAAAAATAGTTGTTTATTAATAGACCAATGACAAAGTGCTAGGGAAGAGTAACACACATTTTTTTTAAAAATTGTAATATTGCAATTACCCAGGGTAATTTTGAAGAAGTCACCAGTCAATTTGATTTAGAAGAATTGCCACACACCAAGTACTGCATCTTTGATAGCTTCAATGTATTGTGCTGGGACCCAATATATCCAATAACGGGAGGCTTCAGTTGGTCCTAGTTGAAGACCCTAAAATCGTAGAATACCAGTGAGTAAAAAAATAATTAGGGGTTCTTTCTAATATTATATTAGTTCTTACCATAATATGGTATTCTTCATGCTCTTTGATAGCTTCTGATGTGATGCCTGAAAATTGTATAACACCTTTGTTAATCTATACTATTATCATTACAAGATTAAGCAAGGCATATTACTTTTAATAGATGTCATGGCAAGCTTTTCTGTCCTTTCCTTAGTGCCAATCCACAACTGGTCTTGCTCTGGTTTGAATGTAAGTCTTACTTTGCCTCCATGCTTATTTAACATACCACTTAAGGGTGTTGGTGGCAAAGGTTCCTGAAATATTACTACAATATTACATTTTCATACCACAGTTAGGTGTTTGTTATTCTGTGAGAGTAACTTATAATTTATAAAAGTTACTCTTTAGATAACAGTAAAACTTCACATATTATTTTTACATGTATTATATATTCTTGACTAAAAACTTGTTTAAAATGAATAAGAGAGCAAAAATACTAATTTACCTTAACACCTTTTATTCCAGCCATGACATCAGGAGGAATGCCCTTGTCTAGCACTTTTTGATGATTTTTTTGCATACACAAAGGTTCCTTACTGGACTGACAACTGTTTTTCTCTTCTAAAATTTCCTAGAGTAAGAATATTTTATTTATGTTAGAATGTTTTACACATGTAAACTTATTAAAAATATTTCCTGTCAAGGGATGTACATACATCACAGTTTAAAAAAACAATTAAATTTAATATCACAACAATTTTTACCTTTGGTGCACTTTTTACTGCTAAAATGTCATCCATCTTTGAACCAACCAACATCACTTTGCCCCCTTTAACAAGACCTGCTTTTCGTAATGTCATATCATCTTTTGCCATTCCTTTAATTATCAATTTTTGAGCAGATTGTGGCACTCCACATATTCTTTCCAAATGTGCTTTCAGTTCTAATACAGTAGCATCAAATGCAAATGTAATGTCATGTTTGTTTTTATTAAAAATTACAGTAAATTCGACCTGTTCTGGTATATCGCAAAGCTCGGCTTCTTGCGGTTTCTCTGACGTACTGGATGTGCTATCCACTGGCAAGTTTAATTTTTCACAATCAACACTATTTTTGTTTTCTAAACATGACGCTTTAGAAGCTCCATTAGATACAACTGAATTTGGATCTTGATTTTCTGCTGTATCTCCCTTTTCTGACGCTGATAAACAATAAAGATGATTTAGCAATATTCTTGAACAAAAGCCCTTGTGTGATTTTAGATTTTAACCGCTAGTACTGCTATGTTCATGTAGGATAGGGTATCTTATACTCACCAGTATAATCCATAACTGATATCTAAATTATTTTTCTTCACTTAATCTTTGTGCGCTAACCAATAAGTTGTTTAATTTTAAATGGAGTTGTTTTGAAAAATAATTAAAAATATACCGAGCGCTGACCAATAGTGACTGGTTGACTTTGAATTTTGAAATTGGCGTTTGGCAGATACTCTTGCCTCAAAAATATTTGACAGTGATTGTCAGTTATCACATATAATAATTTGTAGTTATGATATAAAAAAATTAATAAATTCAATTGTAATTTAGCTCGAACATTTAATTAGCAATGTTATTTCTATGATTTTTTTATAATATTATTTTTTGCCAAAAAATGTATTGATGACATCAAATTCAATTGAATTGATGTCATGTTTCTTTCTTTGTCTATAAATAATTTCCTGTTTCCATGACACCCATTAGACTGTTTTTATACACATTACTTTAAGGCATTGAACGAATTGTTTTTATTTTGTTATAAATAGTTTTAAATTTTTTAGGATAAATAGGCTACTAACATAACAAGAATCGGTTCTTCAGCACTGTACTGCAGTGTATTGGAATAAGTTATTTACAATAATTAAGTATGAGTTTTAGTGCCGACGATCCGCTAGCGGGAATTTTAAGTGACGGAAGCGATGATAGTTTCTTTGATGATGATATTTTGAATAAAAAAAAACCTGACAAAAAGAAAGGGTCCATCAATAGCGCGAAAAAGAAGAATACTCTATTTGATTTAGATGAACAACAAAAGACAAAATTATCTGATATTACCTATACATCTAGTAAGGGTAAAAATGACGTCGAATCACAAAACGTTTCATCAAAGTTTGAATATAAATCTATGTCTCCGGCTGCAATAAAACCAGCGTTTTCTAAAGACAATACATATTTAACAAAAGATAAACCTAATACGAATCCATCTGACTATTCTCCATCGCCAAATGTTTCTAAAAAAATAGATACATTAAGCGACATCAAGTTAGAGAAAAAGATAACTAAACCTTTAGAGAAAGGTAAGAGTTCACAATCTTTGTTGGATGACATTCTAGGAGAGACTACTGTGAAAACACCTATAAAGAAAGCTACTACATCAATGAATAACGACTTTGATCTAGACTCAATTATAGGAAAAACTAATTCTAAACCAACCCTGATTTCGAATAAACTGTCTAAACCGACTTCATTAAAACAAGAGCTCAAACCAGAAAAATCAAAAACAGGTCAGCAAAAGAAGGAAACTGACGATTGGCTAGGTATCTTTCAAGAAACAGATCATCCTGTTAAAGAAGATTCCGATATGCCATCGTGGTTAACGGGAGGTAAAGCCAAAAAAGTTGAAAAAGAGATAAAAGCCCCTGAACCAGTCAAAGAAAGCATGGAAGAAACTCCACCTACAGAAATAAGCAACGTAGAAATCCCACAACTTAAAATGTTGAACTTGGAAGTTCATGATAGTTTGACAGCAGAAGGAATGACGATGTGTTTCAAGCAGCAAGAAGCTCAATTGCAAATTGCTTTGCAATTAAAAGCGCAGGATGAAAAATTAGCAGCGATGCAAAGTACGTATTATGAAAAAAAACTACAAAACAAAGTAAATTCATTTAGATAATATAATTTTTATGTTATTGGATGTTCATTTAAAGTGCATCAGAAGGAAACGTTAAAAGTGCAGCGAGAAGCAGCAACGGCTCATCATGAGCAGTTAGATGGATTGTTGCGTCGACAAGCAGAGCATCGGCAACAGATGCAAGCTATTATTGCCTCCCATCAGGATAGGATTACGCAAAGGATAAAGGTACGTCAACACCATTAAATCGTAACTATTTTATTAGCAAAACATCATACAACGTCCCAATAATATTATACTTGCTCTAGATCTTGATCACATACATATTTCTATGTAATTATTTCAGGCCCTGTTAGTACAATCTGAAGACCCCACGGTGGATATAGTTGGCGAGGAAGTAGAGACGACAGAAATTAGAGAAAGCCCTTACACAAGGGAAAAGAAACAATTATTACAATTAGTTGAGTCGTTGCAACAGAATCATGATAAGGAAATTGATTTAATGGAAACTTCTTATAGGTTTGTATTAAACTCTTTTGAAATTTATCTGAGTTAAGTGTTCGTAATAGGTTGTCCAAATGGCGTGAGCTATATACAAATTTATTAAAATTGAAAAAAAAAAACTATTTTGCGACCATTTGCGTTAAACTAATCGAAGAAACTCTATCTTATTAAGATACCTTAGCCACTGGAGCCTTCGGGCTGGCCAGTTAGTGCTTTCGACTGCTCGAAGATCCTCCCTTTTTGGGTGGAGGAATTGCATACCTTCCTTCCTTCACAGAAGAGACGTATGCCCGGGGTTAGGGTCTTTTAATAAAATGTGAAATTAAATAAGTATTTTGTATTACAGACGACAGTTAGATTTTTTGGAGCTATCCTATAATCAAGCTGAGGAACGAATGAAAGATGAGGCTGACAAGCTGGTTAAATTTTATTCCGAAAAGATATGTTGGTTGGACGAACATCACCAGTTGTATAAAAAATTGATGGAAGAGAATGTAAACTCAATCACAGAACGGCATAAGACCGAAAATGATGTAGTAAGACAACAGCATCTTGACAATATTAAAGTGTTACAAGAGCACCATGCATCGCTTATGGAGAATATTAAGTAAGAATATTTCAATTTAGTTAACTTAAATATTTTTAATATTTACTAACAGTTATAAACTATTTGTGCAAGAATGTGTAAATAAATAATTTTACAACCTTTTTTCATCTGATTGATAGTCTGATAATCGGTCGGACAGCGCCAAGTGGTTTTTTTCATTCTAATATAGGGACAAGCATTTATACAAAAATCTAAATGATAAATATATAATTTTAAAGTCAGCAAAATCAGCGACTTTCAAACCGAAAAATATCGCTGGAAAAGTAAAATCGTACTACAATTAAAAACTAATGTTCGTATCTGGTAATTACAGACACGCAGTAAAACAGGAGAAGTTTTTCATCAAGGACTCAGCAGAGTTTTCATTACACTTGCAAGGGCTGGTAGTGGATGTTAAAGAGAATAATAACAAATGTCAGCAGCTTTTCAATAAAATGGACGTAATGTTACAGGAGAGTCAAAGGGATTCTGAGAGAAGTATGCTGATGAGAGAGAAACATATTACGGGTAACTCAATTTACCCTTGACCACAGTTTTAAATACTAATTAAATGAATTTATTATTACTATGCAGTAACTCCGCCGTACTTTTAAAACATTGTAGCCAAGCCTTTAGGAATCTAACCACCTGTGAAGTCAGGCAGATCAGTAACTTATATTAACGTAGTTAAACAGTTTTATTGCTATTTTCTAAAATTTATTGGAGTACAGCGTGTGTACGACAGGTCGGCAACTCTGGATTGGATTCCTTGGCAAACTTGGATAGGTCTTGAAATGTTTTTTTTAAATATTGGCAACATTATAATGTTTAAAACAGCTTCCAGAATAAACTAGGAAATATCACAATACCTAGTTCTCTAGATTGGACGACCACTTACAAGGGGTCCAATACCCCCAATAACATTAATAGCTAGAGTTATAAGGTTGAAACTGATTTCATAGACTTTGTTGAAGAGTGTTAACTTTGATGAACGCGAATCAACGTCTGATAGTGATAATTCTTAAAATATCTTCAGCATTAAACGTTTTTCTTAATACCTGGTTATATTGTTTTTCAGATATGATTGATCATCTGAAAAAAGATCGGGAGGACTTTGAGAGAGAAAAAACGGAGAGCAAAGATATTGTGAGAATGCTTGAAAGCAGACTTCGACAGATGACAACTGTAAGACATGAAACAATTAATAAAGTAGAAAATTTCAATTTCAAATCATAATACAAAATTATTAATTCATTGCTATTGAAAAAAACCCTTTACCATCAGGCAGGGCAAAAGGGGGGGTCTTTACGTTACAGTGGGACCAACACCCATATTATAATATAGTGTGCGGCTTGTCAGGATTACCTGACCAAGCCTTAGTAATTTTTATTAGGTCACCGCATACACGAGACCAAATCGTCTTTAAGACCATGTTAGTTTGTAAAAACGTAGTGTTTATTGAAAACAGATAATGGAAGAAGAGACAGCTTCACTGCGACAGAAGAAGATGGAGTTTGAATTCGAGAAGGCGACTTTTAGTAAACAGACCGAGTTTGCCAAGAATGTACTTAAGAGACAAGACGAAGAAGTTAAGGTATACGGTTAAACTATTAAGCGGGCGATTATCAACCGCAAGATCGTCTGTTTGAAAATATTTATAATCCAACAATATAGATAAATTTGGTTTTTAAGGAGAGAATTTTGTTTTGATTTCTACCATCTTATAGTGAAAAATGTTCAAATTCTGTTTTTTTTTGTAAAAGTGTTGTCACACTCTTTATACTTCTGCAAATTATTACAGCCGCTTGTTTTGTGTTAACTGCATAAATTGATTTCAAATCGTTACCCTTTTCATATATTGTATGTTTCTGCTTACAGATGTTAAAAGAAGAAACACAGAAGGAATTTCAAGACAAGATAGCAAGATTAGACGAAGATAGGACGAAAATTATAAAGGAGGCGGGATTAGTTTCCAAAGAAAACGCATCCATACAAAGTCTCAAATTGGAAATTGAGGTACATTTTAAAAATATTTTTGACAATATTTTTTTGACAAAATGTGTTCTATATTGTTTTTACAAAATTTGTGTTACGTCGCATCTTTAAGATATTTTTTTGAAATCCACAAAATTTTGATTTATGATGCATTCTAATTTACATATCGTAAGTTAAGTTGCTTTAAAATTATAGAAAACAAAAGCCGAGTTAGATGCACGTCTACAAGAAGTAACCGAGGAGAGATCAAAACTAAACGCGGAGAAACAAGCCATGTTTATTGAAGAGCAAAGAATAACGACTAAGTAGGTTTTGTATATTTCAGCCAACTTAAACCACATACATTTTAAACCAAGTTATTAATATTAATGTTGTATTTTTATTCAAATGATCTTTTACATGTTTATGTTCAATCAGGACCCGTGATTTGGACATCTTAGCGAAATCTGCAATCGAAAAACAATCTCAAGCCGATAAAAAACTAATGGAAGCTAATTTCATACAACAAAAGTACGAAGATCGCATTCACAGAATTCAAGAGCACGTTGTCTCATTGAATTTGAGAGAAAAACAAATTGCAAAAGAAAAAGTTGCTTTGTCAAGAGAAAGATTGAGTTTGCACAATGAAAGGAAACAGTTGGATGAAAAGCAGTGCTCCTTGTGTCGTACTAGTGTTCCTCTGCCCGCTTTTCATACAGATTTTGGGATATCGAAAGAGTTTCATCACATGAGTTTTAGTAACAAGGATTATTCTGTGAATAGAGATCTGAATTTGAGCAGGGATTACGGTGTAGGGAATGATATAGAAACAGAAATGTCTAATGTAAGACAAGATTTGATTACTGCTGAGGATGCCGAACATGGATCAAATCGGTACAAGGTAAGATGCGCTGTCTCGTATATTAAGCTATTTAAGTGTCATCAGTTAATTCGTAGTTAAGTATAAATACCTAATTATACTTAATAATAATATAATTTTTTTCAGAGTTATACGGATCCGAAATTAATGATGCTTCGCTTGGATGTGCAAAAAGTTATTAATAATTTGAACTTAAGTAAAAAAAGTGAAGAGTTCACACATGGTCCAGATAATTCATAATTTCCTAATACTTTGACTAGATGTCATTGAACGTATAATATTGAATAATCATTTCATCGCCAATTACGTTTTACTGAAGTGCTTTTGTAATAAATGTTTGAACAATTCAATGTTTATTAATAATCTAGCCTGAACGGCTGGACGGCTAAATGTGTAATTTTTTCGGTTAAATACGCATTTCGCATTTACGCATCCCTTCTAAAGCGCTTACGTTCTAGTGACGATGGAATCCTAAAGATGACTGCAACCAGGTCCGATTGATACATCCAAAACCACTGTGTTGGGGTAGCAATAGTAAGAAATAAATTAAGGGACGCTGTTATTGTTATAGTGACTAAAAATAGTAACATAGTGTAATACAATTGAATAACACACAAATAGGACACTAATTGTTCTGAAATAATAAGTTATTATTATTATTATAAAGTAATAGCCCAGTCAGTTACTTGTATTTCGTCCGACCACGACTCTCAATATAATGTTATAGATAATCTCAATAAGATTAATATTAGCTACTTATTAATTTAATCAACTCAACTCAACTCAACTCAACTCAACTCAACTCAACTAAACGAAACTAAACGAAACTAAACGAAACTAAACGAAACTAAACGAAACTAAACGAAACTAAACTAAACTAAACTAAACTAAACGAAACTAAACGAAACTAAACGAAACTAAACGAAACTAAACGAAACTAAACGAAACTAAACGAAACTAAACGAAACTAAACGAAACTAAACGAAACTAAACGAAACTAAACGAAACTAAACGAAACTAAACGAAACTAAACGAAACTAAACGAAACTAAACGAAACTAAACGAAACTAAACGAAACTAAACGAAACTAAACGAAACTAAACGAAACTAAACGAAACTAAACGAAACTAAACGAAACTAAACGAAACTAAACGAAACTAAACGAAACTAAACGAAACTAAACGAAACTAAACGAAACTAAACGAAACTAAACGAAACTAAACGAAACTAAACGAAACTAAACGAAACTAAACGAAACTAAACGAAACTAAACGAAACTAAACGAAACTAAACGAAACTAAACGAAACTAAACGAAACTAAACGAAACTAAACGAAACTAAACGAAACTAAACGAAACTAAACGAAACTAAACGAAACTAAACGAAACTAAACGAAACTAAACGAAACTAAACGAAACTAAACGAAACTAAACGAAACTAAACGAAACTAAACGAAACTAAACGAAACTAAACGAAACTAAACGAAACTAAACGAAACTAAACGAAACTAAACGAAACTAAACGAAACTAAACGAAACTAAACGAAACTAAACGAAACTAAACGAAACTAAACGAAACTAAACGAAACTAAACGAAACTAAACGAAACTAAACGAAACTAAACGAAACTAAACGAAACTAAACGAAACTAAACGAAACTAAACGAAACTAAACGAAACTAAACGAAACTAAACGAAACTAAACGAAACTAAACGAAACTAAACGAAACTAAACGAAACTAAACGAAACTAAACGAAACTAAACGAAACTAAACGAAACTAAACGAAACTAAACGAAACTAAACGAAACTAAACGAAACTAAACGAAACTAAACGAAACTAAACGAAACTAAACGAAACTAAACGAAACTAAACGAAACTAAACGAAACTAAACGAAACTAAACTAAACTAAACTAAACTAAACTAAACTAAACTAAACTAAACTAAACTAAACTAAACTAAACTAAACTAAACTAAACTAAACTAAACTAAACTAAACTAAACTAAACTAAACTAAACTAAACTAAACTAAACTAAACTAAACTAAACTAAACTAAACTAAACTAAACTAAACGAAACTAAACTAAACTAAACTAAACTAAACGAAACTAAACGAAACTAAACGAAACTAAACGAAACTAAACGAAACTAAACGAAACTAAACGAAACTAAACGAAACTAAACTAAACTAAACTAAACTAAACTAAACTAAACTAAACTAAACTAAACTAAACTAAACTAAACTAAACTAAACTAAACTAAACTAAACTAAACTAAACTAAACTAAACTAAACTAAACTAAACTAAACTAAACTAAACTAAACTAAACTAAACTAAACTAAACTAAACTAAACTAAACTAAACTAAACTAAACTAAACTAAACTAAACTAAACTAAACTAAACTAAACTAAACTAAACTAAACTAAACTAAACTAAACTAAACTAAACTAAACTAAACTAAACTAAACTAAACTAAACTAAACTAAACTAAACTAAACTAAACTAAACTAAACTAAACTAAACTAAACTAAACTAAACTAAACTAAACTAAACTAAACTAAACTAAACTAAACTAAACTAAACTAAACTAAACTAAACTAAACTAAACTAAACTAAACTAAACTAAACTAAACTAAACTAAACTAAACTAAACTAAACTAAACTAAACTAAACTAAACTAAACTAAACTAAACTAAACTAAACTAAACTAAACTAAACTAAACTAAACTAAACTAAACTAAACTAAACTAAACTAAACTAAACTAAACTAAACTAAACTAAACTAAACTAAACGAAACTAAACGAAACTAAACGAAACTAAACGAAACTAAACGAAACTAAACGAAACTAAACTAAACTAAACTAAACTAAACTAAACTAAACTAAACTAAACTAAACTAAACTAAACTAAACTAAACTAAACTAAACTAAACTAAACTAAACTAAACTAAACTAAACTAAACTAAACTAAACTAAACTAAACTAAACTAAACTAAACTAAACTAAACTAAACTAAACTAAACTAAACTAAACTAAACTAAACTAAACTAAACTAAACTAAACTAAACTAAACTAAACTAAACTAAACTAAACTAAACGAAACTAAACGAAACTAAACGAAACTAAACGAAACTAAACGAAACTAAACTAAACTAAACTAAACTAAACTAAACTAAACTAAACTAAACTAAACTAAACTAAACTAAACTAAACGAAACGAAACGAAACGAAACTAAACGAAACTAAACGAAACTAAACGAAACTAAACGAAACTAAACGAAACTAAACGAAACTAAACGAAACTAAACGAAACTAAACGAAACTAAACGAAACTAAACGAAACTAAACGAAACTAAACGAAACTAAACGAAACTAAACGAAACTAAACGAAACTAAACGAAACTAAACTAAACTAAACTAAACTAAACTAAACTAAACTAAACTAAACTAAACTAAACTAAACGAAACTAAACGAAACTAAACTAAACTAAACTAAACTAAACTAAACTAAACTAAACTAAACTAAACTAAACTAAACTAAACTAAACTAAACTAAACTAAACTAAACTAAACTAAACTAAACTAAACTAAACAAAACTAAACAAAACTAAACAAAACTAAACTAAACTAAACTAAACTAAACTAAACTAAACTAAACTAAACTAAACTAAACTAAACTAAACTAAACTAAACTAAACTAAACTAAACTAAACTAAACTAAACTAAACTAAACTAAACTAAACTAAACTAAACTAAACTAAACTAAACTAAACTAAACTAAACTAAACTAAACTAAACTAAACTAAACGAAACTAAACGAAACTAAACGAAACTAAACGAAACTAAACGAAACTAAACGAAACTAAACGAAACTAAACGAAACTAAACGAAACTAAACGAAACTAAACGAAACTAAACGAAACTAAACGAAACTAAACGAAACTAAACGAAACTAAACGAAACTAAACGAAACTAAACGAAACTAAACGAAACTAAACGAAACTAAACGAAACTAAACGAAACTAAACGAAACTAAACGAAACTAAACGAAACTAAACGAAACTAAACGAAACTAAACGAAACTAAACGAAACTAAACGAAACTAAACGAAACTAAACGAAACTAAACGAAACTAAACGAAACTAAACGAAACTAAACGAAACTAAACGAAACTAAACGAAACTAAACGAAACTAAACGAAACTAAACGAAACTAAACGAAACTAAACGAAACTAAACGAAACTAAACGAAACTAAACGAAACTAACTAAACGAAACTAAACGAAACTAAACGAAACTAAACGAAACTAAACGAAACTAAACGAAACTAAACGAAACTAAACGAAACTAAACGAAACTAAACGAAACTAAACGAAACTAAACGAAACTAAACGAAACTAAACGAAACTAACGAAACTAAACGAAACTAAACGAAACTAAACGAAACTAAACGAACTAAACGAAACTAAACTAAACTAACTAAACTAAACTAAACTAAACTAAACTAAACTAAACTAAACTAAACTAAACTAAACTAAACTAAACTAAACTAAACTAAACTAAACTAAACTAAACTAAACTAAACTAAACTAAACTAAACTAAACTAAACTAAACTAAACTAAACTAAACTAAACTAAACTAAACTAAACTAAACTAAACTAAACTAAACTAAACTAAACTAAACTAAACTAAACTAAACTAAACTAAACTAAACTAAACTAAACTAAACTAAACTAAACTAAACTAAACTAAACTAAACTAAACTAAACTAAACTAAACTAAACTAAACTAAACTAAACTAAACTAAACTAAACTAAACTAAACTAAACTAAACTAAACTAAACTAAACTAAACTAAACTAAACTAAACTAAACTAAACTAAACTAAACTAAACTAAACTAAACTAAACTAAACTAAACTAAACTAAACTAAACTAAACTAAACTAAACTAAACTAAACTAAACTAAACTAAACTAAACTAAACTAAACTAAACTAAACTAAACTAAACTAAACTAAACTAAACTAAACTAAACTAAACTAAACTAAACTAAACTAAACTAAACTAAACTAAACTAAACTAAACTAAACTAAACTAAACTAAACTAAACTAAACTAAACTAAACTAAACTAAACTAAACTAAACTAAACTAAACTAAACTAAACTAAACTAAACTAAACTAAACTAAACTAAACTAAACTAAACTAAACTAAACTAAACTAAACTAAACTAAACTAAACTAAACTAAACTAAACTAAACTAAACTAAACTAAACTAAACTAAACTAAACTAAACTAAACTAAACTAAACTAAACTAAACTAAACTAAACTAAACTAAACTAAACTAAACTAAACTAAACTAAACTAAACTAAACTAAACTAAACTAAACTAAACTAAACGAAACTAAACGAAACTAAACGAAACTAAACGAAACTAAACGAAACTAAACGAAACTAAACGAAACTAAACGAAACTAAACGAAACTAAACGAAACTAAACGAAACTAAACTAAACTAAACGAAACGAAACTAAACTAAACTAAACTAAACTAAACTAAACTAAACTAAACGAAACTAAACGAAACTAAACGAAACTAAACGAAACTAAACGAAACTAAACGAAACTAAACGAAACTAAACGAAACTAAACGAAACTAAACGAAACTAAACGAAACTAAACGAAACTAAACGAAACTAAACGAAACTAAACGAAACTAAACGAAACTAAACGAAACTAAACGAAACTAAACGAAACTAAACGAAACTAAACGAAACTAAACGAAACTAAACGAAACTAAACGAAACTAAACGAAACTAAACGAAACTAAACGAAACTAAACTAAACTAAACGAAACTAAACGAAACTAAACGAAACTAAACGAAACTAAACGAAACTAAACGAAACTAAACGAAACTAAACGAAACTAAACGAAACTAAACGAAACTAAACGAAACTAAACTAAACGAAACTAAACTAAACGAAACTAAACGAAACGAAACTAAACGAAACGAAACTAAACGAAACGAAACGAAACTAAACTAAACTAAACTAAACTAAACTAAACTAAACTAAACTAAACTAAACTAAACTAAACTAAACTAAACTAAACTAAACTAAACTAAACTAAACTAAACTAAACTAAACTAAACGAAACTAAACGAAACGAAACTAAACGAAACTAAACGAAACTAAACGAAACTAAACTAAACTAAACTAAACTAAACTAAACTAAACTAAACTAAACTAAACTAAACGAAACTAAACGAAACTAAACGAAACTAAACGAAACTAAACGAAACTAAACGAAACTAAACGAAACTAAACGAAACTAAACGAAACTAAACGAAACTAAACGAAACTAAACTAAACTAAACTAAACTAAACTAAACTAAACTAAACTAAACTAAACTAAACTAAACTAAACTAAACTAAACTAAACTAAACTAAACTAAACTAAACTAAACTAAACTAAACTAAACTAAACTAAACTAAACTAAACTAAACTAAACTAAACTAAACTAAACTAAACTAAACTAAACTAAACTAAACTAAACTAAACTAAACTAAACTAAACTAAACTAAACTAAACTAAACTAAACTAAACTAAACTAAACTAAACTAAACTAAACTAAACTAAACTAAACTAAACTAAACTAAACTAAACTAAACTAAACTAAACTAAACTAAACTAAACTAAACTAAACTAAACTAAACTAAACTAAACTAAACTAAACTAAACTAAACTAAACTAAACTAAACTAAACTAAACTAAACTAAACTAAACTAAACTAAACTAAACTAAACTAAACTAAACTAAACTAAACTAAACTAAACTAAACTAAACTAAACTAAACTAAACTAAACTAAACTAAACTAAACTAAACTAAACTAAACTAAACTAAACTAAACGAAACTAAACGAAACTAAACGAAACTAAACGAAACGAAACTAAACGAAACTAAACGAAACTAAACGAAACTAAACGAAACTAAACGAAACTAAACGAAACTAAACGAAACTAAACGAAACTAAACGAAACTAAACTAAACTAAACTAAACTAAACTAAACTAAACTAAACTAAACTAAACGAAACGAAACGAAACTAAACGAAACTAAACGAAACTAAACGAAACTAAACGAAACTAAACGAAACTAAACGAAACTAAACGAAACTAAACGAAACTAAACGAAACTAAACGAAACTAAACGAAACTAAACGAAACTAAACGAAACTAAACGAAACTAAACGAAACTAAACGAAACTAAACGAAACTAAACGAAACTAAACGAAACTAAACGAAACTAAACGAAACTAAACGAAACTAAACGAAACTAAACGAAACTAAACGAAACTAAACGAAACTAAACGAAACTAAACGAAACTAAACGAAACTAAACGAAACTAAACGAAACTAAACGAAACTAAACGAAACTAAACGAAACTAAACGAAACTAAACGAAACTAAACGAAACTAAACGAAACTAAACGAAACTAAACGAAACTAAACGAAACTAAACGAAACTAAACGAAACTAAACGAAACTAAACGAAACTAAACGAAACTAAACGAAACTAAACGAAACTAAACGAAACTAAACGAAACTAAACGAAACTAAACGAAACTAAACTAAACGAAACTAAACGAAACTAAACGAAACTAAACGAAACTAAACGAAACTAAACGAAACTAAACGAAACTAAACGAAACTAAACGAAACTAAACGAAACTAAACGAAACTAAACGAAACTAAACGAAACTAAACGAAACTAAACGAAACTAAACGAAACTAAACGAAACTAAACGAAACTAAACGAAACTAAACGAAACTAAACGAAACTAAACGAAACTAAACGAAACTAAACGAAACTAAACGAAACTAAACGAAACTAAACGAAACTAAACGAAACTAAACGAAACTAAACGAAACTAAACGAAACTAAACGAAACTAAACGAAACTAAACGAAACTAAACGAAACTAAACGAAACTAAACGAAACTAAACGAAACTAAACGAAACTAAACGAAACTAAACGAAACTAAACGAAACTAAACGAAACTAAACGAAACTAAACGAAACTAAACGAAACTAAACGAAACTAAACGAAACTAAACGAAACTAAACGAAACTAAACGAAACTAAACGAAACTAAACGAAACTAAACGAAACTAAACGAAACTAAACGAAACTAAACGAAACTAAACGAAACTAAACGAAACTAAACGAAACTAAACGAAACTAAACGAAACTAAACGAAACTAAACGAAACTAAACGAAACTAAACGAAACTAAACTAAACTAAACTAAACTAAACTAAACTAAACTAAACTAAACTAAACTAAACTAAACTAAACTAAACTAAACTAAACTAAACTAAACTAAACTAAACTAAACTAAACTAAACTAAACTAAACTAAACTAAACTAAACTAAACTAAACTAAACTAAACTAAACTAAACTAAACTAAACTAAACTAAACTAAACTAAACTAAACTAAACTAAACGAAACTAAACTAAACTAAACTAAACTAAACGAAACTAAACGAAACTAAACGAAACTAAACGAAACTAAACGAAACTAAACGAAACTAAACGAAACTAAACGAAACTAAACTAAACTAAACTAAACTAAACTAAACTAAACTAAACTAAACTAAACTAAACTAAACTAAACTAAACTAAACTAAACTAAACTAAACTAAACTAAACTAAACTAAACTAAACTAAACTAAACTAAACTAAACTAAACTAAACTAAACTAAACTAAACTAAACTAAACTAAACTAAACTAAACTAAACTAAACTAAACTAAACTAAACTAAACTAAACTAAACTAAACTAAACTAAACTAAACTAAACTAAACTAAACTAAACTAAACTAAACTAAACTAAACTAAACTAAACTAAACTAAACTAAACTAAACTAAACTAAACTAAACTAAACTAAACTAAACTAAACTAAACTAAACTAAACTAAACTAAACTAAACTAAACTAAACTAAACTAAACTAAACTAAACTAAACTAAACTAAACTAAACTAAACTAAACTAAACTAAACTAAACTAAACTAAACTAAACTAAACTAAACTAAACTAAACTAAACTAAACTAAACTAAACTAAACTAAACTAAACTAAACTAAACTAAACTAAACTAAACGAAACTAAACGAAACTAAACTAAACTAAACTAAACGAAACTAAACTAAACTAAACTAAACGAAACTAAACTAAACTAAACTAAACTAAACTAAACTAAACTAAACTAAACTAAACTAAACTAAACTAAACTAAACTAAACTAAACTAAACTAAACTAAACTAAACTAAACTAAACTAAACTAAACTAAACTAAACTAAACGAAACGAAACGAAACGAAACTAAACGAAACTAAACGAAACTAAACGAAACTAAACGAAACTAAACGAAACTAAACGAAACTAAACGAAACTAAACGAAACTAAACGAAACTAAACGAAACTAAACGAAACTAAACGAAACTAAACGAAACTAAACGAAACTAAACGAAACTAAACGAAACTAAACGAAACTAAACTAAACTAAACTAAACTAAACTAAACTAAACTAAACTAAACTAAACTAAACTAAACGAAACTAAACGAAACTAAACTAAACTAAACTAAACTAAACTAAACTAAACTAAACTAAACTAAACTAAACTAAACTAAACTAAACTAAACTAAACTAAACTAAACTAAACTAAACTAAACTAAACTAAACTAAACAAAACTAAACAAAACTAAACTAAACTAAACTAAACTAAACTAAACTAAACTAAACTAAACTAAACTAAACTAAACTAAACTAAACTAAACTAAACTAAACTAAACTAAACTAAACTAAACTAAACTAAACTAAACTAAACGAAACTAAACGAAACTAAACGAAACTAAACGAAACTAAACGAAACTAAACGAAACTAAACGAAACTAAACGAAACTAAACGAAACTAAACGAAACTAAACGAAACTAAACGAAACTAAACGAAACTAAACGAAACTAAACGAAACTAAACGAAACTAAACGAAACTAAACGAAACTAAACGAAACTAAACGAAACTAAACGAAACTAAACGAAACTAAACGAAACTAAACGAAACTAAACGAAACTAAACGAAACTAAACGAAACTAAACGAAACTAAACGAAACTAAACGAAACTAAACGAAACTAAACGAAACTAAACGAAACTAAACGAAACGAAACGAAACGAAACTAAACGAAACTAAACGAAACTAAACGAAACTAAACGAAACTAAACGAAACTAAACGAAACTAAACGAAACTAAACGAAACTAAACGAAACTAAACGAAACTAAACGAAACTAAACGAAACTAAACGAAACTAAACGAAACTAAACGAAACTAAACGAAACTAAACGAAACTAAACTAAACTAAACTAAACTAAACTAAACTAAACTAAACTAAACTAAACTAAACTAAACGAAACTAAACGAAACTAAACTAAACTAAACTAAACTAAACTAAACTAAACTAAACTAAACTAAACTAAACTAAACTAAACTAAACTAAACTAAACTAAACTAAACAAAACTAAACAAAACTAAACTAAACTAAACTAAACTAAACTAAACTAAACTAAACTAAACTAAACTAAACTAAACTAAACTAAACTAAACTAAACTAAACTAAACTAAACTAAACTAAACTAAACTAAACTAAACTAAACTAAACTAAACTAAACGAAACTAAACGAAACTAAACGAAACTAAACGAAACTAAACGAAACTAAACGAAACTAAACGAAACTAAACGAAACTAAACGAAACTAAACGAAACTAAACGAAACTAAACGAAACTAAACGAAACTAAACGAAACTAAACGAAACTAAACGAAACTAAACGAAACTAAACGAAACTAAACGAAACTAAACGAAACTAAACGAAACTAAACGAAACTAAACGAAACTAAACGAAACTAAACGAAACTAAACGAAACTAAACGAAACTAAACGAAACTAAACGAAACTAAACGAAACTAAACGAAACTAAACGAAACTAAACGAAACTAAACGAAACTAAACGAAACTAAACGAAACTAAACGAAACTAAACGAAACTAAACGAAACTAAACGAAACTAAACGAAACTAAACGAAACTAAACGAAACTAAACGAAACTAAACGAAACTAAACGAAACTAAACGAAACTAAACGAAACTAAACGAAACTAAACGAAACTAAACGAAACTAAACGAAACTAAACGAAACTAAACGAAACTAAACGAAACTAAACGAAACTAAACGAAACTAAACGAAACTAAACGAAACTAAACGAAACTAAACGAAACTAAACGAAACTAAACGAAACTAAACGAAACTAAACGAAACTAAACGAAACTAAACGAAACTAAACGAAACTAAACGAAACTAAACGAAACTAAACGAAACTAAACGAAACTAAACGAAACTAAACGAAACTAAACGAAACTAAACGAAACTAAACGAAACTAAACTAAACGAAACTAAACGAAACTAAACGAAACTAAACGAAACTAAACGAAACTAAACGAAACTAAACGAAACTAAACGAAACTAAACGAAACTAAACGAAACTAAACGAAACTAAACGAAACTAAACGAAACTAAACGAAACTAAACGAAACTAAACGAAACTAAACGAAACTAAACGAAACTAAACGAAACTAAACGAAACTAAACGAAACTAAACGAAACTAAACGAAACTAAACGAAACTAAACGAAACTAAACGAAACTAAACGAAACTAAACGAAACTAAACGAAACTAAACTAAACGAAACTAAACGAAACTAAACTAAACGAAACTAAACGAAACGAAACTAAACGAAACGAAACTAAACGAAACGAAACTAAACTAAACTAAACTAAACTAAACGAAACTAAACGAAACTAAACGAAACTAAACGAAACTAAACGAAACTAAACGAAACTAAACGAAACTAAACGAAACTAAACGAAACTAAACGAAACTAAACTAAACTAAACTAAACTAAACTAAACTAAACTAAACTAAACTAAACTAAACTAAACTAAACTAAACTAAACTAAACTAAACTAAACTAAACTAAACTAAACTAAACTAAACTAAACTAAACTAAACTAAACTAAACTAAACTAAACTAAACTAAACTAAACTAAACTAAACTAAACTAAACTAAACTAAACTAAACTAAACTAAACTAAACTAAACTAAACTAAACTAAACTAAACTAAACTAAACTAAACTAAACTAAACTAAACTAAACTAAACTAAACTAAACTAAACTAAACTAAACTAAACTAAACTAAACTAAACTAAACTAAACTAAACTAAACTAAACTAAACTAAACTAAACTAAACTAAACTAAACTAAACTAAACTAAACTAAACTAAACTAAACTAAACTAAACTAAACTAAACTAAACTAAACTAAACTAAACTAAACTAAACTAAACTAAACTAAACTAAACTAAACTAAACTAAACTAAACTAAACTAAACTAAACTAAACTAAACTAAACTAAACTAAACTAAACTAAACTAAACTAAACTAAACTAAACTAAACTAAACTAAACTAAACTAAACTAAACTAAACTAAACTAAACTAAACTAAACTAAACTAAACTAAACTAAACTAAACTAAACTAAACTAAACTAAACTAAACTAAACTAAACTAAACTAAACTAAACTAAACTAAACTAAACTAAACTAAACTAAACTAAACTAAACTAAACTAAACTAAACTAAACTAAACTAAACTAAACTAAACTAAACTAAACTAAACTAAACTAAACTAAACTAAACTAAACTAAACGAAACTAAACGAAACTAAACGAAACTAAACGAAACTAAACGAAACTAAACGAAACTAAACGAAACTAAACGAAACTAAACGAAACTAAACGAAACTAAACTAAACTAAACGAAACGAAACTAAACTAAACTAAACTAAACTAAACTAAACTAAACTAAACTAAACGAAACTAAACGAAACTAAACGAAACTAAACGAAACTAAACGAAACTAAACGAAACTAAACGAAACTAAACGAAACTAAACTAAACTAAACTAAACTAAACTAAACGAAACTAAACGAAACTAAACGAAACTAAACGAAACTAAACGAAACTAAACGAAACTAAACTAAACTAAACTAAACTAAACTAAACTAAACTAAACTAAACTAAACTAAACTAAACTAAACTAAACTAAACTAAACTAAACTAAACTAAACTAAACTAAACTAAACTAAACTAAACTAAACTAAACTAAACTAAACTAAACTAAACTAAACTAAACTAAACTAAACTAAACTAAACTAAACTAAACTAAACTAAACTAAACTAAACTAAACTAAACTAAACTAAACTAAACTAAACTAAACTAAACTAAACTAAACTAAACTAAACTAAACTAAACTAAACTAAACTAAACTAAACTAAACTAAACTAAACTAAACTAAACTAAACTAAACTAAACTAAACTAAACTAAACTAAACTAAACTAAACTAAACTAAACTAAACTAAACTAAACTAAACTAAACTAAACTAAACTAAACTAAACTAAACTAAACTAAACTAAACTAAACTAAACTAAACTAAACTAAACTAAACTAAACTAAACTAAACTAAACTAAACTAAACTAAACTAAACTAAACTAAACTAAACTAAACTAAACTAAACTAAACTAAACTAAACTAAACTAAACTAAACTAAACTAAACTAAACTAAACTAAACGAAACTAAACGAAACTAAACGAAACTAAACGAAACGAAACTAAACGAAACTAAACGAAACTAAACGAAACTAAACGAAACTAAACGAAACTAAACGAAACTAAACGAAACTAAACGAAACTAAACGAAACTAAACTAAACTAAACTAAACTAAACTAAACTAAACGAAACGAAACGAAACTAAACGAAACTAAACGAAACTAAACGAAACTAAACGAAACTAAACGAAACTAAACGAAACTAAACGAAACTAAACGAAACTAAACGAAACTAAACGAAACTAAACGAAACTAAACGAAACTAAACGAAACTAAACGAAACTAAACGAAACTAAACGAAACTAAACGAAACTAAACGAAACTAAACGAAACTAAACGAAACTAAACGAAACTAAACGAAACTAAACGAAACTAAACGAAACTAAACGAAACTAAACGAAACTAAACGAAACTAAACGAAACTAAACGAAACTAAACGAAACTAAACGAAACTAAACGAAACTAAACGAAACTAAACGAAACTAAACGAAACTAAACGAAACTAAACGAAACTAAACTAAACTAAACTAAAAAACTAAACTAAACTAAACTAAACGAAACTAAACGAAACTAAACGAAACTAAACGAAACTAAACGAAACTAAACGAAACTAAACGAAACTAAACGAAACTAAACGAAACTAAACGAAACTAAACGAAACTAAACGAAACTAAACGAAACTAAACGAAACTAAACGAAACTAAACGAAACTAAACGAAACTAAACGAAACTAAACGAAACTAAACGAAACTAAACGAAACTAAACGAAACTAAACGAAACTAAACGAAACTAAACGAAACTAAACGAAACTAAACGAAACTAAACGAAACTAAACGAAACTAAACGAAACTAAACTAAACTAAACTAAACTAAACTAAACTAAACTAAACTAAACTAAACTAAACTAAACTAAACTAAACTAAACTAAACTAAACTAAACTAAACTAAACTAAACTAAACTAAACTAAACTAAACTAAACTAAACTAAACTAAACTAAACTAAACTAAACTAAACTAAACTAAACTAAACTAAACTAAACTAAACTAAACTAAACTAAACTAAACTAAACTAAACTAAACTAAACTAAACTAAACTAAACTAAACTAAACTAAACTAAACTAAACTAAACTAAACTAAACTAAACTAAACTAAACTAAACTAAACTAAACTAAACTAAACTAAACTAAACTAAACTAAACTAAACTAAACTAAACTAAACTAAACTAAACTAAACTAAACTAAACTAAACTAAACTAAACTAAACTAAACTAAACTAAACTAAACTAAACTAAACTAAACTAAACTAAACTAAACTAAACTAAACTAAACTAAACTAAACTAAACTAAACTAAACTAAACTAAACTAAACTAAACTAAACTAAACTAAACTAAACTAAACTAAACTAAACTAAACTAAACTAAACTAAACTAAACTAAACTAAACGAAACGAAACGAAACGAAACGAAACGAAACGAAACGAAACTAAACGAAACTAAACGAAACTAAACTAAACTAAACTAAACGAAACGAAACGAAACGAAACGAAACGAAACGAAACGAAACGAAACGAAACGAAACGAAACGAAACGAAACGAAACGAAACGAAACGAAACGAAACGAAACGAAACGAAACTAAACGAAACTAAACGAAACTAAACGAAACTAAACGAAACTAAACGAAACTAAACGAAACTAAACGAAACTAAACGAAACTAAACGAAACTAAACGAAACTAAACGAAACTAAACGAAACTAAACGAAACTAAACGAAACTAAACGAAACTAAACGAAACTAAACGAAACTAAACGAAACTAAACGAAACTAAACGAAACTAAACGAAACTAAACGAAACTAAACGAAACTAAACGAAACTAAACGAAACTAAACGAAACTAAACGAAACTAAACGAAACTAAACGAAACTAAACGAAACTAAACGAAACTAAACGAAACTTAACGAAACTAAACGAAACTAAACGAAACTAAACGAAACTAAACGAAACTAAACGAAACTAAACGAAACTAAACGAAACTAAACGAAACTAAACGAAACTAAACGAAACTAAACGAAACTAAACGAAACTAAACGAAACTAAACGAAACTTAACGAAACTAAACGAAACTAAACGAAACTAAACGAAACTAAACGAAACTAAACGAAACTAAACGAAACTAAACGAAACTAAACGAAACTAAACTAAACGAAACTAAACGAAACTAAACGAAACTAAACGAAACTAAACGAAACTAAACGAAACTAAACGAAACTAAACGAAACTAAACGAAACTAAACGAAACTAAACGAAACTAAACGAAACTAAACGAAACTAAACGAAACTAAACGAAACTAAACGAAACTAAACGAAACTAAACGAAACTAAACGAAACTAAACGAAACTAAACGAAACTAAACGAAACTAAACGAAACTAAACGAAACTAAACGAAACTAAACGAAACTAAACGAAACTAAACGAAACTAAACGAAACTAAACGAAACTAAACGAAACTAAACGAAACTAAACGAAACTAAACGAAACTAAACGAAACTAAACGAAACTAAACGAAACTAAACGAAACTAAACGAAACTAAACGAAACTAAACTAAACTAAACTAAACTAAACTAAACTAAACTAAACTAAACTAAACGAAACTAAACGAAACTAAACGAAACTAAACGAAACTAAACGAAACTAAACGAAACTAAACGAAACTAAACTAAACTAAACTAAACTAAACTAAACTAAACTAAACTAAACTAAACTAAACTAAACTAAACTAAACTAAACTAAACTAAACTAAACTAAACTAAACTAAACGAAACTAAACGAAACTAAACGAAACTAAACGAAACTAAACGAAACTAAACGAAACTAAACTAAACTAAACGAAACTAAACTAAACTAAACTAAACGAAACTAAACGAAACTAAACGAAACTAAACGAAACTAAACGAAACTAAACGAAACTAAACGAAACTAAACGAAACTAAACGAAACTAAACGAAACTAAACGAAACTAAACGAAACTAAACGAAACTAAACGAAACTAAACTAAACTAAACTAAACTAAACGAAACTAAACGAAACTAAACGAAACTAAACGAAACTAAACGAAACTAAACGAAACTAAACGAAACTAAACGAAACTAAACGAAACTAAACGAAACTAAACGAAACTAAACGAAACTAAACGAAACTAAACGAAACTAAACGAAACTAAACGAAACTAAACGAAACTAAACGAAACTAAACGAAACTAAACGAAACTAAACGAAACTAAACGAAACTAAACGAAACTAAACGAAACTAAACGAAACTAAACGAAACTAAACGAAACTAAACGAAACTAAACGAAACTAAACGAAACTAAACTAAACTAAACTAAACTAAACTAAACTAAACTAAACTAAACTAAACTAAACTAAACTAAACTAAACTAAACTAAACTAAACTAAACTAAACTAAACTAAACTAAACGAAACTAAACGAAACTAAACGAAACTAAACTAAACTAAACTAAACTAAACTAAACTAAACTAAACGAAACTAAACGAAACTAAACTAAACTAAACTAAACTAAACTAAACTAAACGAAACTAAACGAAACTAAACGAAACTAAACGAAACTAAACGAAACTAAACGAAACTAAACGAAACTAAACGAAACTAAACGAAACTAAACGAAACTAAACGAAACTAAACGAAACTAAACGAAACTAAACGAAACTAAACGAAACTAAACTAAACTAAACTAAACTAAACTAAACTAAACGAAACTAAACGAAACTAAACGAAACTAAACGAAACTAAACGAAACTAAACGAAACTAAACGAAACTAAACGAAACTAAACGAAACTAAACGAAACTAAACGAAACTAAACGAAACTAAACGAAACTAAACGAAACTAAACGAAACTAAACGAAACTAAACGAAACTAAACGAAACTAAACGAAACTAAACGAAACTAAACGAAACTAAACGAAACTAAACGAAACTAAACGAAACTAAACGAAACTAAACGAAACTAAACGAAACTAAACGAAACTAAACGAAACTAAACGAAACTAAACGAAACTAAACGAAACTAAACGAAACTAAACGAAACTAAACGAAACTAAACGAAACTAAACGAAACTAAACGAAACTAAACGAAACTAAACGAAACTAAACGAAACTAAACTAAACTAAACTAAACTAAACTAAACTAAACGAAACTAAACGAAACTAAACGAAACTAAACGAAACTAAACGAAACTAAACGAAACTAAACGAAACTAAACGAAACTAAACGAAACTAAACGAAACTAAACGAAACTAAACGAAACTAAACGAAACTAAACGAAACTAAACGAAACTAAACGAAACTAAACGAAACTAAACGAAACTAAACGAAACTAAACGAAACTAAACGAAACTAAACGAAACTAAACGAAACTAAACGAAACTAAACGAAACTAAACGAAACTAAACGAAACTAAACGAAACTAAACGAAACTAAACGAAACTAAACGAAACTAAACGAAACTAAACGAAACTAAACGAAACTAAACGAAACTAAACGAAACTAAACGAAACTAAACGAAACTAAACGAAACTAAACGAAACTAAACGAAACTAAACGAAACTAAACGAAACTAAACGAAACTTAACGAAACTAAACGAAACTAAACGAAACTAAACGAAACTAAACGAAACTAAACGAAACTAAACGAAACTAAACGAAACTAAACGAAACTAAACGAAACTAAACGAAACTAAACGAAACTAAACGAAACTAAACGAAACTAAACGAAACTAAACGAAACTAAACGAAACTAAACGAAACTAAACGAAACTAAACGAAACTAAACGAAACTAAACGAAACTAAACGAAACTAAACGAAACTAAACGAAACTAAACGAAACTAAACGAAACTAAACGAAACTAAACGAAACTAAACGAAACTAAACGAAACTAAACGAAACTAAACGAAACTAAACGAAACTAAACGAAACTAAACGAAACTAAACGAAACTAAACGAAACTAAACGAAACTAAACGAAACTAAACGAAACTAAACGAAACTAAACGAAACTAAACGAAACTAAACGAAACTAAACGAAACTAAACGAAACTAAACGAAACTAAACGAAACTAAACGAAACTAAACGAAACTAAACGAAACTAAACTAAACGAAACTAAACGAAACTAAACGAAACTAAACGAAACTAAACGAAACTAAACGAAACTAAACGAAACTAAACGAAACTAAACGAAACTAAACGAAACTAAACGAAACTAAACGAAACTAAACGAAACTAAACGAAACTAAACGAAACTAAACGAAACTAAACGAAACTAAACGAAACTAAACGAAACTAAACGAAACTAAACGAAACTAAACGAAACTAAACGAAACTAAACGAAACTAAACGAAACTAAACGAAACTAAACGAAACTAAACGAAACTAAACGAAACTAAACGAAACTAAACTAAACGAAACTAAACGAAACTAAACTAAACGAAACTAAACGAAACGAAACTAAACGAAACGAAACTAAACGAAACGAAACTAAACTAAACTAAACTAAACTAAACGAAACTAAACGAAACTAAACGAAACTAAACGAAACTAAACGAAACTAAACGAAACTAAACGAAACTAAACGAAACTAAACGAAACTAAACGAAACTAAACTAAACTAAACTAAACTAAACTAAACTAAACTAAACTAAACTAAACTAAACTAAACTAAACTAAACTAAACTAAACTAAACTAAACTAAACTAAACTAAACTAAACTAAACTAAACTAAACTAAACTAAACTAAACTAAACTAAACTAAACTAAACTAAACTAAACTAAACTAAACTAAACTAAACTAAACTAAACTAAACTAAACTAAACTAAACTAAACTAAACTAAACTAAACTAAACTAAACTAAACTAAACTAAACTAAACTAAACTAAACTAAACTAAACTAAACTAAACTAAACTAAACTAAACTAAACTAAACTAAACTAAACTAAACTAAACTAAACTAAACTAAACTAAACTAAACTAAACTAAACTAAACTAAACTAAACTAAACTAAACTAAACTAAACTAAACTAAACTAAACTAAACTAAACTAAACTAAACTAAACTAAACTAAACTAAACTAAACTAAACTAAACTAAACTAAACTAAACTAAACTAAACTAAACTAAACTAAACTAAACTAAACTAAACTAAACTAAACTAAACTAAACTAAACTAAACTAAACTAAACTAAACTAAACTAAACTAAACTAAACTAAACTAAACTAAACTAAACTAAACTAAACTAAACTAAACTAAACTAAACTAAACTAAACTAAACTAAACTAAACTAAACTAAACTAAACTAAACTAAACTAAACTAAACTAAACTAAACTAAACTAAACTAAACTAAACTAAACTAAACTAAACTAAACTAAACTAAACTAAACTAAACTAAACTAAACTAAACTAAACTAAACTAAACTAAACTAAACTAAACTAAACTAAACTAAACTAAACTAAACTAAACTAAACTAAACTAAACTAAACTAAACTAAACTAAACTAAACTAAACTAAACTAAACTAAACTAAACGAAACTAAACGAAACTAAACGAAACTAAACGAAACTAAACGAAACTAAACGAAACTAAACGAAACTAAACGAAACTAAACGAAACTAAACTAAACTAAACGAAACGAAACTAAACTAAACTAAACTAAACTAAACTAAACTAAACTAAACTAAACGAAACTAAACGAAACTAAACGAAACTAAACGAAACTAAACGAAACTAAACGAAACTAAACGAAACTAAACGAAACTAAACGAAACTAAACGAAACTAAACGAAACTAAACGAAACTAAACGAAACTAAACGAAACTAAACGAAACTAAACGAAACTAAACGAAACTAAACGAAACTAAACGAAACTAAACGAAACTAAACGAAACTAAACGAAACTAAACGAAACTAAACGAAACTAAACGAAACTAAACGAAACTAAACGAAACTAAACGAAACTAAACGAAACTAAACTAAACTAAACGAAACTAAACGAAACTAAACGAAACTAAACGAAACTAAACGAAACTAAACGAAACTAAACGAAACTAAACGAAACTAAACTAAACGAAACTAAACGAAACGAAACTAAACGAAACTAAACTAAACGAAACTAAACGAAACGAAACTAAACTAAACTAAACTAAACGAAACGAAACGAAACTAAACTAAACTAAACTAAACTAAACTAAACTAAACTAAACTAAACTAAACTAAACTAAACTAAACGAAACTAAACGAAACGAAACTAAACGAAACTAAACGAAACTAAACGAAACTAAACTAAACTAAACTAAACTAAACTAAACTAAACTAAACTAAACTAAACTAAACTAAACTAAACGAAACTAAACGAAACTAAACGAAACTAAACGAAACTAAACGAAACTAAACGAAACTAAACGAAACTAAACGAAACTAAACGAAACTAAACGAAACTAAACGAAACTAAACTAAACTAAACTAAACTAAACTAAACTAAACTAAACTAAACTAAACTAAACTAAACTAAACTAAACTAAACTAAACTAAACTAAACTAAACTAAACTAAACTAAACTAAACTAAACTAAACTAAACTAAACTAAACTAAACTAAACTAAACTAAACTAAACTAAACTAAACTAAACTAAACTAAACTAAACTAAACTAAACTAAACTAAACTAAACTAAACTAAACTAAACTAAACTAAACTAAACTAAACTAAACTAAACTAAACTAAACTAAACTAAACTAAACTAAACTAAACTAAACTAAACTAAACTAAACTAAACTAAACTAAACTAAACTAAACTAAACTAAACTAAACTAAACTAAACTAAACTAAACTAAACTAAACTAAACTAAACTAAACTAAACTAAACTAAACTAAACTAAACTAAACTAAACTAAACTAAACTAAACTAAACTAAACTAAACTAAACTAAACTAAACTAAACTAAACTAAACTAAACTAAACTAAACTAAACTAAACTAAACTAAACTAAACTAAACTAAACTAAACTAAACTAAACGAAACTAAACGAAACTAAACGAAACTAAACGAAACGAAACTAAACGAAACTAAACGAAACTAAACGAAACTAAACGAAACTAAACGAAACTAAACGAAACTAAACGAAACTAAACGAAACTAAACGAAACTAAACTAAACTAAACTAAACTAAACTAAACTAAACTAAACGAAACGAAACGAAACTAAACGAAACTAAACGAAACTAAACGAAACTAAACGAAACTAAACGAAACTAAACGAAACTAAACGAAACTAAACGAAACTAAACGAAACTAAACGAAACTAAACGAAACTAAACGAAACTAAACGAAACTAAACGAAACTAAACGAAACTAAACGAAACTAAACGAAACTAAACGAAACTAAACGAAACTAAACGAAACTAAACGAAACTAAACGAAACTAAACGAAACTAAACGAAACTAAACGAAACTAAACGAAACTAAACGAAACTAAACGAAACTAAACGAAACTAAACGAAACTAAACGAAACTAAACGAAACTAAACGAAACTAAACGAAACTAAACGAAACTAAACGAAACTAAACGAAACTAAACGAAACTAAACGAAACTAAACGAAACTAAACGAAACTAAACTAAACTAAACTAAAAAACTAAACTAAACTAAACTAAACGAAACTAAACGAAACTAAACGAAACTAAACGAAACTAAACGAAACTAAACGAAACTAAACGAAACTAAACGAAACTAAACGAAACTAAACGAAACTAAACGAAACTAAACGAAACTAAACGAAACTAAACGAAACTAAACGAAACTAAACGAAACTAAACGAAACTAAACGAAACTAAACGAAACTAAACGAAACTAAACGAAACTAAACGAAACTAAACGAAACTAAACGAAACTAAACGAAACTAAACGAAACTAAACGAAACTAAACGAAACTAAACGAAACTAAACGAAACTAAACGAAACTAAACGAAACTAAACGAAACTAAACGAAACTAAACGAAACTAAACGAAACTAAACGAAACTAAACGAAACTAAACGAAACTAAACGAAACTAAACTAAACGAAACTAAACGAAACTAAACGAAACTAAACGAAACTAAACGAAACTAAACGAAACTAAACGAAACTAAACGAAACTAAACGAAACTAAACGAAACTAAACGAAACTAAACGAAACTAAACGAAACTAAACGAAACTAAACGAAACTAAACGAAACTAAACGAAACTAAACGAAACTAAACGAAACTAAACGAAACTAAACGAAACTAAACGAAACTAAACGAAACTAAACGAAACTAAACGAAACTAAACGAAACTAAACGAAACTAAACGAAACTAAACGAAACTAAACGAAACTAAACGAAACTAAACGAAACTAAACGAAACTAAACGAAACTAAACGAAACTAAACGAAACTAAACGAAACTAAACGAAACTAAACGAAACTAAACGAAACTAAACGAAACTAAACGAAACTAAACGAAACTAAACGAAACTAAACGAAACTAAACGAAACTAAACGAAACTAAACGAAACTAAACGAAACTAAACGAAACTAAACGAAACTAAACGAAACTAAACGAAACTAAACGAAACTAAACGAAACTAAACGAAACTAAACGAAACTAAACGAAACTAAACGAAACTAAACGAAACTAAACGAAACTAAACGAAACTAAACGAAACTAAACGAAACTAAACGAAACTAAACTAAACTAAACTAAACTAAACTAAACTAAACTAAACTAAACTAAACTAAACTAAACTAAACTAAACTAAACTAAACTAAACTAAACTAAACTAAACTAAACTAAACTAAACTAAACTAAACTAAACTAAACTAAACTAAACTAAACTAAACTAAACTAAACGAAACTAAACTAAACTAAACTAAACTAAACGAAACTAAACGAAACTAAACGAAACTAAACGAAACTAAACGAAACTAAACGAAACTAAACGAAACTAAACGAAACTAAACTAAACTAAACTAAACTAAACTAAACTAAACTAAACTAAACTAAACTAAACTAAACTAAACTAAACTAAACTAAACTAAACTAAACTAAACTAAACTAAACTAAACTAAACTAAACTAAACTAAACTAAACTAAACTAAACTAAACTAAACTAAACTAAACTAAACTAAACTAAACTAAACTAAACTAAACTAAACTAAACTAAACTAAACTAAACTAAACTAAACTAAACTAAACTAAACTAAACTAAACTAAACTAAACTAAACTAAACTAAACTAAACTAAACTAAACTAAACTAAACTAAACTAAACTAAACTAAACTAAACTAAACTAAACTAAACTAAACTAAACTAAACTAAACTAAACTAAACTAAACTAAACTAAACTAAACTAAACTAAACTAAACTAAACTAAACTAAACTAAACTAAACTAAACTAAACTAAACTAAACTAAACTAAACTAAACTAAACTAAACTAAACTAAACTAAACTAAACTAAACTAAACTAAACTAAACTAAACTAAACTAAACTAAACTAAACTAAACTAAACTAAACTAAACTAAACTAAACTAAACTAAACTAAACTAAACTAAACTAAACTAAACTAAACTAAACTAAACTAAACTAAACTAAACTAAACTAAACTAAACTAAACTAAACTAAACTAAACTAAACTAAACTAAACGAAACTAAACGAAACTAAACTAAACTAAACGAAACTAAACGAAACTAAACGAAACTAAACGAAACTAAACGAAACTAAACGAAACTAAACGAAACTAAACGAAACTAAACTAAACTAAACTAAACTAAACTAAACTAAACTAAACTAAACTAAACTAAACTAAACTAAACTAAACTAAACTAAACTAAACGAAACGAAACGAAACGAAACTAAACGAAACTAAACGAAACTAAACGAAACTAAACGAAACTAAACGAAACTAAACGAAACTAAACGAAACTAAACGAAACTAAACGAAACTAAACGAAACTAAACGAAACTAAACGAAACTAAACGAAACTAAACGAAACTAAACGAAACTAAACGAAACTAAACGAAACTAAACTAAACTAAACTAAACTAAACTAAACTAAACTAAACTAAACTAAACTAAACTAAACTAAACTAAACTAAACTAAACTAAACTAAACTAAACTAAACTAAACTAAACTAAACTAAACTAAACTAAACTAAACAAAACTAAACAAAACTAAACTAAACTAAACTAAACTAAACTAAACTAAACTAAACTAAACTAAACTAAACTAAACTAAACTAAACTAAACTAAACTAAACTAAACTAAACTAAACTAAACTAAACTAAACTAAACTAAACTAAACTAAACTAAACTAAACTAAACGAAACTAAACGAAACTAAACGAAACTAAACGAAACTAAACGAAACTAAACGAAACTAAACGAAACTAAACGAAACTAAACGAAACTAAACGAAACTAAACGAAACTAAACGAAACTAAACGAAACTAAACGAAACTAAACGAAACTAAACGAAACTAAACGAAACTAAACGAAACTAAACGAAACTAAACGAAACTAAACGAAACTAAACGAAACTAAACGAAACTAAACGAAACTAAACGAAACTAAACGAAACTAAACGAAACTAAACGAAACTAAACGAAACTAAACGAAACTAAACGAAACTAAACGAAACTAAACGAAACTAAACGAAACTAAACGAAACTTAACGAAACTAAACGAAACTAAACGAAACTAAACGAAACTAAACGAAACTAAACGAAACTAAACGAAACTAAACGAAACTAAACGAAACTAAACGAAACTAAACGAAACTAAACGAAACTAAACGAAACTAAACGAAACTAAACGAAACTAAACGAAACTAAACGAAACTAAACGAAACTAAACGAAACTAAACGAAACTAAACGAAACTAAACGAAACTAAACGAAACTAAACGAAACTAAACGAAACTAAACGAAACTAAACGAAACTAAACGAAACTAAACGAAACTAAACGAAACTAAACGAAACTAAACGAAACTAAACGAAACTAAACGAAACTAAACGAAACTAAACGAAACTAAACTAAACTAAACTAAACTAAACTAAACTAAACTAAACTAAACTAAACTAAACTAAACTAAACAAAACTAAACAAAACTAAACTAAACTAAACTAAACTAAACTAAACTAAACTAAACTAAACTAAACTAAACTAAACTAAACTAAACTAAACTAAACTAAACTAAACTAAACTAAACTAAACTAAACTAAACTAAACTAAACTAAACTAAACTAAACTAAACTAAACTAAACTAAACGAAACTAAACGAAACTAAACGAAACTAAACGAAACTAAACGAAACTAAACGAAACTAAACGAAACTAAACGAAACTAAACGAAACTAAACGAAACTAAACGAAACTAAACGAAACTAAACGAAACTAAACGAAACTAAACGAAACTAAACGAAACTAAACGAAACTAAACGAAACTAAACGAAACTAAACGAAACTAAACGAAACTAAACGAAACTAAACGAAACTAAACGAAACTAAACGAAACTAAACGAAACTAAACGAAACTAAACGAAACTAAACGAAACTAAACGAAACTAAACGAAACTAAACGAAACTTAACGAAACTAAACGAAACTAAACGAAACTAAACGAAACTAAACGAAACTAAACGAAACTAAACGAAACTAAACGAAACTAAACGAAACTAAACGAAACTAAACGAAACTAAACGAAACTAAACGAAACTAAACGAAACTAAACGAAACTAAACGAAACTAAACGAAACTAAACGAAACTAAACGAAACTAAACGAAACTAAACGAAACTAAACGAAACTAAACGAAACTAAACGAAACTAAACGAAACTAAACGAAACTAAACGAAACTAAACGAAACTAAACGAAACTAAACGAAACTAAACGAAACTAAACGAAACTAAACGAAACTAAACGAAACTAAACGAAACTAAACGAAACTAAACGAAACTAAACGAAACTAAACGAAACTAAACGAAACTAAACGAAACTAAACGAAACTAAACGAAACTAAACGAAACGAAACTAAACGAAACGAAACTAAACGAAACGAAACTAAACTAAACTAAACTAAACTAAACGAAACTAAACGAAACTAAACGAAACTAAACGAAACTAAACGAAACTAAACGAAACTAAACGAAACTAAACGAAACTAAACGAAACTAAACGAAACTAAACGAAACTAAACGAAACTAAACGAAACTAAACGAAACTAAACGAAACTAAACGAAACTAAACGAAACTAAACGAAACTAAACGAAACTAAACGAAACTAAACGAAACTAAACGAAACTAAACGAAACTAAACGAAACTAAACGAAACTAAACGAAACTAAACGAAACTAAACGAAACTAAACGAAACTAAACGAAACTAAACGAAACTAAACGAAACTAAACGAAACTAAACGAAACTAAACGAAACTTAACGAAACTAAACGAAACTAAACGAAACTAAACGAAACTAAACGAAACTAAACGAAACTAAACGAAACTAAACGAAACTAAACGAAACTAAACGAAACTAAACGAAACTAAACGAAACTAAACGAAACTAAACGAAACTAAACGAAACTAAACGAAACTAAACGAAACTAAACGAAACTAAACGAAACTAAACGAAACTAAACGAAACTAAACGAAACTAAACGAAACTAAACGAAACTAAACGAAACTAAACGAAACTAAACGAAACTAAACGAAACTAAACGAAACTAAACGAAACTAAACGAAACTAAACGAAACTAAACGAAACTAAACGAAACTAAACGAAACTAAACGAAACTAAACGAAACTAAACGAAACTAAACGAAACTAAACTAAACGAAACTAAACGAAACTAAACTAAACGAAACTAAACGAAACGAAACTAAACGAAACGAAACTAAACGAAACGAAACTAAACTAAACTAAACTAAACTAAACGAAACTAAACGAAACTAAACGAAACTAAACGAAACTAAACGAAACTAAACGAAACTAAACGAAACTAAACGAAACTAAACGAAACTAAACGAAACTAAACTAAACTAAACTAAACTAAACTAAACTAAACTAAACTAAACTAAACTAAACTAAACTAAACTAAACTAAACTAAACTAAACTAAACTAAACTAAACTAAACTAAACTAAACTAAACTAAACTAAACTAAACTAAACTAAACTAAACTAAACTAAACTAAACTAAACTAAACTAAACTAAACTAAACTAAACTAAACTAAACTAAACTAAACTAAACTAAACTAAACTAAACTAAACTAAACTAAACTAAACTAAACTAAACTAAACTAAACTAAACTAAACTAAACTAAACTAAACTAAACTAAACTAAACTAAACTAAACTAAACTAAACTAAACTAAACTAAACTAAACTAAACTAAACTAAACTAAACTAAACTAAACTAAACTAAACTAAACTAAACTAAACTAAACTAAACTAAACTAAACTAAACTAAACTAAACTAAACTAAACTAAACTAAACTAAACTAAACTAAACTAAACTAAACTAAACTAAACTAAACTAAACTAAACTAAACTAAACTAAACTAAACTAAACTAAACTAAACTAAACTAAACTAAACTAAACTAAACTAAACTAAACTAAACTAAACTAAACTAAACTAAACTAAACTAAACTAAACTAAACTAAACTAAACTAAACTAAACTAAACTAAACTAAACTAAACTAAACTAAACTAAACTAAACTAAACTAAACTAAACTAAACTAAACTAAACTAAACTAAACTAAACTAAACTAAACTAAACTAAACTAAACTAAACTAAACTAAACTAAACTAAACTAAACTAAACTAAACTAAACTAAACTAAACTAAACTAAACTAAACTAAACTAAACTAAACTAAACTAAACTAAACTAAACTAAACTAAACTAAACTAAACTAAACTAAACTAAACTAAACTAAACTAAACTAAACTAAACTAAACTAAACTAAACTAAACTAAACTAAACTAAACTAAACTAAACTAAACTAAACTAAACTAAACTAAACTAAACTAAACTAAACTAAACTAAACTAAACTAAACTAAACTAAACTAAACTAAACTAAACTAAACTAAACTAAACTAAACTAAACTAAACTAAACTAAACTAAACTAAACTAAACTAAACTAAACTAAACTAAACTAAACTAAACTAAACTAAACTAAACTAAACTAAACTAAACTAAACTAAACTAAACTAAACTAAACTAAACTAAACGAAACTAAACGAAACTAAACTAAACTAAACGAAACTAAACGAAACTAAACGAAACTAAACGAAACTAAACGAAACTAAACGAAACTAAACGAAACTAAACGAAACTAAACTAAACTAAACTAAACTAAACTAAACTAAACTAAACTAAACTAAACTAAACTAAACTAAACTAAACGAAACGAAACGAAACGAAACTAAACGAAACTAAACGAAACTAAACGAAACTAAACGAAACTAAACGAAACTAAACGAAACTAAACGAAACTAAACGAAACTAAACGAAACTAAACGAAACTAAACGAAACTAAACGAAACTAAACGAAACTAAACGAAACTAAACGAAACTAAACGAAACTAAACGAAACTAAACGAAACTAAACTAAACTAAACTAAACTAAACTAAACTAAACTAAACTAAACTAAACTAAACTAAACGAAACTAAACGAAACTAAACTAAACTAAACTAAACTAAACTAAACTAAACTAAACTAAACTAAACTAAACTAAACTAAACTAAACTAAACTAAACTAAACTAAACTAAACTAAACTAAACTAAACTAAACTAAACTAAACAAAACTAAACAAAACTAAACTAAACTAAACTAAACTAAACTAAACTAAACTAAACTAAACTAAACTAAACTAAACTAAACTAAACTAAACTAAACTAAACTAAACTAAACTAAACTAAACTAAACTAAACTAAACTAAACTAAACTAAACTAAACTAAACTAAACTAAACGAAACTAAACGAAACTAAACGAAACTAAACGAAACTAAACGAAACTAAACGAAACTAAACGAAACTAAACGAAACTAAACGAAACTAAACGAAACTAAACGAAACTAAACGAAACTAAACGAAACTAAACGAAACTAAACGAAACTAAACGAAACTAAACGAAACTAAACGAAACTAAACGAAACTAAACGAAACTAAACGAAACTAAACGAAACTAAACGAAACTAAACGAAACTAAACGAAACTAAACGAAACTAAACGAAACTAAACGAAACTAAACGAAACTAAACGAAACTAAACGAAACTAAACGAAACTAAACGAAACTTAACGAAACTAAACGAAACTAAACGAAACTAAACGAAACTAAACGAAACTAAACGAAACTAAACGAAACTAAACGAAACTAAACGAAACTAAACGAAACTAAACGAAACTAAACGAAACTAAACGAAACTAAACGAAACTAAACGAAACTAAACGAAACTAAACGAAACTAAACGAAACTAAACGAAACTAAACGAAACTAAACGAAACTAAACGAAACTAAACGAAACTAAACGAAACTAAACGAAACTAAACGAAACTAAACGAAACTAAACGAAACTAAACGAAACTAAACGAAACTAAACGAAACTAAACGAAACTAAACGAAACTAAACGAAACTAAACGAAACTAAACGAAACTAAACGAAACTAAACGAAACTAAACGAAACTAAACGAAACTAAACGAAACTAAACGAAACTAAACGAAACTAAACGAAACTAAACGAAACTAAACGAAACTAAACGAAACTAAACGAAACTAAACGAAACTAAACGAAACTAAACGAAACTAAACGAAACTAAACTAAACGAAACTAAACGAAACTAAACGAAACTAAACGAAACTAAACGAAACTAAACGAAACTAAACGAAACTAAACGAAACTAAACGAAACTAAACGAAACTAAACGAAACTAAACGAAACTAAACGAAACTAAACGAAACTAAACGAAACTAAACGAAACTAAACGAAACTAAACGAAACTAAACGAAACTAAACGAAACTAAACGAAACTAAACGAAACTAAACGAAACTAAACGAAACTAAACGAAACTAAACGAAACTAAACGAAACTAAACGAAACTAAACTAAACGAAACTAAACGAAACTAAACTAAACGAAACTAAACGAAACGAAACTAAACGAAACGAAACTAAACGAAACGAAACTAAACTAAACTAAACTAAACTAAACTAAACTAAACGAAACTAAACGAAACTAAACGAAACTAAACGAAACTAAACGAAACTAAACGAAACTAAACGAAACTAAACGAAACTAAACGAAACTAAACGAAACTAAACTAAACTAAACTAAACTAAACTAAACTAAACTAAACTAAACTAAACTAAACTAAACTAAACTAAACTAAACTAAACTAAACTAAACTAAACTAAACTAAACTAAACTAAACTAAACTAAACTAAACTAAACTAAACTAAACTAAACTAAACTAAACTAAACTAAACTAAACTAAACTAAACTAAACTAAACTAAACTAAACTAAACTAAACTAAACTAAACTAAACTAAACTAAACTAAACTAAACTAAACTAAACTAAACTAAACTAAACTAAACTAAACTAAACTAAACTAAACTAAACTAAACTAAACTAAACTAAACTAAACTAAACTAAACTAAACTAAACTAAACTAAACTAAACTAAACTAAACTAAACTAAACTAAACTAAACTAAACTAAACTAAACTAAACTAAACTAAACTAAACTAAACTAAACTAAACTAAACTAAACTAAACTAAACTAAACTAAACTAAACTAAACTAAACTAAACTAAACTAAACTAAACTAAACTAAACTAAACTAAACTAAACTAAACTAAACTAAACTAAACTAAACTAAACTAAACTAAACTAAACTAAACTAAACTAAACTAAACTAAACTAAACTAAACTAAACTAAACTAAACTAAACTAAACTAAACTAAACTAAACTAAACTAAACTAAACTAAACTAAACTAAACTAAACTAAACTAAACTAAACTAAACTAAACTAAACTAAACTAAACTAAACTAAACTAAACTAAACTAAACTAAACTAAACTAAACTAAACTAAACTAAACTAAACTAAACGAAACTAAACGAAACTAAACGAAACTAAACGAAACTAAACGAAACTAAACGAAACTAAACGAAACTAAACGAAACTAAACGAAACTAAACGAAACTAAACTAAACTAAACGAAACGAAACTAAACTAAACTAAACTAAACTAAACTAAACTAAACTAAACTAAACGAAACTAAACGAAACTAAACGAAACTAAACGAAACTAAACGAAACTAAACGAAACTAAACGAAACTAAACGAAACTAAACGAAACTAAACGAAACTAAACGAAACTAAACGAAACTAAACGAAACTAAACGAAACTAAACGAAACTAAACGAAACTAAACGAAACTAAACGAAACTAAACGAAACTAAACGAAACTAAACGAAACTAAACGAAACTAAACGAAACTAAACGAAACTAAACGAAACTAAACGAAACTAAACGAAACTAAACGAAACTAAACTAAACTAAACGAAACTAAACGAAACTAAACGAAACTAAACGAAACTAAACGAAACTAAACGAAACTAAACGAAACTAAACGAAACTAAACGAAACTAAACGAAACTAAACGAAACTAAACGAAACTAAACTAAACGAAACTAAACGAAACGAAACTAAACGAAACGAAACTAAACGAAACGAAACGAAACTAAACTAAACTAAACTAAACTAAACTAAACTAAACTAAACTAAACTAAACTAAACTAAACTAAACTAAACTAAACTAAACTAAACTAAACTAAACTAAACTAAACTAAACTAAACTAAACGAAACTAAACGAAACGAAACTAAACGAAACTAAACGAAACTAAACGAAACTAAACTAAACTAAACTAAACTAAACTAAACTAAACTAAACTAAACTAAACTAAACTAAACTAAACTAAACTAAACTAAACGAAACTAAACGAAACTAAACGAAACTAAACGAAACTAAACGAAACTAAACGAAACTAAACGAAACTAAACGAAACTAAACGAAACTAAACGAAACTAAACTAAACTAAACTAAACTAAACTAAACTAAACTAAACTAAACTAAACTAAACTAAACTAAACTAAACTAAACTAAACTAAACTAAACTAAACTAAACTAAACTAAACTAAACTAAACTAAACTAAACTAAACTAAACTAAACTAAACTAAACTAAACTAAACTAAACTAAACTAAACTAAACTAAACTAAACTAAACTAAACTAAACTAAACTAAACTAAACTAAACTAAACTAAACTAAACTAAACTAAACTAAACTAAACTAAACTAAACTAAACTAAACTAAACTAAACTAAACTAAACTAAACTAAACTAAACTAAACTAAACTAAACTAAACTAAACTAAACTAAACTAAACTAAACTAAACTAAACTAAACTAAACTAAACTAAACTAAACTAAACTAAACTAAACTAAACTAAACTAAACTAAACTAAACTAAACTAAACTAAACTAAACTAAACTAAACTAAACTAAACTAAACTAAACTAAACTAAACTAAACTAAACTAAACTAAACTAAACTAAACTAAACTAAACTAAACTAAACTAAACTAAACTAAACTAAACTAAACTAAACTAAACTAAACTAAACTAAACTAAACTAAACTAAACTAAACTAAACTAAACTAAACTAAACTAAACTAAACTAAACTAAACTAAACTAAACTAAACTAAACGAAACTAAACGAAACTAAACGAAACTAAACGAAACGAAACTAAACGAAACTAAACGAAACTAAACGAAACTAAACGAAACTAAACGAAACTAAACGAAACTAAACGAAACTAAACTAAACTAAACTAAACTAAACTAAACTAAACGAAACTAAACGAAACTAAACGAAACTAAACGAAACTAAACGAAACTAAACGAAACTAAACGAAACTAAACGAAACTAAACGAAACTAAACGAAACTAAACGAAACTAAACGAAACTAAACGAAACTAAACGAAACTAAACGAAACTAAACGAAACTAAACGAAACTAAACGAAACTAAACGAAACTAAACGAAACTAAACGAAACTAAACGAAACTAAACGAAACTAAACGAAACTAAACGAAACTAAACGAAACTAAACGAAACTAAACGAAACTAAACGAAACTAAACGAAACTAAACGAAACTAAACGAAACTAAACGAAACTAAACGAAACTAAACGAAACTAAACGAAACTAAACGAAACTAAACGAAACTAAACGAAACTAAACGAAACTAAACTAAACTAAACTAAAAAACTAAACTAAACTAAACTAAACGAAACTAAACGAAACTAAACGAAACTAAACGAAACTAAACGAAACTAAACGAAACTAAACGAAACTAAACGAAACTAAACGAAACTAAACGAAACTAAACGAAACTAAACGAAACTAAACGAAACTAAACGAAACTAAACGAAACTAAACGAAACTAAACGAAACTAAACGAAACTAAACGAAACTAAACGAAACTAAACGAAACTAAACGAAACTAAACGAAACTAAACGAAACTAAACGAAACTAAACGAAACTAAACGAAACTAAACGAAACTAAACGAAACTAAACTAAACTAAACTAAACTAAACTAAACTAAACTAAACTAAACTAAACTAAACTAAACTAAACTAAACTAAACTAAACTAAACTAAACTAAACTAAACTAAACTAAACTAAACTAAACTAAACTAAACTAAACTAAACTAAACTAAACTAAACTAAACTAAACTAAACTAAACTAAACTAAACTAAACTAAACTAAACTAAACTAAACTAAACTAAACTAAACTAAACTAAACTAAACTAAACTAAACTAAACTAAACTAAACTAAACTAAACTAAACTAAACTAAACTAAACTAAACTAAACTAAACTAAACTAAACTAAACTAAACTAAACTAAACTAAACTAAACTAAACTAAACTAAACTAAACTAAACTAAACTAAACTAAACTAAACTAAACTAAACTAAACTAAACTAAACTAAACTAAACTAAACTAAACTAAACTAAACTAAACTAAACTAAACTAAACTAAACTAAACTAAACTAAACTAAACTAAACTAAACTAAACTAAACTAAACTAAACTAAACTAAACTAAACTAAACTAAACGAAACGAAACGAAACGAAACGAAACGAAACGAAACGAAACGAAACTAAACGAAACTAAACGAAACTAAACTAAACTAAACTAAACTAAACGAAACGAAACGAAACGAAACGAAACGAAACGAAACGAAACGAAACGAAACGAAACGAAACGAAACGAAACGAAACGAAACGAAACGAAACGAAACGAAACGAAACGAAACTAAACGAAACTAAACGAAACTAAACGAAACTAAACGAAACTAAACGAAACTAAACGAAACTAAACGAAACTAAACGAAACTAAACGAAACTAAACGAAACTAAACGAAACTAAACGAAACTAAACGAAACTAAACGAAACTAAACGAAACTAAACGAAACTAAACGAAACTAAACGAAACTAAACGAAACTAAACGAAACGAAACTAAACGAAACTAAACGAAACTAAACGAAACTAAACGAAACTAAACGAAACTAAACGAAACTAAACGAAACTAAACGAAACTAAACGAAACTAAACGAAACTAAACGAAACTTAACGAAACTAAACGAAACTAAACGAAACTAAACGAAACTAAACGAAACTAAACGAAACTAAACGAAACTAAACGAAACTAAACGAAACTAAACGAAACTAAACGAAACTAAACGAAACTAAACGAAACTAAACGAAACTAAACGAAACTAAACGAAACTTAACGAAACTAAACGAAACTAAACGAAACTAAACGAAACTAAACGAAACTAAACGAAACTAAACGAAACTAAACGAAACTAAACGAAACTAAACGAAACTAAACTAAACGAAACTAAACGAAACTAAACGAAACTAAACGAAACTAAACGAAACTAAACGAAACTAAACGAAACTAAACGAAACTAAACGAAACTAAACGAAACTAAACGAAACTAAACGAAACTAAACGAAACTAAACGAAACTAAACGAAACTAAACGAAACTAAACGAAACTAAACGAAACTAAACGAAACTAAACGAAACTAAACGAAACTAAACGAAACTAAACGAAACTAAACGAAACTAAACGAAACTAAACGAAACTAAACGAAACTAAACGAAACTAAACGAAACTAAACGAAACTAAACGAAACTAAACGAAACTAAACGAAACTAAACGAAACTAAACGAAACTAAACGAAACTAAACTAAACTAAACTAAACTAAACTAAACTAAACTAAACTAAACTAAACGAAACTAAACGAAACTAAACGAAACTAAACGAAACTAAACGAAACTAAACGAAACTAAACGAAACTAAACTAAACTAAACTAAACTAAACTAAACTAAACTAAACTAAACTAAACTAAACTAAACTAAACTAAACTAAACTAAACTAAACTAAACTAAACTAAACGAAACTAAACGAAACTAAACGAAACTAAACGAAACTAAACGAAACTAAACGAAACTAAACTAAACTAAACGAAACTAAACTAAACTAAACTAAACGAAACTAAACGAAACTAAACGAAACTAAACGAAACTAAACGAAACTAAACGAAACTAAACGAAACTAAACGAAACTAAACGAAACTAAACGAAACTAAACGAAACTAAACGAAACTAAACGAAACTAAACTAAACTAAACTAAACTAAACGAAACTAAACGAAACTAAACGAAACTAAACGAAACTAAACGAAACTAAACGAAACTAAACGAAACTAAACGAAACTAAACGAAACTAAACGAAACTAAACGAAACTAAACGAAACTAAACGAAACTAAACGAAACTAAACGAAACTAAACGAAACTAAACGAAACTAAACGAAACTAAACGAAACTAAACGAAACTAAACGAAACTAAACGAAACTAAACGAAACTAAACGAAACTAAACGAAACTAAACGAAACTAAACGAAACTAAACGAAACTAAACGAAACTAAACGAAACTAAACGAAACTAAACTAAACTAAACTAAACTAAACTAAACTAAACTAAACGAAACTAAACGAAACTAAACGAAACTAAACGAAACTAAACGAAACTAAACGAAACTAAACGAAACTAAACGAAACTAAACGAAACTAAACTAAACTAAACTAAACTAAACTAAACTAAACTAAACTAAACGAAACTAAACGAAACTAAACTAAACTAAACTAAACTAAACTAAACTAAACGAAACTAAACGAAACTAAACGAAACTAAACGAAACTAAACGAAACTAAACGAAACTAAACGAAACTAAACGAAACTAAACGAAACTAAACGAAACTAAACGAAACTAAACGAAACTAAACGAAACTAAACGAAACTAAACGAAACTAAACTAAACTAAACTAAACTAAACTAAACTAAACGAAACTAAACGAAACTAAACGAAACTAAACGAAACTAAACGAAACTAAACGAAACTAAACGAAACTAAACGAAACTAAACGAAACTAAACGAAACTAAACGAAACTAAACGAAACTAAACGAAACTAAACGAAACTAAACGAAACTAAACGAAACTAAACGAAACTAAACGAAACTAAACGAAACTAAACGAAACTAAACGAAACTAAACGAAACTAAACGAAACTAAACGAAACTAAACGAAACTAAACGAAACTAAACGAAACTAAACGAAACTAAACGAAACTAAACGAAACTAAACGAAACTAAACGAAACTAAACGAAACTAAACGAAACTAAACGAAACTAAACGAAACTAAACGAAACTAAACGAAACTAAACGAAACTAAACGAAACTAAACGAAACTAAACGAAACTAAACGAAACTAAACGAAACTAAACGAAACTAAACTAAACTAAACTAAACTAAACGAAACTAAACGAAACTAAACGAAACTAAACGAAACTAAACGAAACTAAACGAAACTAAACGAAACTAAACGAAACTAAACGAAACTAAACGAAACTAAACGAAACTAAACGAAACTAAACGAAACTAAACGAAACTAAACGAAACTAAACGAAACTAAACGAAACTAAACGAAACTAAACGAAACTAAACGAAACTAAACGAAACTAAACGAAACTAAACGAAACTAAACGAAACTAAACGAAACTAAACGAAACTAAACGAAACTAAACGAAACTAAACGAAACTAAACGAAACTAAACGAAACTAAACGAAACTAAACGAAACTAAACGAAACTAAACGAAACTAAACGAAACTAAACGAAACTAAACGAAACTAAACGAAACTAAACGAAACTAAACGAAACTAAACGAAACTAAACGAAACTAAACGAAACTAAACGAAACTAAACTAAACTAAACTAAACTAAACTAAACTAAACTAAACTAAACTAAACGAAACTAAACGAAACTAAACGAAACTAAACGAAACTAAACGAAACTAAACGAAACTAAACTAAACTAAACGAAACTAAACGAAACTAAACGAAACTAAACGAAACTAAACGAAACTAAACGAAACTAAACGAAACTAAACGAAACTAAACGAAACTAAACGAAACTAAACGAAACTAAACTAAACTAAACGAAACTAAACTAAACTAAACTAAACTAAACTAAACGAAACTAAACGAAACTAAACGAAACTAAACGAAACTAAACGAAACTAAACGAAACTAAACGAAACTAAACGAAACTAAACGAAACTAAACGAAACTAAACGAAACTAAACGAAACTAAACGAAACTAAACGAAACTAAACGAAACTAAACGAAACTAAACGAAACTAAACGAAACTAAACGAAACTAAACGAAACTAAACGAAACTAAACGAAACTAAACGAAACTAAACGAAACTAAACGAAACTAAACTAAACTAAACTAAACTAAACTAAACTAAACTAAACGAAACTAAACGAAACTAAACGAAACTAAACGAAACTAAACGAAACTAAACGAAACTAAACTAAACTAAACGAAACTAAACGAAACTAAACGAAACTAAACGAAACTAAACGAAACTAAACGAAACTAAACGAAACTAAACGAAACTAAACGAAACTAAACGAAACTAAACTAAACTAAACTAAACTAAACTAAACTAAACTAAACTAAACTAAACTAAACTAAACTAAACTAAACTAAACTAAACTAAACTAAACTAAACTAAACTAAACTAAACTAAACTAAACTAAACGAAACTAAACGAAACTAAACGAAACTAAACGAAACTAAACGAAACTAAACGAAACTAAACTAAACTAAACGAAACTAAACGAAACTAAACGAAACTAAACGAAACTAAACGAAACTAAACGAAACTAAACGAAACTAAACGAAACTAAACGAAACTAAACGAAACTAAACGAAACTAAACGAAACTAAACGAAACTAAACGAAACTAAACTAAACTAAACTAAACTAAACGAAACTAAACGAAACTAAACGAAACTAAACGAAACTAAACGAAACTAAACGAAACTAAACGAAACTAAACGAAACTAAACGAAACTAAACGAAACTAAACGAAACTAAACGAAACTAAACGAAACTAAACGAAACTAAACGAAACTAAACGAAACTAAACGAAACTAAACGAAACTAAACGAAACTAAACGAAACTAAACGAAACTAAACGAAACTAAACGAAACTAAACGAAACTAAACGAAACTAAACGAAACTAAACGAAACTAAACGAAACTAAACGAAACTAAACGAAACTAAACGAAACTAAACGAAACTAAACGAAACTAAACGAAACTAAACGAAACTAAACGAAACTAAACGAAACTAAACTAAACTAAACTAAACTAAACTAAACTAAACGAAACTAAACGAAACTAAACGAAACTAAACGAAACTAAACGAAACTAAACGAAACTAAACGAAACTAAACGAAACTAAACTAAACTAAACGAAACTAAACGAAACTAAACGAAACTAAACGAAACTAAACGAAACTAAACGAAACTAAACGAAACTAAACTAAACTAAACTAAACTAAACTAAACTAAACTAAACTAAACTAAACGAAACTAAACGAAACTAAACGAAACTAAACGAAACTAAACGAAACTAAACGAAACTAAACGAAACTAAACGAAACTAAACTAAACTAAACGAAACTAAACGAAACTAAACGAAACTAAACGAAACTAAACGAAACTAAACGAAACTAAACGAAACTAAACGAAACTAAACGAAACTAAACGAAACTAAACTAAACTAAACTAAACTAAACTAAACTAAACTAAACTAAACTAAACTAAACTAAACTAAACTAAACTAAACTAAACTAAACTAAACTAAACGAAACTAAACGAAACTAAACGAAACTAAACGAAACTAAACGAAACTAAACGAAACTAAACGAAACTAAACGAAACTAAACGAAACTAAACGAAACTAAACGAAACTAAACGAAACTAAACGAAACTAAACTAAACTAAACTAAACTAAACTAAACTAAACTAAACTAAACTAAACGAAACTAAACGAAACTAAACGAAACTAAACGAAACTAAACGAAACTAAACGAAACTAAACGAAACTAAACGAAACTAAACGAAACTAAACGAAACTAAACGAAACTAAACGAAACTAAACGAAACTAAACTAAACTAAACTAAACTAAACGAAACTAAACGAAACTAAACGAAACTAAACGAAACTAAACGAAACTAAACGAAACTAAACGAAACTAAACGAAACTAAACGAAACTAAACGAAACTAAACGAAACTAAACGAAACTAAACGAAACTAAACGAAACTAAACGAAACTAAACGAAACTAAACGAAACTAAACGAAACTAAACGAAACTAAACGAAACTAAACGAAACTAAACGAAACTAAACGAAACTAAACGAAACTAAACGAAACTAAACGAAACTAAACGAAACTAAACGAAACTAAACGAAACTAAACGAAACTAAACGAAACTAAACGAAACTAAACGAAACTAAACGAAACTAAACGAAACTAAACGAAACTAAACGAAACTAAACGAAACTAAACGAAACTAAACGAAACTAAACTAAACTAAACTAAACGAAACTAAACGAAACTAAACGAAACTAAACGAAACTAAACGAAACTAAACGAAACTAAACGAAACTAAACGAAACTAAACTAAACTAAACGAAACTAAACGAAACTAAACGAAACTAAACGAAACTAAACGAAACTAAACGAAACTAAACGAAACTAAACTAAACTAAACTAAACTAAACTAAACTAAACTAAACTAAACTAAACTAAACTAAACGAAACTAAACGAAACTAAACGAAACTAAACGAAACTAAACGAAACTAAACGAAACTAAACGAAACTAAACGAAACTAAACTAAACTAAACGAAACTAAACGAAACTAAACGAAACTAAACGAAACTAAACGAAACTAAACGAAACTAAACGAAACTAAACGAAACTAAACGAAACTAAACGAAACTAAACGAAACTAAACGAAACTAAACGAAACTAAACGAAACTAAACGAAACTAAACGAAACTAAACGAAACTAAACGAAACTAAACTAAACTAAACTAAACGAAACTAAACGAAACTAAACGAAACTAAACGAAACTAAACGAAACTAAACGAAACTAAACGAAACTAAACGAAACTAAACTAAACTAAACGAAACTAAACGAAACTAAACGAAACTAAACGAAACTAAACGAAACTAAACGAAACTAAACGAAACTAAACTAAACTAAACTAAACTAAACTAAACTAAACTAAACTAAACTAAACTAAACTAAACTAAACGAAACTAAACGAAACTAAACGAAACTAAACGAAACTAAACGAAACTAAACGAAACTAAACGAAACTAAACGAAACTAAACGAAACTAAACTAAACTAAACGAAACTAAACGAAACTAAACGAAACTAAACGAAACTAAACGAAACTAAACGAAACTAAACGAAACTAAACGAAACTAAACGAAACTAAACTAAACTAAACTAAACTAAACTAAACTAAACTAAACTAAACTAAACTAAACTAAACTAAACTAAACTAAACTAAACTAAACTAAACGAAACTAAACGAAACTAAACGAAACTAAACGAAACTAAACGAAACTAAACGAAACTAAACGAAACTAAACGAAACTAAACGAAACTAAACGAAACTAAACGAAACTAAACTAAACTAAACTAAACTAAACTAAACTAAACTAAACTAAACTAAACTAAACTAAACTAAACTAAACTAAACTAAACTAAACTAAACTAAACTAAACTAAACTAAACTAAACTAAACTAAACTAAACTAAACTAAACTAAACTAAACTAAACTAAACTAAACTAAACTAAACTAAACTAAACTAAACTAAACTAAACTAAACTAAACTAAACTAAACTAAACTAAACTAAACTAAACTAAACTAAACTAAACTAAACTAAACTAAACTAAACTAAACTAAACTAAACTAAACTAAACTAAACTAAACTAAACTAAACTAAACTAAACTAAACTAAACTAAACTAAACTAAACTAAACTAAACTAAACTAAACTAAACTAAACTAAACTAAACTAAACTAAACTAAACTAAACTAAACTAAACTAAACTAAACGAAACTAAACGAAACTAAACGAAACTAAACGAAACTAAACGAAACTAAACGAAACTAAACGAAACTAAACGAAACTAAACGAAACTAAACGAAACTAAACGAAACTAAACGAAACTAAACGAAACTAAACGAAACTAAACGAAACTAAACGAAACTAAACGAAACTAAACGAAACTAAACGAAACTAAACGAAACTAAACGAAACTAAACGAAACTAAACGAAACTAAACGAAACTAAACGAAACTAAACGAAACTAAACGAAACTAAACGAAACTAAACGAAACTAAACGAAACTAAACGAAACTAAACGAAACTAAACGAAACTAAACTAAACGAAACTAAACTAAACTAAACTAAACTAAACTAAACGAAACTAAACGAAACTAAACGAAACTAAACGAAACTAAACGAAACTAAACGAAACTAAACGAAACTAAACGAAACTAAACTAAACTAAACTAAACTAAACTAAACTAAACTAAACTAAACTAAACTAAACTAAACTAAACTAAACTAAACTAAACTAAACTAAACGAAACTAAACTAAACTAAACGAAACTAAACGAAACTAAACGAAACTAAACGAAACTAAACTAAACTAAACGAAACTAAACTAAACTAAACTAAACGAAACTAAACGAAACTAAACGAAACTAAACGAAACTAAACGAAACTAAACGAAACTAAACGAAACTAAACGAAACTAAACGAAACTAAACGAAACTAAACGAAACTAAACGAAACTAAACGAAACTAAACTAAACTAAACTAAACTAAACGAAACTAAACGAAACTAAACTAAACGAAACTAAACGAAACTAAACGAAACTAAACGAAACTAAACGAAACTAAACGAAACTAAACGAAACTAAACGAAACTAAACGAAACTAAACGAAACTAAACGAAACTAAACGAAACTAAACGAAACTAAACGAAACTAAACGAAACTAAACGAAACTAAACGAAACTAAACGAAACTAAACGAAACTAAACGAAACTAAACGAAACTAAACGAAACTAAACGAAACTAAACGAAACTAAACGAAACTAAACGAAACTAAACGAAACTAAACGAAACTAAACTAAACTAAACTAAACTAAACTAAACTAAACGAAACTAAACGAAACTAAACGAAACTAAACGAAACTAAACGAAACTAAACGAAACTAAACGAAACTAAACTAAACTAAACTAAACTAAACTAAACTAAACTAAACTAAACTAAACTAAACTAAACTAAACGAAACTAAACGAAACTAAACGAAACTAAACGAAACTAAACGAAACTAAACGAAACTAAACTAAACTAAACGAAACTAAACGAAACTAAACGAAACTAAACGAAACTAAACGAAACTAAACGAAACTAAACGAAACTAAACGAAACTAAACGAAACTAAACGAAACTAAACGAAACTAAACGAAACTAAACGAAACTAAACGAAACTAAACGAAACTAAACGAAACTAAACGAAACTAAACGAAACTAAACGAAACTAAACGAAACTAAACTAAACTAAACTAAACTAAACTAAACTAAACGAAACTAAACGAAACTAAACGAAACTAAACGAAACTAAACGAAACTAAACGAAACTAAACTAAACTAAACGAAACTAAACGAAACTAAACGAAACTAAACGAAACTAAACGAAACTAAACGAAACTAAACGAAACTAAACGAAACTAAACGAAACTAAACGAAACTAAACGAAACTAAACTAAACTAAACGAAACTAAACGAAACTAAACGAAACTAAACGAAACTAAACGAAACTAAACGAAACGAAACGAAACTAAACTAAACTAAACTAAACTAAACTAAACTAAACTAAACTAAACTAAACTAAACTAAACTAAACTAAACTAAACTAAACTAAACTAAACTAAACTAAACTAAACTAAACTAAACTAAACTAAACTAAACTAAACTAAACTAAACTAAACTAAACTAAACTAAACTAAACTAAACTAAACTAAACTAAACTAAACTAAACTAAACTAAACTAAACTAAACTAAACTAAACTAAACTAAACTAAACTAAACTAAACTAAACTAAACTAAACTAAACTAAACTAAACTAAACTAAACTAAACTAAACTAAACTAAACTAAACTAAACTAAACTAAACTAAACTAAACTAAACTAAACTAAACTAAACTTAACTAAACTAAACTAAACTAAACTAAACTAAACTAAACTAAACTAAACTAAACGAAACTAAACGAAACTAAACGAAACTAAACGAAACTAAACGAAACTAAACGAAACTAAACGAAACTAAACTAAACTAAACGAAACTAAACGAAACTAAACGAAACTAAACGAAACTAAACGAAACTAAACGAAACTAAACGAAACTAAACGAAACTAAACGAAACTAAACGAAACTAAACGAAACTAAACGAAACTAAACGAAACTAAACGAAACTAAACGAAACTAAACGAAACTAAACGAAACTAAACTAAACTAAACTAAACTAAACGAAACTAAACGAAACTAAACGAAACTAAACGAAACTAAACGAAACTAAACGAAACTAAACGAAACTAAACGAAACTAAACGAAACTAAACGAAACTAAACGAAACTAAACGAAACTAAACGAAACTAAACGAAACTAAACGAAACTAAACGAAACTAAACGAAACTAAACGAAACTAAACGAAACTAAACGAAACTAAACGAAACTAAACGAAACTAAACGAAACTAAACGAAACTAAACGAAACTAAACGAAACTAAACGAAACTAAACGAAACTAAACGAAACTAAACGAAACTAAACGAAACTAAACGAAACTAAACGAAACTAAACGAAACTAAACGAAACTAAACGAAACTAAACGAAACTAAACGAAACTAAACGAAACTAAACGAAACTAAACGAAACTAAACGAAACTAAACGAAACTAAACGAAACTAAACGAAACTAAACGAAACTAAACGAAACTAAACGAAACTAAACGAAACTAAACGAAACTAAACGAAACTAAACGAAACTAAACGAAACTAAACGAAACTAAACGAAACTAAACGAAACTAAACGAAACTAAACGAAACTAAACTAAACTAAACGAAACTAAACTAAACTAAACTAAACTAAACTAAACGAAACTAAACGAAACTAAACGAAACTAAACGAAACTAAACGAAACTAAACGAAACTAAACGAAACTAAACGAAACTAAACGAAACTAAACGAAACTAAACGAAACTAAACGAAACTAAACGAAACTAAACGAAACTAAACGAAACTAAACGAAACTAAACGAAACTAAACGAAACTAAACGAAACTAAACGAAACTAAACGAAACTAAACGAAACTAAACGAAACTAAACGAAACTAAACGAAACTAAACTAAACTAAACTAAACTAAACTAAACTAAACTAAACTAAACTAAACTAAACGAAACTAAACGAAACTAAACGAAACTAAACGAAACTAAACTAAACTAAACGAAACTAAACGAAACTAAACGAAACTAAACGAAACTAAACGAAACTAAACGAAACTAAACGAAACTAAACGAAACTAAACGAAACTAAACTAAACTAAACGAAACTAAACGAAACTAAACGAAACTAAACGAAACTAAACGAAACTAAACGAAACTAAACGAAACTAAACGAAACTAAACGAAACTAAACGAAACTAAACGAAACTAAACTAAACTAAACTAAACTAAACTAAACGAAACTAAACGAAACTAAACGAAACTAAACGAAACTAAACTAAACTAAACGAAACTAAACTAAACTAAACTAAACGAAACTAAACGAAACTAAACGAAACTAAACGAAACTAAACGAAACTAAACGAAACTAAACGAAACTAAACGAAACTAAACGAAACTAAACGAAACTAAACGAAACTAAACGAAACTAAACGAAACTAAACGAAACTAAACGAAACTAAACGAAACTAAACGAAACTAAACGAAACTAAACGAAACTAAACGAAACTAAACTAAACTAAACTAAACGAAACTAAACGAAACTAAACGAAACTAAACGAAACTAAACGAAACTAAACGAAACTAAACGAAACTAAACTAAACTAAACGAAACTAAACGAAACTAAACGAAACTAAACGAAACTAAACGAAACTAAACGAAACTAAACGAAACTAAACGAAACTAAACGAAACTAAACTAAACTAAACGAAACTAAACTAAACTAAACTAAACTAAACTAAACGAAACTAAACGAAACTAAACGAAACTAAACGAAACTAAACGAAACTAAACGAAACTAAACGAAACTAAACGAAACTAAACGAAACTAAACGAAACTAAACGAAACTAAACGAAACTAAACTAAACTAAACTAAACTAAACTAAACTAAACTAAACTAAACTAAACTAAACTAAACTAAACTAAACTAAACTAAACTAAACTAAACTAAACTAAACTAAACTAAACTAAACTAAACTAAACTAAACTAAACTAAACTAAACTAAACTAAACTAAACTAAACTAAACTAAACTAAACTAAACTAAACTAAACTAAACTAAACTAAACTAAACTAAACTAAACTAAACTAAACTAAACTAAACTAAACTAAACTAAACTAAACTAAACTAAACTAAACTAAACTAAACTAAACTAAACTAAACTAAACTAAACTAAACTAAACTAAACTAAACTAAACTAAACTAAACTAAACTAAACTAAACTAAACTAAACTAAACTAAACTAAACTAAACTAAACTAAACTAAACTAAACTAAACTAAACTAAACTAAACTAAACTAAACTAAACTAAACTAAACTAAACTAAACTAAACGAAACTAAACGAAACTAAACGAAACTAAACTAAACTAAACTAAACTAAACTAAACTAAACGAAACTAAACGAAACTAAACGAAACTAAACGAAACTAAACGAAACTAAACGAAACTAAACGAAACTAAACTAAACTAAACTAAACTAAACTAAACTAAACTAAACTAAACTAAACTAAACTAAACGAAACTAAACGAAACTAAACGAAACTAAACTAAACTAAACTAAACTAAACTAAACTAAACTAAACTAAACTAAACTAAACTAAACTAAACTAAACTAAACTAAACTAAACTAAACTAAACTAAACTAAACTAAACTAAACTAAACTAAACTAAACTAAACTAAACTAAACTAAACTAAACTAAACGAAACTAAACGAAACTAAACGAAACTAAACGAAACTAAACGAAACTAAACGAAACTAAACTAAACTAAACTAAACTAAACTAAACTAAACTAAACTAAACTAAACTAAACTAAACTAAACGAAACTAAACGAAACTAAACGAAACTAAACGAAACTAAACGAAACTAAACGAAACTAAACGAAACTAAACGAAACTAAACGAAACTAAACGAAACTAAACGAAACTAAACGAAACTAAACGAAACTAAACGAAACTAAACGAAACTAAACGAAACTAAACGAAACTAAACGAAACTAAACGAAACTAAACGAAACTAAACGAAACTAAACGAAACTAAACGAAACTAAACGAAACTAAACGAAACTAAACGAAACTAAACGAAACTAAACGAAACTAAACGAAACTAAACGAAACTAAACGAAACTAAACGAAACTAAACGAAACTAAACGAAACTAAACGAAACTAAACTAAACTAAACGAAACTAAACGAAACTAAACGAAACTAAACGAAACTAAACGAAACTAAACGAAACTAAACGAAACTAAACGAAACTAAACTAAACTAAACGAAACTAAACGAAACTAAACGAAACTAAACGAAACTAAACGAAACTAAACGAAACTAAACGAAACTAAACGAAACTAAACGAAACTAAACGAAACTAAACGAAACTAAACGAAACTAAACGAAACTAAACTAAACTAAACTAAACTAAACTAAACTAAACTAAACTAAACTAAACTAAACTAAACTAAACTAAACTAAACTAAACTAAACTAAACTAAACTAAACTAAACTAAACTAAACTAAACTAAACTAAACTAAACTTAACTAAACTAAACTAAACTAAACTAAACTAAACTAAACTAAACTAAACTAAACTAAACTTAACTAAACTAAACTAAACTAAACTAAACTAAACTAAACTAAACTAAACTAAACTAAACTAAACTAAACTAAACTAAACTAAACTAAACTAAACTAAACTAAACTAAACTAAACTAAACTAAACTAAACTAAACTAAACTAAACTAAACTAAACTAAACTAAACTAAACTAAACTAAACTAAACTAAACTAAACTAAACTAAACTAAACTAAACTAAACTAAACTAAACTAAACTAAACTAAACTAAACTAAACTAAACTAAACTAAACTAAACTAAACTAAACTAAACTAAACTAAACTAAACTAAACTAAACTAAACTAAACGAAACTAAACGAAACTAAACGAAACTAAACTAAACGAAACTAAACGAAACTAAACGAAACGAAACTAAACTAAACTAAACGAAACTAAACGAAACTAAACGAAACTAAACGAAACTAAACGAAACTAAACGAAACTAAACGAAACGAAACTAAACTAAACTAAACTAAACTAAACTAAACTAAACTAAACTAAACTAAACGAAACTAAACGAAACTAAACGAAATTATTGTTTTAACAGTCTTTCCTAGAGACAGATTATAAATTTTAAGAGGATTCAATCAAGGATCAAGTGATTTAATAAACGCTTAAATAACACAACTGATTGAATACCATTATAAATTTATTTTTTAACATTGAACAGACAATACCTAGAAAGGACTGTTACATTGTATATTTGAATCTATCATAAATAAATAATAATAATTAAACCGAAAGCAAATAGAATAACTTAATGTCTAAATCGAATTTGTTGCTGTTAATAACGTCTATTGCTTTACACCCTTCAATAAATCGTTATTTATTCCGGTTATTATCTTTGCAAATTAACTACAGTATTTGTATGAGTATGACTTCAAACAAACGCAACGACTTTGTATCACAGATTATTAATTTGATAAATACTGTAAGAAACAAATGAATGCGTTATGACGGTCATACATTTGTAGATTTTTTAGTCCTAAATGAAAAGTAACGAGTCGTTACAGGTATTTTGTTAACTGGTTTATAGCTGGTACTATAAATAAATTGACTAAGTCGAGAAAATTAATCTAAAAGTGTAATATGCAGTTGTTATAATTATTATATTTCATAAAGTAGTGTATAATACAGTATTAAATGCTAAACATTAGTAATAAAATACTTGTTTAAAAGTTTTGGAACTGTTTTGAATGTGAAGTATTTAAAATATCGTAACAATTAATTGTTGTTACGAGAATAAAATAAACATGAAGTATTTAGAAAAAAAGTACCTTTATGCACCTTGAATATGCGAGGAACGGCAACGTTTTGGTGAATTCATTTTTTTTTTTTGCTTGTGTAGAGAATTTATTTTTCATGATGAGTGTTCTGAACGTGTTATGGCTTGTCTTGTAGTGAAAGTACTCTTTTATTGTTATTGCAGTCGCAATTTGAATTTCTTATTTTACCTCGCGTACTTTATTGCCTCAGCAACGTAAAACACTGTTTTTTAATATTAGATCGCGAAGCACAAGAATTCCCAGTACCGAATTTCACGAATGTTGTATGGTTCACTACTTTTAAAATCCTGAGTTGATTTTTGCATATAACAATAAAACGTAATATTTATTACTACATTAACTAAAAAAATACAATTCACTTTAAATAATATGTATATTTTTTAAACCGGTAATTTACGAATAGTATATAGTATAGTATAGAGTAACAACCCACATTATGAATTTTTGAAATAATTTTGTTTTATACTGTAGATAGTACGTTTTTCTTCAGTCTTGTTTTTTCAGAGTTTGACTTCGAAAAATTTGATACATCTGTACATATGAATGTAATAGCTTTTAGCTGGAATTTGCGATAGTCTCTTAAGTATATAAAACGAAATCTACTTAGGTAAAACGATACATCAAATGCAGTAATATCCCCGGCCATTATCATTAATTAGTGAATGTAGCGACATCAAAACAAAGACAGACATATCACTTAGCACTGCTATAATATGTCTCGCGAATTGTCGTACTTTATGAAACCGTATCTTACCTGTTTAATAAGAAACGTTAGCAAGTTTTTCAAATATGTCATTAACAGTGTTTTATAAATAATAAATTATACCATCTGACATGTCTTAAATTAATAACAACGGAATATTTAGCATTTATTTCCGATTTGTCTGGCCATAAATACTGTTACAATAATAAACAAAATATTACTTTTAAATGTGGAATCTGTAATCTTTATATGATTTTTCATTGTGTTAACTTATTTTCCCGCCAATACATTGTAAAATATTTTCTGATATGAAAATGGAGTGGGGTGATAAAGAGAACCGAATGCTGTGATTGCATTGCATAAAGCAGGTATGAAGCCAAATAATTTTAAAAACCTCTAAATGCTTGCGATACGTCAAATATTTGTGTACAGGAGTATTGATAGGTTTGTAACAGAAAAAGATCTGGTCATGTAGTATTCGAATTAGAAAAGGCGATCAAAGGAGTAATTGAAATAATTTGAAGAAATCCTGTCCGAAAAGCAATTTTATCTCGGAAGAAGAAGAGAATCATGTCAGGTATTTTAAATGATTACTTATAAGTTTGTGACTATAGGGTGGTAAAATCACACGCACAGCAAAGGGTAATCACTATTTTTTTGGAGCTGGTGAGAATGTTTCTACGAGAGAAAAATTTTATCAAACAAAATAATCGTATTTATACCTTAACATTTAATCAGACTACAATGTGGGCATTATCCAACTTCACTGATAATTTGGCAAAGTGTTAGCTATGAATGAGTGACTGAACCATATTTTTGTAAAAAAGGTATCATAACATCGGCACAAATGTATGAAGATACTATTCTTGATAGTTGTTAAGCCTCTTAACAACATCAAGTTCACTAACCAAGAATGGTCCTTTCAGCAAAACTCGGCGCTGGGTCATAAAGCTCGCTCCATCCGATCTTGGTTAGAAACGAACTTTCCGGACTTTATCAGAGCTGAAGACTATTATTTTGATATTAAAATTAGACTGGAATATTATTCTATAACTATAAAATAACGGTCGTATAGCACTTAAAACGTTTTATGTAATATTGCTTTTATATTTAAACAAGTTTTTTTTTTAATTTGCATTATTGTAATAATAGGTCCATCCAAATCATACGTCCAGTTATTACAGACGTAAATAACAATATTATAGGTATAAAATTGTATTGTCCCTATTTCTTTCTACGATTTGCATCTCAGCACCTAGTCATTTATTAAAATTTGTATTTTCTTAAAAACAAAAGTAAATTTTCACTTATAATAAAACGGAGTATGACGAAACGTCGCCAGTCAGCCCGGAACTAAGTAATTTCACTGAAACAAAGCCAATTAGTAAAAGCCAAGTAGTTTCGTTTCATTTGTAGAGTTCAACAAACAACGGTTTTGATCTTCGGATATCATTTGTGTGACGGTGGTTTTTCGAGGTCGGATATATCATTTATCACTTTATTCATGGAGTTTTCGAAACGAAAAAAGATACGAGACTCGAGAAGTGAACACGTGAAAGCTTTGTGAATCCCGCATTATTTGCTGGATGAGTGCGATTTATCTGTTTTGAGTACACTGTTTTTTTTTTAGAAAGTAGAGTTATGTAGGCAAGCATTTTCTTTAATTAATTTTTGAATACTGAAACAATCTAAAACAAACAGTAATTTAGCGCCGTTATTTAACGACACTATAAACTGCAACAACCTCAGATTAATTTTAATTCAATAGCTTCAAAATGTAATATTTTTAATTACAATTTATACAAACCTTAACCAATTTTTATATGTTTATCCATAAGATATGAGAGCATTACATAAATATTTATTTATTCATTGTTGATTCAGAGAGAATACTCCATTCGGTATTTGTTTTTAATTACCGATTCTTGTTTGTGAACGTTTTCCAGTTTCAAGATTTATGGTCAGTTAATGAGGCAAGAAATTGCCAATTCAAGCAATTTTCGGATAAATAAAAAATATAAATATAAATAAATAAATAATAATAAATAAGGAAAAAACAATCTTAATAAAAAATTTAATGATAAAATAAAATTATATCTGTATAATTGTTGTGTTGTGTATTCTTATTTAAGCTGGTATCATGCTGTCATAAATCTATCTATGAAGATTTTATATTAAAAATAGTTAGTAAAAATAATTTCCTATATTGAGTTGTAACTAAAAAATAACTTTTTTACGACTTTTAAAATGGTCGTTATTCTTTCCACTTTAAACAATAACTTCTTTAACAAAGAAATAACCATAAGGAAATACATTAAACAAAAAAATATCAGTTAAGAGCGTACGTAATATGTGATTCTTGGATTCCCTATTTAACATTAGTCTCCCAAAAACGTACTCGCTAAGTCGAAAATTAGTATGTTCATTGAGTTAGAAAATATTGTTATCGCTCGTAGAAAAAGAGATTAAACGCAAATGTTCCAGAATACATTTTAATATGAATATTTGTCGTTTTAAGACTCAAATAGAATCTACTTCACACACTCCTTTGAGAATTTTCGCGTCCTAAAAGGGTCGAACAAAAGAATGGTTTTATGTTTTGGAGTATAAACATTATACAGGGGTAAAATAATCCTGTACAAATATCAAATTATACATACCTGTAACGATATAATATTAGTTATATACTTTTACTAACATGTATTAATTAGCATTTAAGATGGATTAGCGGAATCGTAAAATTTACATATATAACGAAGAGAGAGAGAGAGAGTTCCTCTATAGGGCTACCGCCAACCTCACTACTCTGTAGGGTTATTTTTGAAAGGCGTAGGTAGCATCAGCATTGCCAACATCACTATTGAGTTGGTCATAATAACCACTTATTTAAAGAAACACTTCAGTGATAGTTTCCAAGATTTATATTTCACTATTTGAAGAGAGGTCCGTTCGGTACAACGGCCTGAGCGCGACTGTGTCGTGCGGTTACAATGCGACCCTATTTATAGTGATCAAGCACTTGTTTACAAAGACGTCGTATTGAAATAATAAAGATGACATTTCACAGTGTAACAAACGTAAAGTATTCAACTTATGTGTTTAAACTTATTTTAGGACAATTAAATGATGTTGAACTTAATTATTCTAGTTAATTTAAGACTAATTGTTGTAGTTGCGCCGATACGGCCATTCTGACAGGCGGTGCGTGCTCTGCACCGGCCTTGATGTTGACTGTTTATGGGTCTCGTAGTTCGTTATGGGTTCTCGTAGATCTGAAAGATTCGAAATAATTCCGAGTAGCATCTGTAATAATGATAAGGTTAGAAGGTTATCGAAGGTTCTGGTAGATTTCTCGTAGATTTCTCGAAGGTTCTTGAAGGATCTCGTAGATCTGAAAAATGTTATCCGAGTAGCATCTGCATAAAGCATCTGTGTAATTTAAAACGTAGTTAGTGGTAAGTGTAGGTTAGTAGGTTCTCGGAGGTTCTCGTAGAGTTCTCGGAGGTTCTCGTAGAGTTTGTTAGTGTGTATGTTTAGTATGTTTAGATGCGTTTGTTTGTATGTTTTTTTTGTTTTGTTTCTTTGTCTTTTATTACTTACGTTTTATCCTGATTAATCTTCCTATATGCCGATACGGTCAGCCGATTACCAGGTTAAGGAGCCTGACGTAGTTGACAATACCAGATTTAGACGTTTAGGAGGTACACAGTGTTTTCTTCGTGTAATAAGTGTTAATGGAGCAACACCTATGACTATGGGTTGTACGACTTATTGCCTGTTGAAGTTTCTCTAATACAGTGTGTCAGTTTGCCGCTTCATAGATTTTGATCATAATCAATGCATTATTGAGTTTTGCAACGACCCTTTCTACTTGGCCATTCGCTCGGCTAACTCCTGACACTGTTATATGAATATTTATGTCAAACAGTTCACAGTAGTGTGCTTATTTTCTCTTATTTGTTGCATGATATAACAGGATGTATTTAGAAAACGCTTCCACTGTGGTAATGGCTGTTCATCATTTTGTGTTACCATCTTCCTGATATATGCTTTTATAACTGCTGGTCGATTGACCACACTACCTCCGTATCGATATTGCAGCTGAGATGAGCTCAGGGACACATTTTTATTTGGTATTCATAAGCTTGATACACAAGCACTTGCTATTCAAACACCCAATCAAAGCTTTCATAGCATGTTCTTCTAACATTTTGTCTTTAGTGATTTTCGCCACAAGATCCAGGCACGAGACAAGAACACCGCGATGGTTTTTGTATCATCGTAAATATCCTCTCTGAAAATTACGATATCACGAGAGTATCTATTTTCAGGTTAAAACGTGGTGATAAAGTTTTTCCGTAACTCACGCCAAGTTGTGGAAGTTCCCATCCAATTATCTATCCACATTTTTGCACCCCCTTTCAATAGGTTGCAGATGTTGTCTACGTACAACGAAATCATCAAGTTTGTACGCGTCACTTGCTTGAACGATATGCTGGCACCATTCTCGCACACGATGTGGGTGTCAACTGCATTTCATGTAGAGGATATACTTGCAGTCCTTATCTTTGCACAGTTTTAAATGTTGAATTGGCAACCAACACAGGCTTTTGCTGCTGCAAATTAGTTTCTTCCAGTTGATCAGTTGGTCGAGTTGATGAGGACGTAGCTTGAGCTAAAAGCTGCTTTGCTGAGGCTGAGGGGAGCTGAGGGGAGAGAGTTCCTCTATAGGGCTACCGCCAACCTCACTACTCTCTAGGGTTATTTTTGAAAGGCCGGTAGCATTGCCAACATCACGATTGAGTCGGTCATAATAACCACTTATTTAAAAAAACACTTCACTGATAGTTTCCAAGGCTTATATTTCACTATTTGAAGAGAGGTCCGTTCCGTACAACGGCCTGAGCGCGACTGTGTCGTGCGGTTACAATGCGACTCTATTTATAGTGTTCAAGCACTTGTTTACAAAGACGTCGTATTGAAATAATAAAGATGACATTTCACAGTGTAACAAACGTAAAGTATTCAACTTATGTGTTTAAACTTATTTTAGGACAATTAAATGATGTTGAACCTTATTATTCTAGTTAATTTAAGACTAATTGTTGTAGTTGCGCCGATATACATATGAACAAGTGGAGTATATTATGTGAAGTACGAGCATTTAAGTGTGTGTGTGTATTAGTGTCACGGCTGAGCTAAGCTCGCCAACCAGCCCGAGCTGAGCTGTAAAGGCCTCCTGGCCAACAGCGAGATCCCCCTCCCAAAAAAAAAAAAAAAAAAGTGTGTATTAGTGTGTGCAATGGTGTTGCTGTGTGAGTGCGTGTGCGAGGATGAGTCTTAGTTCTTTTTAAAAGAATTTCTACTTAGGCCAAATATATCCAATAGATCGCGGTATTAAGATGCTCCATTGTGTAATGACTACCATGCAGTTCAAACTTTCATTAACGTTTTACCCTATGATTATTTTGAGTGAACACTACCCATACAAACAAGTAATAGGAAACGAGTGAAGAGACGTTAGTCATTTGTCCGCATCCATTTTTCCACTTACATCCTTAACGTTAATGAGGTTTACCTTTTATTATTTGGTCAAACTAATAACCTCACAAGTACGTATAACTTCGTAAGAATTTTCTTTCAACTCTTAACCGCTGAGGAGTTTTACCTTCCATCATCAGCTCATCCAAATAAGATGACTATCAGAATATAAAATTGTTAGAAAAGTAATTGCCTGTAAGTTAATTTGAAAGTTGCCATCGATTTCCCAGAATCATCGGATCCTGTCAAGCTATATCATCCCTGACTTACACAGGCTATATAAAATTTCCATTGTAACAAGATTTTAGCCCGTGAAAGCCCTGTCGAGATCATTAAAAAACGCTATATACTTAAACAAATTACACGTGGGCGAAGCCGCGGGCGGAAAGCTAGTATTATAATATGTAAGTATCACGACCAGCACCACAAAATAAAAATGTAACTATTTATTTTTGTCATTGTAACTATGCTGTCTCATTAACTCCACCCGCGAGAAAAAAAACATTCGTAATTTCAATTCATTTATTTTGATATATAATTATTTTCATTAATTCACAAATGTTATCAAAATGTACAGAAATGCCTAGAAGCTATCTTACATTAAATACTAACAAAATCATTCTTAGAACTAATAAAATAGAATTTAGGAATACAATTCGAAATGGCTTCAATTATAAATAATTTAATATTTTATTTCACAATTCATTATACAAATTTGCACCAATATCAACCACAGTCTTGAATTAAACTCTGATTTAATAAAACGTATGGACGGCCTTGCCTTCTATCTCCAGATCTAATACTATAAAAATAACTTCCCTTACAGCTACAGCACTAATGAAGCGTGAGGTGTTAGAGGATTCTATACAGTATTTACATGTTAATATTTCGTATTGTGGCACATGTTATTTAAACGCCATTATAAAGAGTTTAGTAGCGATTGAATCAGCTCACGATTTAAGTAGGTAAACACATAATTGTATTGCAATTATGATATTATTTATATTTCATTATAATATTTTGATATCACAGTGAATATTTATTGAAATTTTTACATAAGATATTACGGATTATAGAAATAATAAAACTCAGTATGTAACAAATATATAAAACTTTGAAATTATTATGGACTCGTGATAATATCACATCTGACAAGCGCCACGCGCTGCGTTGCGTTTTAATGAGCAGCAAAAATGCATTGTTCTCGGCGATAAGATAATTATTGGGAGCGACTTAAGTTGCCTAGTTGATGGTATGTTCGTACAATGTTATTTTCAAATTGATAGCAAAAGTTCTATGGCTAATTGTACCAAAAAATATAGACATTTAACGTACTTAACTTCGATGATTTGTTTAGAATAGTTTATTAGAAAGTTATTCTCAATAACGAAATTTAGTCAAATTGTTTTAAGTATCGCTTGAGGTAATATTGTTTGGTTCAAATGGCCGTAATCGAGTTTTATGAATAGAAATTGCACTTTTGGAACACTGCTACACTAGCAATGTTCATAGCGAGTTCATTATAATAAAAATTGTAGAAGCGGTTGTTTCCGACTTTCGGTACATAAGTAATAGTTCTCATTGGAACATAAACGTCTCAAAATATTTCAATTTATATGTAATAATAACGGATTATATAACTTATATATGTATATTTATATGTCATAGATTTTTTTGAAATCTAAGGACCACACTGGAAGATTTATCGGCGTTATGATTTAAAATCTGGCTTTTGACATTTGACTTCTAGTAGTTGTGGGTAGTTTTCAACTATTGATAGTAAGATACCGTCAATGTAGTCTCGGAGTTGAACATTCACATCTTGCTGCTCCTTCAAAGCCTTTTGCAACTGTAACGAAAAATAAGGTATAAAAATAATAACAATACGCAACTTGATCATAGAATTCGTGCTTCTTTCAGTAAAAAGTGATTATGCGATTGTTTTAAAGGGGCACAAAACCAATATAAGTAAAATATATCACAATTAAACCAATACCAACAATTCATCTCTTGTTAAAGACCTACAACCATGTTAGTCAGGTTTTTAGATGTGAAATCTATATTTATTTCACAAAATGCAAATCAGTAGTAAGGGTAGCCTCTCATTCCTAGTAATACACTTTGGATAAATTACAATTTGTAACTGTAGTAATACTAAACGAATATTCAGTCCAATCTGTTTTACAATCAAAGCCCGTCAAAATTTAAGTCATGTATTCACAACAGATTCTCGGATGAAAGAGTTCGTACCAAGCATGCTTTAAATTTTTAACATTGTCTATGACATAAATTAAGTGATGAGTTAAAAACCATGCCAAGTATGATACGTGCAGTTAGTGTAGATAGCGTACCTTTTCCAACTCTATGCTGTCAGACTGTTCGCTACCAACGAGCTGGAAAAATGCATATACGTCAATTTTGCAAATGATATCCAGCGAAGCGAAGCGTGAACGGCTTAGAGTTGTCTTAAGCAGTTTCAATACAAAAACATGAGGAACTTATTTCAAAATCATTTGACGATGATATGACTTCTTAAAAAGTCGGTATTTTTTTTATCGCTTCTTTCTAGTATTATTTGCTAGAAACTCGCTAACCATAATCAAATTTGAAGGACATTGATTATGCATGCGAATGGATCAATTTATGATGATTTTAAATATCTAAAATATGAAAAATATTTTAAAGGCCGACTTTGATTATGAAAAATCGAATATATTATTTCAATATTCGTGATCGAATCGAGTCGTATTAATAATAAATTGATTTTCTCACACAAAATCAGTCCGATTTAACATTCTGTAAAAGCATTGTAAGTTGAATGAATGAATGTGATGAACAGTAAAACACCGAGATGAGCTCACCTAAGATGATTTTTTTAATTTAAGCAATGTTACTGAATTGAATGAACGCTTTATAGAAATCTAGTTAAATTGGATTTTAGGTGCATTTGAAGTGCAACAAAGTGAAGCGTTTCTATGCAAAGCGAACCATGTTTTAGATAGCCAATTTTTCACTTTACCTTGACTTATCGCACGTACTTTCACTCAAAATTAAGAAATCAGGTAAGTACTTTATGTTTTTAGATATTTTCTTATGTTAAGAGTTTAATAAAAACTGACCGATTTCTGACAGATTGATATATAGACATCTCTTCATATGAAACAACAATAAATCAATTTGATTTATTTTAAAAAAACATCTAAAAACTGGCTATTTAAAACTAGTCTTCATATGTAAAACATAGTTACCTCGTGGTCACTCATTTGTGACAGTTCATGGGCCAACGAGTTGGTAGCGACGAGAGGGCCACTTACTCCGTCTAAAAGACTGCGACCCTCTTCAACGCCTCGAGTCAGGATCTGTGCCTGGAGTTCCTCTTGAGCTTCTGTGAGAGCTACGATACAAGAAAACATATACAAATTGTTTTAGCTAATTACTCCTAATAATTCTTGTCATCCAATAATTCAAAATATAGTAGAAATCACCGTGATGAATTAGGCCTTAATCTACCGCAATTCTGATTCAGAGACAGCGTCTGGTACCAACTATTTTGACTTCTTTCAGCTGACATATGGACTTGGCTCAGCTGACTCAAATACTACCGGGGCATGTTGGATTCTCAGCACCTCCCTCCGTACAGATACACCGATTTAAGAGCAAGCGAGCCCAACGGAACGATTAGTGAGAAAATACAACATCTATTGACGGATTGCCATTGGTACCAAAACTATAACCAAGACTGAATGCAGTAGTTAAAATGAGCTTAGGCGTAACTAGAAACCAAATTCCTTTGCTGTGTACGTGTGGCGAAGGTTGTGGTGAAAAGTAATAAAACATATACAATGTGTAATGACTGATGACGACTATAGACTAATAAGGGAGCACTTCCTAAAAGGAAGAGAGTCTCAAGAGACTCAAAAACAAAATATCCACCGCCATTAGTATTATGAATATGTTTCTGTTGCTGACCATAATTTATTTTATTTTAGAAGTTTTAAGTACCCATTAAATATTGTAAGCATAGTTTTCATATAATTTAATAATCAATCTATACTAATATTATATAGCTAATGAAACTCTACTTTTTGAACGAGCTAATCTCGTGGTCAGCTTTCGAAGTTAGATGTTATGTTGGATAGTTCATTCGTCACGCTTTTGCGTCTTAAGTGGTATTTTTTTGTCTTTAAATTAACGTGTGCAAAACCACATAGATACATACATTTGTTCTGGGTTCGTAACAGTGCAAGCTCTTGCTGGAGTTCATTCAGCCGAGGGTCTGGCGGTGGTGGGGGTGCTGCCTTGAGCGTTCGGAGTTCCTGCTGAGCAGCGGCGAGGAGAACCCTCGTCGATTCAGCGGATTCTCTCTCTCGTCTCTCGGCATCTCTTGCGCTACCCAACTGAGCGACCAGTTCACTCGCTGCGTCTTGAGCTTCGCGTGCACTACGAGAGCTTATATCAGCGTTCGCTCGAAGGGTTTCAGCAACGCCTCGCAATCTACCCACCTGAAATATTATGTTAGTGAAATTAGAATGTGCTGTAGCGAATAGATTTGGTTGGTTGACGACTTTAAGACCAGTTATGTCTCGTTGTCTTATTAAGGGCAACTAATGTATATATAATGAAATGAATAAAACAATCAACTAAATTTTTATACCAAAGCGTATAAACACTTGCGAAATGAATGTCTATATTCTAAAGTCGTTCGAACTCTTGTTCGAAATCTGGGCTGTCAAACTTTCCTTATCAGAGTTCAAATATAATATGAAGTCTTTTTTTTCTCTGTTTCGTAAATAAGTGAGGTAACGCTTATCTATGAAAAATAACCCTTTCAAGATGAAATTTACCTCTTGTTTGAGACCAGACGCCTCTCCCTCAGACGCGCATAGTCGTTCACTAAGTGCTGTCAGCTGAGCGTCCCTATCACGCTCGACTCTAGCTATCGCATCCCTAGATCTTTTCTGTTCTTCTGCTATACGCTCTTCGCAACGGCATTCAATCTGAAATTATAGTTTCCAAGGTCAAAAACCAGTCTTGATATGTCTTTATCAATTAAAATGTTCTTTAACCCTCTACTCTTATCTATATTTTATTTCTACATATTATGGTTAGTAGCATAGTAATACATATGACAATTATATATTAATAAAACTAGGCTATATTATTCATTGATAAAATACAGAAATTATTTTATAGTGTATATGTTTATTGTAATCGTGTCGAACACAATAATTCGCCATGTTTTTTTAAAATTAAAACAAAGCATTCGAACAAATTGTTTCTCATATAACACGCAAATACACGTAGACTTGAATGAGTGAGTGCGCGTGACGTTTTAAATTTATTTTTATAGCTGTTTCACCTTGCGCGATTCACACAAATAGTATATTGATTAGGTGTAGATAGAATTTCTACTAAATTGAAACTTCCCTACTCTAGACTTTGTCTAAAATATAGACTAGTCTTTTAATTAAGATTACCTCACGGATTTGTTCTTCGAGCATATGAACTCTCGCTTGAAGTACTGCGTTGTCAGACTTGGCTCTGGCGTACCTTTCGTCTGCTGTGCTTTGAGTGTCTGCTAGTGACGTCACCTGCTGCTGAAGAAGTTGTACCTATAAACAACAGCAAATAATTTTATACGTTTCATTTTGTTTCAATTTTTTTTTCAATAACATACAAAACCAATTGATATGTAGCTGAAATGTGTAACTTTTTAATATTTAAAATTCCTTCTGTTTTGGGAATTGTACACTTTATTGCGATTATCAGTTAAGATTATGATATTTTCGTAAATAGAACTACAAGGTCATCGCGGTGTTAGTAGATTACATAATGTTACGGTGAGAGTTTGAGAAATAATATAATCCAGATTGTTGCCTAGAAGAGATCACTGAGAGCGATAAGGCCGCCGGTTGCTCTCCTAATATAAGGTTTATCATTTTTTATGCAAGTAAATGTTAATAAATAAATCTAAAAAGTCAAATAGCTACAAGTACCAGCGAGTTTGTGTAGATTGCGGATAACAAGTAGATTAAGATAAAAAATATTCTACAAGGGAAGGTAAACATTTGCAAGTAACATTTTAAAAATCAAGCTTTGCTGAGTTCTATAACACGAGATGACTGTACAATAATGAAGTTTGCTTTTATTTCATAATTTTTTGATTATTAAAATATTAGTGCGGCAAATATAAAACAATTATTGTTTTAATTAAATTTGGTTTTGGTTTATAACAGATTCATTATTTCAGGTTGAGAATACCGACAAAAATACTCAAAATATATTTTGTTATGTTGAATACACATGCGTATACCGATAGTCATGTGAACTGGTTACTCCCAGTCTTAAGATCGTAAATCCATTATACCATGTGACTAACGTATGAGTTAAGCGATGACAAACAGGAAGGAATCAATTTATATATTCTGAAGAACAGTGAACGACCGGCATGGTGAGTGCAACGTAATATCCTACAACAATATATTGTAAATAGTATATCGAAGACTATATTATAGAGGCGTTGGCAAAGGACCTATTACTTTTCTATAAGAAAGGAACTACTGTTTTCTTTTAAAACACCCTCATTTATTCGGAAGATGAACTTAGTACAGCCTGTTTTATACAGTCATTAAAGCAGTCAATTAAGGAAGATACCAGTTTAAGCAAAAAGTTTTTAATGAATATTATACAATATCAATAAATTGGAAACAATAATAGTAATCGCATCATAATATTGCTCGGTTTTGGCTTGTAACCCTAATATTGTATTTCTGATCACACAATTGGTTTTCATGTGTGAGCAATGTAACACTCTTTACTGAATTTCGACGGTGTATTTTCGTCCGAAGGATTACGGAGTAATACATTTTTTTTCTTAATATAAATAAAGATATATTATATTGTAAGTGTTAATTTTCTCAGTGTTAAACATATAACTTAAATAATTAACTGTCGTACAATATTGATCTGTGAAAGTGAACACATACACATACTTGCACTAAAATACTCGTATCGTTATTGCAATCAGTTCATTCATAAGTGAAATGAGAATAATGTTTTTTTAATTTTCCTTCTGTATTATACATGGAGAACTTTGGTTAAAACAAAACTAATTTAACAATTAATAATCCCATGGGAAGGATAATAAGTAAGTAAGAATAACTTTAAGTAAATTAGTCATGTCTGTAATGTCATCCTGGAGCGAAATTAGAGATTTGGCTAGGATGACACACAATGTTTTATATCAACGGTATAATTTTACCATTGATGAATTTAAAAGAATCTCTTAATGTAGTCAGAGATTCGCTTCGACCTCAACGTGGCTTCACGGTCTACGGATCTCGAATTAATTTAAAAACTAATTTCCGTTTACGATTTCAGTTGTGTTAGAGTAAATAATAAACTAGACCATCTTCTTTACATTCATGTATTTATCTGTGGAAGCTGTAAGAAAGGAGAAAAGAAGAAAGAAGAAAATATGAATTATTTTATCATTAAAACGTACTTAACACCTAAAAACTGTTTGAAAACTTCATTGTTAATTTGGCACATTGTTTTCGAAGTTAATTAATTTATAGTTAAAAAATAGTTGCTTTATAGCCCCTGGACCTAGTTGAGCATTGAACAGAGTAACTTAAAGTTATTAATAATATGCATGGTTTTTAATTTAACTTCACCAGCCAACTACGTGCGTCTTAATTTATTGAAGTAATGACATTCCACAGAACAATGCTGCACTCACGCGAACTATGGCGTGTTGACAATTGACATCGTGTTGGCGCGGATTTAAATAATCCCAAGTTTATTTTTTATTTTATTCATTCATTTAATTATGAGCTGTGTACATTTATAACTATTATCATTCGTATTTTGCTAACTATCTAAACCATAAAAATATATACGGCAATAAATTCTTACACCATTTCATTATTATTAAGTCACAAGACAAGAAATTTTAATCTACGCAAAAAAGCAGGGAAGAGAATGTGAAATCAATTTCAGTTTGCGCATAATTGCTTTTGAATTGATCTGTTAAACCAATCGTTATACAAAAATGAAATAGATATTATTATACTTAAAATAATAAATGATAACCTTTAAGGTCTAGGTTATAGCAAGTTTATGTATGACGAACAAAAATCTAATATTTTGTAATCTTTGTTCATGTGAGAGATACGAATATAGTATCAATTTATAATAAAGATGTGTAAGTGGAGTATAACGCCGACATGGATCTCAAATTTGTTACATTTTTTCAATCTAGGTTAACTTGAAATATGTTAGGATATTTACAATGATGCTATGCAATAGATGTCCGCGAGGTGATTTCAAACAAACTAAGAATGCCATCGAATGTAATACTAACCTACAAGCAATTTCTCAAATTATTTCAATAGTTAAATATGATTGTTATCGTTTAGTATAATCAATGGGTACTCGACTGAATGCTTGTGTGCTCGTGACTTCCCGGAGCCAACATTTTCTTCGAACTTGTCCAACAACTTTCCACTGTTTGTTAACTTTACATAATAAATACATGGTTCATTTTGTTCGATTACTGTCATCTATGTGTTTACTATGTTACAGCAAAAAAATGTGAACGTTCTAGTTATTCATATGCTAATAACAAGGTCGATGTACGTAGTGACATCTATATAAAAAAATGTGCTTAATACTTCTAATCCTTAAAATTAAACAATATTATTCATCGTAAGCATATTACTTAACGCATATCAGAGCTGAAGCGCCTGACTACTCGTAATCTTGGGAGTCAAGGTGATACTGAGGTATAGAGAACATCCTACAATCTTAAACTACTAGATTATAGGTTTCATTCAACAACACCCAAGTATTTATAGAAAGTGAAATAGGAATATTTACGTGTCTTGTTAGAATTAAGAGGGTTCTGGGCTATTGGTAGCCATTGCGTGGGAAAGAGTTATTATTCAACATAATTTGAATATTTAAAATTCAGCTAAGAACAATTTGAAATTCATGAGACAACATTGTAAATCATAGTCTATGTAAGGCATTATCACTTAATAAATCATTGCATTGTCGTTGGAAGTATAAGCAAACTTGAAATATATGTAAAATTAGAATGTTTCTTTACTCTATTAATAATTCGTATTCTGTCACTTTGATAGTACATTTCTTGTCTTCAATATAATTATTTGTTATTCTAGATTTAAATTAGCATATTTTTCGCTTTTCTTATTTTAATGTATGTTGTGTTTAATTATTTTTTTTTTTTTGTATACTTCGCACCCTTTGCACCTGTCTTATTATATTTTAAGTATTCTTTTATCGTGTGGGTTGTCTGGAAGAGATCGGTTATTAGCGATAAGGCCGCCCGTTGCTCTTATATGTTCTTACATCTGTTAATGTCATTTGCTTCTAGTGTTTAAGTGCGATAAAGTGTTAAATAAATAAATAAATAAATACATGGTTTACTATTTATCTCTGTTGTTTTCCACGCCTCTACAGTCTATATGTTTGCCACTGAAATATATGATAGATATACGTATAATATTCTTACAATATTACACTTAAGTCTTTAAAGATTTCCCAAGTTTATGCGAATAAGAAATTTACATTACTCACGTAATGTTATGATGGTGACTATGTTTATGTAAGTTTATTGCAAGATTATATTTATTAAAGAGAATGTATCAGACAGACAGTATTTTTATTAACTAGTTGGTAAATTTGTTTGTGTATCTAAGTAATATAGCGCACGCGAAAATTGACCGTGGCATAAATAGAGGACTTCTTATAGCGCCTATTGAATATGAATGATTCCCGGCGGTATAGAATCACTTCCGTTAAAACAACGCAAAATATTCTCATCGTCTATAAGACTCTTAAAATTCTATATTGTTTGCAAAGCCTAGGTACATGAGAAATTTATTTTGTTTAAAAATGTTTTATTAAATACGATATCCCATATGACTTCAATTCCCAGGTATTCATAATATAGGTAAAAAAACGATTTGAATATTGTCGATGATATAAGCTTCGTTGATTAAGCTTTCTAATTCAAGAGAAAATCACTATACATATGTTACTATTCACAGATAAAGATGAAAATGATTATGTAATTAGACCATACATTATGTTTAATTATTCAACCTGCAATCCGTTTTGTCTCGCAAGTACAAACACTGAGTTATGCAAAGTTTTCTATTCACACGAGAGATTAGTATGTTGTATGTCTCGCTATATGACTAATAGTAATAGATAAGATTTAAACAGAAATTAAGAGAAAACAATATGTTATCATAAACTGTTGGTACTAAGAAAATATTTCGAGTATTCTTGCAACATAATAACTTAAACATAGTCTTAATTTTATTAAAATCAAACAAAACAGTACCATATATTCACTTTTTAGGACGATTCCTCAAACGCATCAAGTTACGCAAAATTTGTATAGTAGTCACGTGATCTAGCGCGTTCTAATGACATTTCCATAGAAAACAAATATAGCGATAGTGGTACTTGTCTCAAACTTATTTTGTTACCACAACTTAAATTGTCTATTCCGATTCTTTGTTTAAAATTGATTGAATATTACCAACACAAATATATGTATATAAACTGTATTCCTATATTGTAGAACATATTACATCGTGTGTTGTCTTCGAACCTTCACCCATAACAATTTATCTCATTACATAGATATGGATAGATATCTTTGAGTTATCGTTTAGAGCGTGATTGATTCAATGCAGATAATTCAGAGATCAATAATCTGAAAATTGTAGTGTATTTTCATGAAAATGTATTATGAATTTACGTAATGAAATAGTGTCCTTACTTAGCGGAAATAGCGTTGAATTTCCAATGAGTTGGAATCGCGTGTAGACTTAGTTGGAAGTAAATCAATTCAGCAATATACACGCAGGTTAACTTGGATTCACGTTATATGTGAAAAATTGTTTGGCTATATATAAAAGATAAAATGCTTGATAAACAGAATAACCGCAAATTATAGCATTGAACAATACATACTCAATATAATATATAACTATTGCCCAAATATTCATTTTTTTCTATTAGGAATCCTAAGTATCAAACTGAAAGCGTAACAAATTGTCCACTAATATAAATCAATAAGATTCGATTACTTATATGGAGATGGCACGAACCGCTTTTTAAACAATTACTGGATAAATAACACGGATACTTCGCTTCGTGTTTCAATACGAAAAGAGACTATGATTAAGTGAAATATTTTAGTCAGTAAATAAAAATTATCAATATGTATTAAAGCTAAAATATAATAAAGTTACGGATCTTTAGGTCCTTATTTAAAAATGTATTTCAATCAATTTTATTTCCCGAAAGGCGTTAAACCTTATATTTAAAAAAAAAACATTTTTGTTTTGTAGGCAGTCAACATCGACTACGGCCGTCTTCGTGCGTAATTTATTTATTATTTAAAAACTTTATTGCGTAGAGGAAAATCTGTTATTAACAATTGACGTCTCAAATAATTGTACGTTTAAATGACTATTATATTTGTTAGAATGTTAGGAATGGCTTATGCTCAAAACCGATATAAATGTATAACCAATAAACTGAATCCTTACTTGGTCAGATAAATTATCGCACCACTGATGTGCGGGGGTTTTCTTTCCACCGTTGAGTCCATTGCTCAAATGGGGAGTTAAAGGGCCCCCAGTGAACAAATCCTCAGTTACACTCGAGTCTGAAGTGATCCTTGGTCGCAACTGCGGGTCCTGAGGCCCAACAAAGTCAAATTGTCCGTCCCACATATCGTACTCTAACTCTAAACTCTCCTCGACATCAATTGATTCACCCATTGTGGTCCTTGACCGGTTGAAGAGCCCAGATTTAAACATTTAGATAACTGTCATGAGGTCTTTGGAATTATTCTAATATTGCACTAAATTAAGAACTAAGTTTGACTTAAATAAGATTAGAATAGAACAAAGCTTTCAATGGCACTAGTAAGTCTTAACAATTATGATAACTTTTTGATTTCGTCACTATTTATTACATTTTCAATATCAATAGGAAAGTTAATTATTGTCGTAAAGTAATATCAAAATTATGTCCGGCAAGAAAACGCTTCGGCGAAGTCGATTTGAAACTTTCAACGGTGGATCTAACATCGTTTTGTGAATTGGATTTGAGCATCCCGATAAACATCTATTATCTTTCAAAATTTTAGGCCAGAGTTCAAAATGTAAACACTTATCACTGGTGCACAGGAGAATTATACAATCGGACGTTACGTTCCATCACAATCGCGTCGAGTACTGAGGCGCGCGGTCGCGGCCCTCCCCCTGCTCCCACCCCACCCATGCACGTCATGATTATCAGTCTGCCAGCACTATAGACCCATACAAATAAACATTATTCGCTCCCTGCACGTATGTTGGGGCTTGATAGACAGTGTCGAGGCAATAACCCCTTGCACATGCTCCCCTAGCCCGCTTGCATCTCATAATTTAACGGACGACGGACCGTCACGATTGCCTGAATTTGCCTTTGTCATATACGCTTTATCATCGTTATATAATTTGGCAGAGAGATAACTATAATTAATTAGTTTCGGAACGATAAAAAATGAAAGTGTACCGTATTGAGAAAAAACTGCTACTGCAATATGTATTTAAATCACAGATTGGCTAGTGTTTTCTAGATAATACGTTAGTGAACACGAATCATATCAGTTATCAGAAGAGAAAGTATCAAATTTTATTTATATAAATGCATAATGTTTTGTTTCATCAAATCTTTTATAAATCAGTTACAATACATAATTAATGCAATCTAACTGATTTATAAAAGATTCAAATGATCAACCAACGTACTTAATTTAGTTAAACAGTATGAATTGATGAAAGACACATAATTTAAAAGTATGACATCTCATATGCCAAGCCTTACATTCCCTTTATCTATAGTTGCCACTTGAAAAACCATTATCTACAAAAATAGATGGAATGTTGCTGGTATTCCGAACATCCATATAAACAACGAACATTCATGTAATAATTTCCGGTTTTTATGTCTAGTGTTTAATATAATACATGTAATTTCTCGTGTTTATCTCGATGGAGATAATAAAATGAAGTGTAAGAAATGTGCAAAATGTGAGAACAATGCTCTATTAGTTGCACCGTTGAGAAACACTATGTGAATTGTATAGGAGGCACATTATGTCAGATGTAAATAATATTAGAGAATTAGCATTTATCCGAAATTAAAATTGCTACAATGATTAGTGAGTCGTACACGGTAAGATTTATTTCGTATTTCTTATATATTCGCTCGATCATTTCTTGCATGATTTCGTTTGGAGATTTTATAACCTTCTTTCCTGAATAAAATGTTTGTACCTAACATGATAAGTATGTGAAAATTGAGAAGTATTTTGATTACATTTTTGCAATTATCTTAATATGAAAGCAACTGATATAAAGTTCAGGTTCATTGTAAATAATTGACTAATCAAGTTACAAGTTCTTTTACAAAACATCGTTCATCGGTATCGAAATAAGTTGTACCCTACATTTAAATTCGTTTCCCCGATTAACGATAAGTATCTATTGCATATTACGTAAAGATAAATAATTACACATCTTGATTGCTACTATATAATCTTCATACTAGGCTTGTATAATTTGATTTCTTGACTATCCCTCCGGTTTAGCCAAATGTTTTTTTTTATTTACTCAGATGTAAAAAGGTAACTGTATTAAAATCTACTTTTATATGGGAATGATTTAGTCTGTTTAAGATAGCTTATTTCACAGTGCGATAGAGTTAAAAGATACGGCATCATTTAAAGAATTATAGAACCACAAAGTCTAGATTCGTGTTCAAGATACGACAAGTTTTTAAACTTGAAAATTTGGATCAATAGTTATTTTTGCACGGCCTATTTACATGACAATGGTCCCCCAGGGATATTCTGTTGTTTGGACGGAATAAAAATATAAAGTTTGGTCGATTATTAGTTTATATTTGTTATATTTAATAGTGTTTATGGAATAATTAATTAGGCTTTCTGATAAGGCCGAATTAAATAGTTTTAAAATCACATTAATAATAAATTACATAGGTATTATATATAAGTTAATTTAAGTATATTATTTATAGGAAATTTATTGTATTTTATTAGTTTTAGTAAATCAGGTTTCATCATATTAAAACCGAATAAGATATGAGTGTTAACGAACAGATTTTACAAATATCATTGTTAAATTAAGCGAAATAATACCAAAAGATAACAATTATAACAATGCAAAGTATTTTCACACGGGTTCCTTAAGCTTTTCACATGTTTTTCTTGCGTAAGATAATGCAGAAGTTGTACAAATGCTGGTTACGTACCTACTGTTTATTCTCTTCTTGATTATATCGTTTTATTACCTCCAGATGTGTCTGTGTCTATCCCTTTATATATTTAAACAAAAAAGAAATATAATACGCAACGATTTATATTTTTTATGTATCTTAAATATTTACAAAACGTTATAGATGATGTTTACCTCATTCGATTCATCGAAGATCTTATCTTTCGATGATAAAACAGTTTGATAAAGGAATCAAACAACATGGCAAACTACTAGGACTCTGAGGTACACATACAAGTTATATAAGAAGGCCACTACATGACGTCCTTGACGACTGAAGGTTTCGAATTACAGATGCGCTTCAATGAAAACTACACAAGTATTTATTGTACGTGGTAAAGTCAAGAAATCCTGGAGAATACTTTGCATGCATTATCCATATTATTTTAGGTATAATTCTCAGAACTACTTTGCTATTAATTTCACAACTTTTATTTATATAAATAATAAAAACAACAATGGAAAACACGCAGACCTAATAGAGACATGTCTAAAATAACGCAATATTTTACTGATATTGCTTCTTATACAACAAGGCCGATTTGAAAATTTACTTCTGATATATGTGGTTAGATATGTACAATAATGTATAGAGGTTATATGCCTTCTGTGGTTTGCTTTCTATTCTAATAATATAAGCTTCCTATTTGTATTGCCATTAAATTATTATAGTTTAATTCCGAACAGAAGAAATGTTTATGTAAATTGTGTCCCACGCGCTTGGCAAAATTCGAAATAGTTAATTTGTCCCTACAATTATAAGTATTTTGTCCCTCTATCCTTGACACAATTCAGCCCACAGATTGTAGACACCCACTTCTCTATTGTTTACTGGTATGCAGACGTTTATTATTTAGTTGTGTACATGCTTTAAACCAAATATATTCTAACCAATGGTTTCACCTAATTTGTCCGGGCCATAAAACCTTTAAAAAATATTAAGTCATGTTTTTTTTTTTCCTAATCATGTAAATTATATAATCGGGTTTCTCTCGCTTATCTTTAATTCCTAATATGGAACATAAAACAAAAATAAATTTTGAAAAAATATATTTTTCTCATTATTAAATACGCACAAGTAATAACTACTACAGTGTTTAAAATTTAGCTAATCGTCATTTAGAATATCTTCATAATGAAATGATGCCTTAATGCAAGCTCAGAGCACTGCGTAGTTGTAATACAAGCCTCTAAGTCTAGGTTAATGCGATACTTGGTCTTCTCATTACGACCTTCTATGGTTTCCCTATAGGTCATAAACTGATGCAAACCTTCAAGACATAAGAACTAATCTTTGTATGGATTGATTACATTACAAGATTTATTCTTGTTAACTGGCTTTTCTAGGTCTTCTAACATCAAACACAATTTAGCAAGAAAATAAGAGAGATACTACGCAGCTTTGTTTATGTGTAACGTGGTTGCAAAATTCCTTAAAACTCTTACTTTAATTCCCTTTCGATAATGTTGTGCGCTGTCCGATTTCTCCTAACTTATTATCCGTAGCATTGTGCACACTCTACAAATCAAATGCAGTTGCTAAGTACAGAAATTCTTAGGGTTTAAAAGCAAACATTGTGCAACACTGTAATGTGAAGTGCTGTCGCCTACGACTTGAATATAGGCCTGGCCCTTTCTAATTTCACACAATTGTACTTAAAATCTTTATAACTTTTGTATAACTCAAATGTTTATTATAAAAATTAAATCTATATTCGAGTGCATGACTACAATTATAAATCAGCGTTTATCATAAGGGACACGCATTTGACCGGAAGCGGCGCACGCGCAGCTGAAGGAGCGTTTCCGTCGACCATTATTGATACGCATTGTCTAATGAAGCGATACATGTATAGTTCGAAATCCTTTCCTTGATATTCAAAACAACATATTTGATGGGGTCATTGAACGTAACTATGTCATATTATGTCATATTCTAGGAATGGTTAATGTAATGTTAGATAAATAATCTATACTAATTATAATTATATTTGGATTTTAAAACAGTTTAGGTACTAGAAACCTTGGAAGTTCACCAACGTGACTTAGTGTGATTAAAATAGACATACTGTTTATATTATGATATAATAGTCATTGGTATTTTAAAAGGTATACATATATCCTTCTACTTTGGGTTGGTCGTTTAACAAAACTAGTTTATTTTAAACTTTTTAAATTTGTTTTATTTTAAGTTATATTAGTTAGGTTAATATTAAGAATGTTTATGTTAAATGTCCATATGTTTATTTTATTTACTAGCCTAAGGTTTTATTTTTTTATATAATTGGTTGCAATTGCAGGAATTAAAATGTGACAACTTAAAAATATTTAAACTCTAAGTTACTCCTATAATTTATAACACATATGAATTTCGAATATTTTTTTCAACATTTTACATACCACTTTTCTAAATCGTGCAAAAACTGTTTAATTTTGACAGTTGCGTGCTATATGCGTTCTTAATTAAATGTGTCTTACATGTGCTATATGATACACCAATACTTTTACACTGATGTTTAGTCATGGCGCATGGCAAATGGTGATATCATTTTATGACGATGAGACCTATTTTCAGCTAACCCCGGGATTAATCATTATTACTAAAATACGAGATTGCTCATTCCCGTTCAAACAAATCTTATGAATGTATAAAATAAACTACATTTTGCGTGGTATGGTCATACACTAGTTTCTGTGTAATTTCATAGGAATCAACAACTTCTATAAACTGGTGGACTTTGCAGAATAATGTTATGAAGAAGAAATAGAGTACGAATGTTATAAGTAATCATATAGTTTATAGAGAGCTAGAAATTTTAAATGATCTATACGTTATATACAAGTGAGAGAACTTAGTATTTATCCTACTACCATATAGATACGTCTTAAACATCGAAGCTACAACTAAACATAGAAAATAGGTCTATAAGTCCTCTTAATTGAGTTAAAAACAAATTTTCCGGTAGGTTAAAAATTCTGAACTTAGAACTTAATTATTAACACTCAGGAGCAAGCTTTGTATTTATTAGTAAATAGAATGCTTTGCGTTACAATCTCAGTATGAATATTTCGGTTAGGTAGTACGAAATAGTTTACAACAACTAGATGCCTTTAGTTGTTACGACCTAAAAAAAGTATTATCGCTCGATTAATTCGCCTCGTTTGCATAAATTAAATCGATATCTCTTTGGAAGGATGTCATCAATTCGCCAAAGTATATGGGACAATGACGAATAATTGATAAAAACTTTACATAGACATGATGCGATTTCTTAAAGGAGCTTCGTAACAAAACAATTATAATACATGAATCAATGAATTGTTTGTAATTACATAATTATATTTACAAAACTATTTTAGAGCGGAAATATTCGTTTTAAGGATCTACTCATTCAAATCGAAACACTTATTTTTGTATCGAGTAAAAGGAGCTGAACATTATTGATTTTTTGGAAATTGATCTGTTATTTACACGCCAAGGAACCAGCTCATAAGAACAGAATGTTTGAGCTATAATATTAAAAGGCTGAATGGTATTATGGAAGCATGAAGTTACTACTTTAAATTTCTATTGGATCTATGATGACATTTAACCAATTGATATCTCGTATAAGCGACTCTAAGGGTAGGATTTTGGTAAATGCAGGTCATATTTGGCACTAAGCCTCGACTCTGAATATTTCCCAAAGAATTACGTTTAATAATTCAGAGATCACTGATTTACGATTTAGCGAAGACATGTTCATAGTTAACAACTTAACTTTGTTGTATTGGCGCATTATTTTTCTGTTATAACACTGGTACAATGTGAACAATAAAACTGATACAGAAATAGGTTAAGTAATGTGCGAAGGGCTGGTTGTAACTAAATACATGCTAACGGCCGACAGACAAACATATGAAAACGTACATAGACTTGAAAGTCAGTTCAACAAGTGTTATAAAAACAAATTGTAGAAAAAGAGTTATTTTCAAAAAACTGCATATCTTGTAATATTCACACAAACGCTTTCAAAGAGTTCTCTAAAGCAGAATCAAGTTAAGTTTTTTAAAAATGATGGATATTTATATGTTACCTTATAGTTAAGACCTTGTACATCTTCTTCAATTGAAACATCGGAGTACATATCGTCAGCTGGCTCTCCCCCCGACCCGCAGCCAGACGAGTTGAAGGACGACGACCGGTACAATTGGCTAAAACAATAACAATGTCACATTCCTTTATTCAGGTCTCAGGACATCTTAAGATCTAATAGTGTTGGCAACGCCATCTTTTAACGCGATTAAGAAACACAAAGACTAAACAACGCCATCTATGTTTTTATACGAACTTTCTTAAAGAGATTGTGCTTTTAGATTTTCTTACTTGTACAAAAGATGGCGTAAATGCACACGAAATTTAGAGATGTCGCTTTTACAGTTTGATTAGTACCATGGTGCATTAATGATAACAAAAATTGTCTTTTTATATCTATACTTTTATATACTAAATTATATCAAATAGTAAAAAATACTATTTTTGAAATTTACCTTGCTAAGACATTGGAACCGATTTGCCGTTTCCCAGAGCTGTAACAATAAAGATGGCCATTAAATATTTTTCTTAGTATAATAAAAAAGCCTAATTTAAACTTAGCACATTGTTGACATATTAGATTCAATTTAAATATAACAATATATTTGATGAAAATTAAAAAAATCTACCTTTTTCTATCCCATACCTTACTTCACTAGTTGGGTAATATGCCATGTTCATTTGGCCACATACTTTATATTTATTGTTTATGGAAATTATTTATTCCGCTTTTGGGACTGTTTTTTATCGGAAAGAAAACGCAGAGTTAATAAACGGCATAATAACTGCCATGTTTGTTTGATGTAATTGTAATGTCCTTGTTACAAGGACTTCAAGGCTTCAATGCGGCGTGAAGGTAGGTAACTGGCATTACCAGGTCCTTTATCGTTACACCGGCGATCCAACCCAGAAACTCGCTTCATAATCTGGCTTATCCTTTGAAATGGTGGCGGTGTGTATTATTTGTAATTAATTTCATACATTTAATGTAATTTTAAAATCTACGTCCGGTTTTTTTGTGATACTTAGGAGGAGAAAGAAGGAAATCTTTTTCAATGCAATTAACATTTAATGCTCCATTCTTGTACCATTATGTCCATATTACGTTTCTACGTAACAATTGTTGCGTAATTAGTTACTAGGTTAATTTATAGAAACTGTATTTGACCAACTGAATGTTTGTCTATTTCAGTATATGAAATACATTTGCAGGGTAGTATTTAAATTTCCAAATATTTCTTAGTCTTCTACTAGTAATATTGCGGTGGTGTAACCTTCAATAAATATAATACATTATATTTAATATAGATATAAGTTAATTCACATATCGGATAAAGGATAGATTAGGCAATTGGTTCAGCATCGGGACAGTTTAATTCATGAGTAGCCTTACAATGCTTTGTATGTGAATTATTGTAAGTAACATAATTTTGTATTAATTGTTTATTTTAAAAGAGCAGCTATCGAGTTTCTTGCCGTTCTTCTCGGTAAATGACTGCTATCCGAACCAGTGGTAGTATAAAAAATGACGATTCAAAAGTGTCTCTATAAAGTCAAAAAAGTCTTTATAAAAAAACCTACTTGAATAAAGATGTGAGTTGAATTGAGTTAATTAGATTCAGTTACTAAATTGTAATGACAATATGTGGTATAGCAAGAAAATATCCTTAGTTTTGTACATACATATATGTATTTTATATTTTTGTGACATAATTTTTATATAAAAAATGATTCTGACGAAATTATTAGCAATAACCAGTGGAATTGTAACCTTGCTAAGGCGTTAAGGGCAAGCCATCGGACAATACAACATTATACTCAATTTCAATATTAAATTAGGGGTTTATTGTGTGGGGAACGTGAAATCAGCGCAAATGATGGATAGGCACTCGGTAGCCGTGAAATTGTTCAAGAAAGCGACGCACTCACGTATTAATTTTATATTTGATATGTATCAAAGAAACGCTATATACAATCTAAATCTAGTTTAAAGTTATATTATGCTGTAGAAATTGCCTTCAAAAAAGCCTGTGGTTCTTCGTCCGAGCAGACTAATGATTTATTATGTGCCCACTAATTATTAACTAATTACTTTAATAATTATGAGATGCTGTTCATTGTTGTTTAGTGTATATTCAAAAGTGACAGTGGAAAAAACTATTTGAATGGTAGAGGCGTAGTCAGTTCATGCAAAGTTAAAGTAAAGTAACAATTGTTAAGCAGTGGTAGTCAAGTCATGTGACTTACACTTCAATATTGATCATGACATGAATAACTAAATCGATAACTATATTATTCAAGTTCAACGACTTCTAAGTGTGCTTATATTTTTAACTTCACCGTGCGATTCGAAATTATTTGAATCTAGACGAGTATTAACATTAGATTTTTAATTTGAAGGTTCGATCTTAAATCATTTGAAAACATATTTATATAATATAATGGTAATACGTGATAAAACATCCGATTTGCTTTCAATGCCGAAAACGATTCTCATTAACATACATTCTCTTAAACTAATAATTAGAGCATAACATTTTATGTTACAACGCTTGTAAATTTTTACTTTCAAACTTCCTGTTCAAAATAATTTGATAACAATATCTTGTTCCAAATTTAAATTTTTCATTCTTCAATGGCACTCGAACTTTCAAATTTAGAACATACTAACTTGCAAAATAATGTATTATTTACGTAAATAAAAATATGTATGGCCTTGACTACGTGGGTATTATTTTGACATACCGTGCAAACACAGATCACATGTAAAACAATATAATAACCTGTAAGGACGCTTTCTGTAATGCATGTGAACGCTCCGTCGCTCCAGCTTTGTAAATTTCACGAAATTTAAAGAAATATTTTTTTTATCACTTCACGCACATCACCTGGTTTTTATTTTTAAATAAAAATAGGAGTTACGAATAGAACGAAGCAGTAGCGAAGCACTGGCCACTGGCCGTATGACTGGCGCATCATACTGTGGTAATGATGTAGGCCATAACACATTTATATAAGGTATGCCAGACGTGTACGTTTTGTTTTTTTAATTGGCTCGGATTTTTGAATGTGTGATTTATGTGATCAATAAAGCTATCAGGCTTCGTTATTATTATGTTAATCCTTAAACGTAATCGCCAGACCATGTTACAAAAATAATCCCGAATTAATTTGAGGAGTTTATTAAAAACAACACGAAGATGCGGTTGTGTAATTTCAAAATCTTTTTATTCATCAATAAAAAATTTGGTACTCAAAGTTGGTTTGTTAACCTAAATGTGCATACACATAATAATGTTAATGTGACTAACATATCCATAACTTAAATATTATTTCGTATATTGCATACCGTTTTTATTATACCATAGCATAGGCATGAATTATCTACAATAGCAGTGAAACAGTTATTAAATTATTAAGCAGTTACGAGGCCGTACGTGTGCACGCTACGTCCATGACAAAACGACATTTCTTATTTATTTTTATTGTAACATCTTAAAAAATAAGGATATAATGACCTAATAAAAATAGCTTTTATTATAACTGAAAATTCACGAAGTGTAAAAAAATGTGTTTGACGTATTGAGGCAAGTGGGTAACGTATGTAGATCTTTTTACTATCCTCATCTAATCCTTAAATCGCAATTAACTTTAATGTTATCAACATAATACCATCATAACATCTCTTTCTATCATTCTGTCCTTTTCAAATCGCGAGCATCGTTAAAATGTGTTGCCATAAGTATACACAATTTAATTCTCCTAAAACAAACTCCTTTAAAATACTAAGAATAGGTAGGGCCAACCACGTCGTGAACTAATACAAGCCTTTTATAGGTAGACAGATTAGGTTATTGCGTACGTTTATAGATTGACATCTGTGGACTATGGGTATGGTATTTGACATAAAATACCATTGGCCTGGCAACATTTCGAATGGGTTGTTGTTTGAGGATGTAACAAACACTATAAATATTTTTAGTTTATTTTAGAAATAACGCAATGACATATCTTTAACCGTTATAAGAGTAGAGTAGAAGTATTGCCAGTGATATAATATAATATAAAGTATTAATGGAATGCTAAAAAACGAAAAAGCCGATGCTTAAAATATTAAATTATGGAATATTACACATAAAAAATAGTAATATATTTAAATTTAATCCAAATATGCAACTTTATCTGCGGAACGTATGTGAGACTTTTCTTTCCTTTGTAGATTAACACAGTACTTACAACACTGTCATTATTATATTATTAAGCGGAAAGTAACACGCAGAGCAACGATTAACTTGCGTTGCGCTTGCGTAACTTTATGCACTTTTCTTTTTTTATGTTCACTGTGACCATCACTGCAGCGTCTTCTTTTGTTAAACACTAATGTGCGGTTACAAAGAAATAACAAGATAAAATACAATTAGATAGTAATGTAATAGAACAAAAAAGTGAAATGCACCAAATACGTGATAGAATTGTATTGAGTAATAATGGGATGACGCTGTCTAAATGATGGAAAAACATACCGCACACACTAGCCCAGGGTAGAAAAAATAGTTACAATATAAGGCAAAAAGGCCTTTGTCGAAATACAACCTTACCACAGAACATGCTAAGATTAGATATTAAGACGACTCATAATATATAGTTTCAAAACATAACTTAAGTGGTAAAGCAATTTTCGGATTATAAATATAAATCCATTCTCAATGTAGAGTTTCGTAGAGTCCTAGTAGAGTTTCGACGTAATTAACATACCGTGGCTCAGCTAAAAGATTTATGACGGATTTTCGGGTTAAATGTTGACGGCAATGGCGTGGAAGGGTTAGTTACTAATCACCATTAAAGCACCAAGGTTGATAATGTCAGACTTGATTATATGTATAACTACTGTAATATTTAAAATATATCTAGTTTGTTTGATAATTAAGAAGAATTAATAATTGTGTAACATCTCCACCTATGTTAGTTCTACGTAATACGATACGTCATAGTAATAATCAGTGATATAGTTAATATAGAAATATATTTTGAGATATAATTTCATTATAAACAGTATAAACTAATGTTTCTTGACGTATGCCAAGTCCATACATTTATTAAATTATAATATTCTATCTACATAATGCCATCTGTGTAGAGGGCAGGTGCAAAATTTACAGTAATTTAAACATGATATAGTTTAGTTGTCAAGAGGTTTGAAGGTCCTTTTGTTATTTCGACATTTATCTGCCCACAAGAAAATAATCGGACAGCGTCATAATATTGTGATTGTGAAGGACAAACGCCCAACGAGAGACCTAATCTTAGGCAATTTACAACTACACAAAAGACCACGCAACGTTGAAAAAGATATATCTTTTTGTTATCAAGATTTTTAATAATCAGTCTGTATAGAATTATTCTATTTCAATGCGGTATACATTTATTGTGTTTGTGGTTACTTTTCTGTGTATGTACCTAATTTACTTTTCAACCCCAATCAAATACTATTATGCTGGTATCTCTAGGGGACGACCTACTTCAAGTTATTTGTCGTGTAACGCACACACACCTACGTTCCATTGAGCACATAGCTCATAGATTTACAACCAATAACTCATATATTTTATCCCAATTTTAATTAAGACACAGAGTAATTAATAAAAATAAATCGGTACAAGTCCACAGGCGCGTATGAAGGAATTAAGTAGGCGCCTGGTAGTGAGTACCGGTGACCCAAGAGCTGATGCTTTTCTCGCTCAACGAATAAGTATCGCGATAGAGCGAAGAAATGCCTCCAGCATTATGGGTACTCTACCACTTTGTGTTGTAGTTTGATTTAATATCTATAGTGCAAGAGTTAAGATAGAAGAACCATGTATGTGTATTAAGAAATTTAATAGTATAATTAAATTCAATTAAAGTCTATCGTGAATAAGCTCTAAAAAAATACTCACTGTCTCATGGATCCCCATCTACGATGTGGCAGGTTTTCTTGATGGCTAAAAAAAAAAATAAACAAAAATAAGCAAACAAAACGAAAAATAAGCAAAATCAAATAAATAAATTGTGCGAACCAGCAAAATCGTGAGGAAAAAACATTCGAGTCATTTTAAAATTTATAAAATATGTTGTTTATGTGCTCTGTGGGATATATTTTACAAGTTCATCGGATTAGAAAAACAATTCAGCATTAAAACAATAATTACATAAGCCTTTACTTAAGCTATACAATGTAATATATAAAGCGTGTGTTTTTATTTCTCATGCGTTTGAAATGCGTTATTTAAATAACAAAAGAAGAACAATGAGATACTACAATCATTAGTCATCAGCGAGATCAGGTTAAACTACCTTGGAGGTGTTCGTCGTAAGCTGGTTCTTGTCCATGAATGTCGATTGAGATTATTGCCAGGACTTCGCGATCCATTCTCCAAACTGAAAAGAAAGTTGAATGTTAAAACAACTTATTGGTATTCCAGTTACAACAATCAGTATTTTATAAGTTTACGTTCCAATCAAAGGTCCAGTAACAATTTAGTGTATGAAACTTTTGTATATGGAATGCAAGCATAATAAGCTTATGCTGGTTTTTAAAACGTTTTTTACGTTTATAATATCTTCAAAGTTTCTAAAACTATTCATACTAATCGCTATGATGAAAGAGAACAATCCTTAAGATAAATAGAAGAATTTGGCTCTTTGTTTAAACGGCCATAATATTTTGATAGAGAAGGAGTTTCGTAATAATAATCAATGATTATATTTCATGTGAATGAATGAGTAGGTAAATGAATATGACGCCCCATACTCATAGCTATAAAATGGGGTTTATAGCTTTTCTTAAAACTTAGGAGCGTGTGCCTGGGAAAGCCCACTGCCCAAAAGGGATTAAAATAACAATTATTAAATCATCAGTACCAGCAGAATAGTGGATAACGAAACATCACAAAAATAAATATAAACTAACATATATTTAAATAAAGATACATATATTTTTTTATTATAGCCCTTTGATGCCTTCATAAAAAATAGGTAAACTCATAAAATAGTTAGTATGTTGTAAAAGAATAGTTTGGAATACACATACGAAAACTATTCCTATGTATAATAAAATATTTTATGGATAGGACATGTATTTAATCTCATTTGTAGCACTCAGAGAACTGAGACAACCTCAAAAGAGATATGCCAATGAAAACAAATGCTTTATGATGTAACGATTTAGATTATAACCGAATTGTACCCTTGACGATTGAAAGTGGCACGCAATATATGAATAGCAGCGAGCGGGGTTGGACAGGGCAGGACTTGATTTTAATAAGCGATAATAAAAACTAACGTATTGCTAGATGTGTCTGGATCAGCTTCGCCGTAGCATTCAAAGTTCTCTACGTCAGATATTGAGTTTCCCGGGCTTGAGTCTGCTGTGTTCTCTGCTTGGTTTACAGCTTGGACACTGCTACTTCCTGTACCGTTCTGAAACAAATAAATGTATATTTTAATTTTGAAACAATTTTATTGTCAGTACTATCCTATATCATTATTTTTATTATGCTATTTACTATTCTCACATTAGTATATGCAAAAAACTTTGATCGCCTTAAAAAATGATGGTTATGTACAATGAGTCTACGAGAATGAGAACTACCCAAGTAAAGATCTGTGGTCTCGGCCATAAGCCATATAAAAATCAAGTTAAGATCTCAGAATTATCAATACTAAATATACATTGTTGGTTTTGTTTACTACATTGAACTGCATTTTAGGCAAAAATTAAAAGAAAGATTAGGTCAACCGTGCAATCATGTAATCTATGTGAAAGATGTACTCAGACGTTACTTTTATTTATGTATCTTTAGTTCGTATAAAGTTATAGGTATACCTGAAGTTTTCGTGGTACATTTCCTGGCGAAGATCTCGGTGATTTTGTTCTTTGGAAAACACTGGGTGCCATCATCACAGCCGCCGGCACCTTCAATTCTGGAAACATACAATTTACAATTTATATTATGATTTCCGGAAAATTAATTTTGTTTCCTATATGTTGATAATTTTCAAGGCTGAAACAAAAACTAAAATTTATGACAAAAACGAAACCTTATTAATTAAACATATAAGTTTGTATGAAGGTTGTACCTATATTTCATTGTCATAATCATTTTATGTACCTAACTAAGTACTTTTTTAATATTTAAGATATTTTTTTATTAATATTGTTGTTCGCGTCAACATCAACATTTAAGTGTGAAGAAGACGAATATTTCTATGTGTGTAATAAAAATGTATACTGTAAAGAATTAACCCAGTAAACAAAAAAGAGCGTTTTACAACGATTGCGTAGAGGGCGCTGACACCCAATTGTCATGCATGTGTTAGCGTTACGTATATATTAATATACTGACACATGCAAAAACTATTCAATAAAACCTCTTTGGGAACAATTATTGATATTTAACCAATAACAAAATATCAGTGTGTCTATTACAAATTGTAATGTAGTATTTATTATATGTATTATTATTGGTTTGTTATGAGACAAAACAAATTAATAATATATTTATGCTTCTTATCGCGTAAATGCATTTCGAAAATTTTGACTGGACTTTATATTTCTGAAAAATTTAGAATCTTACGTGGAGATTAGGTACACACATTCATTACACAAATAATATTTGATCTCATTTCTGACAAACCAGAACGTAATCTACTGTAGAAGATATCTGTGATATCATCTTATCATATATCAAATACCAAGTCAGTTATACTTAAAATAAAGTAATCAATTAAGACTATTTAAATGTAAACATCTCGTTTAAATCTCATTTTACAAAAAAAATATAAACCGTGGCGTTAATAAACTGTCAAAATGTAAAATTTATTAACTCTACGATTTCTTCGGAGTATGTAACTAAAAACTAAAGACGTAATTTATAAGTTTACCTTGCATAAAATAATGCTAACCATGAATAAGCCGGTTCAGTATTCGAAAGTAGATAACCAGTAATTTGGCCAACAGCACCAATCTTCTCCACCACACTTCAAGATAACCACTCAAATCAAAACTGTCAGTTTGAAGGAACACCGCTTTCAACATTTATGTAAGTCCATCACTTATTTTATGTTTTATATTTTCGTGAATTTAATGTTTATTAATAGTTCTTACATAAATATGTGTATTGATTAAGTTTAATGATGCTTTAGAGTATTCTAATCTAATAAATAAAATTTTCAAGTCACAATGCTAGTTACCTTACTCCTTCGAAATAGCTTGACCGATTTTTAGACCGAACAAAATTTTTTGTTTTTATTTTTAATAATGTGGCATTAAACAATTACACCAACCCAAATTATTTGACAAATGAAGTTTTGACTGTGTATCAGTCAGTAATACGAAGCTGACAGAAAGCAGTTAGTAAACAATAAATATTGAAATTCGCGAGTGTGAGGTATTGCGTCACCTACGATTCATTACACAAATTTTGCACTGAATTAAAAAAAAACATAGGAATTCAATAATAAATGAGCATGTCGATAAGGAAATTGTGTTATCGGGTCTCGTAGTAAAGGTGTGACTGGTACGGCTTGTACCAAGTCTGCAATTCTTGTTTTTTGTTCCATTGTTTTTACATTTACATCGCTTTGCGTGATGAGCAATGTATTATACATTAACTGTGCTAAATAAATCTTTGAATTGGGTTAAAATAGTTTCACCCATTGAGTAAACTAAGTGAAGTAACTCAAGCTTGTTTGTTGCCTGTCCTTTTCTTAAAATATTGTCTGAATGAGGTTTTCCTTAATTTATTAAAACAGTACTGTTTATGTCTTCTTTACAAGTGCACCTTTACAGTGTTACGCTCTCTGCACAAATATCTCAAGAAAGGTGAGCTTAGTTGCACTGCAAGGTTTCAACATGTGAATCAAGTGATGCCTATCTCATTATTTTAATTACTAGTTCATGTTCTGTTGTATTAATATAAGTACTAGCGTTAAGCTATTGCGACAGATAAGGCTATTGATATATTTTATACATTTCAATCGTCTCCGTTGTTTTACTGTATTTTGTAATCTAACAAAGCTGAAACATTTTTTTCCAGTGTGTTAAGTAATAAAGTAACAATTATCAGATCATTACAATACAAATATTAGGATTAGACGGTGGGAGGGATTTTCAATTTTAAAATGGAGTTAACAATTGAAAAAAAAAAAATTTATTTGTCATTATGGTATAACATTGTAAATATTTTTTTCATTAAATAGGGTACTGTAAAACTTCAAAGTCCCCTGTAATTTCGTATATATACAATATATCGTCACTAAAATATTAAAAAGAAATTAATGGATACCCACTTGAAAATAATAGTTATGTAGGTAGTGGTAGTGTAGTGTCCTTTTTGTTATAAAATTGCAATTAAATTTATCGTTAATGTTGCTGGTTACTTAAATTAACATAATACCGCATACGTTCGTATATTGTTAAGACCTAACGAGACTTATCACAAATCAATGATAAAAATTTCAATTACCAACATGCAAAAGGCAATAACATTATGGAATGCAGTCTTTCATCAAGATTAAAACCGGTAGTAAGTCTTATCTATATTCGAACATGTTTGCTTATTTGTCTACTTTCTTTCCGTTTACCTAAACCATACACATTATATCACTATACCATGTATTACATGGACATACCGCACATTCAATGCGATTTTATATCGGTTTTACTTTCGATAACCACTATATATTACATATTGTTTTTTTTTCACTTTATACGTAATTTTATCACACACGATATTCGTATTTTTTATTGGGGTTATTTTTATAACGCCCGCACCGGTAGCTTGCCCCAATGGCCGGCATAAACTGACACTTGACAGGCACGCTATGTACCTACACAATGCGCTTGTGCGACCTATTACAGTATTAAAGAAATATAAACCTGAGTAATCGAAATCCGAGAAACATGAAAATGAGAAAACATGAAACTGTTAATGAGAAAAATTGTAATTAAAAATACAATAAACTGTTTGTATGTTTGATGTGACAGGTTCATCTATACAATGTTTGAAAATTAACTTCTCACATTTTCGCAGGCTAATTTTAATATAATAAAAATGTAGGTTAAGTCTGTATAATATGGTTTACATGTTGAAGAATTTAGTATGAGTATGAATTAGGTACATTATAAAAGATTCATTGGTTTAGCAGCAAAATAAACTGATATACATTTTTACACCATAAAGTTGAAGTTGCCGCCCATAGACACTCACGTGGCTGTCAGCTCGTGAGTGCGTTGCCGGCCTTTTAGGTATTGGTACGAGCGAATGATATGTTTCTATATATACGTTCGTAGTTTTTAGTATGTATTTGAGTGTTAGAACAACTATAAGATGCAATCTAGTATTTGGATAAGGCACGTCGTATAAATACACTTGATTGATTTGTGTACAAGCCAAAATGTAGCTTAAATGTAAGCACTAAATAATTCTTGCACGTAAATATTTTTCGCATTATTATTTATAATATAGGTACACTCGACCGTTTTTAGGAGATTAAGATTTTAAGGCTTTTAAAAATGTCTATGAATTCACTGAATATAATTAGGTTCAACGGAAGGTAATGTTTAGAGTCAAGACGTAGCCAAGTATCTACCACTGTAAAGTGGTTAAGCCTTGATTACCACTAACGATGATCTGTTTATTTTGTTGTCGTATTTTACAAGAATTTTTTAATAGAAATTTATGAAAGCATGAAAGTTTCGTATCGATTTGAATGGGAGCGGCAGGTTCAATGACCTCTATTGCATAACGAGTAACTGATGCTGTGGGAACTATTGCAATTTCATGTATTCAATGTTGGAACAATTTTAATAATACCATATTTTCTTGCTTCGACAATATAACAAAAGTTTCTCGAGTATTAAAATCCAATGATCAATTAACAGATAATTCGCTTGAAATTATTTCTGAATGCTTATATGTATGCAAACGAATTCAGTGTTTTCTGTGTCAATGTTATTTACATCGTTATGAAAATGTTAGGTAAAGAATGATCCAGTCAGGTTTTGCTAAAAGGCTTACCTCGGTATCTGTGACAAAAAGAAAGCAAATGACTATTTGCATATGTACTTCGAAAACATTGAATTTCAATTCGATCATTATTATCGTAATATAGTTGGTAAACAAACTAACTCAAATTGAAAATAATCAAATAAGGTACGTTGCAAAACTTAGGAAACCTATCATTGAGAATAAATGCTATTAAAATGTTTTTAATAGCATTTATTTTCAATAATAAGTTTAAGTGTTTCGCAATATTCAAGTAAACGATTTCACTCACGAATTTCAGTTCATTGGCCAGACTCGTGCGTAATCTCGTCTCATAATTTTTTTTATGGATACATTAGTTTGATTTCAAAATTCAACTAAAACATTTTAGATTTAAACATTAAATTAGATACGGCCTAGCATTTCCAAAAAGTATAACATCATAACTTGGCTCAGTCCAGCGAATCAGAGCGAGTGTTAGCGAAAATGTTCTTCGGACCATAACAATGTTCTCGCTCCTTCAATACACCTACTTTCCTATGGCTTGAATTACTATACGCTTTGTTTTTATTACAACGTGTAACTGAACGCCGTTGTAAGCTACCGTGTAATCTAACCGATGTAACTATTGGATAATATCATAGAGTATATTATTTTAACGTGTCTTCTTATTTCCTTTCAATCATTGGAAGTACTCAAACTCTGGAATATTGTACATTGCCAAACTAAACAATTGTTCCACTTGACCCCTGTCCATTCTCGGACGTTCCGTAACCATGACATTTTACGCCTATCGGTTTGCGTTTACAACCGTTAGCCATTATAAATGCTGATTTTAGAAAATAATGCCAGGAGTCTTTCTACTTTATCCATATATTTTGTTAACCGACTGTATACCAGGCCATCGTGTTGAATAACTTACATACTAAATAAAAAATAACAATGCATATAATATCTTCTAATAATTAAAAACCAGAGTAAACGTTTACTATAAGACAGCTTTTAAACCGACAGCGGTTAACAAAATTAAGAACATGAACGACAGTTACTCCTTATAAGGCTGTAGCGGATATAACTTTGTTAGTCATCAATATTGTGACATCATCAAACCAGAATAGTCTGAACTGGTACACATACTATCCAGAAAGGCTGTATTACGAAACAAATACATTAATGTTATATCAAAAAACATTAACGAAATATTCTTTAAGGCACAAGATATTTAATGGCTTTTATAATTATAAAACAGTGGAATTTATGTCGCGTAGGCATATAATCTCGAAGATAGCTGGATATACAGGTAGTTCCATAAAGTACATATAAATAAAAGAGATCTTGTGATAAAATAACGTGTACATTATTTAATGGATTCATATACGAATCTGATATAATTGTTATATTGAATATAATTTCAGCAAATTGGCAAGATAGTAAATAAAGATCAATATCAAAGCTTTTGTACGTAATTTCGTATAAACATAGATAAGGTATCTATATCACAAAATGATTACAGCTATTACTACTGTAAAAATGCAGCAATATCGGCGCCACATAATGCGTAAGTAATATAAATCAGTCTTGAACTTTATACATCGGCCACACTTAATTGTAATACCTATAACATGATAAGTTATATGTTTTAATTTAAATCAATGAAAGACCGTTCCGAACAGAAATTAAATTTTCTCTTTTTTTATTTATATGCTTCATATTAAAGCTAGACCCGTTTACATTTTTATATAGTGACAAAAGGATGAAAGACAAGCAAAATCGCACTACTTACAAGTGCAAGAACCTCTGGGACAAATTTGACATCAAAATTGATCGTAAATGTTGTGGAACAGACAGTGGGACGCCTCATTCCAATTATAGCGAAACATTAATAGCACAACTTATATATATGTGTGTGTCTAAGCAAATATACACTTTCACTGGAATAGAGCCAAATACGCGGATAGATTTCTAAGGAGTACTTTTATCTGAAGTATGCGTAAGTTGACAAAAAACGTGATGAATAGTTTTATAACATGTAAGTTTGTTACGTGGAAATTAGTTTTAACAAACCATAAATTATATTATAAACGCAGTTTTTCTAAAAAATGTAAGGAATAGACGCAATACCTTGATAGAGACATTTATAAGTGTTTGTTTTGTTTTTGGGTAATCGAATCTTACCCAAATATAGTGTATTATTGGTAGAGTGATGCGACAAATATATGTTTTGAAATAATTACTTACAGATGTTTCGTTGAAGGCGATTTAGAAGATTTATTGCATTCTTCACACCATCGATTAGTATTATGTCCATAAAATATAACCAAATGTTACGTGAAAATAGTTAAGAGTTATTTACGTAACTTTAAGTAAAAAATGGAACATTTGGGTAATATAGTTTGATAATCTTATTTCATTTCCAAAGAAAATAATATCCTTAATGATTGGTTTTGAGACCTCGATCGTTTACAAGATAAAATGATCTATTATTTTTTTAATAGAAGAAGTGATCTTATTCTTGAATTTAGGTCAAGTCAGTTTGATAGGCTAGACGACCTTCTCTTTCTCTGATTAATAGAATAATTTTAAAGTTAAATGTATTATGTATATATATGTATATTGATCACTTCAAATATTTATAATTATATATTATCTGTATTACTATTATATTTACCCTGAATGCATCATAGCCGCATCAGTATTGCACTGAAAATAATCAAACGGAAATACGCGTCAGCTCTATTTACGCCCTTTGAACACGCAAAGCCTTTTCTAGGTCAAAGCCTGACACAAGCCATATACGTGACTGAATCGTATATCATTCAAATTATATGATATTTACTATTTTGATACAACAAATGATTCATACACAGCTTGAGTAAATAATTAGATACACTATTCTGATATGAAACACACGACATTCGGAAAAGGAGCACATTTTGCAAAGACTTAATACGACAAAGTATGGTTGTTGAAAAACAATTTATGTATTAATTTAAATAAATAATATCTTGTTATTGAGTAATAAGACTTTCAGTGTGATATAAATATTTCTTTTGCGAAAAGAACTTAAATAGGTAGTTTTCAATATAGTAAAATATTTATTGTTTTACGATTTTTTTATAAAACTTCTTGTCGCGTAATATATTATGTGATTTGGCACGTTTCGCATCTTATGACGTCATTAGCATTGGACACCTAAGATCAAGGTTTGTGTGACATTGAAAATATTTATATGCAGCTGAGAATAAAGTACATTTTTTTAAGAACGTTGTCATTTAATTTCAAAAAATCAGTTTAAAATTAAATACAGTTACTCAACTTGAAATCTGTATTTATAAATCGAGTTTAACTATGTAAATAGAATGTTATAGTTTAGATTTTTCCGATGAATTTAGGAAGTACATATATAAGCTTAATGAAGTAGTGCCAGACACCAAGAAGCACGTTTATTAATGCGGGGAAATTTGATGCAGGTTATTTAAGGCTGTATGCTGAATCTATGTCCGTATTTCAAAATGTATAGATAAGAAACTTCTTGAAAATTTACTACTTTGTACAGGAACAAGAAATCAAGTTTAATTGCTTGAATTTTATTGATTTGCCTCTTTACTTCAGGGCATTACACAAGTACAAACAAACATAAACAGACGAATTACTTGAGTTATGTAACATAGAAGTCAAAATTTGAACATAATATAACTATAATTAAAAACAACATATTACTTTAAGGCTATTAAGGCATAACTTACTATAATTTCAGCCGAATTGTTTAATCCGCTTAACTTTTATTTTGTATGTTTTCACACACACGTTTAAGCCAAAGGTGACTGAAACCCACCAAATACTTAAGTACCTACAGCCTACCTCCGCCTTCTAAACTGGAACTCACGTTTCGTGGGAAACTTTGACCAACACCTTAAACAAAATATAACCGTCTACAATTTGAAATGATTTGAAAATAATAAACGTTTTATGCAGCGGTTTCCAACAAAGACGAATAAATAGTTTAATGGAAAACCTTCGATTGGTCGTTGCAATAATTCAATGCCCTTTGTTCGTGTAATCTGATTATAACGCTCTTGTGTCCGTGCTGTAATAATACCTATTCTATGTACTTAACGCTTCAGTGTATGTACAATACAATCGCCTAATAAAATAAATTTTAACTTAAGGCTATCTGACTATTAGTCCTTTCATTTAAATGTTAAAGAATTAAGTGTTTTATCTTTTAAGAGTAACACTTGTTAAAGAATTTTTTATGAATAGTTATTTTAACGGTAAATTAAAAGAGAAACCCGCGAATACAATACAATATTACGAACATATTGAATAAAATAGATTTTATTAACTCTTCCTTTAAATAATGTAATTATAGCATGAAATCAACTTAACTTGTTCGCTCGCAATATTTCTTTTTAACTTTACTACTTAAATAGGTTTGTAAGCGAGCTTACTAAATCAAACTTGATTATATCGGTATTGCTTTACGAAATAGAATTTTGGTCACTTAAAAGACTTATCCAAGTTTTTCCAATGAACCACGTCTCACTTGATTTGAATGCAATTTTCAAAAAACTCAATCACCAAATAATAATTTTAAAAAAATTCAATAAATAATTGAAAAATAATTTATTCAATAGAAACAACATACACGATTAAAATTGAGATGCATTGAATACAAATAAACATCAAGAAGTGCACAGGTAAACACTCAGGCTAGGCTAATGAGCACAGTACTTATGTCCAATGAGACCAATAGCCATACTCCAAAAACAATAAACGTAGTAGAAAAGTAGAACACACAATCACAAATTACGTGTTAACGGCCATATATACTGTGTCTCTAATGAGGTCCCTCCCTACCACCTGCAACCGAAGTATGTATCTTTGAATAAAGATTTTAAGGCAATAAACAAATACATCCCTTAAATTCCTATTGCCAAGTTAAAGAATATAAAATATAGTAGCTATATTTAATTTAGATAACCTTGAAGGTATCGCAGGATGTAAAGCCGTTAAATGTACAGGAAATGTACAAAATCGAAGGAAAGCAAGGCTAATGCTTCAATATTAGCAAATTGAAGTGAGTCAGACTTGGAAGATACGTGGGTGTTAAATGTTAGTGTTAATAAAGGATAACATAAGAATTGCTATTGCTTGATATAGATGTATTCATGTAAATGCAATTTAATAACATACAACAATTAACACCTCAGTGCTTAAATCTCTACTAGTACTGGCTTTTATGTGTGTTATAACTTAAACGCGATGAAATATTGTCTATTTCGATGGTTCCGATGCTTTGCATCAATCTGCCACATCAGCTTGTGACTTGTGAATTTTCAAAAATTTTCGACAGCTGTTATGATAAAATAAATCAGAGAAAATGCTTTATGAACACATTTATATAAATACATTTAAGAAAAGTATTAAAAACATAAATAAATTCTTGCAAGTGTTAGCAACTGTTATCAAGCGATTGGCACATGTGAGAGTTTTATCATCGTGATATGTGATTACACAATGATTGCGCCTAAACAAATATTACTTTGACTTATCTGTTGTGTATATAATGGTAAAGGAGACTTTCTATCAACGATTGTTTTGAGATTTTAGCATAAAACTTTAAGTAAACAGGTTGAATTCCTATTATAGATGTGTTTCACAAAACTGTCAGTTTCATAAAATACGTTTTAGGCTGGTCTGTGGGACGATTTGACAGCTTAGTCTGTGGACTAGCGTCAAAGACTTACACGAGAATGGTGTATGATTTTAAAATTTATATTTTGGTAATATAATTCGCTTACATCATCGCTTAATATAATTATAATACACCTATGCAAATTAAAAATTTGTTCTGTCTACGTAAACATCATTATTCGTGTACTTAGCTTTTTTCTCATGTTCACTTATAATTATATTAAGTAATAATATATCCTAAACGAATAGTTTGATGTTTAGCTCATCTATACAAAATCATATACGTTACTGTATAGAGATTATTGACCTTAAAGGTTGCGGCTCGAAGGCCCTAGTGATTAACGTCGAGAAAGCGCTATGCAGGATCGATGATGTCATTGTTGACGTATGCTCTGACGTACCATACTTAATTATAGAGGTCGCTACAAACGCAATATGTTTATACATATATAAAAAATATATTTGCCAATATAGGAATGTCTCTAAAGATTTTTTGGTACAGAAAATATAATAAATTATGTTTCGGTACGATATGAACTCTATAATATATTTTATAATATATATTTCTTGAACTGTAAACAGTTCTGCATTAATGCAATTCATCTTCAAATAGCTCTGATGATACGCGAAAAAACCTAATGGTATCAGTACCGTTATAGAAAACTAGTTCTTACCTATTATTTACTCATCAATAATTTCCTGCCGGTAAACGAGAAACTGTAAAATATAGAAAATTGCTTTACTAATTAACAGAATGAAAAACATATTTCTCATTGCTTGAATAAATAGTATATAATAATATAATATTAAATAATATAAAATATTTAAAGCTACCAATGCCATGTAGAAGTTGAATTTTGATGAACGCGATCAAGTAATAACAACAATGTAAGAGTTTTTATAATTCGACGCATTAATAGATACCGTATTAAAACGGTTAAGTAAGAACTATTTCTATCATTCCCTTCGGTGAAGTTCCACCGTTATAAACCAGTAAACTGATAGTTATGAAATCACGGTCAACATTATATTGAACTCAATCGATTTGTGTAATTTGAAAAGGTATTAGTACTGATTTGTTATCAGTATGGGGTATGATAAATGTGTGATATAATAAAAATATTTTTTTTATTCAGTAAGGTGTATTCGTTGACATACATCAAGTTTTCAAGAATATACTGGAGTCTTTGAGATTATACGAGTACCTTACTCTAAAAATACTTCATTTCTTTAAAGAGATTTACGCGGACCAATTTTATATATTAAACGTACAGCTTCTTTGCGGAAATATATTAGTTATAACTTAGCATTGCCCCACAGTAGTATGGCATACATTATGCTGTGGAAGAAGCTGAAATAAACTAGACTAAAGTATTTATACTCTTATCGTACACAGACGTAAACGGAAGTCAGTAAACCTGTTAATTCGAAGTAATTAATTGTAACTATTTTAAAATAAAAACAATTGAATACTGTATTATAAAGACTAATGGAGATTGTATTAATCAGTAATACGGCTAATAGACATGTTTTTAATCAGAATAAATAGAATAGAAACCAGAAACCATACGCCCCTTTATACAGTATGTATTTCATAAAAATAGCTACGTAATTACTATAAATGTGAATGCATATAATATTATGTATTATGGATTGAGCGGTGAAGGCGTATTGTGTGAGTAATGGTAGCGTTCAGTTTCTGGTGAAACTAAAACAATATTATAGAACGAATAGTTTTTATGGCATATCCCCTGAATTCAACCCTTGTGGAACGCTAGTGCGCGATGTTCCTGGTAATGTTTAACATAAGATTTAATCACACAAACGAAATGTTCGCATGATTTTGTTAAGTAATGCATTTATTCAGATTAATGTGTCTGATATAGGATTACCAATGGTTAAAGATTACTTTATCTATAACACACGTCCATTGTGTCCGAGAAGATGTAAAATTGACATTAATTATACCGTACGCCATCAAACAAAGGTGTATTGTTTTATGTGTAGGCGTGAACAGAAATCGATGGTAAACCATGGGAGTGCTTTGACAATGGATAACTTGCTCGAGAAAGTTTTACACATGTATTTTTATGTACATATAAAAAATCGATTTTAACATTAGTACTTTTTAAATAGCATATCTGTAACGAAATATATTGCTTTCCTTGGACGTCCTAGATTCCATACGTTATCTTTGTGACATGGGTGAAAGTATGTGTAAGTATTACGTCATTTGAACAAATTTCACATTCCCTGCAACAAGTTTCGATATATCTAGCTCGCTAAATTGATTTTAATACAGTCAGTTACATATTTAATATATTTTTTATAGTTTTTACCAAAAGTGGAAACATTATATGAATATGACGAGAGAGTAATTATATAATTATAACGTGAACACCGGCGTTGTATTTCTATAGTCCACGCTGGTTCAAATGACTGGAGAAAGTTGCTGACATAAATGTACATACATAATATGCAGTACACACAAATAGTATTACGCAATTATGAGAATATAATAATGTGGCATTGTTGAAACAAAATTCAAATACATCGATATTTCTTTCACAGAGTCCATCTATTTAATACGTTAATGTCATAAAAACACTTTGTAATCTTTTAAAAGTAATATACATTTACAGCATATTTGTCTTCCTCTCTCTCTATCTAAGTCATTCTAAGTAAACGAGACAAAATCAATTATTTAATATGGAGTTAAGAAAGACGTATCCCTGCGAGCTTAGTGTCCATAAAAAATCTTAGAATATGGTACTTAGATATAATATGTCACTTAGTAAGTAGTACGGAGACGACAGTTATAAGCCTTCATTAATATTGCATGAAACAGGAAAGACATGTTTTTGTCCCGATTTCCCGTGCCATGGGAATGCCTATGCTACTGTATCGGGCATTGCGTGGGAACTAAGGGTTATGTGTGAAAGGTCAAGTCGATTCATATTTATGAGGTACTTAAAGAAATCTATTAGATATTTTTAAGTAACCCTATCCCTATTTTTCACATGAATGGTATTTTTTTAATTTGCAAACGCTAAACCAACTCCATAACACGACCTCATATACCGATGCAAGAATAAGATTTCTAGAAACAATATGAGCAGGTTAACACCGCTACTACAAGTATAAAAACTCGAATACATTTACGAATAAAACAATCGGCCACAATCGATTTTTGCAATAAACCAGCTAATTTGCTAACAATATCACTTTCCATTTATTTTGCTTTCACTAAGCATTTTTCTTTTTGGTAATAAAAACAATTGTTGCCTCGAGAATGATCAATAAATTATAATACAAGGGATTTTTCAAATTATATATAGGTATATATAATTTGAAAACATGGACCATATTTTTATAATGGATAGAAATAATAAAAGTATCTTAAATCACTCAAATTACATAAAGACGTTCGTTTAAGATATTCTTAACTTTTGATGGTTAAGAGTAATAGAAGATATATATATATATAACATGGTTAAGAAGAGGTAGTCAAAAACCAATCAATCCTTTATCCAAAGTAATTGTTAAGAGTAGAAACATAGAAATATGTCTGGCAATTATCTTAAATTTACCATAAAAACATTCGTGAAACTATAAAACGATAAAAACTTTAATTGGTTTTAAACACAATTATTTTATATTGGCAACCAAATATATTAAATTTCCGGACATAAGTTTAATACAAGGTTTGGAAAGCCTGAAGGTTATCAATTACATCTTATGAAACTCATGACCTGTGCACTATTTAATAAACACTACGTGCATAACTGACGTATGGGAAACAAATTCTCATTAAGAATTTGATAAATAATATAGAGTATGTTTTTTCTTAGACAGTCTTTTATATATCTTGTAATACTTATTTGAGGAATTTAGTTATTTATAGTATTTATTAATACAATTGGTTAATGAAGATGTAAAGTCAACGAATTAAACGGAAAATGTAAGAAAGTTTGTAAACATACTATAATGTTTATAAATTCGCACCCATTCTTAATGAGATGTGCTTATGTTTTTCAACAAATATCCAGTTAAACACGATTCATTGTAGGTAATGTGTCATGGTATTGAGTGTTTAATAAACAATTTTTCGTTGGCCCTGTTCTAGATAAATTTACGGTCTAATTCAAAAACGTATTAGCCTCAATTAGAATGTTTTGCGTATTTAAATGTGATTCGCTCACTAAAACAAACACACATTTTTTTTTGATAAAAAAAATACGTTTATGAGATTAACAGTAATCAAAATTTTGATTTCAAATATTGCCTCGTGATTTCGGTTTATTTGCAATTCCCAGATACTTTGGCTATGGTACATTGTAATTGACTATACGTCAAAGAAAACATGTGTTTACGTACTTTTCGAAAAAAGAAAAACAATCCCTATATCTGGTATAGAATATTTGAATATACAACAATGCAGTGGTGCCCTCTCCCTTATTACCGGATACAGGAGTCACTGAACCGCTAACACACGATACTTTTATGGCATTACCTGTAAAAACAGGTACAATGACTGTATAAACCATAACTCATAAAAGATTATCTATCAATAGAGACCGAGACTTACTTACTTTTGTTAATAATATATCGTTAATATGTTATATCAGAATGCTATAAACATTTAAAAAAGACACGCAATTTTATATGTAAATCTAACATATAAAATTCTCGTGTCACAATGTTTGTTCCTATACTCCTCCGAAACGGCTTGACCGATTCTCATGAAATTTTGAGAGCATAATGAGTAGGTCTGAGAATCGGCAAACACCTACTTTAGAGATATTTTTTTTGGCAATACAACGTTTGTCGGGATCAGCATGTAATTATATAGATTTTAATTATGTATTTTTTGGTGTGTTCCAGACTGATTTTAAAACTCGCAGGTACTATTAGGATATTGGATAAAGTTTAAAAAAATGTTAAACAAGCTCTACTTATGTGAATAAATTGTACAGCTGTGCCATCCACACAAGTTATTTATCAAAAAAGAAACTAGTTTGCCACCTCGCTGGATCTATTTCAGGCCATTATCCGTCCTATATTTATAATTAAGACCTGCTTATAACGGTACAAGCAGCCTTAAGCTAATAAATTAGATTTAATACTTCTATTTTAGTCGTGAAGACACGATTGTGCTTGTAACCGCCAAGATTTGATTTCTTCATGCCATCATAAAACGAAAATCTTTCTCAAAAAAAATGTATAAAACTGCTGATATAATGACCATTTAACGAATAAGCATACCAATTTAACTAAAAAAAATCAATCGATTTACTTAATTTAATTAACTAATAACAGTTATAAATTAGTTATGAACTACAAATGTATCATAAAGTTGACTAATTACGATGCCAAGGTGTGTATTTATGAACTATTCACCATAAAAAAAAAATCTCGACTCTCACTCAAATGAGTCATCTGGTAAATTCTTTTGTTCATGGTTTTGGACCACTTACGTCGTGGCACAAACATTTTTCTACCATCGCTGTATTATCAAGAAGTTGATAACTTGACTTTGTATGTCATCAGAGAATTTCAAAGAATTATATTTATAGTAAATGGAGCGAAATTGTATTAGGATAGTTTAGGATAACTTATAGTTACATGTTAGTGACGTAATTCTGAACTATTTATTTATAATTTTTCTCTTGATCTTATATCGGATTTTATCATACCGTAACTTATACTCAGGCAAACATTTAAATAAATAACTGTATTTTAACTTCTAATACTTTTTTATTTCAATCAAATATAGACTATTAGCTTTGTCTCTCAAATCTTATTAAGTGTTTACCTAGCCCTAGCTATGTGTTTATATGTATAAAAAAGCAGGTACAATTTATAATGCTCTTTAAAACACCCTTACCCTATCACTGTAATCTTAACCAATCCTCGAACAGGCAACAAAACTATACATTTTTCATATTTACAACCGTTATTTAAATGCTTTATGTATAATCGTTACCAAATATATTGTTAAATGTAAGTTTTTTGTGATACAAAATATTGTAGTCTTATAGATATTTAACATAAATTATATCATACTTTACAATGTTAGTGATATAACATGCACTTGAACAAATATAAAACAGTTTATTTGTTGTATTAAAAAATATTTTGTGCAGAACTTTTCGTCGAATAGGTTAACTCTCGCACTCAATGTAGCCTGTACCCTAAACCACCCTTTTGCTAGTCCCGATCGAATACTTGTTACAATAAGTTCCATCTATTCTTATTTAATTAGAGTTTTTGGACTTAGGTGAAGCTAAATAGTCTAGAATAAGTGTTAATGTTATTATGACTATTTTCTCTATTGGTGAAACAAGAGAAATAGTTAATTGCAGCTTAACATTAAAGTCAGTAGTATTAGTATATGTGTAATTAAATGACAAACATACAATAGAGAAAAAAATTCACAAAAATGATATCAGATCCAATATAGAGAACGGATTCCTAATACAAGGTTAGCAATGATCTGACTTAAGATTAAATATTACATTACCTTGCCAGTAGCGAATGAAAAAGAAGACAGAACTAGCGTCAAAGCCTCCGCTTCAAGGACAACAAACCACAAACTGAAAACTTGTCACAATTTGGAAACACTGATACACGAATCAATAATACTTGGAGGACTGAACGTTTAAACACTATATTGAAACTTGTATAAAATATTTGGAAGTATTCAATACGCAGTTCACAAACGGGTTTTATTTACGACTTAGTTTTCACTAAACACACCTATCACACACGCAAGTTCTGCGGTAACTGCCTGAGCGACGAGCACATTACTGTTGACTGTTGCAGCGCTGATAACTTTTCAAGCGTAAAGCGTTGTAAAAGAAACTAAGATTTTAAAACTTATTCAATTGTATATTATTTTAATGTACTATAAATAAGTTTTTTTCTAAGAAAACTATTTCATTGAAAAGATACCTACGTACTTAGTTACTTACATTCCTTTGCCTTATACAAATTACGGGAAGAAAACACTTTTGTTTACATATTTAATTTGAAGCATTATTTTTTGCCAATAGACGTTGCCCTTATGTCAAGCGACCAAATCGCTTGTAGAGTACACTTTAAGAAAGAGACGGACGACTCACGACACTGACAGTGGTATGGTAAATTACGGAACATGCCAAAGATGTGAGACGAGGACAACTTCTAAGACTCAAGAACACCGTGGATTGTTTATGATTGTTTTTATCTGAAAAAAAAGTCATTATTATAAGACAATCTAAAAAAAAATAAGATTAAAGAGTTATCTAATTCTGTATCTACAGTTTTTTTTTATATTTGAAATTGTTTGTAGACGATTTAAAAAAATATTCAATTAGTTTTATTACCAATGAGTTTTTGTTAGAAAAGTAATTTATCTAACACTTTTAAGACGACGACGGATATACAGATAAATTATGTTTCGACTTAGGTTCGTAAGCAACGTTCCACTGTATTGCGCGTGCGTCGTACCTCCTGTTACCTGGCACGGAGAGCGCCACTCCCCTCCCTCGCCTCTACCGCGCATTTCGAATTTTTAACAAATGACAATCATGACCAGATTAATAAAAACTGTCTAAATTTTGTGAAAGAACTCAGAAAGCTAAGTCCTTTCTGAGTTCTTACATATATATTCTATGTTTTTTTGGTAGACAAATATTTTTTTTCTTAGGTCGTTAATAGGTATTAAATTCATGATCCGAGTAGACGTAGAAAGATTTAATGTTTGCCGCTGTTAAAATAGACCGGTCTATCAGTATAGTAGTACACTGATCCTATCCATTTATACTATCTACTACAAGTATAGTATTACTTAAGGCCGTTTGTAACTTTACTATGAAACTTGATACTTATAAAGTACTTGCTCTTTTAAAAAAATTGTAGGTCGTTCGGGTTAAAATAAATAATATTATAATGCCAAAAATAACTAATCTTGAATTAGTACTATTTAGAAAGTTTTATTTAATTGTAAAAAGATTTAAATAAGAAAGACGTATTATATAACAATAAAAAATGCAAATCAATATTAATTATTTTAACTAGAAATATATTGTATTTTAATTACCTATTACAACTTCATTATAACATTGTACAGTTACTTGAAAGGTGATTACTGTTTTAATTAAAGCTAATTTGGTAATAATTAGAATAGGTTCTGTATTTATTCGAATATACTATAACGGTAATGAAGATATTTAAATTTCAAATAATTACATGAAATATATGATACCTTTTTTTGGTTTGTGAAATTCTGCTTGCCTATTTCTAATCATCTCCAAATACTTAAAAAAAATAAGTTTTTACCATATTATGAGGGAAAGACTCCTAATGGCACGAAGGTCATCCCCTTACTACTTTTAAACTTAAGTCATTTGATCATAAAAAAAAACAATCGAAATACTCGTATATGTATAACACTTTTTGTGTCAGTTCTGACAACTTGTTATTTTTATGTTAATGTCATAAAAATAAAAAATATAACAAACATTCAAGGCCAATGACGTTTCATTTTGAATGGCATTCCCGTCAGAAAAAAAGAGTGTTATTTTTAACACGTACAATTCTTGTATCGCCCAAACATGCGGCCTAAAATTTCCCCGTACACTTTTAACGATATATTATTCGATATACAAAGTCTAATATAGTATTTATTACCATAGATCATGACAGGGTCTTTTAAATTATTCTATTGAAGTCAATTGTGTGCTGTGGGTGCTGTAGTACGGTTGTGAAATAAACTGTTGCGCGAAACGTGCGTGTGATAAGTGTTATAAAAAGTAAGATTATTTGACATACTCATCTGAGATGAAAGTTCTTATATTGTCTTTGGATTAGCTGATAGCTACTCCAAAGATTTTACGATTTTTATTGCACATAAATGCAATTACTAAAAGAAGTTGGATAGATTAACATAGGGTGTACGCCTCTATAACAAAATTGAACGCAATTGTTGACTTGTAAGTAAATAAATTGTAAAAAGTAGATAATCCAAAGCTTTTAGAAAAGGCTTTTAATAAAATATTGGACTTTTAGTAGATTAAAAGATTGGGAGTGAATTTGATCCAGCTTGGCCGTATTCCAAGACATTGTAATTATTAGGATAATTTCAAAAAAAAGAACCGAACTGAGTTTCTTGCTTGCTTCTTTTCAAGCATGGCCGCGGTTGAAGAGGCCTAGACTCATTTAGATTTAATATGATTAAATATGGTCCTATATACCTTACTGAGTGTTGGATTTGACTATAACAGTTAATTTGAATTTGAATAAAATGTTTTGTTTTTGTGTCATTACTACGATGTTAATCTTTAAATCGCTAACCCGCCATTATCCACAGGTTCACCTGCGCTATATTTGTATCTGCATATAATATTTGTAAATCTTTCGATGACATAAAAAATAAAGCAGTTATGTGTAATTTGTTCTTGTTGAATTGAATAGTGAGCCATCATTATTAATTTGCAATAGATACACCACTACGTAGTACTCAGCCTAGTGTTTGAAACGTGTGTAACGGGCGACCTTAATGCTAATATGCGATTTCTTCCAGCCATTCTATCTAAATTCTATACTGTCAGTGCAAGATTTCTAAGATCTACGAAATACTTAATATGTCTATATAACTTTATATGGCGTTTAATGTATCCGCATCCGATAATTAATGTTACATATTATAGTAAGATTTTCTAGTATTAGGTCTGGCAAAATGTACTAATACTTTTGCATGATTTCACCATCTCTATAACGACTCGACGTTCCACAATGGAGCTCTTCTTTGAGGAATAAGCCTGCCCTTTAAAGCAAGCTAGCTAACGTATCGTCTTATAAAAAATAAACATTAGATAACTAAAACGTTATATATAGAAGGAACTTAACTTCCTTTGTTCCTTCTATATATATCTATAGTTTAGTTTTCTAAAATGTTGTCATTTTTCAATTTAATAATGTCTTTTATTTTCGTTTTCAGTGGCAGTATCACGGCTGGCTGGTTGGTTGCGACACTCACTTAAAACTCGACCGGTGTTGACAAATACGATTGTCTATGGTACCTTCTACGCAGCTGCTGATCTATCTCAACAAACATTTAATAAAATTTATTCTGTAAGTATGATATATACATTGGTAAATAACCTGGTGGTGGTGGTATAGGTAATACATTTCAGAGATTGTGACAGATAATGAAAAATAAAAAAATATGTAAATAAATGTTCTTTTTTTCTATAGCCAGGTAATATGTCGGGGATATGTTAGTAAAATTAAAATTATTAAAAAATTATGGCAGCGGTGGGATTCGAACCCACGCCTCCGAAGAGACTGGTGCCTTAAACCAGCGCCTTAGACCGCTCGGCCACGCTACCCGTGACACCAAATTCTATATTTTCTTCCCGTTTCTGGAGACACTATTATTTAGCATCTGATGGTAGTTTTAAATTCTTTATAAATAGGCATTGTTCTATCGTTATATGACTAGTAAAATAAATAACATGTTAATAACGGAGGGTTAAGAATGCATTTATATTCTTAATCAAGTGCTTGTTACACTTTAGAACTTCACTCAAGTTTACATACCCCAATTTGAATATATTTCTCACAGCCTGACAAACCTGAGTTGGATTTTAACAGTACCACCCGGATTGTGGCTGTGGGCAGCACTATATATGCACCTACATTATATTTCTGGTAAGTAACAAAAAAAGAAAATATAATGTCGGTCAATACAAACCAGCTTCAACCAACTCGACTTTGAAATAACAAGGTAAAATATTAGTTATATTGAAAAAGAGTTGTGTTTTCCATACTTCTATGTAAATTTTATCTAATGACCACTTTATGACTTAGCTTGTTGATTCAACATTACTGTTAATTTTGAAATTGCGAAATGTATATTTGTGTTTCTATATATGCATATGGGTCTGTGCGTTTCACAGATCACTCAATAGTTTATTTAATTTAAATTTTTCGAAAAAAAATTGTCTTTGCAACTAACTTTACACTTGATAAGAGATCTCGTTAGTAATAAACGTATTGAATTCGTAGTGAAAGTGTACCTTTGTAATCTGTAATAAAAAAAATAATCTTTGTCAGGGTGCAATGTGTAATTTGATTTTGTTTTCTCTCATCTACCTTGTTATTTGCAAATTATTGTATATGGTAATCAGAACGGTGAAACTATTAGGAAAGTAGGATAGGAAATCTAGTTCAAGTGTCGTATTATACTTATTTGTATACTTGCATGCGTAAGTTCCGTTTCATTGGATACGCCAATGCAAGTGTCGAAAGTTATCTCATTTCCTAATACTCATTCCATTTCCATATTCAACTGTCCATTATTTAAATACATTTTTGTTATCAGAGCACGGAAAAATTAATAGAACTTAAAGAAGTCAGAGCATTCATATTGACAAACAAAACGATGACACAAAGAAAACATACTCAGCGAATTGTAAACGAGGAATGTTATTTAATCTCATATTATCAATAATTCAAAACAAAAAAAAACTTATTAACAATTGCTGTTTGCAATTCTGTCTGAATGTTATTTAGGGAGCCTACAGGTCGTTTGAAGTTTTATATGGGTCTCCCTTATACAAATAATAATTAGAAAATATATAAAAAGTGAAATTTAGTTAGAATAAAGAAACCAACTGCAGAAAAATCGCAACCGTTAAATACTTTATAGAGTATAGACTATACTTATTATAAGTAATTTACATGGGGAATCAAAAGATCTATTACAGCTCCCTCTCTAGTTAATAATTTTATTTACAGGTACAAATTCTTAGACCGGACATTTGTAGGAACTTCAATGAAGGCTGTTCTTACCAAAGTTGCGTCAGACCAGTTTCTTATGACACCAATATTGCTCGCTGCTTTCTATACACGTAAGTATATAAGCAGTAATCATGGTATATAGATTTACGTTGAATAACAAATATGGAAAGAAGTAAATAAAGAACATGTACACATAATACAATTTTTTAAAGCTAAACAACCCCTATATAAACGATAATTTATATTTAAAACAAAAATTAAAATTTTGCTTGAAAGTGAATTTATTGCGGAAGGTTCAGAAGCTTCTGTATCAATCTAAGAAGATCAACTAAAAGATGAAAACGTTGCAAGAAAGTGAAAACAATTTTAAACGTTTTTGTGATGTTTTTATTGAGCTTCAGTTGCGCACGCTGCAGTTACGCAAAAATCATATCGAATCTAACTCATTAAATCTTTGAAAAAAATTTAAGTATTTCTTACAACTGAGTTTTTTTATGATAAATATATTTTAATATCATTCGTTGCTTCCATAGCTGTTCATAAAAATAATATTTATTTTAAAATATTTTATAAGTTTCTGGATATTGACAATTAACTTTGCAACAAACCAATTAAATACCGCGTGCATTTATAATAAGACTAGCATTAAATATATTATAAGACTACCAAAAAGCTAGTCATTTAATATAATTAATGATTTATAGTTCGTTACTAGTTACCTACTCAGACCGAGCTACAGACGGCGGCGCGTGGTACTATAATATTTTGCATTAAATTTCAGTACTCGGAACTCTAGAAGGTAAAGACGACGTGTTCGAAGAATTGAAGCAGAAATATTGGAAGACGTTTATAGCAAATCAAATGTTCTGGATCCCTGGACAGATAATAAATTTCACATTTGTTCCTACGAATCTGCGAGTGGTTTATGTAGCCTGTACCTCATTTATTTGGATAAATATAATATGTTTCATTAAAAGACAGAAAGTCGAGTTGAAAGAAGTGTGATAATAACCATTGTTTTTTAATATAAACAAAACCTTCACAAATCGTAATTATTTTTGTATATTAATCACTTAAGGCTGAAATAAATATTTTGAATACATTATTTCAAAATATAACGACATTTAAAAGTTTTATTATATTAATTATATAACCTAATATACCAACACCAACTTGCGTTATTCCAAGGTCAGTTAGTTCTTGTAGTCTTCTTAAGGCACCTCCAAAATAGCTTACAAAACATGAAAAATATTTTTACTATGAAATTTAAAAAAAATTACATACCTATTAGTTTTAAAAATCTCACAAGTTTTATACATTTAAAATAAATAAACAAGACACATGGTGGGTTAGATAAGCGATTAGATACTCGTATAGCTTGTGTCATATACATATAAACTTTTAATAAATTTTATGAACACCCAGACCACAGCGAACAAATGTTCATTACAAAATTGTTGACCGCACTGGGACCGAACCCGGCAGTCCGGCATTGAACCACCTAACTCGTTGGTTCATTGAACCATTTGGTTATTATAAGGGAAATTGATACAAGTTAACCTTAATTTATGGTGCATTATTTCATAAGTACATTACAGAAACATTACAAATTAGATCACACAGTCAGAAATATGTATGGTTTCTCTTGGACGACATCTTGCTTCATTTTTCCTAGTCTATATTGAGGTTCGTCCGAGAAACAATGGATAATTATTTGAGCAATCTTGAAAAAGGAATAGTTTTACCAGAGACAAGTGATTTAGTTGATAGAGTATCTGAACGAGTTGTATATTTAATTAATAACATAAGCTGTGTGCTTGCTGTTATAATGTCTTTTTTATTCGGATTTGAAGTAAGTCATTGGGTTTCTATTTGTAATAATTAATTTTATCTTTAACATATAACTAATATTACTTTATATGTAAGAATAGAAACATTTGCAATAGAAACATTTCTGCAAACACTTGTTTGTATATTACAAAACTTTTTACACGGGATTCGAATTCAAGATCGACCACCCTCTCCCCTCTCAAGTGTTTAATAAACTTGTGAGATAAATCAGTTTACTATTTGTAATAGTTTTTTTTTATTTCAGTATGATAAAATTTGGAATAAAGTTAAAATTAAAATAAATGATAAGGAGATACTACGAATATCGGTTTTGGTTGTTTTGCTTTTACTTCTACCAGTGCTTTTAATAATAATAGTGTTAAGTATGATTTATAGAAACCTATGTACAATTATAATTAAAAGAAAAGACAAACATTTTGTATCATATCTTGATAGCATCGACGTTTTGTGGAGTCTAGATGACAATAACAATATCATCGAAGTTCTGGGATTTATAGAAACTAATTCTCCAGGTGAATTAATTTACAACATGAGAGAAAAACTCAATAATTTAGCAGGTAGTGCATCCGTGGAAAAAATATTCTACAGACGCTACGAACAGTTCGGATTCCATTATTGGCATAAGCCCGAGACTTTTGATATTTCACAATGTGTAAACTTAATCAAAGTATTCGATGCAGGTGGTATAAGCAATATAGAAACTGTTATGACAAAACTGGCAGAAAATCCAATGCCGTATAATGGTGAAGGGCTATTTGAAATACTGGTAACTGATATGCAAATAACAGATGAGGCATTTTTATATACGTTCCCAATCATATTTAGATTACATCGTTCAGTCGGTGACGGCATAGGTATATTAAATTTTCTATGCAATTTTTTGGGTGATGAAAGTGATATTGAATTTAAGCCTCCATACATAACCTGATTGTAGAAAACGTAGGAGATTTAATGACTCAAATTAAGAAGATGTTCTTGTGTGTAGTGGACGGATTAATACGAAAGGCTGATATTAATTCTCTGCATGGGCCGAAACTTGAGGGCAAGAAATTTTTTAAGTGGATTGATACTAATTATAATCTACTGGATATGATTGAGGAAATTAAAAAATCACAGAGTATCCCCTTTACAGATATATTGGCTACAGCTTTATCCTCTGGATTACGAGCTTATTTTGAACAGGTTAGTTGTTTATTCTAAAGATATTATTGAGTTTAGATACGTTGTCTCATAGATGTGGTAAGACTTAAAAGACGCGTAAAATTTTAATAGAATTTATGTAAGTATATACTTTGTCAACAGACCATGCTTTACGTGCCGAATGAGGCAGCCGTTATCGTTCCTTTGGGATTGAGAAAAACTCACATCACGTTTGAAAACAATTTTACAAGTAGCATACTTCCACTCCCATTAACTGGCGATTTGAACAATGTCAACAAGAGTTGTAACAAGCTGCGCAGGAGTTTGGACCCATTAGTACGTAAATTTAAATTAAATTAATTTTTTTTTGAGTGGGAGTGCCATGCTGTTACTTAGAGTTTCAGCCGAATGAGCAGGCACGGCCGGAGAAATACCACTCTCTCACAGAAAACCGGCGGTTCGGTGAGTGAGATCTTCCGATGCCCATCCTTTCCCCTCCCCCGTCCTCTTCCCCTACCCCTCCATTTCCCTATTTTCCTTTAAAGGCCGGCAACGCACTCAGGAGCTACCAGCTGCGTGAGTGTCTATGGGCGGCGACTTCACCTTTATGGTGAGCCTCCTACTCGTTTGCCCCCTCTTCTATAACTCCAGTTAATCGTTAATTTCCAACACAGGGAAATCTATCTCTAACGGAAGTTGTTTATAATTTTTCAGACCAACCCTTACCTTCTTAAGCTGTGTAATGTTTTCCCGACATGTTTTCAAGAGCAAATTTCCAATAGTAACCAAGCTACTATAGTTTTTAGTAATATTCAAGGACCAAAAAGTCTGAGCGTATGCGGCTGTGCAATACAATCTATGGTATACTTTATGCCAAATAGGGGAACCACAGGTTAGTAGACTTTGTAACGCGTTCAATTATTTTAATACAACTTTATTATATCGTGCGAGTATTACTCATGAAAATAAAACTTCATGTCAAATCGTGTTAATAATTCGCGTTGATATCCTTTCATTATAATGCGTAAACAGACAGTAGCTTATTGAATTTAAATGTTATTAGTTATATGTCAAAATTGTGTTGTAAGTCGCAACGCAAATTAATTTAAATTACATTTAACAACATGGTGCATAGGGATATATTTACAACCTGATGAATAGTATTAAATAGGTACTGATATTAATAACTGAGCCTGGTGTTATATAAAATATGTTGCAAATATAAAAATAAGTTCAATTGAAAAAATGCATTTTATGAAACGAACTCTGTTATAGGGGTGGGAGTTACTGCGCTCAGCTATGGTGGTGTTCTTAGATTTGGTATTATGGCTGACTCTGCACTTGTTTCAAATCCTAAAGATCTCTTAATTATATTCAATGGGATGGTTAAAAAGATTGGAATATTACACAAAGACTGCGTATCAACATAAGTTTATAATTTAGATTGAATTATGCGATGGCTTCTCAGTAAAAGGTAAATATTAATAGACATATTTATGTATTTTTAAAAAGCCAAAAAAAGCATTGACTTTCATGCAATTATATACATCATTGCTTGAGGTATGGAAAAATGTGTATGTTACTATAAGTATGTGTGTATACCGTTGCGAACATTATCAGGTGTTATGTTATTATCAGTTGCATTTGTCCTTGCCAAATTCCAGACCAGTATTAGTTTCTAAATTAAGCTAGAAGAGGTAAAGTTAAGAATCGCCTAACTTATGAGAATGTTTGATTTTATAAATGTGTAGGTACATATTATGATTTTAAAATCAGGATTTAAACAACCAAATAATATTTTAAAAACATTCTTTTTTAAGAAAATATTTTTTATTTAGTCCGCTCGCAGTATCTATTTTAACAGCCAGAGACACTCTCATACAAGTTTAGGTTCGACCTCTTTTGTGTATAACATTTGCTAACAATAAGCGCATTCTAAATACGACTTTCTTTTAGAAATTTATTCAGCACAAAAGGAAATGGCTTTAGAGAATCGAACAATTGATATTAGGAGTGAAGATAAAATACACCCAAGTTTAGTCTGCTCAGTTACTAACTCTGCGCGCTCATTAATCGTAAATACTAGAACAAAACATTTTAAAAGCCATTCATTTATTTAAAAATCTTGAACATGAAATTTTTTACCACTTGAGTGTAAAATCCCTAATTTAATTCTTACAGGTATGGAGTAAGCCAAAAATATGACGATTAAAAGAGGAAAAAAATATAATTAAAACCGCAAAAATATATGATGAACCTGATTCATGATTGATGGACATGATGGAGTCGATCCACTGACTGGCCAGTCCGAAGGCCCGAATGTTTGAGATTTTGTATATAGCGCTTCATATTAATGTAGCTGCAGATAGATGTCGCTACTGGTGTAATGATCAAGTGACCACCAGGACAACACTTGGTGAAAATAAATGTCTTATGCTAATTTTAAACGAGTAATATCGTTACATCAACGTTTTGGGTACACAATCGATGGAGAAATTTTTTAAAAAGCCTCAGTTGTACATTCGTATCTTACCAAACCGCTTTTCAATATGGCTAAAAACTATTTTTTGTAACTGATTTTATGTTTTAACTTTGTTGAAATTAAAGCGTATTTTATTTATTCTTATTTAATCTTCTATTCTTATATAATACCTTTCCACCTTAATATTTTTTTTTAGGAAATAAAGTTTTAATAACAATTAAGATTTACATCACTAACAATTATTTTATTTTCTTATTTGTGATAAGTCATTTTAAAATACCAAATATAAAAGAAACGGAAAAAATCTGAATAAGTATATGCCAAAGTGAAGGTACAGCCTTATGCATGCCGCTCGCCGTTGAGTTAAAATGGGATCACGTGACCAGGTTTGTCGCTAAGAACGAGCGTCCAGCGGCATGCATGAGGCCGTACCTTAATTGTGTCTATAATCTGATTGTAACTATAATCTGTAAATGAGGCAAATCACTATTATTTTGTGTTGCCTGTATTAAATTGTTGTCAGCTAATATAATTTTTTAGTTACCTAGATGTCATCTCGTTTCCGTAGCTTAGAATTCTCACTTGGTCAGAATTTGAATAGCTTTAATACAAAAACTATTATTGTAATTTATATTCGTTCTTGGGTTGAAACTGAAATTTCTGAGATATCGGAAAGGTTCGTAGGATTCGGAACAAACCTGAATAAATAATACGTAGGCTAAAAAATCTTTCTAGGAAAAGCTCTCTCTATTTAATGTTTTAAAAATCATATTCCCATGTATAATTAATTCCAGAGTTCATTACACATTTTATCTAAGGCGTGCCGTGTATCGCAACTTTAATATGTACTCTACTACCAAATACTGATAATCTGTGCTATACTCTATGGAATTTTCTACAAGCACCTTGATTTTTGATCTTCTATCGAATTATTTGCGGGTTGGTCAGGACTGCATGGAATTTTAATGAAATAGTGATTATTGAACACTTAGTTTTATCAATTATTTAATAAACTAGTGCATAAAGCTTTAAATCTATTTATTACTCTATTTCAATATGGCAAATGAGGTAGGAGTTCCTCCCCCTGTATTGTGGGCACAACGCAAGGAAGACGTTTTTCTCACATTTAGTGTTGAATCCAAAGATCCTAACATCAAAATAGAAAAGGAATCCGTATATTTTAAAGGAGTAAGTGTTCCAGACAATAAAAAATACGAAGTAACTATACCTTTGTACGATGCTGTTGTTCCGGAGGTTAGTGCTTTTGTGAATAAAGGCCGGTGCATAGAAATGATTTTACGCAAAGAGAAAAAGGATGCATCTTACTGGCCTTCTCTGACGAAGGATAAGAAGAAGCCTCATTATCTTAAGATAGATTTTAACAAATGGAAAGATGAAGATGATGAGGATGAAGAGGGTAGCGGTGGTGGCGGTGGCGGCGGCGGTGGCCAAGATTTCGACCTTGAATCTATGTTCCGTTCTATGGGTGGAGGTGGCGGTGATAAGCTTGAAAAGCCCTCCTTTGATGATTTAGAAAGTGATTCGGATGATGAAAATCTGCCTGATTTGGAGTAAGATCATCGGTAGCTTACATTATGTATCTTAAGGTTTTTACAGTTATAATAAAAAAATAATTATAAATGTTTGTTTCATTTCATCAAGCCATATGTGTGACCATGTATCATGTGTTATTTAAAATATTGAATAATTCATGTATAGTTTTTAGGTTAGGAATTTGTATTTTCATAATATTTCCTTTTCTCTTGCATGCAAAATGCCATTTATTATTATAAAATATTACTGGATACAATCTTTACAAACATAATTTATCACACTTTACTAGGAATTGGACTTAAGTTGAATCTAGAAAGGAAAAATATATAAACTTAATAAGTGCTTATTCATATTTATTCAAAATCAGATGGACATATAATGTTCCTTTAAACAGCACAAAAACAAAAGTTCCATTTAAAAAAATACCTTTATTTTATTTTTTCTGTAAGTGTAATATTTAAATTAAATAGGTAAAATTGTTGACCATGTCGCCTTATATTTAAGGTAATAGCAATGCAATATACAAGACGGTTAAGACTCTCACATTTCAAAATATATGAAGACCCCTGACTGGGACAAAATATTGGGGCACCGTGACTCTGACAGTCAAACATAAAATATGATGTATCGGTTTTGCCAAAAGCTATGTTTTTTGCTGGACTAATCAATATACCATTACTATTTTTTTCAAAAAAATACACCAGCGCTTTGCTCAAATTAAATCGGTCTGGGTGAATATTGTAAACAAATCCAAATATAACTTTATCAAATTTGAATGAAAATGAATAGGGATACATATCATCATACTTTGCATCAAGATAGTCAAGTGTGATTTCTTGGTTCTGTCCGCTGATTTGTGTATGGCATTTTTTATGATAGTTGTGACCATTTTCAACAATTCCATCAAGAAAGCTACCAGTCCATGCACTTAAACTACATGCTTGCACCATAACAAGCGCGATTACGCACGTCGCCAAGTATTGCTGTCCGCGGTATGTCTCCTCATATTTGCTATCTTTAGGATGTACAGTGCCCCAAAGCGAATACAAATCGCCGGGGAATTCAATGTCCCAATCTTTCCACATTGCTTTTGGAGTTTTTCTTTGGAAGCCCATGTCGTTGACAGGGTTCATACGAGACCACGGAATCGTTTCGATGTTCAACCAATACATTTTCTCATCGACTAAAGGACGCACCCGTTTTCGTCTCAAATAGGGCGTATTTGGATTTTCATCTGGCTTAAAAAGGGGACTCAAACGGTAATTCAAAGCGGAATGCCTTGGGGCTGTTTTGACGGATGTCAACTCGAAAGTATAAAACTCAGGTGAGTTTGGGTTTAAGGCAATGAGCATAAGTCTTGCGAGGAGAGCATCCACGGACCGGTAGAGGGTCCAGGCAGCTACCGAGGCTGGAGTTTTCAGAGAGCTGCCCGTTTCAGCTGCCTTCTTTTTCTCAGCTTCAGCTGCCTCCGTTTTCTCAGACGGGGGTGGGTATGCATCGAACAGGTGATAATAGCCTTCGCTTTGGCAAATTACGACATTGCAAGAGGAAAACCGAACGATAACGTAGCGAAGTCGTTTAAGAACCGCTCTTAAGTATTGATCGAGACGTTTCTCCGGGTTATCGTTAACGACGAGAATCTTCTTAATGTTGACGTTAATGAATTTCCCATCTAAAATTATATTCTTAATAACTCTCTTCTCGCAAACACTTCTATTGGTTGCCTTCTCAAATATCTCCAAGCCTTTCTCAATGCAAGTGTCGACCAGTAAATGATCCCATGTTCTGATTGGGTGCATGGTGGCAAGTAACATCGCAATGAGACAAACAAAATGGCATTCTTTCACATCTGTGGAAGTCTTTTTATCTTTTAAAGATGTCGTTCCTTCTATCCTGTATATTCCCTTGATTAGTTGGTATCCAATTGCTGTTTCACTTTTCTGCTCAGTATCAATAGATGGCTTTTTCTTATCGGAAGAACTTTTCTTCGAACGAGACTCTCCAGCGATAGACATCTTGGATTTGTCAGACTTAGGTCGGCCGGTTTCAAAGTCGTAATCTTCCGGCAATTGCAGACGTGGCTCATTCAATAGTCTTCGTACGATGATTTTACTCAAAACGAACTGCTGTTCGGGATGTTTGCCATCTTTATTATATGAAATTCTGCAAAGTATTATATTCAACACACTGATTATAAAAATGTAGAATATCATAACCACTTATCTTCTATAAGTGGTTTTAGATGTAAAGAGTTAAAACAATTATATAAATATATTTGTTAATACTTAGTCTGGCCATAAATACTGTTACTATTCAAAAAAAGAAAATATTACGTTTGAATTTGGAATCTGTCATTTTTATATGATTGCTTGATGTGTTTTCTTATTTTCGCGCCATTATATTGTTAAATATTTTGTTATATTAAAATGGAGTGGGGTGATAAAGAGAACCGAATCGCTGTGATTGCCTTACATAAAGTAGGTATGGAGAAAAGTGCAATTTTTAAAACCCTCCACCCGCTTGATGATACCTCCTCTGTTTGTGACAGAAAAAGATCTGGCCGTCCACGTACCGTTCGTGTGAAAAAGGTGATTAAAGCAGTTAGGGAAAGAATTCGAAGAAATCCTGTCCGTAAGCAAAAGATTTTATCTCGGGAGATGAAGATAGCTCCTAGAACCATGTCGCGTATATTAAAAGATGACTTAGGACTTGCAGCCTATAAGAGACGTACTGGTCACTTCTTAACTGATAATTTAAAGAAGAATAGGGTGGTAAAATCCAAACAACTACTTAAGCGGTACGCAAAGGGAGGTCACAAAAAAATTTTGTTTACGGATGAGAAAATTTTTACAATTTAGCAGTATTTTAATAAACAAAATGACCGTATTTATGCTGGAAGCTCTAAAGAAGCTTCGCAATTAGTAAACAGAGTACAACGTGGGCATTATCCCACTTCAGTGATGGTTTGGTGGGGTGTTAGCTATGAAGGGGTGACTGAGCCATATTTTTGTGAAAAAGGTATTAAAACGTCGGCACAAGTTTATCAAAATACCATTCTTGAGACGGTAGTTAAGCCTTTAACTAACACCATGTTCAATAACAAAGAATGGTGCTTTCAACAAGACTCGGCACCGGGTCATAGAGCTCGATCCACCCAATCTTGGTTGAAAACTAACGTTCCGGACTTTATCAGCACTGAAAACTGGCCGTCGTCAAGTCCTGACCTAAATCCATTGGATTATGATTTATGGTCAGTTTTAGAGAGTAAGGCTTGCTCTAAACGCCATGATAATTTGGAGTCCCTAAAACGATCCATTCGGTTGGCAGTGAAGAATTTTCCTCTAGAAAGAGTTCGTGCTGCTATTGATAACTGGCCTCAACGTTTAAAAGACTGTATTGCAGCCAATGGAGACCACTTCGAATAAACATTGTATATTTTTAATAGTTATATATTGATGTATTAAACTAACTCACTATGAAAGGAATAAATGTTACGTATAAAAAAAAAATCGTGCTTTTCTTTATAACAATATTTATGGCAAGACTAAGTATTATTTATTACAGTGGAAGTCAATAAGACTTTTGAATAATAAATAAAAGAAAAGTATTGGCACATCAAGATGGAAGATTAATATATAATTAATAATAATAATTTATAATTGATTTATAAAAACATCGATTAATTAAGAGATTTATTTACATCGTGATGAGAATGGAAATGTTAACTTAAATGCATATTCTCCTTACCTAACAACCATATCGTGAAGATTTCCGAATCTCAGCAGGCACGCCTTTCCCTTACCAGACAGATCTCTCAATCCCATAGGATTGCAGGAGCTCCCATCATATAAATAGAAAAGGCCATTTTTCTTAAAAAATGCACAACTGTATGTTGCGGTTGTAACCATTCCACGATCACCTGAAACATATTGATTGCATTCTTCTAAATATACTTGGTCTTTTTTATATAGAACGCTAAATAGGGCGTGGCAGGTAGCTCGTTAGTAGTCTCTTTGTAAAGTTTAATTCAAATAATTAATTTAACATTGTGATATAAAGACAAATCTATTTGATTAGTTTCACCTCTATAGAAAAATTTGCGCTTCAACGTGTCCTCCAGTTGCCAAGTTGGACCTTCGCCCACCACGTCAATCACAGCGCTATATGCCTGTACATTACAATCATTTTACGTCGTTCAAACTTAACATAAGATCAGAAATATGTCTTTTTTTTGACGATTCCTACGTGTACCATAGATATCTATGTAACTAAGATATTTTTTTATTTGATTTTGATATAAGAAATTTCTCACTATGTGAATGTATTTAAATCTTAATTTCGAAGAACAATCAATTATTTATTGCCAGTACACAAATAATGGGCCGTTGTCTGAACTGGAATAATTCCATTTTCTCAGGGTGATATCATTTTAACATTTAATTGTTTGTTTTCAGAAGTAAGGGCCCCCGTGTGTATGTTTGTGTGTGTATTCTCCAACAGTTTTAATGGTACGTCAACACACCTGATGTCCAATAGCAATCTTCGGTATAACATGAATAGGTGCGAGCTGAAACTTCTGCTGCTTGTTCTCGTGGAGCTTCTTCGCGGTGTCCACAACAAAATTGACAATGCCAACGGTCCACGTGTTAACACTGTACTTGTATGACGTCACAACCGCCATAATCGCCGCGAACGGCAGCACATCCAACGACTTCGTATCATTGATGGCCGACGTTCCCCTAATCATCTGTGTGTTGTCCGGTAGATTTTTGAAATTGCTGGGCTTTGCCAGCTCGTCGTCGGGACTGATCTGCATTTGATCTTCAGCCAGCGGTTGGGTCATTTTGTTGCGGAGCTGCCGTAGTTTTGAACGGTAGCGCGCATCCTCTGTTAGGAGAATGTGACGGTCAACGTTCGTCGCTGGCAGTGTTTGAACTTCGTCCTCGACCAGTTCGGCTGGAGCCAGCTGCAACAAGGATCAATATTACAAAAACGTGATTTCTAGTTAAAAAAAAAATTAATCAACAGGAAAAATAGATACATTCATTATTAATTAGCTAATATTATGCAAGAAACAATGTATTTCTTAATAAGTTGTCTCATATAAAATTTTATTTTATCTCGATTTAAGAACATGTGTATGGGTGATTACTGACCACTATTGCACTGGAGATGAGAGAGTTATGTAAATATATAATATATTTCATTTAAACATTTGTTTTCTAGATTAGAAGTTTACCGGCACTTCGGGCTCCGGTTGCGGCGAGGGTGGCGGCGGTGGAAGCGGCGGCGGCAGTTCCTCCGCCTTTCGCCTAGCCTCCTCTTCTTCAGCCTTCTTCCTTTCTTCTTCCTCTTTCTTCCTATTCATGGTCTCCTCATCTTCCTCCTCCTCGCCCATCTCTTCCTCCTAAAACAACATAACAAATATTTTGTAAATTTAGAGATATTACACAGTACATTTTTAACTAAATTTTCAAACAAGAGTTTAAATAATTCTTATATTAGTAGGTACATTATGTGCTCAATAAAAAAATATTAATAAAAAAACAATGACTTTACCTCTTCTGCACCTCCTTCCGGCGGCTGAAAAAAAAAAGATATTTAATTGTTTTAATTAACAAGCTAAACAAAACTATTGAACATCAAACAGAACTGACCTAACCTACACGTTATAAGTGTATTACTTAAAAAAAAGTAAACACAAATACATAAATTTTAAAATTGAGACATTTCGTATATAAATCCTCCTAAATCATTCATTGTATATATATTTTTTAACTTAAAATTAAAAAATACATGATTTGATGCTAAAATAAATACCGGAGCCGGTGGTGGTGTGGGCGGAGGTGTAGGCTCCGGATCAGGATCGGGCTCCGGAATCTCATTGCTCTTGTCCCGGGGTTTCGGCCAAGGCGGCACCACTTGAGTCACGGAGACAGTTGGAGAATCCAGATTCACTGTTACATGACATGGTAAACAATAATTAATATTATCTACGACCAGTAATCGAACCCCATACTTGTTATTGAACGCATATTTGAGTGAATAATCAATCAATAGGATAAATTACACACCAACTTTATCCTCAAGCGGTTCCGGTGAAGCATTTTTGTATCTCAACGGAATGGCCGGTAGATAATCTTCTTGGATACTGTCTACTAGAGAAATAATATCTCCCATCTGCTCTTCATCCACCTGAGGCTACGAATTTATTACACTTTAAAAAAAAGGCCGCAAAAAAGTACGTAAAATTGTCAAGGCATAAAAAATATTTAATTTGTGTATTAACACTTGTTATTAATACGATTTGCCCATAAGTTAGGATGGTGCAGATAGTGGGTTTAAAGACATAAGGTGCGTTGTTCGCCTTTAAAGGACTAATAATATATACTTGTGAATATTTATTTATTATTAATTTTCATCAAACGCCTTGTCATAATAAACAAATATGGCTTTAAGAATTTAAATGGTAAAGCTAAACGATATTATAGTGGCATGTGTGATATAACTGATTATAATCAGACTTTAAATATGTAAAGATACTAATAAAAGATATATATGTTTGAAATTAGTATAGAAATTTGAATACCCCAGTTTGTGGTGGTTGTAAATCTTCCCTCGGCATGATGTCGTGAAACAATTCCTTTCCATCACCGTGAGCTTTGCTCGCAGACAGAACTTTTCTCTTCAGCTTTCCCCTCGCACCGGGAATATGCTCATCGCTTAGGGTGCACACGATCTGAGCCTTAAATTATTGAAAAATACATTTATAAGTAAATCGTTAGTGGTTTTAATTATTATGTTTTAAATTACTAGATCAAATCTTTTCTGTAGTATATTGACAATACATGTATCAAGCCATAGGCCAAGGCTTTGTGTTGCTTTGTCATTGAATTATTAGAAAAAAAAACATCATATTTCGATTATAATTTTTATGATGTATCAAACACATGTATTTATTGCTTAGTCCAATTATCTCATACAGAGAACACAATACCTTCGGCTCCCGCTTCTTCAGTTTCAACACCTTAAACGCATGTATGTAAAACTGGGTCGTGGCTGGTAGATAATCCCAATTCTTCGTAAACACCGAAGCCATCGCCTCCGGGTTCAACAACATCCAGCAACACGATTTGCCAACGTTCACCGTCCTCAAACCATCGTTACTCCGAGGGTACGGATCGTAGAGATAATACATATCCCTCTGTCTCCAGATAGCTAACGCGTAGTTATTAAAATCCAAAATACCACTATTATACTCATGAGTGAAGAAATCTTCCAAACCAGACTTGATATTGAAAATGCACTCCTTCGTTGTAAACAATTGTCCCTTCACACGTTCCCTGTATATAATTATATCGCACGCGTACGGCCCAACGATAATCTCATTCGGAATATTATCGATTGTCATATCGATCATCACTTTTGGATGCGAGCAGTCCACATACAATTTGTTACCCAGACGTAACACTTTGTCCAATGTCTTCGAGAACCACGTGTTGGGTGGTGATATTTTAGCGTACGTCATAGCGACAACCGCTATGGGTATCGCCTGTCGGTACTTCGCGTCCTCAAAACACCTATCACCCAGGTGCATATTAGCATTCACGATTGCACAATTCTCGTTTAGTATCCTGTAGCCCATCATGGCTTTCTCCGCTTGGGTCAATTCTTTATCGGATTCAAAATCCTCGTCGCACTTCTCGTCGATCATCTTCAGCACTTTTACGGGGGTCAAAACGAATTTTTGATCATCAACGACACTCCGGGCCAAAATCACATCAGCGACAGATGTTAGGTCTTTCACGTTTATTAAAGCGGAACAACCGTTGGTGAAGTTTGAGTATGCTCTACTATCACGTCCGGCTGCGTCGAATATATAATAGCAAACTTTGTCCCTCCATATAACAACTTTCATAACTCTGAAAATAATTTCAACACAAAATATAAATATATTAAAGTGAAAAGTGTGTGTTGTTGTTGAAACGAGTTGAAAAGAGATAGAGAAAAAAGAGGTGTAAGAAAAAATAAAGCAATAAACCTGGTTAACACAACGCCAGCCCGATTATCTTTAAAAAATGCTTTTAAACCACGACACAGGTTATAAACTGTTGGATCCAGTGACATTGTATAGCCAACAACCTCGGGTTCACCTAAAAGCACCTGCATTCGCTTCCCGTTGAGTATTAGGGTCTGTTTTTTTCCAAAAGGCAACACCTCACAGATGCCTTGAACCGCGGAATGATCGTGGACTTTGTCTAAACATTGTATGTACCTAAAATGAAGTTAATATTCTATTAACCTTGTGTATACAAGCCCCAATATACAACACAATATTTTTATCATTGCTTCGTTATTCAATTTCATTTAAGGGTCTTTACTAGGAAACTGTTTAAATGGAAAAAAAATCACCAATATCTAATATATAAAATTCTCGTGTCACAATGTTCGTTCCCGTACTCCTGATATTTTGTGGCCATATTGAGTAGGACTGAGAATCGGCCAACATTTACTTTGGGAGACATTCCTTTTTTGGCAAAACAAAGTTTGCCGGGATCAGCTAGTAATATAAATATTTTGGTGGGATGGGTTAATATAATCATACTACAGTAACAAACCTCTACAAATTAACTGTAGATATGACCGATTTCCTCAATACCATCACAAGACCACTCACCATTGATCACCAGCGTCAATTAAATTATCGATTAATTTCATGGTCCATTGTTTTGGATGATAGTGGAACGCTAAACAATATGCCATCACGCTCATCGTGAGAGCTTGTCTTCCTCTCGAACGTCCACCTAATAATATTTAATTGTATGCAATTACAAACACCTATCAGACATCGATTCAGTTTAACAAAAATACAAAATTCTTTTTTTCTAAGCAAAAATTATTGTTAGAAATAAACGCTGGACACAGATGTGTCGATACAGTGTCTTTTGTGTGTATCGACACGTCTGTACAAAATCAACGCCAACCCTTCGAGTTATCAGCATTATCTTATTAACTATGTATGATCTCGCCTAAATGATTTTTTGACGGTTTACGCTTATTTAAATAGGCTAAAGAACATTCCTATGTCCTAATCCATTAGGGGTTAAAAAATGCCGTGCACAGTTTTAATAATATAACTTAACGTATCGCTTCAGTAGGTTAGAAGAATGCAACTAGAACGATACTAGCTTTGTTACTTTAAATTGTTACAAGACTTATTGGAGAAAGCGTTTATTTCATTTTTTAATAAATATATTCTATTTACTATCAAAAAATTACTAAATAAAAACTTACCGAATTTCGTATCATACATATTAAACGATCCGGTTAGAATGCCATAATGTATATCAGGCCTCCGTTCTTTCGTACAAGGTAGGACGGTCAAGGAATGTGTCTCCAATGTACCTCTTTTCAAGTTAGCTGGTATATGTACCTAGGAATACCAATATTAATCACCGCTAGACTTTAATACGTAATTCTAATATAATGTATAACGAGGGGAGAGAGAGTTCCTCTATAGGGCTACCGCCAACCTCACTACTCTGTAGGGTTATTTTTGAAAGGCGTAGGTAGCATCAGCATTGCCAACATCACGATTGAGTCGGTCATAATAACCACTTATTTAAAGAAACACTTCACTGATAGTTTCCAAGGCTTATATTTCACTATTTGAAGAGAGGTCCGTTCCGTACAACGGCCTGAGCGCGACTGTGTCGTGCGGTTACAATGCGACCCTATATATAGTGATCTAGCACTTGTTTACAAAGACGTCGTATTGAAATAATAAAGATGACATTTCACAGAGTAACAAACGTTAAGTATTCAACTTATGTGTTTAAACTTATTTTAGGACAATTAAATGATGTTGAACTTAATTATTCTAGTTAATTTAAGACTAATTGTTGTAGTTGCGCCGATATGTACATACATGTTCAGGTCTAGGAATTTCATCCAAGCCACATACTGAGCCATCGTCCTTTAAATGTTTTTGTGTGCCTTTAGCCCGTGGCTTACCGTCAGTCACTCCCAAAGTTGTATATGGGATCTCAGTCACTCTGTAAAGTCACATAAGACCATACAAAATGTGATAAAATCTCATTATTGTTTTACCTCCTTCAATAAAGACGTAAACGCCAACTACGTCACAAATACAAACATACACGCTATACTGTACACATACATAGACAACAAACATTTACACGGACATAAGAATTGAATATTAGGCACAAATATTATGATCATGATCGGCAAAATAAATTCTTTAATATATTTCATATTTTGTTTACATATAGTTTCTGGCAAGAACTAAGGTTATTGGTTGTATAACTTAAGGCAAGAGCCGAGAAGCCCCGGGGCGATCATAGGCCTTAATTCTGTCAAAAACTAATTCAACAAATCTGTTTTATATGTATAATAATAATATAATTAAAATAGTATAATTGACTGATAAAAGTATCAACTAAGCCATAAAGGCGTCATAAAATTTCAAAGGAGGTTTTGCGCAAAAAAATCTTATTTCACTTACCCCTTTCTTTTACAACGCTGTCTTCTCATGAGAGCTGCATACTTTCTGAAATAGTATTATTCCACAGTTACTACCATTCATATCGATTCAATGAATATTCGAACTGATGCTTACCTGCATTTCTTTCTTGGACAGTCCTTTCTAAAGCAAAACCTGAATGTAACAATATTTTTAATTAAGTTTCTAAATAGAAAACTTCAAGATTTTACACAACAAGGAGAATACATGATTTCACAGAAAGTAGGTGAAGCCTAATAATAGACAGAAGAAGATTCATCATTATAATATGAGATTAAAACGTCTTTTTTTATAAATAAGCCTGTTATTTTCATGTATACATACCCTCCTTTATGGCAGGGCTTTCCCGGCTTATCGCTGAAATCAGAATAATGTAAACATATCATATTCGAAATTGAATTATACACACATAAAATGTAAATTTTATTTCTACCCTCGTCGTCAATAATTTTAATACGTCTCATCAATTTCTACAAATGGCTTTGCTTTATTAAAATTACCTAATAATTTTCCTCGGACCAGGTGCGTACACGGCGTCGGGAACAAATGTTTTGTCTCTATTAATAACTATACCACTATGGGGCTTATACAATCTGAAAGAAACAAAAGATAAATATAAATATATTTTACACTGCCTGTATTGTTGAAAATAAACCAAGAAACAACTGTTTTTTATTTCCCAAAAAAACCATTTTAAAGATTTAATTTCTTTAAGTACTTAAATGGCACACAAAAATAATGTCAGTCAGGGTTTAAACCGTTCTTTAATAGTATATTAGCATCTCACTCAAAACCCGCCTTCGGAGGTAATGGCGGCTTGTTATCCTTAAGTTTGACTACAGTCTTTTCAGCACGAATTACTTCGCCACTCGTTTTTGGACTAGCAACCTAAGGTTAACAATAAAATGTTTTATTACTTCGTAAAATTAGTACCGTATTAAAAATCATAGACAACAGAGTATAGAGAGCAGAGATACTCAATTGTCTATGATTCTTTACTTCCTTGGAAAAGTAATTGTACTCTTATCAATTAGAACATTTAGAATGAATTAAACTCAACAAGAACTAGTTTTTCTAATAACGAATTAAAACTGTTTAAATATGGAATAACAGATAAAATTTGATAATTACTAAGGACCATTCGTCTTTTATATATATTTAACTTACATTGAATATCTCTGTATCGGATGACGTGTGCTTCACTACAGGAGGCGGAACCGGTAAAGAAATGTCAGCCGGCAATAAATCCAAGTATGTCACTCTTTTCTTTCTACTTTCCTTCATTTTCCTTTTTCTTAAGATGCCACTACCTTCGTCTGAAGACGACGTAGACTCTATCCCTGCGTATTCCTTTCTGAAAATTGAAGCAGAGTTATAACGCTTTCCGCACGACTGTTATACATTTTATTAGAAGTACGTCTTCATAATGAACTTCATAAAAAGCTAGCGCTTTAGTTATTTTTCTAATTTGTATATACTTAGAATTTGAAAAATATACATAGATACCTCTTTATTGCCTCAGATCTCTTAGTAGGCGGTTCTGCCGAACAATGTCCAATGTATCTCAGCCTGAAACGACAAACACATATGTTATGTAAACCGAAAACTAAACCACATATTAAAAATCTAAACTAATCAGTGAAAAATTATAAATTACCTTCGCAATCACAAAGATACCGTGAAATTTAAGCTAATATGGGAGTTTCAAGTTCTGACCTCAGTTCAAAACCATTTTTCTCTAATTATTAAACGTGGGTCCACGTTAAAAAAAACCTTTCTATTGAACAACAATTACCTAGTGTGCATAGAGGGCACCATTGGTACACATGTGTCTTTGTAATGCCTTGGCCTGAATGGTTTCGTTTTAAATGTGGGTGGCTTGGATTTCCTCCCCTTTTTGGAACCTAAAAAATACCAATAAAATAATCATATATTTAACAAATAACCGACAAAACATCGTTAGCGTTTTGTTATTCGCCTACCATAATTATAATAAAAACACTATATTGTCATGTTTTTTTATTACTTATTATAAAATAAGACTGCCGTTAGGTAAAAACCCCTCTAACATAAAACTGGCGCCAAGTCTTGCTTTCAAATTCAAATTAATTATAACTATTAGGTAACTTTATTACACGTAGTCAAACAATTAGAAATATGTTGGGATTACAAATAATTTTACTCCCAGTTCCCAAATCAAAGACGTAAAGGGGACGAGAAGAACTGTCAATTATTGTGTTAAATAAATAAAACAGTTTCGTTATACTGAATATCTAACCCTCCCTTTTATTATTCGTCTAAGATCGCCATTTCCTTACAGAAACACAGGCATGATATTATTTATAATTATTAATATATTTCATCAACCCTAACGTGCGAGACATTATATTAGTAATAAAAAATCTTACATTCAGCTTGATATGTGAGAGCCTCAATGATTTCCGAGACATCTTTGCAATCGGTTTGCTTAGACTTGCATACTTGTTGCAATTTCGATGGGCACTTACACAACCTGAAAAGTATTATTTCATTTTTACCAATATAATAGTGTGAAAATATGTATGTACTTACCGTTTTTTTATAGACATCTTCGTATTTTTTATATATTTTTGAAATTGATTTTTTTTTTGTATTTTAATTGACTAAAATTTTTCAAAATATTTTCAAGACATTCTACAAACAAAAATGACAGTAAATTCTAGATGAAGTTTTGATCGTTTATGACAATCGCTTTTGCCTCAAAAAGTACTTATTAGATTTTAATTAAAGAAAAAATAATCCACTTCAAATATATTTTATAATTATTAGAATATATAAAAACACAACAAATATATTAAATTAATATAATTTATTCAATACACCAATTTATTTATATTCAATTCCATCTTAAATTATATAAAAATAAACATTACAAATATTTACTTAAAAATCCCCACAAAAATAGTTCATTTATAAGATATAGAATCAAATTTAATTTTAAAAGATTGATATAATTATCAAATTACATACTTAATTTAATGTATATTGTGTTTTGTATACTTATCACCCTTTGCACCTGTCAAATTGTATTTTAAGTATTCTTTTATTTTGTGGGTTGCCTGGAAGAGATCGCTTATTAGCGATAAGGCCCGTTGCTCCTATATGTATTATCATCATCTACTTCTACTGTTTAAGTGCATTAGTGTGTGAATAGACAAATAAATAACTAATTCGTAGTATTCAATTTTATAATTCATTAATAATCATTTTGAAATTGCTGAATGGTTAATGCAACATAGATACTTATAGTAATTCTATACCGGAATGATTGTCCTGTCATACAGAGCAACAGGGCTCTAAATAACATAAATATTTTAAAATTATTGCCAAACAACCCAATTCAAAAAATCAACTAAACATAGAATTATGGAGATGTTCTAAATCCTCCTTTCTTTGTGCAGCTCTTTTTTTCTCTTTCTTAAACGCCTCATATGCCTCATCGTCAGTGGGTAACTCATGGCGGCAAAACGGACAGGAGTTTGTCTGAAAGATATTACAATAAATTTAAACATAGATAAGACTAATGATATAATTACAAATTGTTTGTAGCAATTAATTTCTATTAGTCTATAAAAATTTAATTTGACTCATAGAAAGTTGAGGCTTTTCAACTCTTGTGAAAATTTGTTTAATTGCATTTGGCCTTAAAAACCATATTTAAAAAAAATCCTTGATTTGCTATTTGAAAAGATGGCGAATACAAGAGAATAACAATATTTTAAATAAAGTCTAACTTAATCACACATATATATTAATTATGTTTTGTATGAACCCAAAAAATCACTGGTACTGTATTAATAATCTATTAAGGATAGAATATTTTATTTAAATTCCAATGGAGAAGTTTACACCAAACTTCTATTGATGCAAAAATTTATAGCTTAATGTAATAGTCTTTTAAGCATGTGCAACATTATATATATATATATATATATTAGCACTATTGAATAAAGTTTATTATACATTATTTATATATTTTTATTTATACATAAATCAAACTTATAATTTTGTATATATTTTATATCTTATACACTGGTGAAAGATAAACTATACCTTTTCCAGCCAAGTTAAAATACATGCAGCATGAAATATATGATTGCAAGGCATTTGTTTAGCCTTTTCACTTTTTTCAAAATTCTTTAGACATATAGGACAATTCTTATCCTCTGCTTCCATTGTAACATCGGGTAAACCTTTGACTACTTCTTTTGATGCTGGTGGGGGTAATCTGAAATAATTATATAATTTGCCTACAATACTATTTTCTGGTCAATTGTAAGGAATTAAAAAATAAAGGTTAAATAACTAGTAATATACAATTAGTAAAAAACATGTGGTAGTCTTAAGGACTTCTAACATATAAAGTGATTAAATTTACTCAACACGAAAAGTGGTGTCGATTTGGGATGAAATGGTTAAGAATTTGAGAATTTTTTTGACAAATGCACTTTTTAAATTTAACAACATGCAATTTTTTTGTTCAACTGTTAAGATAATTTTTTTTATGTATTTATTGTATGTCAATATTTTTTTTTAATACAATTTGAATGTTTATTTTTTATTCACACTTTATTGCACAAATAGTAGGAGTTCGTGATTGTTAGTTATAACTTACAAGTTCTAATATATTTAACAACACTTATTGCAGGCATGATATTGCTGCTAATTTGGCATTTCCTTATAATCTATTAAATAAACTATAAATCACAACCATTTAACAAAATACTTAAAAATATCTATATTATAAGTGAAACAAAATATTATATAGAAATGCTAACGTTACACATCATTTTTGCAGTATGAAATACTATGTAAAACTTCTTACCTAGGCCATTCGCCAGTGAAGTTGTCGTCAAATATATTATAATCTATTAAAAGTCTTGCCAATTGGAGAAAATGATTTGGTTGCTCACCATCCTGTAATTCTCTCCATCCCATCTCTTGGAAATAATCCGTCATGATTTCAATTATTAATATTAATTTGGGAAAAGTTTTAACTAAAAATTTAAAAGTTAAATCGGTAAAGTTACTGAATGTTATTACACATAGAACATTTGTACAAACCTATTGACAATTTTTTTTAAATATTTTTTCTAGGGTTTAAATACCAAACGTTTTAACTATTGTTATATTATGATTATAATACTTTATAGGTAGATAGTAGATACTATCTGGATGACTTTTATTTTATTTAATAATTGTCATTTATGGTATGGCATGACTATTGTAACATGAACCAAAGAGATTATGTTTCACTCTGTGCAATAATCTATATATATGGTCACACCAGGCTCCATTTGCCTTTTTTCAAATAAAACTGTACCTCTATCTATGTATGTGTGTAACACAACAATATATATTTAATATATATTTTCTGTTTTATACCATGTTGTGTAAAAAACCTCTCATTCAGGGTCTAAATGGTAATTTTAAAATGTATAAAAATCCAACCAGGCTATATTTCAGAGTCAATATTTTTATTGCCCGACTGTGTTTATCAGAGTTTTAATTCTGATGTAGGTACCAGGTGCTACATATTTGTACCTTTATAAGCCATTTGTACAGTTACTATTGTATTAAAAATCACTTGAATACTATAATAATATACTACACCCCAACTTTCCTTCAATGGTTTATTTTGTTAAATTTAGAAAAATAATATATCTTATTTTTTTATAAGTTGTGTTATAATGTTATTTAATCAATTAATAAAAACTTGAAGCGCGGGCGTGGCGTCCTTAAAACTAGTTTAGGCGTGGGTACTGAGTAGAAGAATGAGGTTGTTTGGTCGCTTTACTGATACCGTACTGTTGAATCGTTCATGTTACGCTATCGTAGTAAAGAAGGTATATAGATTCCTATACATCGCGCTGTTCACTCACGCGTTACCTACATAACTCAGGGCTAGAGCAACGCAACGCACGCGCTTGCTACTGATTAGTGTATTATTATCGTGGGACGACGCAATCTTTTATTCGGTAAGAATATACTTTTTCAATTAAATGTATCTATAATTTTTACGTTATAAGCAATGGGCATATTTTTGCGTACCCATCTAATTAAACTGTATTTTAAGAAGCCTCTCACTGTTGATTGTTTGTGTTTATAGTTCAGTAACAAAATTCCTCTTTAGGTAAACGTGATGTCACTCCGTGATACTGTGGCAGGTACATAACAATAAAATTTGGGTCGCGGCGAACTATAATAGTGTAATTAATAACTTTTTAATAACTTATTTAAGAAGCTACTTGCTTATTAGCATTAAAGATAAATATTTAGTTTAATAAAATTAAAACGCATTGTTAATTTTATCCACATATCATAATATATATATATAAAGCTAGTATGGAGTACCTAGGTGCACTTTTCAATACTCAATAGATGTATTACATAGGTACTATAATTAGAAAGAATGTTTAACCTCATCATATATTTTCAGATAGCATATCTTGATAACAATGATGTCGTAAAATACAAATATGTATATCCAGAATTCTTATATTTTGAGGCAGTTCCCTGAATTTCATATCATATAACGAATTATTATCCATAAAATTACGATTACGATTATAAAATTAAGCAACTTGTATCTTTTGAGTGAAATAAAGGTACATTTTTAAAGTGATATAGCAGAAGCAAGCTGATAAAGGTATTTGGATAAATGACATCCTAATAACCCTTATCGTTACTTAAAAGTAATTACTTTTTATTGTCTATTATTTTATTAATGTTTTCAATTAGTATTAGGTATAATCCTGTGAGATTCGTCATTTTATACTTAATGGTAGACTGATGTAAGCTGATTACATAACATATAAGCAATTGCAAACGAATAATACAAATATTGTATGGTAGTGTACGAATACCATAATTAATCTCATATAATATTTGTAACATCTATTTTATGCAGACATAAATGTTATAATATTAATGAGGCTTCTTAACGTCTGAGAGTCAATTGATTGAAATTGGAATAGCTACATTTATCAAGTATTTATAAGTAACGGCAAAAAGCTCAAGCGCTGACCGCTAATGCGCAGAAATCAAAAAGGTAAGGTATCTTGACTGGGCTACAGGGATGAAGGGCGGTCGTATACCTAAATTGCGTTCAGTCTTACTATTTTACAAAAAAATTGTCATTAACGTTATGTACCTATTACGTTTTTAAAGAACTGCGCGTATTTTCCAAGTTTCGACCAACACTATATTTATAAAATAGAATCTCTGAATTATATTTCACTACTTTATTATACTATTACCATATTTCAATTTAGTAGCACATAGATAACTAACAAAATGTCTCCGATAACTGCAGCAATTATAGGTATTATGAATAATTATACGATGTCTCGAACGATTCCAACCTTATTTGTATCTATTTACGTCATCCCATAGAATAATTTAGATAATTATCTACTCATATAAGACACATTCTGTCAAAAAAAAATTCATCGTGGTATTATTAGGTACAACTATGGGCTATTTTTAAGACATGTTATTTTAATGCTGAGTTTTCCTATACCATGTCATGAACTTCTATAGAAAGTTACTGTTCTAAAAAACCAAGAGCTATTTTTATATTAATTCATGTGTTAGCGTTTTGCCAAACTCATATACACGGTACTCCATATTAGCGAGGCCTTAGCAAGAAAGCGACCTCATTGTACATATAAAAACCAGTTTGATAATTAACATATGCTACGTTATGAGAAAATTAAACATACAAATTATTTAAATTTTTCCAACGTTCAGGGGTACTAGGTACTAGGGGTTATATGAATGAAATGTATCAAAATAGGTATATACACTGTCCTACTGTTGCAATCGTACAAGTATAAAATCTAGTACGCCGATTACATAGTTATTTATTATATATTTATTATTATAATATCAAGTATATAAACAAATTTACATTTTTTTACAGATAATGGGGAACGTGCTGTTTTCGATCATTTGGCTGATTATCCTATTATTTATAGGATTCTGGATTGCTGGTTTAGCAGCAGGAATATATATTTTAGTTCTTCCCTTCACAGTCTGTATAGACGCGTTATCGGTAAGCATTTTTTGTTAAAAGATAATCAGTGGCCGTACAAACAAAACTACTGACTAACTAATTTGTGGTATCATATGTATATTTTAAGGAACATATAGAAAGCAATACCTTTGTGTGTTTACATTAAATAACTTTTTAACAGTCTTTTTATTTCAGGGTCTCACTGATTTTTTGCTTTCCGTGGTGCAGTTTCCAAAATACTGTGCACAAGGAATAATGGAAGGCAGAGGATTCAACTAGTCATTTTAGTCAAAGTATAATAACATAATACATTAAGATGTGGTCTGTGCGTTCAGCTTTTTACACTTCATATATAAGAGATTTTTTATGTTAATTTAGTTATATTTTATTTAATATAATTTTTTTAATAATAAATTTACACTTTTTTAAATATTAAAGTTTAGCTTTTGTAAATAGTCTAAACTTAACTCTAAGGCATAGAAACCGGGCGAAAGAAACAAGAATAATTTATGGCCATAATGCATAACGCCCACAATTTCTTTACTTTTTTTATCGCGAATCTCTTGTTTTAATTTAGTCACAGATGAACTTAGTTTATTTAATTAGTACCACATGGTGAAAGCACCCTAAACCTTGAACTGTTAATATTGTAAGTCCTACATCTTGCATTGTAATTAAATGCAACGCAGACAATCTATTATATAGAAATAGTTTACCTCGCGAGCAAAATAAACCACCCTCGTGGCTGACAGTGTGGTTGCGGAGGACACCGCACAACACCTTTTTAAAGATAAGTCCGATATGGAGCACGTGTAGCACCCTCGGATTACTTGTTTTTCCCTGCACCATGCCTTAGTGGAAGCTGACATGACTTTTCATTTAACATTTTCCTAACAATTAATCGATCCTCACTCCCAAACTTAACATGGACTTCACAGTTGGCAATTCTGAAGGGAACATAAGTAAAAGGATACAGTGACCCACCCTGCCTTCATAGCCAGCAATGGGAGCCATTCAATTCTTGATGGTGGCCATATAACACCATCAAAACCAACAATGTTGGTTTATCTTATTACGATTTACTAAATAACTTCTAGAAATCGAAAAAAAAGCAGTTTTATAAATAGCAGTAAGAGTAGTATAGTGTTTGGCCCAATTAACCAATAGTAGCAAGTCATTTTTTGTGATAAGTGTTTTATATTTATGTATGTGGACAAAGATTTAAGCCAAAATTAGAATTAAAAAATTAAAGCCACAACAGTAATACACATATGGATACATTGTCTACAGGGTTAATTTTTCCCAAGAATGCAGGATATATAATAAAATTTACAGTATATAATATTTTAAACATATAATATTTTCTTCATGCGTTTAACTATAATAGTTTTAACATTTTAAATATAACTTTTAATGCTTCTAAGTGCCTTTATATAATATGTGACAAATGTCTAACCATTAATTATGTGTAACAATGCATGATTATTATAATTTTATTTCAACAAATATTATATTGCACTTATGAATTATTTTAATAGAGAGCCATGAACCTTACTTTTTTTGGTCATCATAAATTCATTCAGTCAATTACCATTGATCATAACTATACAAATATCATTTTTTGGTTATTTTTAACAAAACTATATCAGAACTTCTATAATTAATATGTTGTTGCTCCTCTGGAACTTTTTCAATATAGAAAAATTCTGCTAATTTTTCATAGAAGGATTTCCATAGCTTTTTCTGGATTTCTGTATCCCTTAATTCCTGTGTTAAATATATAGTTGGTTTTTTATTGATAGTGTTGTTTAAACATTTGAGAGTTTCAATTAAGGTATCAACTGCCTATAAAAGATAATAAACAATTAGTCAAGAACTTGTTGGAAAAGTATAGTTTAAAATATTTAAAAAGAAAATTACATCTTCGTAATATATACAGTCTGCTAGCAAAATCATATCGAATTCCTGTTTATGAATATCTGAGTTCTTATCACCCCATACAAGAGACTCTGCAATTGAATATCCACCCATGCTAGCAATTTTTGATTTATTTTCAGCAATATTTAGCCTTAGTAAAGGAAGTGCCTCAGGTAAATCTGTTAATGTGACCTGTGCCCTATAAACAAATATTAGTCAAGAAACCTTAAATAATGTTAGCTTAAATATATACAGATATGTTAATATTAGATAGATAGTTTAGTTACCCTAAAGTAGCTGCTGTAAGCCCCACAACACCAAGCCCAGAGCCCAATTCAAGAACTCTAACACCACTTAGAAAATCTGGTTTATGAAAGCACATTGTTTCTAGATATTTAGCAAGAACTAAGGATGCATCCCAAACAACACAGTTAACATCACCCTCCAGTTTTTGATATATCCGAAGAGTTTTTAAACACACTTCGATATCTATTTCTCTAGGAAATAAATCATTAAGTTGGAAACTTGATCTATGCGACATTTATATTTTTTTATTATCAACACGTTAAAAAATTATAATCTTATTTATAAACGTAATGTTTACTGGAAATAAGCTTTGTTTACGCTAGGTACTATTTTTTAAATATTGTATCATGTTCCATTAAAGGTCAACACTCATCAGTCACCACCTGTGTACACAAACACTTAACACTGTACTCGTATTTAAAATTCAAAAATCGAACAGTGTTAAAAATACAAATCAATCGACTATTCGATAAGTATCAAATAGTATTACTTAATGGTGTGGTATTCTTTGATTAATAATTCACCAAATAAAATAATTTTATATAAAATATAGAGGATAGGCGTTAAGAATCCCACTTGAAGTTCGAATAATACTTAAATGTAGAGTACATAATTACATCCCAGAGAGATCTTTCTATTAATCGAATATCGAAGATTTTTGATTGATGGCAATGCACAGCACTAATAATTAAACAATTATTACAGAATCAAGAATCAATATAAGGCTTGTGACGTAAATCGGTTCAACAATAAGCGTTTTTCTTAAATTTCACAACAATAATTTAAAAGTTACATATGAATTTAAGAACTGTGGAAATTATAATTACCTTAGCTATATTATATTTTCTTGACATTAATTTAAATCAATATATATGTATTATTTTTGACAGTAGCAAAATAAAAGTAACACAACGACATCTACAATTTTCTTATGATTTCCGAACGAATATTTGGTATGGTAACATCGAAATCATATGACAATCAGTCATATTGTGTGATCTCGGGGGTGAAGTTATTTCAAAAATGGCTCTGTTTTGGTTAACTCTAGTTATAAGCGTAATTGGTAAGTATAATTCTATAGATTACGTTGTCCGAGATTCTTTTACATATAAGTTACATCCTTAAATGTTTAGGTATCAACGCTGGAGGGGAATTTAGTGTTTTACACAGCCCCAAATCCTTGAAGTTTTCGGGATCTTCTAAGACATTGGAAAGCCTTCTCAAAGAAGTATTTTCTGCTTCCCTTGGGCTCTCTGTAGAAGAGGTATTGAAAATATTTTTGTTTCCCTTATGATAAAAAAAAGATAGTTACATGTAAAAAATAATTAATTTTTTTTTTTAAATTTCAGAACTCTGAATGGAATGGCCTATCAATTGTAGATCCTTTTGACACCCCTGAGGCTGTAGTAGAAGTTTATGTTGATGGCGTTTCTACCCTCGGAAATGCAGTAGGTTTGCTTATAAGAAAATTACACTAATGTATTAAGTAATTTAATACTAAAATAATATTGAATTTTAGGCAGGGCTAAAGGCTAAAACATACCCCCTCACAGTGAATGAGTATGAGCCTGAAACATATGATGCTGTTGCTCACAGAATTAAGCAACATTTTACAAATGGTGGAAACAAACTAGTTAATATCAGACTGTCTGAACCTGATGATGTAAGTAATAACAATGAATACAATCCTTAAATGTCCAAAAAATACATTGTGTGAATTATTATGCCCTGGATTATCATTAAATTGTTATTATATTAATTGAAAAATTGTATTACAGTTGATTGCTTACTCCAAAGTTTTTGGGGATATTGCACCCCCAAAAGTAGACAAACAGCTCTGGCAACATTTAAAATATGATAACTATGAAGAAGATTACCAGTTTCTTTACGAATTGGAGACATTGAAAGCTATAACAAACAAGGTATTACAAATTTATTATATTTTTAAGTCACATGTTTCATGAAAATTAATAAAAAATATTATTTATTGTATTGTTAAATATATTTTATCTAAATTTTCAGATTAAATCTGGTGCCATTTCTGCTGATAATATTGTAGACTGCTACAACTTTAGATTCACTTCACTCCATGCCTTATCAGACTTTCATGGGCCCAACTCGTTGCAAACCAAGGAAGCTAAGAAACTATTGGGTAATTTTTTTATCCAAACAATTTAAAAGATTATTGACAATTGTAGTGTGGAGTATTTAATTTTGTTTTTATAACACTTGAATAAAGTAATTAATTCCTTTTAATATTGTTAATAATTGTTGTTTTAAATTTATTGAAATATATTATTCTTCCAGGTGAGGAAATAGAGGCCCTGAGCAATGCTTTTGTTAAGGCATATGATGGCAAAGTTCTAGTTACCGCAGTTACCACAGATGTGGCTCATACCCGCCGTGCTGTCCGTGAAGCACCCAATGATGCCGTTGTCAATGAGATGAATCCTGTATGTATATAGTTTCCTTGTTCAGATAAAAATATCTCATTATAAACAATATTTTTTCAAATTTATTAGACTTTATACATAAACTAAAGAACATCAAATATGCTTTTTTATAATTATTTAAAGAGGTGACGAGAAATTTTAAATTTACATTTTTAATATACCTGAACAGGTAGAAGACACTGCTTCTAACACCGGTAGTTCTTCAAGTGGTAATGGTACCAATGTGAGCCTTAATTAATGATAAATACTATCGGTTTTTTATGAAATTACAGTTAATTAGGACCGCGTGACATATTAATAGTAGATTATATGATTTAGTTCTAGGTAATTAGCAACTTATAGTAATCACTAACTGGCAGTAAATGAGAGTTTAGTAAACCTTTTAATATTTAGTTATTTCATTTAGCTCAAACACAGTTTAATTTATCAAAACCATAAAATATTAAGTACTAATCTAGTTAAAAAAAAAGTACAATTACATCCTGTAATATTAAAACAAATTGGATGACATTTTAATTTACAATGTTTGATGTCAGGCTGATGACAACTACACAGCAGACTACGCAGCCATCTTCAACATCATGTTGTGGTTTGGGGTAATATTTACATTCACTCTGGTCGCTATTGTGTATGCCATCATGGACATGGACCCGGGCAGGGATTCTATCATCTACCGTATGACCAGCACAAGAATGAAGAAAGATAATTAAGTTCAAGTATTATTGTGACAGAAGTTCCCTGTATATTAGTAACATAATTTTAAAAATTTGAAAGCTTCAGTCACGTTCCAATTTGTGCAGGATGTTATTAATTTGTGGAGTATAGATAACTTATTGTGTAAAATAGTGTTATAATTAAAATAAATTTATGTTCATTGAGCGTTTTATTTCAAATGAAAATAACAAAATCTCTTTTGCAGTTTACTACAAAGTCATTTGTGATATTAATGTCCCAACAAAATAATATTTTTAAATGGTAACACTAAGTCATTGTGAATAGCATAGCAAATTTTGGATGAAGCGATTTTGCATCTAATCGTTAATTTCAATGTGAATTTATGTGGGATTGAGGTGGATTTCTATGTGTACGATTATAGTATATTGTTGCAATTTTTGACCGGAACAATTTGGACTGAAGCGCTTTTGCTTCTATACCCCTCAGTTACTGATGTTAAACATTTTAATACTATTGAAGTATATTATTACTTCCATCTACGGTACTACTTAGGGGTGGTCCCAAAAAATAGCGTTATACATATTTAATACAAGGCTGGCAACTTACTTGTAAAGTACATCATAGATGCTGCTTACAGCGGTTAGGACTATTATTAATTAAACTTTTCCACGTGTGGTTCTTATGTCAATAATTTTAAGAATATTAGTTTTCTTCATTAATCTAGATCTAGAAATATTATGGTAAGAATGGAGCATAACGCTAAGTAAGATTTTCACTTACTAATGTTCCCCATGGTGCAGAGGGTAGATAAACATTTCCTTCATAGAGAGTAAAAAAATACTTATCTCGATCTCTTTTAATTAATATTTCTTGAATCCACAATGTACGTGTTTTTATTTTTCGTTTCCGTTGGCGTCGACGAAGTGAAAGCAATAACATTGTTTTTTCTTCGGAATCAATTTTACAAATGACTCTTACACTAAGAGAGCAGACGACGGCTGCCGCTGATTCGTAGTTGAAATGTTAACGGCTGTAGTTACCTCTGCCATTGGTATCATGCCGCTCGTGTATAAGAGCCCTTAGTGCTTAAATCTGAGGGTCAGTCCGATTGCATCCAGAGTAACAAAAACACATTGTGGTGGATGGCAAATTGTTCTCAAATAAAAAAATAAATAGTAAATGTTAGCTTTATTAAATAATATAAACTGTTATCAATTAGTTCTTACATATAAATAGGCACATTTATTTTTAATATTAATCGCATATTATTGGTTAGGCAGTCATAATGATTTTTATTTTATAGATACTATAGTTAAGTTATACTTAACACAACCTATTATAATATATTATACTCTGGAGAGATTTACCAGACAAAAATAACAAACATTACAATAATATAGTGTTAAATAATTTATTAGACTGCAGTTAAAAACCCTGAGATATCAGGAGCATTAATTTTATTACTTTTTACTTGTAATGAAACACTTGCTAAGGCACTTCATATGAACTTTCAATGTAAAATTTCAACGATTTTAAGGTATTTTATAACTATAGATTACAACATAAAAGTGATTTAACATACTAACTTGTTTTTTTACTTAACATTATTTGGATTAGTTTGGGTTTATTCTTCAATTTCTTGTGGCCGTAGTTAGTTCCTACGTAGCGTGTAATGGTGTGCGCGGCGCAATCGTCGCCTCAATTCGGCGGGAAATCGTTCGTAGCACCGGCGACAGGCGGGACGTTCGTCGTACTCGTAGAACTTGCTGCGCGTGCTCAGGGCGGTGTCGCACACGGAACACGCGAAGTGGTGTACGCACCATGCTTTGTTTAAAGCGGTAAACACTGAAAATGCAATCAACGATTACTTAAAGTACTGTCCACAAATAAATTAGATAAATTTTGTAAGCGTTTTTGTTATTTAAATCTCATTGCTGAGAATATAACCTAAAATATAGTTCATAAATCGTAATATTGCGACTAACCGTCCCCGGCGATGACCTGGTTGCAGACGTAGCAGAGGTTACCAAACAGCTGGTGGTAATGCTGCTCACAATAGGCCAAGCCTTTCTTCTCGTAGTGACGGTGTCCGTGGAATGGCTTCTCGCATTTTGCGCACACGAAGTGCTATACAAACATTCACAGTCAAATTAAAATAATGTTATCAACAAAGTACAGTATAAACTCCATGTAACGTCTATCGATTTAACGACGAACTGTCTAAAACGAAGAAACCAATTGGCTTTGGTCGGTTTAGCTTGTATTCCATACAATGATTTTACTTTTCTCCATTCAACGAACACTATAACGCCATGCACAAAATGCACAGTCCCTTCAGTGTAGTTATATACAGTAGAACCAAACTCGACTTGAACATTATAGTCGCTAAAACCGGTTAGTCGTTATAAGCGAAGACGTTATAAGTGAATTCTAATGCAATTAAAATAATATATTAAGAAGTTTTAATAATAAATGTTTTTATTATGCGTTATTTCCAATATAATAGAAAAATGTTTTTTCTCTTACCTCAACGTGCCAATGTTTCCCCAAAGCGGTGACAATCCTCTCCTCTATGGGTCGCCGACATGCGCCGCAAATCGGAATGCCCATTTTGTCGTGGCAACGCAGACAAAATAAATTGTTCTGGCAAATTGATTGGTCACTTTAAAATTCATTTTAAATGAAACAATCATAAAATGGTACGTTTAAGGCACAAAGTCGAAATAATATTGCTTGATTAGTGAAACAAAAAAAATCTCTACAACTCATATTTATTATCCAGAAATTAAAATTGTTAGTGATTTTCACTAGGATACAAATAACGAGCGATGTCATAACAACCCCGTGGGAATTCACCATAATCCATTCTAACGTATGGCTTCTAGAATTAAATGTTTACTTTTAAAAAAATATTAAGTATAAGCAAAAGTAAGCTTCCAATGAAAATTTGTATATTGTGTATTTGTATATAGGTTAAGGTTTTTTTGTAATGTACACGCCTAAATCATATATTATTTTTCTTCAAATTTGGTAAGATTAAAAAACAATCCGCTTACTGCATGAGTTGTGAAAAAACAAGCAAACCCCCAAATTATGTATACTCGTATATCGAAAGCATGTGTTGTCGGAATACTTACCACATCGTTAGCGGCATACCCAGGCCGGTTCTTGACCTCGCGTGCAGTATGATCCAGTTCAACTCCACAAGTGGCACACGTGAAGTGATATCCATGATACACTTCGCCGCGGTAACGCAAAGGCTCACCATCAATAACACCACTGGAAAAAACGTTTTATGAAAACTAACCTCTTTTCCCTAGAATCACAAAACTTGACACAATCTGTGTCCCATTGGACTAAAGTACAAATACATAAGATACTAAGTTCCCAGTTTCAATAATTAACTCAATTAAATTTCTAGTTACTAACAATTTGTTAAGTTTTTCATGGGGGGGGGGGGGGGGCATAAAAAACTTATTATTAACAAGCAAACAATTCTTACTGGCATTTATGGCACATATAATTTTGCAAGCCATCCGCTTTGATACGTGCATTACAACCATGGCAAAGGGCTCGACCAGCATTCTTGATAAAGCCCTCATCTGCCAATTCCATGTTGCACTCCTCACAGCGAAAACAAGCAGGATGCCAATTGGCATTCATGGCCTTTATTACACGACCAATCACAAATTCACCTAAAAAATTAATTTATTTTAATGGAATATTTAATGATATTTATATTAGATTTTGACAGATATTTTAAAGTTCATTTATACATAAGATGGATGTAAAACTATACTACAAAACTTACGACATTTGCCACAGCATGGTGCAAATAGCACTTGGAAGTCTCTTTCACAATACTTCCGGCCTTCAAAATCATAATAAACTCCATCAGGAAAAACACGAAAGCATTGGGCACACCTAAAAATAATTGAAATTATAATAGCAATAAATATTGTAATACCACTAATCTTTGTTAAATTAATGATATTATTAAATGTTTCAGATAAAAATTGTATTTATCTTATTTGAACACTATTATTGATATGTCATATTTAAACCTCTTATTGCAATACTTACACAAAACAGTTTGTATGCCAAAGTTCACCATTAGAATTAACAATTTTTTCATTAGGCTCAAACCCATCACCACATCTTGTGCAAAACATGTTGTCAAGAGACATTTTTCCTATTCTAAAAAAAACAAGTTACAATATAAAGTATTAGTCATATTATATATTTCAAAAGGAAAATATAGTAATAATTATGAATCATTCTTCAGTTATGTTTAAGGAAGGAAATCCAAAATTTGATTGTGCCTGGAAGAATAACTTTAATTGTAGATGTTTTGGGGCAAAACAAATTCTTAATCAAATCACACTATTTGATTAATTATAGATATAATGCTAAATACACTTTGTTAGAGTTCAGAGTTAGTTTAGAATTAGTATGACTTGCTTAGTGAAGGTTGTTGTGTATGGAAAAGAAACATCTGTTCTTTATGTGTTAAGAAATGAGACAATCTTCATAAAAATTTACATAATTTGAACTCTGTGACATAATATAATGGTTTAAATAATTAAAAATGTGTTTAAATTTAAGAATGTTACAAAGCTAATGAAACTGACTTTAGTTATAGACTTGTTATGGTGATGAAATTAGTGTGGGACCACTCCCACATATAATGTATCATATTGCTTACCCAGGCATATTGGTCAAAAATAAGAAAGTATCAAATAAACCTAATTGCTGATGTTCTTTAGTCTGTCTGTCAAAAAGAAAATATAAAATAAAATCCTAATCAAAACCACATAACTAAAAATGAGGTAATCGATACGAAAATAGATTTCAGTACAAGTACTTACGATAAAACCAGTCCAAATATTGGGGCAACGTTTAAATAAAGACTCCTACTTTTTATATTAAATATTAAAGTTTAAACTAACTTAAGAGCATAAATAAAAAGAATTTCAAGAAAAGTAACAAAACAAGAATTCCTAAAACTTTTTAAATTATTGCCCACAGAATACAGATAATAGTTTTGTTTTTATTCTAAAGCATAGAATGCGTAAATCTAAAAGCATAGACTATAGTTGTAGTCACAAACATATTTTAGTACGATCATTGTAATCAGAATTCATAGAAGCAAGGAATGTTTTATAAGATAATGTGATCTGTGATGAAATAAGAAAATAAAAAAAAACGTTTTGTATTCTTAAAGTTAAAGTTTACGGTGTTAACACATAAAAGATGTATTATGTTTTACGGTCTGCATAGCTTACTTGAAATCGCATTATAAGTTATTTGATATTCACCACGGAAAAACTTCGTTCTACATTATTAAAGATGGATGATACACATAAAAACCTTTTAAAAGAAATGATCTTAGACGAAGGGAAATTGGTTACTTACCTAACACTGGCAAAAGATCTTTGTATACACATCAATAATAGTAAACTATTGATGCACAGTTTTATTAAATATATTCGCGAAGACAATCCTAAACTAGAACTTAACATAAACTTTTTGATATGTGGTTTAATTGAAGACAAAAAAGTTAGAATAACTATTAGCTCTGAAGATAATTTGGAAATACAGAAAAAGATGTTTAAAGTCGTCTATTTTATTCACGTTTATAGTATCAACAAGGGAAGGCCAATGGAAAATACAGCAGCTATTGTTAATTTAACTAAGTATGACGATTTTAACTTATATCCAGGCAATATTAAAAATAATGCCATTATGAAGAGGTCTGTTGAAGAAATTGGGTATCTTAAAAATAGTAGCAGTCAGAAAAAAAATGAAGCTCAGTCAGATTTACCACCTAAAAAGACTAAAGATGAAAAAATACCATTGAAGAATGTTGTTAATTCTGAGTCTCTACAAGATTTGGAAATAAAAAAAGAAGTTATTTCCCCTAAAAAAGATTCAAAACATGGTATTCAAAAGGGAATTGCAGGATTTTTCAATAAACAAAATGGAAGCAGTAAGAAAGAAAATGAAAAGGTACATTTAAAACCCACCAACCAAAAAGCAGCAGATCTAGTTAAAACCACTGAACAAGATGTACTTGATGAAAAGATGGAGATAGATAACAATGTTGTAACAGAAGTGAAAAAGGAAGCCACAAATATACATATTATGAATGATAATAAAATATTAAATAAAATTAAAAAACATTCAAAAGTAGATAAAAAACGCAAACGGGTTTTGCATGTTTCAGACAGTGATAGTGAAGAAGAGAACGACCCTTTTGTTGCTGAGGAAATTAATGAAATCACTCCTGAATCTGATGAAGATATTCCACCAACACCAGCGGCGAACAACCTAAAAATAACAACAGGAATTGTAAATCCTAGAAAGAAGAGGAAGGTTGTAGATAAAACATATGAAAGTGCGGATGGCTACATTGTTACTAAAAGAGAAGAAGTTTATGAAAGTTGTTCTGACTCTGAAAGCATAGACAACAATATATCAGTAAAAGAAGAAATCAAAGTAGAAAAATTACAAATAATTCCTAAAGCAAAACCAAAGGAAATAAAGAATGCACCTAAAAAGAAAACAGTTTCACCACCTTTGAAGGGGAAACAAGCAACACTAATGAATTTTTTTACTAAAAAGTGATATTGTTTATTTGAAAAAGATCATGATATTATTTTTATGTTACTATTAATGTTATGGTTAGGAAACACCTTACAAGATTCTGTTTGTTAGAATTCATAACCTTCACACTGCTTTGAATTATACCTTTGCTAATATTTGCATCTAGTATTCTTTTAGGTGACACTTAGTTAAAAAGAATGTAATACAAAGCCATAGATCTTTTGATCTCCGTCTTTATAACAGGACTCTTCCACTTCTGGCCTGGATAAGTCATCACCGGATACCAAGATCGGTTTTAAGGCTTGACACATAATTTTTACACAAGTTATTTATTAAAAAAACATAGAGCTTATTCCTATCAATTTGTTGTTTGGCAATAAAATTTTCTTCAAAGCAATTATATGACAACAGTGTACTAATTGCTTCATATTCTTGTTGTGTTCATGGAAGGCAACCAAAAGCTAAATGTAATAAAATCATTGCTGTTTTCTTATATAAAATTAAAAAATATAATATAGAAATGTATCTTTATTTATTCCATTCATTTCTTTGTTCCTATAGCTACCATCCAATCCGGGTGAACCTGTATATCTACTAAATAATTACATTTAGTATTATAATTTGATGTAGAGTTTTCTTGACTAGATAATTGCCTGTAACAAAAATGATGTTTTTAGCTAAGCAAAAATAAATTGTATAATATTGAATGTTTACTACAAGTTATTATATTTAAGTATTGTTCTATAAAGTGAACAAGCAGTAAACCCATGTAAACATACTTTTAGTGATGTTTTAATATGGATGTTAACAATCATAATTGAATAGAGAATATTTTATTTTACTTAATGTAAGTTGGCATATCCGTTAAAAATGTAATATTATATATAAACATGGCATAAGCAAACATATGTAACAAAAATGTTTTTTTAAACTTACTTGTTTTTTAATTCACTATCCCAAATAACCTTTACTATACCATCCATTCCAGCCGAACAAAGTATAGAGTTATCTGTGGTCATTTCACTTATATCTGAAGAAACCCTATTTGTCAAAGTGGGCTTTCCCACAGCTGACCAATCCAAGGATGTCACTTTTCCGTAATGGCCCCTATATTCATGTACACATGTGCACGCAGATAAATCCCATACTTTTATTTTCTTGTCATCACCTACAATAAATAAATAAGTTACTCAGCTATATCAAAGTCACGTAATGTCCAGTTTTAACGCTAAGGCGGAAAGAGGTTGGAGCTGTTGGGAATTTTGAAGAAAAAAAATAGAGTATTTATATAATATTATTATGTTACATACCAGCAGAGGCAAGATGGGTCCCACTAGGTGAAAAGGCGAGTGCACGCACGGCACCGCGATGCGAACACAGTACGCGGACGAGTCTCGCGTCGCACACCGCCCATAGACGCACTGATCTGTCAGCACTTCCGGTCGCTACGTACGCCTCGTTTGGATGGAACTTCACGCACTAAAGTTAATATTTGAAAATAATTACTTTTTCGACCCATTTCAGCATAGTGTATTACTTTATAAGGAGGCAGAAAAGGCTAATTGACTAGTATAAGTATATAGTAGTAATATATGTATACATATATATAAATACTTTACGTTAGAGAATAGTATAACGATTTTGTCATAGTTTCTCTCTACGAAGCATTCATCCAAGTACGGCTTATAACGTCTCATTAATAAAATATAATCAAAAGATCCTTTTAGTGTATAGTTTATTCACGAAATGTAAATAGGTCTAATAAGAAGTACGTTATTCAATTAACTTTTAATTCTTACACAGAGGTTAAGGGTTGCAACTCTTAGTTGCAGTTTTTTTAATTTGGTAACCTTATTGTATGGGTTTTAAATACATAATTAAAGTGTAATTTACTATTAGAGATAATATACAATGTTGATAAGACAAATTCTTACCGTAACGTCAGACATGTGCCCAACAAATATTCTAACTGGGAATGTCCTGTCAAGAGACCATAATTTAGCTGTCCTGTCATGTGATCCTGTTACTATAAATAATCCATTTCTTGATACATCCAAGCACCATATTGGATAATTATGGCCCCTGAAATATATTCATATTAATAGCGAATAACGAAGTATCAAATCTCTTTCTGTAAATGTTACATTAGGTAGTGCAAATACAAATGAAACGAAATACTCCTAATTTTATTTACTTTGTTAAGCAACTATCGCAGATAAAAATAAAACTTCAACGGATATATGCGATTTTTTTAAAGTAACGAGTGGTCGTCAATACCGACTGTTAAATAATCAAACTGCTGAATAAAAAATATTTTCCGGTTTTTAATATTTAATTGTTGTGACAATGACATGGACATGGCGTGGAATTTTTACAACACTCTTACTAAAGAAAGATTATTTCATAGGTACTTTTTTTTAAAAGTGTCTCTCACAGTTTGCAGCAAATTTACCTATAAATAGACGCACAAGAGTAGTCCGATATTCGCCACGCCCTCATCGTACTGTCGTGCGAAGCGGAAAGAACTAATTCCTCTCTGGACAGAATGCTAACTGCTTGTACAGGACCTGAGTGCCCACGTAAGGGTATTCCGGTACCTATTTGCCTGAAAATCATTCAAAATTGTCAGAATATCCCTTTACGCATAAAAACAAACAAATCGAGTAAATATTTTTCATATTACGTATGTAGGCAATTGTAATGCAAACCTTGTGTTATCAGTTATATCTGGATTTGGTGGTACGGTACACGCCAACTCTATTTCAGATATATTTCTATTAATTCTTCTATTTATATTATTCTGACCAAGGTCCCACAATCTTATTTCCGAATTACTAAATCCACCGCATAACACGTTGCAATATTGATCAGTCTTCGCACATATCAAACTGAAAGAAATATAAAATTAGGACTTTAAAAAAATCAAACCATCTTATTTTACTTTAAAAATTGTATATCTAGAATAAAATTCTCGTGTCACAATGTTTGTTCCCGTACTCCTCCGAAACGGGTTGTCCGATTCTCATGAAATTTTGTGGCCATATTGAGTAGGACTGAGAATCGGCCAACATCTATTATTAGAGACTTTTTTTTTTTGCCAAAACAACCTTTCTCGGAATCAGCTAGTCATTTTATAATCTGGTTGTTTTTTAATAAGCTCGTGTTCGGGGTGTCACATCTTAGCGTGAATGTACGTCACAATTTTATAAAGTTATTCAAATAAATATGTCATTTTCATCTAATAACAATTAATAATCAATAGATTTAAATATTATAAATGGAATAGGTTATTGAAAATACTAAATTTATTAACAGACAAATTATATAATAAGTCTAGGAGCCAATAGCGTCTTATATCAGTAAAAAACTATAATTGACCATATTATGGTTAAAATAAATATTATTAAATTGAATTAGTCACTATGAAATATTCAATAAACAGACGGACTAATAAAATATATAGTCATTAATACTTACTCAGTATCGGGAGCCGCTATTTTATACAACTTTAATGGTGCCAATGATTCCCGAACTCCCTTTATTGCATCTTGAAGATCCCTTAGTTCTTTATCTAGTGAATATTCCGCATGTCCGTTGCATTTAGAAAATACATCTACAAGTATTAACTCAAACTCTTACTCTCAAACCCAAAATATCTTTATTCAAGTAGGTCTTTATAAAGTCACTTTGAACGTCAATTTTTACACTACCACCGGTTCGGAAGGCAGTCATCTACCGAGAAGAACCGGCAAGAAACTCGATAGATGCTCTTTTAAAATAAACAATTAATACAAAGTTGTGCTACTGACAATTAAAATAACAAAGCATTGTAAGGCTACTCAAGAATTGAACTGTCGCGATGCTGAGCCAATTGCCGAAACATTAAAGGGATCTTTGTCCTCTAAATATTCAACAAAAGGTCTGTTATTTTTTTTTTAATTACCATTTTTTATTATCATTTAAATAAATATATGAATGTTACCATTTTTGTTCAGCTCATGCTTGATATCTTTTGAGTCCTCTTCTTCTTCATCTTCCTAAAATGTTATTTTTTTTCAATATTTGACACTACTGATTTTGTTTGTGTACATTTATCTTGAAATACACAGGATGTGATATAGACAAAAGTAGATACAATATATAAGTTTTATAAATTTAATCTTTTCACTAGTTTTTAATTGTAACTATTACAAATTAAACATCTGTGTTAATTCTGACACAGAGAATTGTTAATAATAAAAATACTTACAGTATTACTTTTACAATTTTCTCCATTAAAATCAATGTGAAACCAAGTCTGCAATACCTGTATCAATAAAACATGACCATGTTTTGCTAAATATGCCTTAAGTGTGTTTAGAGAGTCTTGTGACAAACATAAATCAAATTTACATGACCTGAAAATGAAAATTTAATAATAAATATAATGTTATAATAGATTATTGTATCTGAAAATAAGTAACAAATCAGTATAACATAGACAAATAAGCTTCTATTCCATTAATATAATATTCTTACAATGAATGGCAGAGTAACAAGTAGAGAAGTAGTTATATATATAGTGGTATTCACTAAATAATTGTCAATTTCAAATAGCATATTTAAAGCATTAACAAAAAAGTAACAATTTCTATGCAGACTTTAACAGTTTGTTAATTGTAAAAAAACCTTAATCATCTTTTTATTACTTACCTAAATGCAGCAATAGTTGGTCTTGCGTCTACCTCTTGTAGGCTGTAAACTGACCCAATATCATCAAGAAGTTGATTCATATAGTCTTTTTCAGGTGTCTCATTGTCAATGGTGCCATTTTGTATGGAATTAAATAGCTGTTCTAAGCTGTTTGGTCTATAGAGAGCTGATGGTAGGTTTCCATCAATCGGCTGATGGTAAGATAAATCTTTCTGAGGAAGTGAAGCTGAATGTCGCTTCAGAAACATTTGAGCAGGTCCACTATGACCGCCTCTTAACATTTCTAAATACAAATGACACAGAAGTGGTGTTAATAAGCCTAGGAGTTCATTTCGTACTGGCTCTATTTTTATTTCTTTTATAAAATTTAGCAATCTGTAAAATAAGTAATAGTAAAATTTGCTCTGATCAAATAAAATGTCTAGTATATAAACATAACATAATATAATAAGCAACTTACCTAGTATATTGAATATCATACTGGCCAGGGTCATTATTAATACAAGAAAACAATACAGAATTGGCTCTACTGGATTCACACTGTACAATAGTAGCTACAGCCATTTCCTCCGCACTAAGGCTTAAAGAGTTATTGCTGTTAAATATATCAATATCCTAAAATAACAAAAATAATTACTTGTAAACTAGTAAATAAAGCTATAATAGACCATAACAAAATATTTCATTAAGAACTTACCGGGTAATTCCTTCGTTCCAAGTACGACGTGACAACGGCTTTAACTGCATCGTTCCTATTTCGTTTCATTGAATGTATAGTAAATAACTTTAATTAATAATTATAAACTTTTTTACAGACGTCCAAGCTTAGAATACTTGTATTCATAAATAAGTTTGACAGCTCGAGTACTGATCAATTAGGGATGTCTACTAGTGCGCCACAGAATCGATTCGTTTACAAGTAGATACTTAAACGTTCGCGATTATTTTTATTCTGTAGTAACTTTCTTCATATCAACAAAACAAAAACAGCATGGAAATAAATAAAAAAACAACACAGGTTTAGTTGTTGAGAGAATTATAAATAAACAGAAATATTTTTTGAATAATGTACAAATCTCGTTATTGTTATTTTAATTATACAAGAAATTTCAAAATATAATTTGAACATATATATCTTGCGAGTACTTAATCAGTACGTAAAAATACATTCTTTTTAAATAACACATCATATACTAAGTTACGGTCATTATCCCAAATTTCAACAGAAGGTATTTCAGAATTGTTATCTACAATGTTGGCATGAACAGGACCTCTGTCTCTAAATGTAGCATCCATTTCATCTATTACAATTTTTGGGTTTAAATCTGGATTAATGAGGACATTATGTAATTTTGCGGTGATAGTAGCAGGTGGAAGACTTAAATATTCATCATTTATTTCCCGTACATCAGCAAGAGATATAATTTCTTCATTTCCATAATCAACGTAGTGAACTTTTACAAGTCCTTTGTTTTGATTACATTGTAATATAGTCGCTCTGTACCATCTATTGTCATCTGGAAATATTGCCACACACGCCTTGTTTTCTAATATTCCATTTAACACATTCATATTAGGGCAATCTATTTGAAGATTCTCATACATATTTTCATATAGTTCGTTTTCATCGTCGTCAAATATAATACTTAATTCTAACTTATATATACCGTTAAGTTCGGTAACTCTGCATAAAAACTCTGATAGAGTATTTTTAGGAAACACATTAAAGTCATAAATCTCTGCTTCAATCATTTTATTCCAATCAACGGCTATAATGGATTTGGCTATATTTGAAGAAATAGATACGTCAGATTCATCTGATCCATCACTGGAATGGACATAGTAATCGGGACCCGAGTGAATTACTTCCACTGGTTCAGTTTCTATATGTTTATTTGAATTTGATGCATAGACAAGAACTGTAGGTTTAGATCCATCCGTGTATTGTGCCAACTCAAAGTCCACTAAATGGTCATTCATGCAAAGTATGTCATACTTTAATTCAATGGGAAAAACTCCACCAAGGGAATTGCCATTAATTTTAACGAAACATTCTTTGTCAACAATTGATTTGTGAATGTAATCTAATGATTTTGTGTCCCACTGTTTGTTGATGGGCTTTATGCCGCTCAGTGTGCATTTGTTCGCTTGAATGGGAATATTGTACAGAGCGATGCTCTTTCTAAGATTTTCAAAGGCACAAATCTCCTCATTTCCGTAGTCCACATATTGTATGAGACAAGAGGAATCTACTTGATTTACTTCCAAGACGCGGCCTCTATAAAACTGATTGTCTAAAAAATACTGAGCAATACATGGTTCTCCTATAGTCCATTTCGCGAATTTCGCTTTGGGATCAGGGGCTTGGAAGCGAGCATTCAATGCTTTTTGGATTACATCCATGGAAGTCTTCTGTTCAATATCATGCAAGAAAATTATACCATTGTTGTTGATGTATCTGAAATTAAAAAAAAAAAGAATAAATATTTGACCAATAATTTAGTTTCAATATACTGCATTTAATACAGTATGAGTGTTGATATATATTTTTAATGTGTCATATCTTATGTATAATCCGTCGTCAAATATTGCAAGACTGCTACAATTTATGTTGCATGATGCGAATACCAGCATACTTAATAGAACCTGGCAGGAAGTGGTAGCTATATCATGTATACATACGTGGGTATCGCAACAAACTCCTTTTTGGTAAATGGTTCTGGCGGCAACCAGTCCGATATTACTTGAAACACAGTATCAGAAGTGCTAGGTACTGTATCGGCTTCCAGAATGTCACCTTCCGAATCGACTTTTGAACATTTTGTTGGTATTGGTTCGAGTTGAAGCCAGTCCCGAACTGAACCAGTCATGTTAAGGAATGACAAATCACCCGGATTATCCAAACTTTCTTCTGTTGCCTAAAAACATAAGATTAAGATGAGTTTTACACATTTGCTTTTTTTCACATTCTAATAAATTTCTTACCATTTCACTTTTATCAGGTATTGCTAGACCTTGATCGACTATCCTGTTGTTAAGGCAACGCCATTCCGAAATGTCAGGGTCGAGTGCACCCCCTAGAATTGTGTGATATACCCACAATTCAACAGGCATACTCTTGCCTTTAAACTTGCCTGTCTTTGTAATAAATATTCGAGTATATGCTTCAAGCAATTCCCCTAAATATTCTTTTGTTACAGAGGGCCACTCTTGTCCCGCCGGTATTATTCCAAAGAGATGGCACAGAATGGCTCCATCGCCAATGGAAGCAAATTTATCTGGAAGTACTCTTAAACTATTCAAAGGCACAGTTTCCACGCAGGCAAAATCGCAGTAAAACACGTTGGCATTCTCATCTATAATTTCTGATATGGCGGCTCGACGCCATGTTTTTGAAGTTTTTGAGAGGGTGCAGCACCTATCGCCCACTTTCCAATCTCCGTTCGATTTTTTTCTTAGGTCTTTATTCTTTGTGTAATACTTTTGAATGTTGTCAAATAATTCATTGAACGCTGCCTGTTGCTGAATCAACGAAACATAGATTTGCGAGGGCGAGGTGTAATTGAGTATTTTCACTTCTAGTCTCAGAGGACCTTTATTTATTGCATCGAAAGATGATTCAGATTTACTCTCATTTTGGTTTTCTTTGACTTCGTTGGTGTTTGATATTTCAGATTTGGTTTTGTCATCTCGATACGTTTCGTTCATGTCTTCTTGGAGCACGGTCAGCCTAAAAAAAATCGTTTTTTTCAAAAGTTACATTAATTGATGTACGTTTATATACGTTTCTAAAAATGAATTATCTAGCTTTTAATTGTTAAAGAAATAAAATAATTAATTATTAAAATTCTCAATAGTTAGTTTATAAAAATAACTTACCCAAATGCGATAGCGTAGTTGTGACGAACCATCAACTCATTGATACAATTAGTCTGCTCATCATCAGATGGGCAGAAAAGCTTAACGCCAAGGGAGCCGTGGGCTCGGGATTCATCCACTCGCAATTTTAACACGCGATCCTTGAATTTATTTAGAAGGTTTACCGATTCGGCGCACCATTTCCTATTCGCTGGTGTAATGCCCGACAAGTTACACTCTGTTGCCTAAAAAAAATATGACAATTATGACGTTGACCGAAAAAGCAATGTACGCCTTTATCGTTAATAAGCCATATTACAGGCAACCCACGTATGTGTACGTGGGTTGCCTGTAATTTAGTAGTTGCTACACATGTACGATATATGTAGAACGAGGAGATAAGATTAAATGTTTCTTGGAGCATTTCCAAATTCATCCACTTAGATCCTAGGATTGCCGATCAGAGGGTCTCGAGTTGGTTTTCCGATACGGTCAACAAATATGACCATAGCATAATTGTTGACGGTTGTAATATTAATTTATTTCAAGTAAATGAATTCGTAACTACATACATATAATATAAACTAACCGTCCATGTTGGAAAGTTCGTATATTATTAATGCAATTTCATACCAAAGCCTGCCTTGTTATATGTCTAGGCGTTAGACGTCGCAGGGAATTCCAGTGTACGTGTAAACTTAATCCCAAGTCAAGTAAAAATACGCGAACCCGCCCCTTTCCCGGGAGCCCAGTGACGCGTGCTCGTTCCCAACAACCAACGCCATTGATGCCATTTTTCTCAACTTCCACGGCGCACACCATATCTATTGATAACTTATTTATTAGTTGAATTGTAACGGAATATTACAATAATAAGAAAAATACTTTTTTTTGTCTCTATCGGTGACATTGTTTTTAAGCTGTGATGATAAGAGACAGTGTCACTTAAAAGGCATTAATTTTTTTTGTGTTTGTCAATTACTTAGCCCTACTTAGATTTTTTTTTATTTAGTAAATACAAAACCTACCTTTTTCTGGCAGGTATATGAGTGTCGATTTATCGTTTGTACTAAATTCTTCATTTAATTCACCACACACGTCTTGATAGACTTTCTGAAGATGACACTAAAAAACAAAGTAAGTATCAAATTATCGTATGTTACGTTAGTATGGAGACAAAGGAAATGGATTAACTATGTATGTCTGATTGATTTTAAAGTTTTGCTTATATAACGTTAAAAATGGACAAACATATATGATCTTTAATTTGTAACTAATAGGGTGGATTTTGTGTATACAAAACATAATTCAGCTCACCATACGCACGAAGAAACGATCCGGACTCTCAACATGAGTGATGCAGACGTCTACTTCGGCATCTCGTTGAAAATGATAATTATTATCATAAATTTTCAATTTTTCTTTAAGTTGCGGAAGTTTGCGATACTGTAAAAATAATTTTTATAAAGACTAATTAAAAATTTACACAAATATTAATTTCGTCCAAACTGCATTTCTGTTTAATTAAATGAAATACAAAACGAAATTTCAATACAGAATTTGTTCCGATAAACTAAATTCGAAGGGTTTTCATGAAAAATCACTTTTTAGTATGGCAATACAAATTTAAAAATTGAAGTCAATGTTATACTGTACAGGTAAGTGTATAGCTTAGGGTTCTCACCCGTAATCTATCAGGCATATGTGCTCTGCCATGAAACGTGAGAGCATGAGCGAGACTAACGCCGTGATCAAAAGTAGTCACATCAACAACTAATGTTACGCTTTCGTCCGCCATACTGCTAATATTTCTCACATTTATCACGGCCTGTTTACTGAAAAAAAAAACAAAACTATAGCAATTTTGCAAGAGTTACATACAATCTATATTAGCGGTATGTTATAATGATATTGTATAATTTACAATATTTATTCATATTTGAACAAGACTTATTGTTACAAACTAGTATACACTTGTAATAGAAGTTTGAATCACTTACTTGTCAACAATATTTTGTATGAGGAAAGCATCCTCCCTGGTCCAAGTTTGATTTTTGGGCTGGCAATTTGCAAGGCAACAGTTGATAGCCAAAGGGGGTGGAGAATGTAGCCGAGCCGGTGGAAGAAGACGTAATCTGTAAATAAGATATTTGCTTATATACATACTAGCTTTCCGCCCGCGGTTTCGCCCACGTGTAATTTGGTTAAGTATATAGCGTTTTTTAATGATCTCGAAAGGGCTTTCTTTCACGGGCTAAAATCTTGTTACAATTGGAATTATATATAGCCTGTGTTACTCAGGGATGATGTAGCTTTACAGGATCAGATGATTCAGGGAAATCGAGGGCAATTTTCAAATTAACGTACAGGCAATTACTATTCTGACAATTTTATATTCTGATAGTCATCTTCTTATGTGGATGAGCTGATGATGGAAGGTAAAACTCCTCAGCGGTTAAGAGTTGAAAGAAAATTCTTACGAAGTTATGAGTACGAAGCACGTACTTGTGAGGTTATTACTTATTAGCTTGACCAATTAATAAAAGGTAAACCTCATTAACGTTAAGGATGTAGGTGGAAAAATGGATGCGGACAAACGATAAACTTCTCTTCACTCGTTTCCTTTTACTTCTTTGTATAGGTAGTGTTCACTCAAAATAATCATAGCGTAAAACGTTAATGAAAGTTTGAACTGCATGGTAGTCATTACACAATGGAGCATCTTAATACCGCGATGGATATATTTGGCCTAAGTAGAAGTTCTTAAAAAAAACTAAGACTCAAGCTCGCACACTCACTCACACAGCAACACCATTGCACACACTGATACACACACACACACACTAAAATGTTCGTATTTCACTAGTTCCACTTGTTCATGTGTATATATATTTTTATTTATTTTTTTCTGTTCGTGTTTTTTTGTTATTCTTTTTTCTGATCTTATTATATTAACCTTATTTTGGCTTTATTTTTAATCTATTTTTATTGTGTAAACTGTTTTTGATAAGCTGTATAGGTTTAAGAAATAAAAAAATAAAAAATCTAGGTTGATGACGAATTTTATCAACGCCATCTATCGAGCACATTGTTCAACTCTTCAACCGCGCCCGCGCGCACTGCGTTATTTGTTATTTTTGTTACCTCTCATAAGTTTTAATATTAAGATTAACCTATATTAGAACATATTTAACAATATATAACTAATCAATCAATATAGTTGTTTTTTTGGTTTCTATGACTCTTCTTTAATTGCCTCCTTTCAGTTTTTTGGAAAAATATTTAATGTACAGTTTTTCGATTTTTACTGTCTCATTATTAGTATAGATATAAATGGGTAGAGTCTTATTGCTACTATCAGTAGCCAGAAATCATAATCGGTGACAGACACGTGACTTGCTTTTTTAAAACTTAATTGCCATGTTATTACAAAGGTTATCAATTGCTGTATTATTTTAACTATGTGCAAAGGAGCGGCACCATTGACAGAACATATAATCGGGTACAAAAAACACTAATCACTTTCATTTCCGTCTATATTTACTACTACAAAAAACAAATACTTGAAAGACATTCTTTCATCTTTCATATGCGATTACACACACTAACGCAAAGCGCTTTGGTGTTCTCGGTCGTAATTTATAATATAATGAGGCTTATTTAGTGAGTTTTTATACCAACTAATATAAAAGATGATATTATTTAGTAATTAAAACATGTAAATCAATAGAAATAATTATAGATTTAATAGTATAAGTGAATACCTTTAAAAATTGTAAATGTCTTTCATGGTAAATGTAAATCTTTGTTTTTTTCGCGGGTGATCTTACAAGCTCGCAGGCTCATTTGTCACTTATAAGAATTTTTTTCTTAACTCACTTGTCTATAGACACAACTTCAGTACAGCCAAAGTCGAAGGTGAACACGCGGTACAAAGTTGTATGATTGTTCTTGCGTTCAGTGCTCATTACACGACATCGCAGCCATAAGTTATCTGCTTTGTTGTACATTAAGTATACTTTACCTAAAAAAAAATAAACGTTCATCCGTCAATGTTAGATGTCAGGTTGATAGCTGTCAAAATCAACCTAGCGAAGCGTTATTGTCGATGGTAGTGAGGGGAGCGATCTTGGCACACACTGATTCGAGACGAATCTCTTTGCATCCGAATTATAGTCTAACCTAGTGGTCTATTTATGTCGGTGTCGTGTTGCTAAGACTGTATATTGTTCAATTGACTACGTATTTAAATTATTAAACCCCGTGCCGATTGAACAACTGTGATTTGGAACAAGAACTTGTGATTTTTCTGCACACGCCCGCCCACCTACATCTCACAAGATGAGCTTTAATGAAAGCCCTCCTGCCCCTTCATATATGACATTGTTTAAAACATAAGTTGTTAAGACTCTATATGTGGTTTTTGTACAGTATACTGTTAAAGTTGCGGCTCACGTGAACAATTATTAAAAACTAGAGACCAATAGCATTATTTTATTTTTATTAACACTCCAATCGCAATAAACATTATGTTAAAAAAAATGTATTCCGTATTTATTAAAATTTCAAAACATTAAATATCAATCTTTACAGTGTTAACGTGGTAAAGCAGTTTAATAACAATTAAAACATACCTTCTGCAATACGATTCGATGCGGGTTTCGGTAGGGATGAGGCGTTCTTAAATTCTCGCAACAATTCCTTTACCCGCGGTTGTAGGCATGCTCTTTGTACGAAGAAGTTGTGTGGATCAATTATATGCGATATGTAGATGATCTCTTGACTTCCTGAAAATAAATATTTACCACTCGATTATCTGTGGCTAGTTATAAAACTAATTTTTTGTATGTCGAAATTTGTTATTTATGTACATCTATGATCATATAGGTAATAAACGATGGCGTCATTTATACTGCGAGCGAATCAATTTGTAACGAAAAGTATATTTTCGATTTCTCGTACTAATTTTCCGTCTACCACTATGTTATAGCTTATTAAAGTCTTTAAATATAACTCGTATCAATAACAAAGTTAGATTAACCAATCTATTAACCCGGTTTTGTTCAACAAAATTAATAGTTTTTTTTTTTGAGTAGAGACTTTTGGACCATAGGGTGCATGTGCACAGGCGCTCATTAAGGAATTAAGTAGGCGCCTGGTAGTCAGTACCGGTAATCCAAGAGCTGGTGCTTTCCTTGCTCAGCGTATAAGCATCGCGATACAGCTCGGCAATGTCGAAATGCTGCCAGCACTGTGGGTACTCTGCCACTGGGACCAAACTTTTTAAATTTGTTTTAGTTTTGGGGTTTATTTTAAGTTATATTAATTAATAGTTTTAATACAAATAAAAAGACTAACCTTCCTTAAGTTGTGAAAACTGACTCTCTGGGATAGGCGATACCGGCTGTACAATCGGTTTCATCAATTTTCCAACTATAATATTAACAGATATAATTGTTTTCTTTTATTATTCTAATATAGCGAATGAATAAAAAAACATCTCAATGATTTAAATAAAAAATACACATAATTATTAATAAATATTTTTAAAATCAGTCACAGTTTTATAAACCTTAGAATCACTTAACCAATTTATACTTTGGTATAGTCTGTGTAAAATATTTAAGATATATATCTGTTTTATTATACAGTAGAATTCACTTATAACGACCAACCGGTCTTTGCGACTATAATGTTCAAGTCAAAATCAAAAATATCTTTGTTCATATAGGTAACTAAGGTACACTTATGAATCGTCAACATAATAAGTTCTATGAATCAGTTATAAAAATATGCAACCATTACACCATGAATCAGCAAATGTGTCAGTATCTACTTAGTCTGGCCATAAATACTGTTACTATTCAAAAAAAGAAAATATTACGTTTGAATTTGGAATCTGTCATTTTTATATGATTGCTTGATGTGTTTTCTTATTTTCGCGCCATTATATTGTTAAATATTTTGTTATATTAAAATGGAGTGGGGTGATAAAGAGAACCGAATCGCTGTGATTGCCTTACATAAAGTAGGTATGGAGAAAAGTGCAATTTTTAAAACCCTCCACCCGCTTGGTATTAGTCAAATGTTTGTTTACCGGGCTATTGATAGGTACAATGATACCTCCTCTGTTTGTGACAGAAAAAGATCTGGCCGTCCACGTACCGTTCGTGTGAAAAAGGTGATTAAAGCAGTTAGGGAAAGAATTCGAAGAAATCCTGTCCGTAAGCAAAAGATTTTATCTCGGGAGATGAAGATAGCTCCTAGAACCATGTCGCGTATATTAAAAGATGACTTAGGACTTGCAGCCTATAAGAGACGTACTGGTCACTTCTTAACTGATAATTTAAAGAAGAATAGGGTGGTAAAATCCAAACAACTACTTAAGCGGTACGCAAAGGGAGGTCACAAAAAAATTTTGTTTACGGATGAGAAAATTTTTACAATTGAGCAGTATTTTAATAAACAAAATGACCGTATTTATGCTGGAAGCTCTAAAGAAGCTTCGCAATTAGTAAACAGAGTACAACGTGGGCATTATCCCACTTCAGTGATGGTTTGGTAGGGTGTTAGCTATGAAGGGGTGACTGAGCCATATTTTTGTGAAAAAGGTATTAAAACGTCGGCACAAGTTTATCAAAATACCATTCTTGAGACGGTAGTTAAGCCTTTAACTAACACCATGTTCAATAACAAAGAATGGTGCTTTCAACAAGACTCGGCACCGGGTCATAGAGCTCGATCCACCCAATCTTGGTTGAAAACTAACGTTCCGGACTTTATCAGCACTGAAAACTGGCCGTCGTCAAGTCCTGACCTAAATCCATTGGATTATGATTTATGGTCAGTTTTAGAGAGTAAGGCTTGCTCTAAACGCCATGATAATTTGGAGTCCCTAAAACGATCCATTCGGTTGGCAGTGAAGAATTTTCCTCTAGAAAGAGTTCGTGCTGCTATTGATAACTGGCCTCAACGTTTAAAAGACTGTATTGCAGCCAATGGAGACCACTTCGAATAAACATTGTATATTTTTAATAGTTATATATTGATGTATTAAACTAACTCACTATGAAAGGAATAAATGTTACGTATAAAAAAAAAATCGTGCTTTTCTTTATAACAATATTTATGGCAAGACTAAGTATATTAAATAAAAAAATAACCTTTACTATAATCGGTGGGCATAGCGGAATAGCACACATTTACCTCATAATGAGAACAACCCGCAAACACACAGTACACCGAGACTTATACAAGAAAAATATATAATTTAACCCGGTTTGTAAGTCATAGTATCGCCGGTCCCTTAAATGTCGTTATATCCGGATTCTACTGTATATCTATTAAAAAAGTTTCTCTCTCGTTGATTGTGTTATGAATTAGAAGACGCTAGAAAACAGACACACAAATGCGTCTGGCAAACTTACACCCGCTCTCCGTGGTCGCTTCGCTAACCGACGAACTGGTTGAAGAAAAAGAACCACTCTTCGAACGGTACGTCGGCGGATTTCTATACAATATTGGTTTTGGTGTGTCTCTCTTCACTTCCACTTGGCGTACATCTGTAATTTAGATTCGTCAAAAAAACATATTTCCCTGTGTTTCTTATTTTAATATCGCATTCACCTTTAACAAACTTGGGTGGAAACACAGGTACCCTTGGTGCAGGTGGTATTTCCACATCCGCTTCTTCTAACTCACAAGACGTACAGAGTTTGTATGCAAATGCATTTGTGCCATCCAAACGTACATAGTCCTTCACTTCATTACATAAACTTTCATTGACAGTTAATCTAAAAAAAAATCTCATAAAGGTGATATGTGCTTTAACATAAAACATGAAACAGTATTATTTAAAATTCAAACAATATCTGCTTAAAAGTAAATCAAGTTAGGTTCAAAAAAATCCTATGAATTTCTTAAGAGTCCAAAATTAAAAATCGAATAATAAAATTAAAAACAACTCACCGAATGCTACTCTCGACTGTATCTCTTTTCAAATACCAGGGCTGATTCAAAATATTCTTTGCATCATCCAGAACAGCTGCCCAATTAACCTAAACATTGTTATATATATATATACAACATAAAACGAATTTCCTATACATTCTACTAACATATGATTTCCAAATAAAATTTTAAGCTAAAGGATTAGGAATAAACTAAACATTAAAATAAACTTAATGATTATTTGCCTTTCAAAGTCAAAGTTATACTAAGGCATACTAAGAGTAGTTTATAAGGATAAAATTTCATTTGGCTATTATTCAATATTTTACATTACATTTTTAAGATATGAAAATATTATACCTTCTGGTCTGCATTGTCAATATTTTTGATAATGTTTGAGAATTGACTTGTCTTTTTGATACTATTCTCAATATTAGATTTCAGTTCAAATAATGATTCCTTCTCAGCTGTTTTCATGTTTATGATTGTCGATGTTATTTTATCCTTTTCAGCTTGGACATGTGAAATTAATTTAGAGTAGTGTTGTTCTACTTGATTCAACAATTGAGTGAGGTCTGAATGGTCCGAACCGTTTTGAATTGTTTGAAGCAAATTTCCAACTTCCTGTAAATAAAATAACATACTTTTTTGTAAATATAATCTGTATAACGGGAAATTGGTTTCAGTGGGTCGTGATAATGGAAAGAACTGTCACAAAACCTTCGTTAATTCTATAATCACTCGCTAATAAAGTCTTGATTACAAAATAATCTAGGATGACAAAGATATGATTAGAAGTTGTAGGAAAGCGGGAAGTTTAGCGCAAAGTTTCGACCGTCCTTAGCACTGTCCAATGCACAAGTTTCCCCTCCAATCGTCAAACGTGACGGCCTTGTCGCCCCTCCTAGGTGACGTATTTGCTCAGTGCTGCCATCTCTCCATGCTAACCGTCCCAAATGTTCCCAAACTGTCAAATCTAACTTTCGTTCTACATAGTCCCCCTAGTCAAGGATAGATGGCATCGATACCAATTGCAATCAGCTGCTCAATATGTGTATCGGCGCTTCGATATGTATGTGCAGATAAAAAATTAATTATCAGCGAAAAGCCTTATAGAGTACAACACTACTTACAACAGCAGTCTTTGTTAGTCTTTTGTAAAGCTCATCAACTTTAGGTGTTGCTTCTGTTATTTCAGCAAGAAAACCTTCATTCTGAAATTTAATTATTTATAAAAAGTATATTTTATAGTATTTATTAAAGTAGAAATGTGTTCTTGATCAATATAGCTGCAAAGTAGAATATCATGTATATTTGATACAGGAGATTCATGAAGCATAAAATCAAAGTTGAGTGAAAATTTTGTTATACCACTTTTTGTATGGAAATAAAATCGTGATTCTTGCATGATTTCTCGTCAGGAAGCAGCAAACAGTCCACACATATGGGTTTTGTGCATGTCTTACAATAGTATTCTAAAGGCCTGTTTTTGTGAAGTTTACAGTTGCTCTCTTTAAATTTTACACCTGCAACATTAATTATCATACTGCAATTTTTCCTTGTAAAAATATTGTATAAAATTTTTTAATTTGTTAGTAAAAAACACTATTTCCCTTTACTTTCAACTGTCTCATATTATTGTAGAATTAATGCAATTTGAACAGAAGGGACGAAAGGAGGTTAGTTCAGAGAGTACAATTCAATCATAAGGATACAAATAAGCATATTTTTTTACTTGCAACATATGGTGATGCCTGACTATAATCAGCAAGAGACTGCCTGATAAGGTTTATATTATAACAATACTAAGCCACTTACCAAGATTTTGTAAAACATGGTTTTTGAATATAATAAAATTCTTATGAGATTTGTTGAAGCACAGAAGACATAAAATTGTGTCACATTGTAGACACACTTTATTACATGCAGATCCGCACTCTGTACATTGTCCTAATAATATAATTCATAAATTGAGATTATAAGCAAAAGGAATCTCTAATAATAGAGTCAAATGGAATATTTCAGAGATTAGACATACATGATATATTTTAGAACCCATACAGGGATCCGTGCTGATGAATTTGTGTAAGCACTTAGGTAAACATACCTTCAGCAGTCTCAATACTATTGATGATAGCATCCAAATTTATAAAGCATGGCCTTTCGTGTTCTTCCATTTCTTTATTACACTGTAAAAAAGAGAATATAAAATTAATAATGGTATTTAATACTCATTGGACAACCTTTGAGCAGAACATAGACTCCAATTTTAAAATATAGACGCTAAATGTATTTATCTTTAGGAAAAACTATACTTTTTACTAATATAACTATACTAATTACCTATTTATATTTTCCCACAAAATATTTTAAATCCAAAATCACTCACATAAAGTTCCTTATTTGTCTAATGTTTTAATGTACATTTATTAGTTTATCAGCTTTTTTAGAAAAAATATAAAATCATTTTATCTTATACAGTGATGTTTTCCATAAATTATGATAACTCCATACCTTTAGTTGTTGCATTGTGATTTCTCCCAGCATAAACACATTTACTGGAAATTTTTTGTCAAATTCTGTCTTATCTTTCAACATAATGGCACGTTTATCAGGACTGATGGTCATCTCCTGGTTGCAAACCTTGCAGTCCAAAGGCTCCTCAAATTTTATTATAGTGCATACACAGTTATAGCACATAGTATGACCACATGACAAGAACACAGGTAGTATTCCACATCCTTCAGGTGTTAACACTAAAATGCACAAGTTCAGTATTTCATTAATAAATTAGAACTGGTAAAGAGTCATCAAATCATACCTAACAAAAAAATAAAATGTAACATGTAATGATGTAATAAGTAATGATTGACTCATATTTTAGCAATGAAGTAAACCTTACATTTTTTGGTTAGTTATTTCCTATATAGTTATTTGGTAGAATGAGGAGATGGAATCGTAGTTTTAATGGGTAGAGTTTAATGATCAAGTCCCATGACCTTGTGGAAGATATGTGTAACGAATTGTTTGATTTCTCAAGGTAGATACTACTTCAGATTTTAAAAAGATTTCATAATAAAGTATCTTCTATTTGGTAAGTGGTATTTAAAAGTAAAAAAAGGTTCATACAATTTCCAAGTTCTATTAACTAATAATTTATTAATATTTAAACAGATATTCTTATTATTAGAAATTTTTCATGATCTTTTTGATGTAATAAGAAAACAGAGTTAATAAACTAAAGTAAGTAAAGTTCTGTTTGGGTATTAAACTGTCGAGTATAAACTCACCCTTAAGATGGTAAAGTTTTGAGCAATTAGGACAGTATTTATTTGTACTGTCCATATTAAAATAATGTTAAATAATAATGAGTTCAAATTTTACTTCAGTTTAAAAAAATATGGCTGCCCTACACTGACCGGCTTTTTAATAACTAAACAATAAACAAAAACTTTAGCCGGCGTACGAACACGTATTCACAGAGTACAAAAACTTGACATATCGTAGTTTTAGAAAGCAGAAGTGAGAGGTTTACATTATCAATAAACAAACAATCACCGTACAAAATATGACCGACGCGTACCGATAAAAGTATGTTGGCATCTTATAAAAAAATGGTCGCTATACCGACGGCCTGCCCGGCCGTCTTAATATTGTGGGCGCTGAGAAAAATATAAAGCGGACGATAATTGGCCCATGCGCATTTACGTACGCAATATACTTCACCAAAGAGTTATTGTTGAAGTTTTTAGTAGCTCTTAACAAAGAAATCAATATGATAATACATAAGAAATAACTGAAATTACCAGGAATTATTATACAATTCAGAACGTGGGACCTATTACAATTTAGTAGCTTTTAAAAAAAAAATTATATAGAAGAGGCATATTTGTATAAATGGGCGGCTGGTTCCATAACCTGGTGGTGAGTGGTAAATAATGTCTTACGAGACGCTCAGTGGTGGAGCGATGGACATCGAGGTAGTAGAATTTCCTATTTTGCCTAAATGTCCGAAATGTTCAGGTTAAAGCTAGGTGCAATATATAAGATATACATTTATTTTTGTCTTCATTTGTATAGTATTTTTGTAGTTTGTATCCATAAATCAATCAGCGAATACTCAGTAAAATATAAATAAAATCGCGATACCCGGCAATAAAATAAAATTAAGTTGTATACACTACAGACAGTGTACAGAGTACAAAGTGGTTATTTTATCTCACAGGCAACGTAATCTGTGCACTAAGTAGTAAGAACTTTGAAGTTGTACCGTGAGCTCATAACAGTGTTATTCTGATAAAAATTGGCTGTCTATTCAATTACAGCTTAAATAAATCTGTTAACAGTACCGCGAAACTGTAAATTTAAATTAAACAAATCGTATTAAGAGCCGATTGTTTATCTGGTAAGTACTGCTTTCTATATAAAAAAAATAATTCACATAATATAAATTTTTATTTTAAAAGATTGGTAATAAATAGTAGCGTTAAGTAAATCTCTCATACATTGTCGACTAAAGCTGGTGGTCGAGCTTGCCAAATTTTAAACTACGCGGCATCTAATTTCGACGCATGACCTTAGAACGTGATTAAGGAAAATTTACAATATATTTGTTTTACTATAAGTATTCATTATTGCATTTATTTGTAACTACGTCGAATATTAATCATATTGAAGTAGGAGTCCAAACATGTTAAGTAATTAATTATACAATTTAATGTGTATTTAAAACTGAACATAACTGCCATGCATAAAGCTAAATATTATCAATATCTAGTAGGTTTAAAATCTTAAATAGTGTACTACTTGAACTAGATAGTACCCGATAAAATTCTGGAAAAACTGTTAGCATAACTATCGGATTCAAATCATAAGACAACACGACACAATATATAAATTGTCGTTCGGCGGTCTCAAAATATTGATCAGTGCCAATTGCCTAATTGCGGTAAATTTGTAAAAATTGTACTGGTTCAACTACGGGGCGCAACTCGGATATCCGATTGTTATGTGTGTTAAAATGCATAGTACGAAATAATCGGATTCCATTTTATCGATTTTATAAAACCGTGTATATACGTATTACTTTTTCCCGTGACTTCGTCCGCTTGGAAGTTTTACTTTGATGTTTTTATTAAATGCTATGGTCTACTTTAATTGCAGATTTAATTGCTTTGTTAAAACGTAATATTCGGTTATCACTTATCAAGTGCTGTAATACAAATTTTCATGGTTTTATTTTTTAAAATTATGCCTTTTTTGGCAATAAAACGTCAAGGGTAATAAAATCCGGCACTACACAATACTAAGACACTGAGTTACTCTATATCTTACTAGCTATTCCCGACAAACGTCGTTTTGCCAAATAGATGCAAAATAGATGTTGGCCGATTCTCAGACCTACTCAATATGCTCAGAAAATTTCAGGAGAATCGTTCAACCCGTTTCGGAGGAGTAAGGGAACGAAAACTGTGACACGAAAATTTAATATGTTAGGTAATACCAGTCCGTTAATACCAGTATGATTAAACAGAAACGGGTTTACCTGAGACAAAATTGTTATAGCTTAACGTTTTTTTTATTTTAATTGAACAACTACACTAAGATAACTTATATAAAAATTGAAAAATGCGTGGTTGACCTCAATTCTTTAATTTCAGGAACAATGAGAACTTTGGTTATTCTCACCATCTGTTTAGTTTTGTATGCAGAGTGCAAACTGTCACCCAAAGGGCACCATCATGGTAACTGGATAACAAATGAAATATCTACAAAAAAGTCCCATCACGCTGGACCCCCTGATCATACTAAGCTAGTTGCTATGGCCAGATATGTGCTTCACAATTGCAGTATGTATTTAAATAAATATAAGACGTACGTATAACTTAAGGGTTTAGACATGACATGACCTGTGTATTGGTATGATCATTTTTCGTTATTAGACCATGTTTTTTAATAAAAAATATTATTTAATCATATTTACTAACTCAGTAGCGAGTAAGTGTAGTGTAAATAGCAGCTGTGGTATTTATACTGCATATTGTGTTTTGTATTGATAGATTATTAGATCATCAGTTATAAGTAGTTTACCAACCACTACAAATATTTTACTTTAATGTGAAATAATATATTTAAATAGTTATAATACCTTTCTATCATTTAAGAAACTTCAAGGAATATAACGCAGGCTCCTTACGTGATGCTTAAAAATACCACATTACATTACAATGCGTTGAATAATTGAAAAATATGTCCTAATTATTTAACCTTTCCATTTATTATTTTAATCATTTTCTTTTATATACAATCAAGTTTAAAAAAAAGGATAATTGAAGAATTTATCTAAATTTCTTCTTATTTCTTAATATTGTTGCAGTGAGCAATTACTCTATTATTTATTCTATCCAATTGGATAGAATAAATAATTAGTAAAATTTATTTTATTTTTTTGAAAGCATTAATCTGAACACTCAATAAATGTATCTGTTTATATGTATGTGTTTTCTAACGTTTATTATGAGAGACGGACGAATTAGATTAGGATTTGTAATAATAATATAATAATTTTCGTGGTCACTTAGTTTATAAATATATTTCAGACTGGGCGTCTATAGCTACCGTTTCGGTATTGCCTGCTATCGAGGGATTTCCCTTTTCAAATGTAAAATCTATCGTTGACGGCTCTCTCGCTAACTCTACAGGAATTCCATACTTTTATGTGTCTCCTTTGGATTTCACTGCTCGCGACTTAATGGTATGATTATTGTAGTTGATTTTTAAGTTTTATCAGGATTTCTATTTTATATTTTATGATTTCAATGATCCCTGAGACATTGCGTTCACTATTAATTTGACTGTAGGAAGTAACCAGTCCTCAAAAGATGATAACAAAGAATAACTATTTCCTATAGAAAAACAGCCGCGCCACTATATTGGTTTCATTGGAGGAAACGAGATTCTGCGAAAATCAAAAATATGATCCCGAAGACCCGCGGTGCACCCGACTTATGCTGTCCGGAATAATGAAAAAAGTGAGTACCTAAAATATATTTTAAATTCGTTTAATTGAAACTACGAAAACTACGAAATAATAATCGAATACAATTTATGAGGTACAATTTTTTTATATTATGTTTATAATCATCAAATAGGTTTCTCATCTTTGTTTTGCTTCCTTTTATAGGCTGTTTATTATGTTTCCGTAGTAATTAGCATGGTTGCCTGAAAGATACCGCATGTTAGGAATATTTCTGATGTCTTCATAATACTTATCGCTCTGTTTGTGTTGAAAACTCGTTATTATTCTGATTAAGTTATCTAAAATATAACTTTACTTCGAAGTATTTAAAAACATAATTACCTGATATCAATTGAAATATGTTGGAAACATACCGAGTTCGTACCATAAAATTTTCTAACGCGATTTATAAGTTTTATTATTTGCTATAGATTACGTACATAGATAGTTTGTTCGCATTTCTGTTCATATATTGTCTTGATGTAGTTTTGTAAACAAAGTGTTTCCCATTATATATTTATTGACACATAGTTAGATAGAAAGTGGCTCCCCAATGTATTCCAGGCAACTATGTTTTACTTATATTAAAGTTTTAAATAAATTCTCCAACAGATACAGCTGTATTATTATTATACATTTTATTTTGGAAAAGCGGTAATAATGATGCTTTATAATTTACAATTATATATACGTAATATTTTTAAGCAATGTTTTGAATGGTTTATTTTAAATTTAACTATTTAAAAAAAAAACAAAAACTATATTCGTTGCTTATCATTCTCCGCCAGCGGGGAGCAAAGTAGCGTAGTCGTTTGACCCGCTTCATTTAATTTTAGAATTCGTATTGTAAGTAAATGTTTTAATCACTAAAGAGGTTCACACACGAGTATTTAAAGAAAAAATACTTTTAAAAAACGTACCATATAAGAAAGCCTTTTCTATGAGTACAAGAAAACTTTTAATATTCGTTATCCAAATTTCTATTTAATTGTAATTCAATTTCATACTAATCCAGACTAATACCTCTTTCAACGAATAAGTATATCTTGTAAAGAATCTAATGTGAAAAGTGTTAATGATACTACTGGAGTTATACCCAACTTAAACTATTAAGTTAAAAAACAACTTAACTAATATGTGAATATATTGTATTTATTTTAATGTCTTCGAATGAAACAAACGCTCCCTTTTATAGATAGATTATTTAATTATAATTTTATTAAAGCTTCTATAAGAATAATATAATGGGTTAAAACGATTAATTGGAGAATGTGACAATTAATATTGTAATTTATTAACTTACTTAATTGTTATCTGAAACAAAACATTATACAAACAGGTCATAGACGGCTCTCCAGAGTATGAATTCGCGAAGGCCGCTTTGTTCGAGAGACATCCGGCGATGGCAACTTGGCCAACTGGTTTGTATTTATTGCGAATATCTTATGCGTTTCCAGAGAGTTTATATTGCGACTTAGATAGATATATTCGCACCTTATATATGTTTGATTATTTTAAAATACAAGTATGAAGAACTATTTTAAATTGCATATTTGATTCAAGGTTGTATTCAGGTTACTGTTTGAGTCAAATCCTGTAATGGAAATTGAAAGCGGTTATTGACTGACCTGAATTTGTTAAATTGGAATAAGTGAGAGCTAGTATGGTTATTTTTTTTTTAGAAGTGTTCATTTTTTGAATGATATAGCAGTATATTATCTCAGCTTAGTTAACAATTAGTTGTAAAAATCACAATGATAAGCACCCACAAAGATAAGACAAGGTCACGTCATTTTCACGTAGTCCTTAAATGTAAAAATATTTTTTGCAATCAATGTGTCAAACATTAAAATATAATTATTCAAACGTACGTAATTTGCTGTTTCTACATGTCTACTTCCTGTTTGCATAAATTCAAACAAATTTTAATTTACAATTAGTTTTTTTTTACATTTTATAAATTATAAGATATTACATACTTAAAAATACTCATACTATCAAATACTTACCGTGTTTTTGCAAATAAATGGCTTAAAAATGTATGATACTAGTTTTGACGTTTGACCGTTTTTCAGATCACGATTGGTTTATCACCAAGATGAAAATCGCACAAATAGCAATGGTGGATTGGTTTGGTGGTGCCAAATATATCTCTGTCAAGGACTACCTTGCTTACAACTACACCGGCACTGAAATGCTGCAACATTACCGCCAAAGGCATCATGTGTCACTTTAAAGCTGAATAATATTATCTTTAACGTTTTGGGTTAAGGATATCGAGTTTTTCTGTCGTTTTGGATTAATTAAAACGATTACAGTTGATAGTTAATATAATTGCATAATCTAAAGAATCTTCATAAATCGTCATTTTGTAAAATTACATACTCTGGTATAATGCCTATCAATAATCATAATCATATATCAATACAAAATTATGTGTTGAATCCTATATTTTTGCACCTCTTTAATGGAATAAAATGTTGACTTGATAACTAGTCCATACCTCTATTTTATGTTCATTTACAAAATAAAATGTTTTAAATATCTATTGATTTAATTTAAAAAAAAATTGCAACCTGTGTAAAGTAAATTTAATAAGTCGTTTGAGTAAATCTTAAAAAACACATTGGGTACAAAATGTTGGTAAGAATTTTGTGCAAGATAATATTTGATAATAATTAATCATGACCATACAATCTAATACCAACACCATGAGTCTGGTTTAAACTTTTTATTTTTATATGTATACAGTCTTTTTAAACAGGCAATTATATGCGACACATTATAGCCCGTTTTATAGCCTACAAAAGAAATAGCAGAAACATATATAGCTCTCTCAAAAGCACCATAGTTCAAATACAAATGTACAATGGAATATTATGAACAAATGCGGTGTTAACATTCTCCCTTTACTCTCAACTTTACTTTAATGTAATTGGTAACTCAGCGCTGCATATTTTAATAGTTAGGTTAGTAACAATAATCTAGCGCTTAATATCTTTAAGCACATTTTTTGGTATATATTTAATATAACCTAAGAGTTAACTCAATATATGTGATACAATACTGGAAGACTCGCGAGTCCTGCTCAGAAACATATAAGTTTACATGAGAAATTAATTATAATAATTGTACTTTTCCATTACAATGAACGCAAGCGGCGACGGGCGGCGTCACATTGCCACCGCTGGTATACGCGTGTTGTACTAATGCGTTCACTGGCTCTTCACTCAACTTTCTCATGTCCACTGGCATTGACATTACCTTAAAAATATATTAACAACATAAACATAACCTCAAAAAAAGTAGACTAGGTCTACTTGGTAGAATTTTTTGAAGCAAGTCTCGATATTCACTTCGGTTCACAAAGCTCCCAAACACAAAAATAGATAAAATATTGTATTTGGTTTAGGCGAGTCGAGTAATCGCATCGCGAAATTGTTTTTTTTTGTATTTTGAATAAATCGCTTGTGTTCGTTAAAGAAGTTATAATTTTAATAAAAGATGTATAAGGTATAGATTTCATTAGCATTTCAAGAACTTCAGAACGATTCAAAATGTAGTCAGTCCGAAGTCGGCTACCAAAAGCAGTTGTATTAAACCTTGTATGTACTTTAGTTGTTATAAAATTATATGATTTTTTATATTAAATATTGCGAATGGGCATTCACTTTTTATCAGTGATATAACATAACAATTGATGTAAATCAAATCTATAACTGAAAGAAGATAAGATAACTGTTTTACTTCCATATTTAAACATAAAAAATATTTAACAATTATGATTTACATCTATTAGGGTTAAGCAATTAACACCAACAATACCATGGCATAGGAAAGTTAAGCACTCATAGATAAGCCAAGACTAGTCTCCTTAATATATAGTTTTTTTTAATTGAGCAAATGTTATGCATACCTATAGAGAATAAATTGATTTCTGTATCCAGGGCTTAAAATAAATGACCAAAAGGTCAAGAGATGAACCTTATTATAATTATAACTAACTATTTTGAAGGTATAAGTGAAAATTATCACTATTAAGGTACTTAAAGTCAAAAATAATTATAAAATAACCTGTTCAGCAAACTTCTCGCCATCAGTTATAGTTGGTAAACTATCCAAATGTGTGATATCTTGTTTGGAGACATCGCTGCTTATATTTTCCGATAACTTCATATTAACTGATGACATATCCAAAATATTTGTTGAACGGGGCATTGTGGCGTTGAAATTGAGATTGCCAATTGGCCGATTACACAGTTTGTTTCCCATATATTCGGAGACAGTAATATTTTCCAACCACTTTTCATGTAAACTGTATAGGTTTTTGTATGTACAGAGCATCATGTCTCTAGCTCGGCATCTCTCATCCAATAACTGTTTAATTCCTTGTTGTAAATTTATGGTTTTTTCATTGAGTATCTTTTTGCATGCAGCCAATTCTTCAATAAGCAAACTGGGATAATATGTGAAAATATAAATGTTATAAAAATACAAAGTCTTAATTTTTATTTGAAAAGATGGTTTAAGTTTATTTGAATATCAATATTATTATGAACAATAATTAGAACTTTAAATTTGAATCCAGTCAGCATTATATTTATATAAAAATAATGTTAGTTTCATAAAATAAATAGTAAATAATTATATGAACTAGGAGTCACTTTTCTAGTTCAACCTCACATTTAATTCTATTCATTTGAAAATCTTATAGTTACAAATATATAATAAAAATACTTACCTGCTTGCTAAAAATTTGCTTCTCCATACTTCACATTGACCTGCAAGCCACTCAGTTTGTTCCTAAAATGTGAATCTGACATATTATAAAAGATTAAGTTTAAATACAAATTAAATTTAAGTTTAAGTTTAAAATTTAAATTTAATTCTTGTCATAGGATTTGAAACCTTGTAATTAGGATTGAAATATTATGGCCAAGAAATTATAGAAGATATCAAAAATACACTTTAGACCTAAAAGTGAAGAAAATATTTATAATAAAAAAAAGGTTTCATTTTTATTAATTTCATACTTGGTGAGTAGACAGATGTTGAGCTGAATTGATCAAAGCATCAGCCAAATGTTTCTTATCTTCAGTTAATGACTGAACTTGAGTCTCCAAATCTTCTCCCATTGATGCAACAAGCATGGTTTTCAATTCTTTGTTTACCTATAAATTACAGATTCTAATCAAACTTTTGATAAGTAACATATAGGCGGGACCTTGTACTAATAGCAAACCATTTGATTTAGGCACATTTTGCCTGATTGATGAAACCTGAATGAATTGAAGTCCATATAAAAACATCCACTATGTGGGTTAAATATTCTAGGTTTTCAATGAAGAGATATAAATATACAAAATAACATTTTGATTCGTTGGTGGCCTTTTATCCAGTCACAAGTAGAATAATATAAATTATATTTTTCTAGTATCAAAAATTTTAAAAACAGACCAATATATACCTGTACTTGTTGTTTTAGTTGTTCACTTAAACTTTCATTCTCTCTCATTAACTTCTCAACCTTTTTTTGCATTTCATCAGTATACACTGGGTTTTCTTCAACCTTATCATTACTTGAGTTTATGTTTTTTAGTCTAGGTCTAAATTCATTAAGGTTGGTATTCATTTGTGACATTTGATTCACAAGTGTATTCAAATCCATATGATTTCTAGACTTTTTAGTTATTAGCGTAATAGATTTTGGATTCATTGGCTTGACTGCAGCTGGATATGGTTCATAAGGAACGAATTTAGGTGTTTTAGAATAAATGTTATTTTTCTTTTCAGCAATAAAAGTTTTTACAGCAAAGACTTGAATCAGTCGACCTTTAGATAAAGGCTCCTTTTTTTTGTGAGCCACAAAAGTTGTGGTACTTTTATTTACTGCCTTTGCCTCTGTTGCGTTTTCTTCGGACTCCATACCATCGCCAGCCGTTCTTGCTTTCCCCATTATGACTGAATAATTGATAAACATGAAAGTACAAATAACTTAGTTATAAAGTGTTATGGGTGTATTAAAACAGGCATAGTAAGTGAAATAACAACACCTACTATCATTGATAGTGCTTTCCATATTCAGTTTTGTTCTTAAAATATAATTATTTTGATTTAATTAAACGAGAAACCCAATACATAATACTTTAGTCAAAACTTAAAAACAATTTTAGTTAATTGTCAAATTGCGTTTGCGACTAGAGTATAACACGGTATCGGCTAGCACAGGCTATTGTGCTCTGTTGTCATATTTTTACAGATTAATACTACATTTCGTTCCATCATTGGCGCATAATTATATAGTGGTGTTTATATTTGGTACAATTAGGACATTTTCGGGGAAATAAAAATAACCAGAACCATGATTTTAAACAAAACACATTTAATTGTTTTATTATAAATTTATTAAATAAATAATAAGCTAACTTTTATTAAAACACTTATGCATTAAGTGTAGATTCTAATTCCCCATTTCCTTGAAGCTCTTTAATAATGTCAAGACCACCGATCAATTCTCCTTTAACATAAACCTGGGGGTAGGTGGGCCAATCAGAAAAATCTTTTAAACCTTGACGAACATCTTCATCCATTAAAATATCAAAGGTGTCATATTGAATTCTACAAAGAAAAAATGATTTTTAAATATCAGATAAATGAATTGCCTAGATATTAAAACCAAGACTGAATAGATTATTTACACATATATGTATCCTGACCTCAGGTTATCTCAAGAAAATTATATTTATTATTATAATTAATTATTATACACAAATATACAATACTACAAGTTACACTATAGAAGGCATAGATAAGATTTGATACCTATATATAAGTACAGAATAATTGTACACAAAACACAATTCAAATTAAAAATTGTATAGCAATGTTAGAGATCAGTGCCTTAATATACACACCCTGTTTCATTCAAAATTCCAATCAGTGTTTTACTGAAACCACATCTTGGTGCATCCCTTGTTCCTTTCATGAATATCATAACATTGTGTTTCTTAATAAGGGCTTTCAGTCTATCCTCCAACGATTCTTTTGGAATAACATCACTAATTGCTTTGCCAATACTGTGAGCTTTAACTTTAGAAGATATTTGTGCGACATCCACACCATCAATTCTATCAATTTGTTTATTATTTTTAAATAATATAACTGTTGGTACTGAATCTACCTAAAATATTGAATGAAATTAAAATAATAACTTTTATGAAAATAATCTGTAAAGTTGCACAAAAACTAATCTGTATACCCTTGATGGTTCAATCAGATAGGTATTGATAAGGAACTTATATTAAAAGATAATATTAAACAGTTATGATATTATTAAATGACATAATAATAAATGTCTTTAGATTTTGTAGTAGCTCAACACAAATTGAGTATAACATTTAGCATATTTAGTTTATATATAAAATTATTCGTTTCGGCTTCCAAACCTTAAATTTTAATGAAACTTCTGAAAGATTTTCAGCATCGCATACTCCAAACTGGCTACCACTTGAGAGTATTTCTGGTATTTTCAGTAATTCCTTTAGAACTTCTGTTACTTGCTTGCATTGTTCAGCCCATTCAGCAGAGAAGTGAATTACAGTTAAATTAGGTGATCTGAAATGTTAACAAATTTTTATAATATGCTGTTCACAATACGATGCACAATATTTCTTTTAAATTTACTTTTAATTAGCAACGTATTATACAAACCGTATTAATGTGTTAAAGTTCTCAACTGTATCTACATTTACGACCGACATTTTAGGTTATATACTTTTTTATTTTTAAATGAATATTTCTATTGCGATCTTTACAGAGAAGTTTCGACAATAAAGACCCTTGAATTAGTCTAATTTATTGTTTTAATTGAGTCCGATAGAGAACTAAATATGCTCCCAGTGTACTTAGTATGTATATTCAATATTGTATAATATTATCTAAAAAAATGACATAAACGCACTAAGTTTTGATAGTAAATAAATGACAATTAACAATGGTTTTTACTCTGTATGGAATTCGTGACGAATGGAATAAGACGAATAAACAAATATTCAAATATTAATTGCGTTTTGTTTGAACTTAAAATATAGCATAATCTGAAAATAGAAAGCCGCTTAAATTTGAAAAATAAACTTAATGTTACGGCTTATTGGCTGTTGCATTTGGCAACACTTATTTGTGAAACAGTGGTTACTGATTAATATTTAATATTACCTGTGTCCTGTGCCTCTCCTTGCAGTTTTTAGGTTACTAATATAAAAATGAAATGAATTAGTTGTAATAAACGAATAAGTTGGTGATTTTATTTAATACAAGAAATATTTCCTTAAAAATGGCTAATGTTTCCACCGCACCGGCACCGGGAATGCATCAAATCGACTTATCAAAGCTTAGTTTGAATCAGTTGGCTCATCTGAAGCAGCAATTAGATCAAGTAAGGAAAATAATTTATTATAATTATGAGTTACTATTAAACCACTAAATATACTTGATTATAATCCTCCTTTTACAGGAATTGAATGTATTCCAAGATTCTTTACAAACGCTTAAAATAGCCCAACGTAAATTTGTAGAATCTGGTGAGAGTGTTGAGAAACTTAAACCGGAGACAAAGGGCAAAACCTTGTTGGTTCCTTTAACGGGATCGATGTATGTACCTGGCACAATAGCTGATTCCGAGTTTGTCATCATTGATATTGGAACTGGATATTATGCCCAAAAAGTAAGACTATTTATTACCTTTAGTACTGTACACTCTTAAATAAATTAATTTTTCTCCTTCAGCATAAATTTTATATCATTTAGTTTATCTGCTGTCAACCTTCGAGACTCACACTCCTATTGTGTATTTCCTATTAAACTTAAATATTCTCCTTCTATTTCATTCTTAGTCATTTGCTTCTTTGTGTGCTTATCTGTCAAATGCTTTGTGTTTTTTCTTAAACTAAATTACTTAAATAAATATTTGTGTCTTACAGAATATTGCTGGAGCAAAGGACTATTTTGATAGGAAAGTGAAGTTTGTAACAGAGCAAATGGAAAAAATACAAGTTTTAGGTATTGAGAAAACAAAAGTACGAGAAGCAATTTGTATGATGATAGAAATGAAACTACAATCACAGGGAAAGGAAGCATCAGCATCATAACTTTAGTCGACAATCTCAATATACCATTCAAATATAGTTTATTTATACAACTCCCTATTATTATAAAACATTAATTGATTTTTGTCACAACATAATTGGATTCAACTTATTTGAACTTACAACAAAAATATTTTAAACTAACTATATTTATTAATTACAAAACTTTATGTTACTAATGCTTCAATTAATGCATCTTTAATATGGTTGCAACTTGTTCTGTGTTCTATTATTGATTTACAGTCTCACAGATGTTTTAATTAGTATGATTTTAAAACTAATTTTTTCCTTGGCTTCTTTAGAATATACTTTTCATTCATTGGCATTTTAAGATTTATATATATTATATACTTTAAGTTTCTATCAAACAAAGAAAATTAGTTTTCACCTCGCTTGTCTCTTTATTCACAAACACTAAACTAATGTCTCTGCTGTGAAATTAATTGTTTTATTACTTACATTACTTGTGTTAAATAAAGCATATTAAAAAAAATATTTTGTTTTGTGTAAGGATTTTAGTTGTCCATCTTTCAAATATATAATACCTACCACTGTACACCTCATTCTACATCATAAATTATCTGTTTCTGTTTTCATGTTTGCGCTGAGTTTATTCTTATGTTCAATACAGACTATAAATGTTTTTGTATAAAGAAAAAATAATCATAATTATATACTTTTGTTAATATGTACAATGCTTATGAAAACTACATAATATTTTCATTTTTGCAGTAGAGTTAAGAATTAAGAAATAAACAACATGCGACACCAAATTATTTATTTTTAATAGGCCAAAATGATAGCACTGATATCTACATACAATGTTTAGCTATGTAACTATAATAATCATATATCTACAATGTCTTACATTCACAAATAATATAAACTAAATAAGGCAACGACTATCTTCTTTCTTCATATACGATAACTTATTCACGAAAATAATACAATTTTTAAGTTTAATATGTAACAAGGTTAATCTTTTAAAAGTATATCAAATATTTTATTTAAAAAAAAACAAAGGTATAAGGTAAGTCGTCGCGAAAATGAACAATATGGAGATATAGATGTTAAATTGTAACTAATGTTAAGTATTTTATATAAAGATCTGTTGTCTGTTCTATAAAATCATGCCCATAGACAATAAATTCTTTAGTGTTTATATTATTTTTGCAACACAATAACTCGGCTAATATGTTTATTTAATGTAGCATGATATTAACATTGATAGTTTCAAAACTATTTTGTTCAAGAAATTTTTGAGATCATGTTATAGCTATTTACGAATCCGTACTTGAATAATAGATTATTGTTAACCTGCACGAGTGTGATGTTTATTTTACTATTCTATGATAAATTTAAAACTAGAAATAGTTTTGTGTATTTACAATTTAATACATGATTACAAGGTAATTACAGTGAACTGTAGTTTATAAAAATCATAAAAAGGTATTTTAAAGGGGTAAAAGGTTTTATTTCGCCTTTATTCCTGGACATTACATCGCTTATTGAAGTGCAACAGCACATCAATTTAAATGCATGGGTATTTAATTAATATGTCCAGAATTGAAATATACGAAAGGCGTTACACAAACAAATTACTCGCCTGTTCGGCGAAGTCCTTATCTCAAATGGTGTAATATTCAGGACCAAAATCGTTTGCGAGATTGCTCAAAAAGTGAAAATCAGACGAAGAATTTGAATTATCACCTGTAGCTGGAGTGGCATGGGATGCCTCGTAAAATTGCTGAAACGAGCTGTAATTATCGTTACACTCATTGGCACCAGCGTATGCTTCTGCACCAGCCTGGATTCCTGTGTATGATCCTGTAGGAGTTCCATTGTTTTGGTTTCCTGCTTGATAAGTGGTTGCGTCATAAAATGAACCTTTACTGTAATCGTTATTATGTGCTTTCTGTCCGTCTCCCAGATAATAACTATGGGCATGGTCATTGGGACTACTTTCTTGGTAATGATATCCGTAATGGCTATTATATGCCGTGTGTTCATTTGGATATGTTTGGGTTTGATCATAACCTGGGTGTCCATATCCAACTTGTTCTTTATTGTAACCAGAGTAGCCATAATTTTGATATATCTCATGGGGGTAAGCCTGTTTTGTTGATATTCCGTTGGCTGACCTCGATGTGGGTGAATTGTCTTGCCTAACATTTTGAGTATTTCGTGAATACGGGTGTTGTTCATTACCTTGCAAACCTGTAGCATAGCCATCATATGATCTACTACCTTGAGAGTACTGTGTTAATTTTCCTACAAATTGTTTACTATCCATTCGGAAATCAGGATGCGGTAGAAATTGGCCTGGAGGAGCATTGCCTCTTATGACGTATGGTGGAAGAGCATTTGGAATGGATTGGTGAGGAGGTCCGGTTGGAACATTTGGTGGCGACGGTCTGGGATAGTGTCCAAGAGGACTTTGATGCATACTAGATGGTGTCCCAGGTGTCGATGATGGTGTAAGATTCACAGATGAAAACTTTCCGCCTTCTGTCAACCCCGCCATGCTAATAAGCCCATCTTTAGATGATGATGGAGATATCTTGCAACCAATGGCATCAAGAGATGGCGAACGTTTCCTCGATTCCTGTTTTATTCGTTTTGCTAAATTTCGTGGTACTGTTGACACATTAGGTGGATGTGAATCTCTTGAATCTTCTTCAGCTAGTTTGTCCAGCGATGAAGACGATGCTACACTTGAAGCACCGTCGCTTGCAAAACTATTGTTGTTGGTAGCGCTTGGCGTGTTATTATTTCTTGTACGTGATGTTAACTCGGGAAGATCGTCGGTAGGTGACAGCAATGTACCCGGAGGCAATTCACAACCTTGACAGCTCTTTTTTCCAGAGAGAGGTCCGTCATCATCTGTAAACTTTTCCATCCCCGTTTTGCTCTTACCGCCTTCAGAAGTAGTTGAATCTTTGTCATCGCCATCTTCACTTTTGCTTATTGTTTGTCTTTTATGTTTCATGCGCCTGTTTTGAAACCATACCTTGACCTGAAATATAAATTAGCTTTTTTAACGTTTCATAATTTAATATTTTCTAAGTTAGGTAGGTACATTTTTAGTTTGAGTTAATAATTACTATATGTACTTATGGGTTAAGAAAATTTGTAACTTTTGGTGCAAACCACTCAAATGTTTTGACGATACCTTTTATTTCTTATTCAAATAGATATTCATTACCCGAGCTACAACGCTGTTATTGTTTAGGGTGCGGGTATTCATACTACTTACATAAAATGTGACTTAAAAGCTAAGTCATTTCTTTAAATAGTTTTATAAATAACACTGCAAACTCACCTGTCTCTCTGTTAGGTCAAGAGACGCAGCTATTTCGATTCTTCGCGGCCTGCATAGATACTTATTAAAGTGAAATTCTTTTTCTAGTTCTAAAAGTTGTGTGTTTGTGTATGCTGTACGTAGCCTTCGCGGCAGTCCATTTTCTGAAAAAATAAATAATGAATCATTTGTAAAATTTAATAATTTCATTTGAATGAAAAAAGCGAACAATATTTTATTTTTATATTTCGATTTTTATATTCTGTAGTGGTAGGAACGTATAGCAATAACTAGTGAAAATAGCAACCAAGTTTTGGGTTTCTTTAATGTAATAACTTGATCGCATGTTGGAGCACCGCCCTTGACGCCATTGTGTCGAAACAGTATTTTTACCACAAATACGAATTGGAATTCGAAATTCAAATTACAAAGGGCGGCGTATAATGGGGCGATCGCGTTCGCGTGACAATTCCGCAGGGCGCGCGTGTATTGTTATATTTCGGGCAATCGTTCTTGACTGTGAAGAATTAGGGGTTATTATAGTTTGTACTACTTCCCATATAACTTTGTTTTTAATCGGAGCTTGATTGACGTTTCGTCGACTCGCACAATTTCTATTGGGCAGAACTAGCTGTCAATCAAACAGGCGTTTATTTTAGTTCCGATTTTGAACTACCCTATTTCGGAATATTATATACATATTGTAACGGTTATGTTTTTTTATTATTACACGAATTATGTACTGTCTTGAATTAAACATTTCCGATATGGTTTGTATAGACAATAATTTATTGAAGGTGTGTTGAAAGTTACCTAAGTAAATTACTGGTTAACTGGACCTGAAACCCGATAGCCCTTGGTCACTTACGAGAATAATTATTACGGGTTCAACTAGTACAGTCGCATAAGAAAGTTCATATGTATCCATTTCTTATTATCTATCTACTTTACATAATTTTTCAGAAAGCGTTTCACCTCTTTTGTTCGAAAATAATTGCACTAATCTAGTTTATGTAAATAAGAGGGGTAAGATTTAAATGATCTAGGTGCGGGTTCATAGAAATTTATTATTTGAAATCTAATAAAACATTTCGACGCGACTGTTCTTATTTGAGAAGTGCAATAGAAGCGTGGCAGTGGCAAGTTTTTGCTAATAATGGATGGTATTATGCGAGAGGTGCGCATAATGTGAGCATTATGGGGTAGTCCCCGCTTCCGTGTCACTGAACTTCATAGATTTACGGATACTGATATTTTTTGTCGTTCCTGTGAAACGCTTAGTTAAGAATCCTTTTTTACTGCATAATAAGATAAAATAAATAGCATTATATATATATATATGATAACTATTATCTTATAACACATATAAAATTCCATGAGTAATAAATTCTGTACCTACGTGAAAGTGACAATGAAGCTATTTGAAAATGCCTTTGATGTAAATACAAATGTTTCACAGACAAATGGCTCGTTGTCGTGTAGAGCAAGTGGGTAATAAATGGTTTTGGAGTAGCGATGGCTTGTTTGACCCTCGCTCGGGCGCGGATCAAAGATTTACTGCGAATTAAGGGTCACTTGCATCTCGAGGTGACACCGTGTCCGCACTTAATTTGATAATATCGCTTTACCCGTGTTAGGTGGATTTATGACTTCATCGTAACCTGGCCATATATGAGAAAGGTATGCAAAATGGGAGTTAAATGTTATACGTGCGTGGCTTTGCTAGAAAACCACTATGTAATAAAAAAACACATTTTGTATTACAAGTAATATATATAGGTTAATATAATAATATGAATCTCCTTCTGTTACATAAATACAAGTTCTTAGTTGATAACACTTTGCAAAGAGTACGTGGCGAATTGCTGAGAACAGCCCCAAAGGCAAGTTTGAATAATTAATCAACAGTCGAAAGGATTAATGTGGTGGCCAGTTGGCGGTTGGATGCCATTAGTACGTTCGATGCCCGAGTGCCGACTAAATGCTGTGGTCACATTATTTCTGTCGGGTTTAGAAACACATGGTGAAGGGCTGAAATTACGAATACTTAATTTATTTTACACTACGATACATTCTGCGTATTCGTTAGTGTACCTACTAAATTAAATAGAATATATATATATTTGTTCGATTGCTAATATAGCTAAGCATAAGTCGTAGAGTTTTCCTTTAATAAGTATCTTTATTTGTACAAACTATATCTATTTAAAGTTTTCGCATAGTTCCGATAGCTGTATGGTTCAACAATATATTAGAAAAAAGTTATTACTTTTATAATAATGAGGTGTATAGTAGAAATAAAAACACAGTTTTCTCTCTGCTTATCAGCTGTTAAAATTCCTCTTCTGCAATAAAGACGCCGACCGAAATAGTCGTTTCTACATAGTAGTTACTTTAATGCATTCAATAAATTACAAAATAGAGCCGGTGTAACCCGTGGCAAAGACTGTCATATTCTGACTTCGTTTTGATAAAGCACCTAACATTTATTTTGAATGTTACTGCAACAGAAAAGTTTCGTAAGGGAACGCGTACATGAAATATTACGTTATGACTTGTGAGGTGTGAAAGACATAATAAATGTGAAAAATCAATAAGTTGTAGACGTAACTTTCGGGACATGAAATTGGGATTTATTTAGTTGTTTTTGGTTTGTTTTAATTTCCATCTATATTCGAAATAAGACGTATCATTATGTTAATAGAATGTTGAAATAAAATAAAAAAACCTCGTATGCTTCACATATTTCATAAAATAAATACAAAGTAGTTGTCACTAGTAATCAGTCAATCAAGCACAATATTATTATTAATAAATAGCATATACATTAGTTTTTTAAATTGCTAAAATCGCTTGTGACATATTACATGACGTTCATATTAATGTGATGTTGTGGTAAAAAGTAAAAAGGTAAACCCCGAGACTCAATTTAAAGTGTCCTTCTTGCGATCGATCATTGTGTTGGGTCCGCATTTTTCTGATTATCTAGAGCTGCTGAATCCCACTTGACATTGTCGCATCAATTATAAGCGTGGATTACGAGTAGACAGATCTGAGGCGTTCAATTTCGCCGGTGTAGGGTGCGCCTGAGGGATTGATAATATCGATAGTTAAACCTGTTTTTCATTCAAACTTGATAGGGAAATTATTTTTTCTTATATATCTGGTTGATGTACAAAGTACCGTTTGATTTGGGATTTGATATACCCAATATCTATATACATGTGATTATTTTATTTTCAAGTTTTACTATGTTTAGTATATGGACTTTTTACATTACTTATTACGACTAAATTTGTTTCGATTACATTTTGAAGTTTCAACCTTATATTATAATCTAAATCAGCCGATTTGCGGGTACATTGATAAATTTACAGTTGATAGCTGTAACCGAAGCTAGAGAAGAGGTATATGGTAACGAACTATTTAGCTATATTACAACTTCCCTAAATATTTAACATTTATGCTCTTATGTTAATTATATTTGTTAAAATATCAGGACAACAAGGTTTCTATTGGCTTTTATCTATTTGATTATAATAGTTAATATTGATTTTTATACAGCGACTTTCTTCTATCGGTCACAAAACAACTATCTACGACACAAGAAAATAATAGGAATACGCCTTTTTTTCTAAAACCTTTTTTCGTTGTTGTCGTTCTATTGTAGAATGTATTGAATAATCACTGGATAAATAACTTATACTAACGGGGTTCTTACGACGAATTTAAGACGAACTTTTACACGCAAATTGAACAAAAACTTGATTATGTCGTTAACTACAGTTTGTAAACATTATGTGAACGCGTAACGGATCCCAAATCCATTTGGCTGATACAGCAGGTTATTAAAAGTTGTCGCACAGACGGTGCAAGTTTGTCAGAGTTTGACAGGTTGTCTCCCGGGAGCCCGCTTCGACGAGGAAATTTCATTAATCGAAAAGTAGCATTTGTACTGTATTGTTGAATCTACGGAAAATTATTCTGTTTAGTTTGAAATGTTTTGGAGTGTTTTGTTTGAATGAAATATTTAAGGTATTGATTGATTGTTATCATATGTAACTGTTATTTACAACATATAAGTGATAACATTTAATAGTAAAGTAAAGATAAAAAACGAAATATACTTGGTTGTATAATATAACTCTTATAACAAAATGCTTATGACAATATCTTATGCATTGGCTACCCATAATTACTAAATAACCACCTTGAAAATCGAAAGCACGTATGCTTTAGAAGCTGCATTACTTAAATTACGCTGTGTAACTTAAGGATTTTTTCATCTTTTGGTTTCATTAATTGGTCGTAGATATCCTAAGTCTGTAAAACCATTATTAGATATGCAGGATCCTAGATATACTCATATATATAAAGATACACAAACGTTTGTTTGCGTTAACCAATTATTTATTAGATCAAAAGCAAAATATTTCTTATATTTTATTTCCAAAGCGTGACTTTTACCAAGAGGTTGATAATAAAGACGCCACTCTAAGAATATGCTAAATGCTTAAGTCTGGTGGTATTTAATTGCCCTTGAAAGGGGCGACAAAAAATAAACGAGGATATAAATAACGGTGCACTTTTCATAATCGCGATTGTCGCCGGGAGAATATTTAGTGCGCAGTAAAGGCCTGATTACAATAGGGGAATTTTAATAGTTCAATGTTCTTATTGACCTATTCTTTTAAAATCTATTTAGTAAAATCATTGTTTTAAGTACTATATAGTAAGAATTTTAAGCAATAGATATTTGCACAACGTTAATGCCGGTACTTATTACCTGCCGATACATAACAGTATGGTTTTCTGAAAGCTAGTAACTGTATTAAAAGGAGATATTTCATCGTGTACATCTAGCTCGTAAAACAAAACAAATTGTTACAAAGAAATCGTTTATAGGAATTTAAAAGTCACAAAGAAGGCAGGGCGGCGAGGAATAAATTGTATTTATCAAATAAAAAGGATGGTGCGGTCGTTTTTCACCGCACTGGGGACATTATCGCTTCTTTTAATTATTATCCCGCCAATATTTTCTCGAATATTTACTATGCCTTATGCTTTTTAATTAAAATTATAATCAAAATGTCTCACTTATATAGATTGATGTTTATTAGATTGTTTAGCAAGGCACCAATACTATTTTTATTCACGATTTTACGTTCACTAAACTCAACTTTGAAGTGTGATATTTTTATTGTGATATTTAGTGTGATAGATTTTAAATGATTGTACTAAATTCAAATCTGATCGAACAATATACCATAATTAAGAGAATTCGTTTCCCGCGTTTTCACTCTTACTTATATAAACGGTTTCTTTTTATCTGGCTCGCACAGATTATTTTTGACAGATTCTAAGATTTTTGTTTTTTCTTTACTGTTACGATCTCTTTGGTGATCGAAAATAACAATGTATATTCTAAATTCAAATCAATTTATATTGGGAACCTACTTTATGCAACCTCCTTATATTTGTAAATCTTGTGTGTTCAGTCGCATATATTAATTTGTATGTGATAAAATTGTTTGTTTACAAAATTCTATATATGGATCTAGGTAATTTATTTACATAGATTTTGTTTTCCAGAACCAATGATTATAACGTAAAAATCAATGTAGCAATGTTTTAATTCGTTGCAATGGGGACTGGGGTGGTCACCCCGTGGCCTCAAGGAAATGAACGAAAAAAGCGTCGGAAGCTGCCACCCCAAAGCTACACCGCTTGCGGCTTTATAAATGGAAATTTATTGTTAAACACTCCGTCAATGCGTTACAAGCTAAGAATATTTACTTAATCTACTTTGTAATCCTACTTATAATATATTAAGCAAACTTAAAGGATTGTTAAGTTTATTTTAAAGTTCGCTAGACGAAAGCTCGTTTTCATTGAGTCCAAATTCACAATCACAAAGATTCGGTAGGGTTAAAGTTTTGTAGAACAAGAATGGAGTCCATAAAATTCACTCAAACTGAAAGCTGGCCCCACAATTGAAAAGCGCGAGGGTGCGGTGAGCAGATAGGGCACTTACTGTAAAAGTTAAAGCTAATTGCCCTTAAGACATATTTTTAATTTCATTGCCCGTTCCTTCTTTCTTAGAGTTCACTAACTCGCGGTATAGCCGGGGAGTGTAATAGCCATTTTTACAAGATAAGGTCAATGTTTAAATGTCAAAAATTATAACATGTAGCTTCGGTCTGTGATCTATCGTTGAAGGAATAATAAGATACATGTATTTCTCGACAATGGTGGTGATGGGAGCACGTGGCTCAAAGCGGTGGCCAGTAGCTGTCATTGTGTCTTCACCGTCCAATGTTATTTTATTTTCATAAATGAATCATTCTTCATTTGAATTGAACGCGGAATAATTGTAAGGTTCTTTCTCAGTCGCTGACCTGCCCACCGCGGGGTTGACTGATGGTCTTATAATGGTTTAGTTTTCTTTAACATTCTTATCGGTAACTATTATGCTTGTGGGCGAAGGGGGTTCAAAAGATGAATAATTTTTGTACTTCTATAGAACCCGCACACTTGTTAATGTTTACGAAATAAAATTTTGTGGTTCATTAATCTTTAGCTTAATGTATGTGTAGGTAACAACCAACTTTGCTCAGCGTCTATTGGGTTCGACTTCCAGAAAAACAATAATGGTATGAAGATACAAAAAGCTGATCTTATGAAAAAAAACAGGAATCAGTATATTTGTTAGAAAGATATCAGTAAAACAAGACACTCTTATTGGTATCGTTATTTTACTAATAGTTTGTAATATTCCACTCTTAAAGGTATATAACAGGTCATTAGCAGAATATGAACGATTAAATAACGGCTATCGGATGGAAATATGTGACGAGCGGGCGTGACACAGAAGTCAGCTGTCAATAGATGTCGCTGACAGTTCTGATGAATGAGCTCGACCGTTAGACGTATGCGCAGCGCCGCCGTCATTAGCTTCATTCAAGATTGGAAAATTAAAAGAAACAGCCAAAACAATGTCCTATTCACAAACGGAAGTCATTGTGTGAAACGATGTTCTATTTTTAAAAAATTCTAAGAGAAATTTGTCATTCGTTTAAGTTTTAAACCAGTAAAAACAAATGCACACATATTTTCAATAAGTTAAAATATATCAGAAATTAAATCGGTTATGCCGGCTCTCATTAGCTCATTGGGTTTAACTATAAAAAGTCCTTTATAAATATTCATTTTAGAACCATTGCACAAGAAATAAATATGTTTGACGTTGAAAAGATATTGATATTTTAAGAATTATGTCAACATCGGTGTGAAGGAAACATGTTGTTGTTTTGTTATAGAATTTATTTTTAACATCTGTCAACGAACTGTCGATTGACGCGTATCACTGAAAGTTCTTTTTAGAAGTTATTTTCGAACACAGTTATTGGTTTCAGATCAGTATATTGTATGACACTAAAAATAGGAACATCTTCATTTTTATGTAACAATTGTGTTGCTTCCAATAATTACAACCTAACGAGATTTCAGAACTCGGAATGTATGGTAAAATAAAAAAGTGAAAATGCATGTGTGGATTTGTAAAGCTTCTTTTGCAAATAACAAGCCTATCAAAAAGAACCTAACAATAAAACCTTCTCTAATAAAATCGAGTTGTATATATGCACAAGTATCTAAAGATACATTATTATAGAATAAATCAAATAATTCATATTCGTTAGTGGTATAATAATAATTGTTATTATATTAATAACATTTACGACATTGAAATATTAATCGATACTGTGTTTCAACGCTTTATTTGTTTAATGTAACCCAAGCTAAAAACATCACATCCGATGAAGTTCTTTCGGACTTAGTGACGAGAGAATTGACTGACAGTTTAGAAACTATATTTGTTCGGAGAATCTTTGATGTCATTATTAACTTAAATATTAAATCGTACTGTGTTACGAAACGATTTTAAGTGTCTTGTTTAGCACATACTATCTTCTGTTTATGCAAGTTAACCAGCTTAAATGTTAAATACGTGATTTAATTACATTACATTTTACATACCTACAGTTTGAATTTTAAGTTAATCTTGGTACGCAAGACTTGGTACGTAGAGCTGCATTAATATTATTTTAAAATTTTAACGTTTCCCTTAAATGTTGTGTTCTTAGAGTAAATATATAATTTTAAATTTATATTCGAAGCCCGATAAAGTTCGAATAAAATATAGTACAAACTAAAGACACGTCTAACAAATAGTTTAGAAGAAAAAGTTTTTATTGCAGCAAATAATAGGATTCATAACGTCGGGTCGTTTGGGAGTTACTCGCGTGTGTAGTCTTTGAAAGTTTTTGTAACATTCTGTAACAAATGATAAAAATCACCGAATCTTCTAATACATTTTTTATAAGGTTATATTTGAATGTCAAGAGATTTAATAGCTAGTTAAGTTAAGCGAAGGATAGGGATATGTTCAGTGTTTGTTATTGCACGTATAGTTGACTGCAAAAATATCTATAAAACATATTTATTATCCAGATATTTAATTTACGTTGTATTATGTGTTATATGCATGCCAACAAATATTATCTTATTTACATAGAAATTCATCGTTTCTCTAATTATTACTTTTGATTTTTTTTTATTTTGAACAGTATGGCCGACTTCAATTAACACATTTCCCTGTCTGTTTCAATGGTTCTACAGAAAAAAACAGTATTAAGCCATCTCGATGAATTACTCTGTAAATTCTGTACATGACTAAATTCGATGTTATAGATTGTAGCTAGGTACAAGACAAAAAGAAACTGATTCTACTGAGGTACTTAAAGACCATCTCGCACTAAATAACCAAGTGGAAACAAGAAGGATAACGTTTAAGTGGTCATCAAAGTGAGTTTAGACCGCAATAACTTAGCCTATTATCAAAGTTATGGGTCCAGCTTCATTAAGGGGACAATGCACACACGATGTCCGAACTCTGCCCGTTAGATGCAAGTGTCGCCAACATTGAGTTGAGCATAGACAAACTTTCCTCTTGAATATTCCTTCCACGCTTTTGCCATTGTTTATGGCCTTTGCGGTTAGTTGTTTTATGGCTATGAGAAGTTTGTTAACTGGGAGATGCTTAAAACCTCGCTTGAATCTATAGGTATATTAATAAATAGTACGACATCCACTTGTAATATTGTGCAGTAATAAAACAATTGTATACATTTGACAGCGGTAATAATAAACAAATGCCTACGCATGTATAAATTAGGTTTGGAACGCTGTTCTTTAGTAAACGATCCCAAAGTTTGAAGTAAAATATTTAAGGCCAATATTTGTTATACAAACAGTAGGGAGGGCGCTAGTTGTCCATAACACTGGCATTCTGAGGGAGGTATTTGCAAGTCACTCACATCGATATCAGCGGGTCCTGTTGGATCACTGTTTTAGCACTTTTGTGCAACAATTTACAACTTTATTAAAGTACACAACACCTCTTTAAATATTGCAAATATTTTCAGTTATTTATAAATGTACAATACATTTCCAGAAAATTTTAATATATTTTCCTTATATTGGCAGTGGGTTTTATGAAGCGAAAGAGGTATGCAAGAACTGTACTATTACAATTTTTTTCTCTTCCATAATTAGTAATTTACATTTTTTTTCAATTATTATAAAAAACCAATATATTACAGCCAACATAATATCTAAAGATTTACGAAATGAATTCCATGTGAATGTAGGAAAGTTTCCCAGTATTACGGTTCGATGTTCGCTCGATGATTGCAATTTGCGTTGTTCCCCCGCACCGCACTAACATGGTGACGAAGCTCATTTCATTTGCATCGTACGGCACGACAAAACATGAATTGTTTAAATTGAGAAGAGAAAATGTAGTTAATGAAATATTTGTTGAGTTTTCAGGGCTATGTTGTTGTTTTCAGTGGATTACAGAGGCGGTTACTTAAAAATTAAGTGTTATAGATATCGCAAATCTTGTTTTGTAATAATAGTTATATGTAAATGATTATCTTTAATTAGACAGTAAATCAACTTTAGATTTCTAGCTTTTACAAAATAATGGTAAATATTTTTACGTAGACAATAAAGTAAATGAAACAAAAGAGCGCCAAAATATAAACAATTAAATCTAAGAGATTTTTTCTAAGAGAAAAATTAAATTATTATATGTCAGAATTGTATGCTATGGTATCATTAATACTGGCATATAATTTACTAACGTGATATATATAAATAGATAATATTTATTTTCTGACTGTACTTCCAACAATAAGTATTAAAACTATGACATGCAAAAAAATCCCCACAAACTAAGTGTGATTTTTCGTTTATCTATTCTAGATATTTTGCTCGCTAATATCTTATTAAAAATATATATCTTATTACAAGCTGTAATAGCAATATTATAATAGTGTTTTTATAAATAAGTATAAACTAACTAACTTATATATAAATAGTAAATATTGAAACGAGCGAAAAACAACAAAAAGATAAATCATAATTTCTGATTAATATCCATATTTTATTTTTATTGCTTGTGTCTGCAAGTGCCAGCATTTAATTTTACCCAGCGAACGACTTAGATTTTCCTGCATTTTAAAAAAGTAACTTATCCGTTAACCGAGCGAGATGTAAATACAAATCATCGCAAGATGAAATGAGAAGAAAAATGTAAAAGAGGGAACGGAAAATAAAATGAGGGAACAAAGTTAAGCGTCCGTGACTTTCGAAGATTTTTCGGCGTTTATTTTTTAAACTTTACTTGGCGCTCGCTGCGAGTCGACTACATAAAATAAACCATTTTATTTGCCTTTTGTTTTATACTTACTACTATGTATCACGGCATTGTCTTTGCATAACCAAAATTATTTTTACGTTTGTCTTTTAAACTATTACTTATTTTTAATATAAGTATTTAAACTTCGTTTATGGCATTATGGGGGAAAGCGGAGTAGTTGAAACAGGGTGATAAAACTGATTTCTATGATCGCAATACTCAATCGGATTATATAAAAAAATTAACAAATGCAGTATTATAAATAGTAATCGGTTAAATGAATATAAACTTCTGTAGCGTCTAATTATGTTCGAAGGTAAATAGTGAGAAGGCGCCGTTCGATCATCCATCACTGATAGAGTGAGCTTTGTGCCCACCGACCAATTACTGGCATGAAAATTAAATTCACGAAATCTAATTAACAACAAATTGTTTTATTTATTATGATGCGAGGTCATTTGTTCCTGTCGCTGCGGCGCCCGGGGCGGGTATGCCTATCAAAGCCTGTTTTTTTATAGTTTGGAGACAGCCTTAGTTTGGTTTGAAGGGTGAATATTTTTTTGTCCTACATCTTGGAGTCCTTGCAAGGAGTACTTGCTTGAAATTTTTTAATGTTATTTCCTACTACATACTTAATGTTGTCAAATGTAAGTGATATATATCGGCGCAACTACAGCAATTAGTATTAAAATAACTAAAATAATTAAGTTCAGGCATCATTTTATTGTCCTACAATCAGTTTAAAAACATAAGCTGAATACTTTCAAGTTTATTACGCTGTGAAATGTCATCCTTATTATTTCAATACGTAGTCTGTGAAAAAAAAATAAACGCGGACATGTGTGCAATATAATAGATGAATGCATTTTAACTGCACGACAGCTAATAGTGAAAATAAAACCTGGCAAATATCAGCGAAGTGTTATTTTTATAATGAATGGTAATCGTGAAGTCGGTAATGCTGACGCAATGCCTTACAAAAACCTATGGAGATACTTCTTTCGTTATATATTATAATCAATAATTGTTTATTTGTTTATATGTGAATGATCATATTTAGACAAGCACAGTCAAAGAGTGGCTTTCGCCCAACACTACGCTTTTTTATGTTTAGTCAAAATATTGATTCAGAGTACATCTTCCGTAAGGGCCAGAAACGCACCCTGTTAACTAAACTAAACTGCGAGCCTAAGATTTGAGACTACATGGATGCAGTTTAAAAATACACAACTAATCACTCTACTACAAGTATTGCAAAAGTATATTTATTTAAAGTGACGTACGAACATAAAGACCACTAGTAATGCGCCCTCATTTGTTATCTTCGCAAAATGGTAGAATTACGACTCGCCGACAGCCGACACAAAGACTGACGTTTTATTGTCGAGATTGCCTACAAATGGATCGCATTCGACCCCTACGTCATAACCTTATATTTCTTCCCGTTGAAAGATTTAAAGCTTTGCTTCATACATAGGCGGTTTCTTACAAAATTAATTATTTAATGTGATCTAAGAAAATATTAAAAATATTTCACGTTATTTTACAGTCTTAGAAATTGTATTAATTGTAAGATATTTATTATACTACTATTTCATTATTTATATATATTTTTCATCATTGTAACACCCCAGTGGGGCCACTGCAGGGCATACAGATTTCGTTGATCATAGATCATTTTTCCCTATAAGGAAGGCGAATAGCATTGTAGCAAGCATTGTCCTCACAATGGTTCTGTATCGTAAAAATAATAACAAAACGCACATGTTAACATATATAAGGTACTTTATTTAAATTATTTAACAAAAAAATCTACACACAAAATATCGTTAAATGTTACGTAGTAATTTCGTAAATCATCTCTATCAGAGCGTTATTCCATTGTTAAAGCCTTCATTGCTAAATGAGGTGCGTGAAATTAAAGGAGATTTAATAATTAATGGGCTTAAACCCGCAAGAACTACTTCCTTTACGGAATGACCTAATTCAGCATGAAATTATTCTAAGATTGAAACAGTGGCGTATTCACGTTCTGTTCCGGACAGTTCATTTTTAATAATAAATGAGACGAAATCAAGACATGACGAATAAATGAATCAAGAACTTGACGAATAAATGAATATGGAATATGATAAATGGAAGGATCCCTCGCGAAGATTTTTTCTTTGGCTCCGGCCGAACGGAAGACGCTGGCTTTTTCCTTTTGTAACAGGACAAGTTAAGCGTTTTTTGGACGTTCCTTCGTCCGCACTACCGGCGTCATATTTATCATTTGATTATTTTATTTCCATTCTATATGATTCTTTTTTTATATAGGTTTCGTGTTTGATTTAAATTACTTTGTAGTTAAAATGTCCATTCATATATTATATTAACAAAAAATACTACAATCACTTTCATCTTATCTAAATATTGTTTATTAGATGTGTTAATTCAATAAAATTTATTTTATTTTTATTTCATCACGATTTTCACCACAAAAGTGCAAAGTTTTATGATAAAATAGCAATGTATACTACGTGTAAATTCTTTTTCAAGACACTGAAGAACCAGCCTACTTGAATTTAAAGTTATGTGCCTCTGTAGGGTTAAGTTTCACATCGGATTTAATCCCGCGCTCGTAATCCGTGAGTGCACTAGTCACTGCCACGTGGTTCAATGATAAAGTGCTTCAGCTTATGCAAATTCTTAAATTTATCCCTCCATCCCATTTTAACGTTAGCGTTTCCGGATATATCCATCCTGCTTATATTCAAAAATCTCACCCCACTGTTACGTCTGATGGATGATGCGTTACTCCAATAACAATTTAGATGTGTGTTGAAAAATTCTAATTCTATAAAATTTTATTGTAAGATACAACATTCGGTATATATATGAGCCATAAATTTTGTTTTTAATTGAGTCTGTTTAAGTTTATTTACTATTGACAACAATGTGCCACAATTGAAGTGCGCTAGTATATCAAGCAATACCTTCTGTCAAGTAGACTAAGGCATTTTGTTTCGTAGTATTCTACACGTTTCAACTCTGTTGTATATTTTATAAGCATACCTAAAGAAAGACAAAGGGAGTAGGAGTGTGAAATAGACTGGATATATTAATTAAATTTGTGTAAAAATTATCTTGACTTCATAATAATAAGTGACTTTTTTATTTATTCATATTTTACCAAAACGTGTTTAACACAAAATAAAGTATTTCACGTTAATAACGATTTTCTATAAATAATATTGGTTTTATCATTTTCTTGAAGACACGTTTTCTTCTCGCATTTTCTCTATAATTATAAATAGTCTGATTATACCTGTCTTGAATAAAAATAGTCGTGTAATGGAGCGGGCAGACTAATAAGAGGTCTCCCTCCTTCATAATGATAGTACTCGTGCGAACGGATATTATAGTATATCTGTCACATATCTTTCTATATATATATATCTTGTAAACTAGTAATCAGAATGAAATTTCATATGATTTTATGTGTTTTGATGTTTTCCTGGTCTGTTTTACTTAAATAAAATAAAAACACTTATTTACAGATTTTGTATACTAGATCTATTGCTGACTACAAGAAAAATAACGGAAGTATATTATGTATTCTTAATGTTAAAAAGGTTTTATATAAATATGTATGTGTATACCTAATGTAGTTTTAAGGTTATGTTATTTCATTAATAGACATTAGGTACATACATACTTATAAGAGATTTTTGTATTAATATGTTTGGTCTATAAAATGTGATGTGCGGTTATGACTGAACTAGAGATTTTGTAATTATGATTTTCACATGTGCAAAACACCAGTGTCCATTGAGATTTGACATGGGGTGAGTGAGTCGGCGGTTTACGTTGACTCCTGACATATGCATACCCAATATGGGTTAGGCGAACGTGACTTGCCACTTACTGACAGGCTTTTTTAATTGATCCCCAGAACAAATCAATACCGAGCATTACGGTTTACGCTGATATCTTGTTTCAACATCACTAATAACAGTTAATAGATAGGTGTTAAACCGGTTCATGTAACTGATTGATTCGGTATATAGCAAAACACGTGAACATAAAATATTTACTAGCTAAAGATGTACATTTCTGTTCACTCAGTTCTTAGTATTAAGCGCATCGATTTTTTAAGTCGTGGGTTCAACCTGATAATTTTGTTAGTGGTTCGCATTAGGCATATCTCTATGTACATCCCATCCCATTGATCGTAACTTTTGATCCTTCGAGCTATCCGACAATAACGATTTTTCGTGTTCGGTTTCGCGTTCTTTACAACTATTTTAAACGATTGTCGCATTAACTACTTTAAAATAACACCATATTCTATAAAAGTTAAAAGTTCTATTAAAAGTTCAACTTTTTATTGTTTTTTTCCTATATTAATGTTGTATTATAATAAACCTAAACAGGCATATAACATAATATGTATACCTAATTATACAACCTTGAACACCTGCAGTTGTCGAGAGGAAAATCGTAAACAAATATGAAAAAAAGCAGTAGTTACATTTGTGTGAGTGAAACGTGTACTTATATCTATGTAGGGACGCCACCCCCCGCGCGGTCATTAGTGATCCGATCCCCGCACCCAGAGAAAGTATGATTTTACTCCTATAACGTCGTATTTCTACTCCATACAGGAATTCGACGCAGAAGTTCCGAGAAGGGACATGTGGTACGCTTGTAAATAATTTCACAGTTTCAACAATCTCAATACGGCGTATGTTAATTCTGTTTCTCGTGAATTGTACGCAGTTTTAAATTTTTTTTTTCTTAATGTAAGTAAGATTTATTATATTAATTTAACATGAATACTATGCAAAACAATAATAATCAAGCCACTAACTTGAAAGTAGGTACGTCAGCAAGTTATAAAATCTCATTTTTATTACGTATATTATAAATTCTAAGATTTAATATTCGGCATTCTTTCATTTATGATCTGCATATATGGATCAAAGGAAATCTTTTACTGGTCGCCGGTTGGGTCAGTCCGTTTTAAAATCTTGATATATAAACTTTTTAATAACATTATTTCATATGTATTGTAAGTACAATATTATTATACAATACAAAATAATGTTACTATTCTATTTGTTATATATTTTTGTTTTAAAGGTGTAGTATATCCAAACCCCAGCTGAACAATTAGTGACCGCCAAGTGACCGAGGGGAGCGATCCCTGAAAAAACTCCCTTCCGCGTGGGTTACATCTTAGAAGTACTTATAATAATTAACCGTGCCGTTTTAATTAGATAATATATACTGTTATAGTTTATTCTGACTTTTAAACTATACTTCAACTCCTGTTTTGTCATAACGATTTAAATATCTGTGGAACTTTAGTTTATTGACACAAATTGCTTTCCCACTAAATGCAATCAAATATAATAACTCAAAATTAATAAATTTATTTTTTTGTAAATAAGGTATACAATTACAATTAAGGCTTTGTTTCCTTGTATTATATACAATTAGCATTAAGATGGCTCACCAAAAATATTATTTCCCTCTTAGATTTTTAGAGACGGATTAAAAGTATAATAATTCTTATTATTAGACGAATTAGTAATGACGAGCGCGGGAGTCACTGGGTAGCGAGGTCGTTGCCACATTGATTTTCGATTTGCTCCTGTGCAAGTGGGTCAAGTGCTATGGGATTATCATATTACGATAATACATTATTTGATTATTTAATGGGATCACATGATTTCAAACTCAAAGTCACAATTTGTATAATAATATTGAATTTTTCAATAATCGTGATCTTTTACTAGTCGTCAACCATCAGTGTCGATTTATTTTGTGTCCCATTATAAACTCGTATTGATTTGGAGTTTGTCTATAAATATAATTTATTAGTACTGAAACGAGGAGATCTCAAGATTTCATTAGGGTGCCATTGAAGCAGTTAGAGCCCTTTTATTATCGACTCTGCTCTAAATTGCGTAAAGAATTTCCCCGAAAAAAAGGGGAACTAGAAACCGTGTACTGAGCCGATGCGCATTTATTTAAAAATTGAACAAGATAAGGTTAGAAATGTTTTTATTTTTCTTAATGGGATGAATTTATGTGTTTCTGCGATTGGGCTATTTTCGTTGGCCTGATAAGTTTTTATTTGAAATCGGACTTTGTGTAATGTACCGTTCGATTTTCGGTAATGGTCAATTGATAAGCAAATGACGTCATTATTGACTTTGATTTCTTTAAGGGTGTTAGATTATTACACTAACTCAATATTGGGCTTTCATATTACTAGTTATATTTGAACTGATATAAATACTATCTTTGAGATATTCAAATATAGGATATTTAAAGAATTTTAATATAGAACGAATAATAGAATTCTTAGAATAAAATAAATAAAGGAATAATAGAATATTTTTTATATAATTAGCGTACTCCAGCGTACCTAAGATTCATAACTTATGTGATATATGATATTCAGTGTCAATAAATAAATTTACACTCGAAATTTTGTATCCTATATATAGGCTTAATGTTTTTAAACATATGTAATTTTATAAGTTTAGGTTTAACGTTTTAAAAATCTGGAGGGATATTTTTAAAATCCAGGTGTATTTAATTAAAATAACATATATAAAGCGTAATGAGATGGTTTTCGCCAAGTATTGTATCAGCGGGGCTGAATGAATATAGAGATTCCCCCGCGGGTGATAAAGAATTGAGGGTATTAAACGATTACAAATGCTTTCCGGTTCAATAGACTGTTGTACTGCTTTCAATGAATTACTTGCGAAATACATTTATTTATTTATTCACAATTTGTTGCACTAAAACTGTAGAAGTAGATAATGTTAATAGATACTAGTACACCTGAGAGCAACAGGCGGCCTTATCGCTAATAAGCGATCTCTTTATTATCAACCCACTCCAAATATATAAAACAAAATTTCAAAATAGGTACAGACTTATATAAATATAGATGCTATATCGGTATAAGCAATGTTGGTGATGTGAAATCAATTCACATCACCATACAAACAATTTTCATTATATGTTCTTTTAAACAAGAAACTCACTAAAAGTAAAAACTTCTAAATTGAAGAAAGCTTCACTAAACAGACACTTAAAGACTCAACACATTTGTGCGTATTCAAAAGGCTTGATAAGAGTTTCATTCTTATTTATGTACCTCAGCTTCCTATTGAGAGGTACGACCGGTGACTATCTACCCTCCGCGCCTACATTTATTTCCGTACAAGTACCTTCCGTAGCGATTCCTGCCTTTTGATTGTACGCAAACCCGAAACTTTCAAAAAGATAGCGTTTCGCGTTTAGCACCCTTAATCCGTAAATACTGATAAATAAATGTATCGTGAAGAGGCCGGGAGACAATAAAATCGAAGTGGCAAGAGATTTTTCAGGCGATTCTTTAAGTTAAATGAGTTTGCCACTGGCTAATCGGGATTATTCGAGCTTCGATCAGATAAATGTTGTTTGAAAATGCTACGAGTTTCGTAGATCGTAGGCGTTTCGTAGCTGGGTTAAGATAATTTTCATTTATGTGTATATTTCATACAATTTATCTTTTTGTATTTCTTTTGTACCAGTTTATGAAAGATCATATAAAAATAATATATTGTTGTAGATATACGAATATTCGTGTAAAAATATCTCAAATATTTATATATTTATACGGAAGAATCTGTTGAAATATATTATTATCAAAATACGAGTGAATAAAAATATGTTATTGAGTTGGTTACGTCTAAAATTATCATGGTATGGAAAGAGTCAATGACCTACTAATTACTATTCTAGTTTGTGATATATGAATATTTCTGTATAATTTTAAGTACAAATATAATTGATTAGTTAATAATCTGTCTCGTCTGACAGTGAATATTAAAATTATTATTTTTATGTCAATTCATCAGTTCAAGCCGAATAGCATAGCATTCAAGAATGTTTGCTTAGCAACGATAAGCCGGTAATATTTCTATACAGGCTTAGAAGCAATAAAATGAACTCATTATTTTGTAAAGGCAACACTGATAAGACTGACGATTTTTACACTTCCGTGTTTTCCTAGATAAGCAAATACGGGGTCTGATGGATATTAAAGGCACACCTTATATCATTTTCGTTATTACAACGGGGTGGCAAGACGCGCTCCTTATATCTAAAGACCCCCTTAATATGCTAAAATCAAATTAGTTTCAAAGTGGAGTGATTCCCTTCAAATCGATCGTTCAATATTACGGGGTGCACTTATTACCATAGAAAATGTATGTAACGTTGCCGTCTTTTAAAACTATACTTTAACATTACTAAATATAAAATTTTAATGAATTAGATTACTTTTATTGTAATGGTAAGATCAGTCTTACCGATATATTTTTGTTCGGCAATAATATATTGATAATTTGGATAACTTGTGTATTAATAGATTTATGTTGATACTAAAAATTTACAATTAATAATATTTTGTAACTTTAATAATCTTTTTTTTGTTATTGTATTTGATGTGAGTTTGTTTAATTAGTTGTAAGTAAGGTTAGGTTAGTTTCTTGTTTTCAATATAATCAGAGATCTCATATGACGAATGAGAAAAAGTACTTCTACGATTGAAGTAGCATTCGATGTTACTCTAGTTATATGTTTGTTAAAACAATGTTAGTTAAAACAGACCCCTACCAAGTGTATACGATCTTAGATTATTTATCGAACAAGTGGATGTGTTAAAGCGACAATTTCCTGATAAAGCGGTTTATCAGGGATCTGAACGTCAGCGGTAAGACGCCGGTTTCATTAGAGCCTTAGCAAATTAGCGCCCTATGGCGGGCTCTAACGGTTCAACTACCGCTCCTCTAATGATCAAATGACATTAATAGAAAATGTTTTCATATAATTTGCTGAATGTAATGGGAAAATTGGAAATTACAAACACTACGAGGCCAAGTGTATAAAAGTGGCGCCTACTATTTATTCTGTAAACACTTCTATCACCTTTAATCAGTAGTTGAGATGTGGAATGATGAAAATAGAAAAAAAATTGAATTCGCATCCGTTAAAGCTTTTGTAATAGTTACTTTTGAAAGTTAAAGTACTGTTGTATGTTAAACGATAACTAGCAAGTTGATAGAAAATATAGTTGTTTATGCAGAGACGGGCCCGATAGTTGCTAAACGTTGCGTTGACGGTGACTAATGACTGATGCACTAATAGTTGCGACTTGGGACCATACATCATGCGAGAAAATGGGGGGAAAACGTTCGCATCATACGTGATAACACGGAACAATAAACCTTAGGAATCATTTGAATCTTTTTCCGCACACATTTAAGAAAATACAATTCGAATTTCGAATTGATTGTTCCTTTTTTAAACTCATCTTAACAAATGACTAATTCCTATAAGTGGCCAGTTATTTAACGTTTGGAAAATTGAAGTAATAAAGTTTTCAGTACACGTCATTAACATAATGTACGGATATCAAATAAACGATGTAAATAGGTGCGTAATAGAATACCTCTATCATAATTTATATATAAAATGATAATTTATTTAAGTATTTGTAAACTTTACGGTATAAATTATACTGAGTAATAGTAGCTAGTTTCATTTTAACAAGTGCTTTAATGTGGCACTTTGATGGAACATTATAATCGCAATTCAAATACGTCTATAAAAGTGACATGTTTTCTAGACTTTATAAGAAAAGTAAGAATATAAAATACTACCTTGTCTTTGTCTATGCGGTGTTTTTATCGAAAGATCATTTAGTTAAGCGTTGCAGGGAGCGACCCCGTGTCGTGGTTCCAAGATTAATACATCGTGAGACAGAGGCTGTTAGTGGTGCAACAATTTGTCTCTATAAATGTTGACTCAGCGCGGTCGCTTTGCGGCCTTGCTGCGCGATTAGCCCCAAATTTATTGTTTAATTTCAAACACGTTATTAATAACCTACGAGATGATTAAACGGATTTCGCGGCTTAAGACATTACAGTGATTTATCTTACACGTGCTGACGTAAGCTTACATATGTTGAATTGGAAATGTTTAATTAAATGAAAATAATGAAAAACGTATCATGGCACTTCATTTGGTTATTGCAACAAAAGTTAGTGTGATTTTATTACCGTTGTGTAATGTCTCTTTTGAAAACATTATTTAAGAAGTCATAATAATTAATATTAAGACACATTTCACAAACAGTCGGTTAGTCCAAGGTTAGCTTGTGTTATGGATAATAAAGTTGTAGCGTATTATAACACCCAGATCAATAGATATGTATGTATGCTCATACCACAAAGGTTTTCGGTATTGCGTCCGTTAATATAATACGAAAGCGCCAATATGAAGCCTATAGCTTAAACATAGATCGTATATTTATTTGTTATATATACAAACGTGTGTTTCGTGTTGGTGTCTAAAATTTGTAAGTGATAAGGAACAATTCGCCATAAATATATCATTCCTCAACAAACTTAGTCAATTACCAGACTAGTGTCCGGAAACCGGACAACACGATACATGCACCCTCGTCTCGACCAAGCATCTCTGCGTCTTCTTCCTGCTTTCGCATATCATCCTACGCGGGGAGAATGTACAAGAGATTTTCGATCTTAGCTCCTCAATATTTAGATATGGATTCTCGTGACGACGTATTTTATTTACGACGTCTGAACCTTGGAATTGTACGAAAAGATGTTGCGATTTGGTTAGCCGAATATGAGCCTCATGATACAACACATATTGTCGAAAGTAGAGTGGATTTAGTATGTACTTGCGGTGTGATATGAAGGTTTATGCGTGTAAGATGATGCTTGTTTAGAACTCTCTGATATGATAAATCAGTTTACACCAAACAGCTCACTTGGGGTGCGAATGTTAAACAATCTAATATCAGACGACAATGTTGCGTGATCATTGTTTACTGAATGCTTTATATCTTTTTTAGATTGGTACAATGAGTAACGGACGAGTTTAAATTTTAAAGTGCAAAATTATAAGCCAAACATTGTGCTTAGAGTGAATGTGTTTTGTGCTGTTATACATATTATGACATAAGTTAAGAGAATATAAAACCTAGATTTGTATCAGCTTAAATAATTATATATTTAAAAAAAACTATGTCGGTACAAATCAAGTTAACGAAAGTTTTTATAAAAACGTATTACAAGCTTCAAACAGTTTAGTCCTCAGGATATAGATGAAAGAATTGTTCAATAATTAATGTATATCGTAAAATATTGCTTAAATAAATTAATAATAGAAAAATAGCAGGCTTTGGAGTAAGCGTGGACGGCACGCAACCCTTGAGACGTTCAATAAAAACACTGCATATATAAAATAATAATGATCGACAAACGTGTAATCAGATAAATAAACTTATAAAGGGGTATAGCGCTTTGTATTTATTTAAAAATGTATACTTTCGTTTTTTTATTGTTTTGTTTTTGTCAAATTTTCTTTACTGCAGAGAGATACCTCCTAGATAGGTTTATTTTTATTTGTATTGTTGGGATGCCAAATAAATAAATATAGATATTTAAAAGATAAATGATTATATTTTACATTCCAAAGTTGACCATAAAAAAATGTTACGTGTTAACAATGATCCATACGCACGGTAGCTTCAACACCTTACCATTCATCGACAACAATTCGACTTGATTTTTAACCGGATTAAAAATGTGCTGACTAACTGGGCCCACACACGGCACCTGAATGGGATTACCTGGTAAGTGTCTCTAATTGCTGTTAAAATCGCCGCCGACTATTGGAACAAAGACGGCGCCTTAAAGGGAGAGTGATTTATAGATTGTCTATTGTGTACTTAGACGGATTATTCTTTGTTTGTTGCGGCTTCCGTTTGATATGGTTTTTAAATTAAGGATTTTTAAAGTCGAAAGAGAACTGTGTCAGTATGAACATTTTGTACCTAATTTGTGATATAAAAAAAGATAGTGCAACTAATCAATGATAACAATTGCTGCTGAGTACTCAACGTCGAGTTATGTAAATATTGTAATATTCGCGTTTATCCGTTAAAAATGTTTTATTTAAATAGTCGCCTATATCAAACACAACATTAAAGATAGTCTTGTATAATTGCTTTTTTTTAATTTTCAATAAATAAATTTGAAAATGTTATTAAAAAAATAAACACGTTTTAAAATTCAATTTTCAAACGAGGTTCACGTATTGAAATTCCAAATAAATCTTAACACAAATATTACCCGTTTTAAACATCATAATTTCAATAAAAAGCTAGCATTGATTTATGTGTGGGGGATGATGAAGGCGAAAGTGTTACCGTAAATCATTGCTCTGTATTGACAGCGAATGAATATAGTGATTATACGAAAAGTATTTGAGCCTTTCCCAACGAATTTAAAGCTCTTTTGATTTATTTGATTGTAACTTGTTGAAATCTCTTGTATCTACTCTTATATCGATCAAATCATAGTGAATTTCTTTCACTACGATTTGTATTTGTTGATGAGTATCATGTCTTTTTATTATTGAACTACACTTGCAATTGGTACTTAAATCGAAAAGTTGAAGGTATTGTTATAATTATTAATATGTTGTTAACTAAAAAGCTGTAAGCGTTCATAAACATTTTTTTTGTAAACTCTAATTTGGTACGCAATTTAAGAAACTCTATCTAAACCATGTAATTGTGGACATTTGATTGGAACACATCCGCCCTATGACGTCGACCTAACCTCAAATTTACGGTCATTTTTCACATAAATCAAAGAGCGGCCGCCGAAAAGATTTATTACTCTATAAGGGAACTACCTGCTTTATTAGATTTGTTCTATGCAAAAACAGAATTGCGAAAATGAAAGTGTAAACATGGCTTTTGTTGAATTATTTTCGGTTTTACTGTTCTTGGTCCTATTGTGTTTAAAGGTTTATAAAATTAAAAAGCTAACAAAGAGTATGCTGTTGATATAAATACTTACAAGGGTAAGGTGTATTTATAAATAATATCTTATATGAAACGTCAACCGTATAGTCTACTTTAAGTTCCGTTCGCATTAATTTGAAAACAAACAATTCGACACACTCCTTGCACTTTCAAAAGAAACTGATTAAATCGTATCACACGTCAGTCAAGTACAAATTGAGGCTTGCAAAAATACATTGTATTAAAGAATCGGAATGATCGATTGTGTCAGGGCGTTCGTTTTAATTTCGATTCCCGGGTGCCGTAGGCGTGGTCGCGAGAACGATTTGTTTCATGTCCCTAGATACCTTTGATATAAATCCCGCTTTTAAGATGTACGTGGATTGTCTTAAAGGAATATATCTTGTGATGCGTTTTTGTTTTTCAAATAATTGAATGCGGCTTACGTATGTCACAACCAACCACAATCATAACCAAATACAGATCAGATATTTTGATTTTCTAATCGTTGGTTTAATGTTTAAAACGAACTCTTTGGTTAATAGTTTTCATTTAATAGTAGTATACAATCATAAAAATCTTGTCCCATGTATTTACAGTCGTACACACCGAAAAAGTGATATCATGTGACCAACGACTGCGCCTGGCATTTTTATTGTAAAATTATTATTCCGCCAAGATTGCAAGAGGACAATTACCAAGTATAAAATGAAATACGTATTTTAAGAAATCAGTCAAAAGTTAGCGAATCCAATATCCGTACACAAAGCGTTGCATAGAAGCGGGCGTGCATCGCTCGATACTGACAATGATTGATGATCGGTAGCGGTTCACGGCCTGCGCCAAACTATCTCTGAGACGCTATTTTTTTTTTATTAAAAATCGATTTTATTAATTATTGTTTGTTCGATTAATGGTGTAAATTAATTGCAAAACACAAAAACAGGAGTAACTACTTCACGGAAAATTAATTGTTATTTTATAAGTTTGCATAGGTAACGTGTATCATTTTATATTAATAAAATGATACACGTTACCTCACTTTACCTTTGGTACATTAGTACCAACACTTTAAAGTCACCAATAAAAATCGGAACAAAATCAGCATCGATTAAATTTGACCGAAATCAACTAGCCTATTAATATAGCAAAATTATAGTCATTTGTGATTGATCTTATATGTTAAATAATTTATAAGTGAAAAATGAATATTAGCATTGTTTATGTATGTGTTGATGCGAGTGTTAATATGAGTTACGCGTAATACTCAAGGTGAGTGCCCCCCAGTGAGCACAGCGGGAGATTGCTTCTGTTGGACAAGTGCTCGCTGCATCAATATTAATTCTACATATTTTTATTACATTACTGGCGTATTCAAAGTTCGGACGTATACACGTATACACGAGGACGGAACATGATAGTATCTCAAAAGCTCTCATTAATAATATTTAACGAATATTGGATCTTAACACATAACCGCAGTTCACAGATGTAGAGGTTAGATATAAGTATGTATTAGTATCATTTAGCCATACTTTAGGGCGTATAAGCAAATATATTCGGTAACCTAGAACTATTCGGGAATAAATACAACATAAGCTATTAAAATTACAATTTAAGTAACATTCAAGCAAAATAATTTAAATATTTTACGTTGATCCATAAAATCACCCCAATATTATGATTGTATTAATTTGATCGCAAAAATGACGAATGAGTACCAGGTGAGGTCGTGTTCTCACGACGTATGGTGATGGATCATCACATTGGGTTTTGTTACTTTTTATCCCAGAGACAAATTTGGGGTCAATTGTTTTGTGTTATAGCATACATTTTTTTCGGTTTTACAGATATTGATACAAAATGACCAACATTAAATACTTTTAACGACATAAACATAGCAACTTTATTAATATTACAAAAAATATATTCCTTCATATCACATATATAAATCTCAAATCAACTTTGTATTTTAATTTAGATCTAAACGTAAAAGACGAAGTTATGCGCAAGTCTCATGAAAATTTCGGATTGTCTTAACAGATATATAAAAATTATTCTCTAAAATGTTCTCACTTATAATTTGTGTTTATAGTGCATGTCGAATTCGTTCCGTTACACGGGGAATGGCGGCGACCTACCACTAGACTATGTAATCCTACAAAGCGGCTAGCAACAAGAGATGTCGTCAGCAATTCAATATATTTTAGAGTAATTTGACGTTCATTAAAGAAGTTCTGGGACCGTGAACCAGAACACAATGGTTCAATGGTCATTTGTAACCGTTGAAAGGCGTAATGATAATCATTTGTAGCCAGGGTTACGAAACTTTAGAAACTATACTATTTGATGTCTTCACACAATTCATACTAAATTCCACTCACCTTGTTGACTGCTTTTTCTCGTCGTTTTTTTCTCCTTCATCCAGGGGTACTCAGGTACGTTAAGACCACCACCAGGCGATGGCAAGTCTGGCCCATATCCGGGAGGTGTGTGTTGCGGACTTAACTCTCCGCCACCTAGCTGCGGAAGGGCAGTCATGAACTCAGCCATCGAAGGTTGGCTATTGATGAAGCCAGTTTCCGTTTCTAACATAGCGTGCGGTGCTCCCGCTGCCGTAACGGCCGCAAGCCAGAATCCATTCCCTCCATGTTCCATACGATGGTCCTGAGCAGGGCCCATCGGTGGTGTGTTCCTTGCCTTCACTGCGAATTCCTCGTCCATTTCATCACGCACCCCCATGCCAATTCTCGTTGGCTTTGCCCTTACAGGGAAGTCTTCGCATTTTATCTTGCGCACCAGAGGATTACTGTCGTGTGGCAGTACGGCTGAGTTGCAAATCTCTTGCATAGCTGTCTTTTACGTCATTCATGTGTTGGCTTCACACTTTGCGACGTTTGCTAGCATTTTACGCATTTAACGAGGTGTGCTACAAGCCATACAGTTCTCACAAAGCGCAATGACAGCAACATTTCTGAAATCGATATTGAGCATATTAGTGTTATTACTGGACCATTAACGGATCGAGTTTTACGGAATGAGTTTTACGGTTGTCGTTTCAATGCCTATTGATAACCATATCCGTTAGCTCTCTGTGAAGTTTCGTATACATACGAGATTGGTGAATGCACCGTATTTAGCTAAAGAACCGTTATAGAGTTCATAGCATTGACACTATTGCGATATTTCATAAAGGTACAGAATAATAATTATTAACTATAATCGCAATTTGACGTTAAAAAGACGTGCTTTCAAACCAATTGTGTCATGGCATAGATAACATTAGAAAATGTTTATATTATATTCACTGGCCATACCGTTAGAATTTAAAAATATTAGTATATTTTAAACTCTTTTTTTAAACAATTAATTACATGACATAACGAGCTTACGTGTTGTTATATGAGCACTACCTACTTCGTTAAGGTAAACAATACTAATACGAAGTATATCTTATATATAAAGTAAATTTGTTTACACTACCATTTATTTGAAACTTTCACAGTCACAATTTCTTTAAGTTGAGGATTTTTTTTATCGTACGACGCAAACAAAGCAAAGTGCTAAAGACTTTTCCAACGCAAGAATATTCAAAGTAAGACGCACAAAAAATTAATACAAATATTCCGTAATTACAAATACAATAGAAGGTTGAGTCGTGGTTTATTCGGCAATTTTTGTGGGACGTTCAGCACTTGTGTCGAATAATTTGGAGTCGTGATGAGCGAGGGAATAATGAGCACTCGGAATTGTTTATTATAATTTAGCGGCCATCACGGAGTGTATAGCGCGTACATAATGTCGACAACAATAAAGTTATTAAAATTGTCATGAGCTGCTACAGCGGAGAATGATGAGATAATGAACACATAATATTCAAATGAGAAATGCAATGAGGATAATACGTATGTAATTGAAAATGTTTGAGGTCAGTTGGATATTGCGAAATTTGCGACGTGTTTATTAGGGTTTTAATCTAAGATTTGTTATATGTACATATTTTATAAATTCGTTACCTTCACAGATAGTTACCTAAAGATAGAAGATTAGAAACACTATCGGTTTGAAGCAAAATATTTTTTTATTAATAATTTTAATTATCTATTAAGTATCGATAATTTTCCCTAACATTTTTCATCGATACAAATTGACTGAAAATGTTTATATGTGATTAATTATGGAAAATCATTGGGTTTAAGCATTTATACACTATCAAGTTAGTTAAAATAACGATTTGTGAACACTAAATCGGAGCAACAGTGTTACCCTGATACTAGTGAAGTGGGAATGTTCCCGAAAATGCTTTACGGGTTTCGCTGATCGTCAATTTAAAATTCAAACCACGTTCGAAATACGATTTTTTCCGTTGGAATTTGCGGTTCGCCGGGAGGTATGGCGGGCTCGCGCCTTTTTGTTTTATTTTATTTTTTTCGAAAGTGGAACGGCTGGCGGTTAAACCTATTTTAATGTGTATGGGTCTGCGTTCTGAATTAAAATTCTCGACACGTTTCCCGTATGAACGATGAAATGTAATTTCTTCAAAAGTATGTTGTTTCCCGCCATGTAAAACGGATATTTTTTTCTACCGGAAATGAAGATTATATGTCGAAGCAAAATGAATTTTATAGTCTATTGCTGGTGTTAGATAGCTTATATGTTCATATGAGTTTTTGTTGCACCATTTTGGCATCATAATAAAAAGAAAAACAGTAGAGAATAATTAATTTGCATCAAATTGTTGCTGAAAATATTAATGTAAAGATTTTTTTATAATACAAAGAAACATTACGATAATGACATTTTTTATATCAAGATAATTTAAAGTTTGTCAAGCTGTGTATCCTTCCTTGTTGTTTTCTCTTTAGGGGGAGGTTTTACGCCACGTTTCACTTTCCCGGTACCCCGGGGACTCCCCTTTAAAAACGCATAAAATCCGGAGCATAGCCTACTTATGAATTTATTTATGGCGCTATTTACAGAGTACTCATTGAATGTGAGAGCTTGTAAAATAGCAGTTTTCCTAATTTCATGTGTTTCGCTTTTTACAGTTAAGGGTTATACGTATTTATATATAATAAATGCAAAGAAGCAAATTGAATTTATTTTAATATCGTCTTTGTAAGGAACAGCGTTTATTACCTGGGTTATATAATCAAGAAAACACTGTTAGTTTTAGTTAATAACATTAGGTCTATAAAGAAATATGAAATTTATATGGAAAGAAAAAGATGACAAAAAATGCATGCTCGCGGGACTACTATTCGTGACTATACATATATTTACAAAAAAGTAACTAACGTAACCTTTCAACTCGTTCCAAATTCAAATATTTCAGTGTAATTTTACTACCAATTTAGTTATTTAAATGTCTGCGTGTCGGGTTCGGGCAAGTAGTGGTTAGCTTCCAATTTACTAGCCGTAACGATTTCCTCTTCGGGGAATAGAATGGCGTGCGTCCAGGGCCCGCCCACTATGTATATACACCTTACATATACAATGTGGAATACGTCATGTACTATTGCATTTTCCTTTGTTTTTGTCATATACCATGTACATGCTTATTGTGAGAACAAAGATCGTATGCGAGCGAGAGGGGAAGACAACACGTATGCGTTCTATATTATAGAGACAGTCCACTGTTCTGCGTCTTCTTTATGAAGTCTTGAGTTATTTTAAAGAATATAGAAGCAAAACAGTAACGGCCCATTATAATGTGTAATTTACGATGGCAATATATTTGATTTATGATTAGTTTTCTAAAGGGATTTTGGATATTTTTTGGCTAATTGTGTATTCGATGTATCAGAGAAACATAGCTTAGAATTTTAGTAGTAAATTGAGTTATTATGAGAATTTCATAGCGCCCTAGGTGTACCCTAGACAAGCTCTATAGACAAACCTAGATAAGTCTATACATTTATATATAAATATATATTGTTGCTTTAAGTTTATAACTATATTTATTGTTAATTGATGTTAATAAAATGTACAATAAACGTATAGGTATTTTTTATTAAATAACAAAGGTTTCAAGGAATTCTGTGATAAAATCTCATTCATTATTGTTCCCACGTCGGGCATTGAAGACCCACGTACCTACCCACGATATCCTTTTCATAACTTTATAGTTATTATAGTTCCTTCTTTAAAATATATATATGTATGTTATTACATATAATATGTATGATGATATATCCTCAGTTGAAGGAATTTACTACAAAATGGCTCACAGAACTAGTTAAATTCTAAATTATGAAATAAATGGCGTGTTATTATCTTCGAATCTGCTATTGTTTTTATAGCTGTACCTAGTAGTTAACTTTTACTCATATTAAACCTGCCTGTTAAGGTGCATAAATAGAAATTGGTATGGCAAAATTTTTAATTTCGTAGTCAACAGGTAAGACACTTGTATTAGCTTGTCATTGTAATTATTCGCGGAAAAGTGATCTCACGAACTGGAAACACGATGACGACTTGATCAATTGGGTCTAGCGATTATGTGTACAAGTGATTCTGGAAAATATCAATAATTGGAACAATGAAAAAACTTTATTATTTTAATACAAAACACGTCATTTGAACATCAACTTTTGAATTTTTCAATTTATGTGAAAATCGTTTGCGAAAATTACAACAGTGGAAACTCCATTAGAAATTATCGCAGCCATCTTGAAGCTTACGTTCATGCTTATAATTAGCTTTCTAATCTATCTCATCTGAAGGTCAACAAAAACTTACACAACTCTTAATAACTTTTTTGCTATAATACTCATTTCATGGTCAGACAGCCTTGCCTTATTTGAAAGAAAATCATGCTGTTAAAATTATACTTTATATAAATTTATCATTAAAAATATAGTCTTGACCTTGCTAATTACTTTTATTCGTAATATATTATATTCTGTTTTGTAGCATCCTAAATGGTAACAATTTTAAATTGTTCAATAATTCCTGGGTAACTTATAAAGAAAATAATTTATCGTCAAATTATATTTGTAGTGATTAAGTTTTTTAATGAGAGGACACAAATATTTAATTACGTATCACTTACATAAATTATTTTCAAATAAACTGATTGACTGTAGCAAAAACTTTTAGAGAATTCTAGGCTCGCACAGAAAATACTCTTTGAAAAGAGACTAATAAAGTATAAACGTTAAATAATATTGTAATTATAGAACATGGTTATAATGTACAACTGATACAAACTTGGATAGAAAAGCCTTGTAAGATATAAATCTATAAAAAAATACCCATTTAATTCAGAAAGTCCGTATAAGTAACATATGAGCTTAGGACCTTCATTCGTTAAGGCCTGATAAACAAAATCCCATTAAGACCAATAAATCCTTTACATCTATTAAGGGTAAGTGACAACGCGTTGAGTGTTGTGATCATGTAGCGGAAGGCAGAGGTCATAAGATGCCTCGTAAACGTCGAATCACCCCGAATATGCCGAGATTCGTGATGGATCGCGGGGGTTATTCCACTCGTAAAATTGTTACGGCAATTTTGCTATAGGAAATTATTTTTATATGTATAGTGTCAATAATTTGAACGCAGCTTATGATTGTGTTGGATATTTGTATTGTATCCTAGAGTCACTTGTTTTTATTCTCAGCTTACAACATTTTTAAGATGCACTTAACCCACGTAAGCCTACGTAGCTTAACAATAAAGGTACACAAAAAAGTAATTACTCAAATCATCAGTAAAAATGTAATGTACGCACTGCATATTTGAGTATATAAAATTGATTTTATTGAATTGATTGATTTTTATAAGCTTTTATAAACGATATCTTTAAAATAATTTCCTTTTAAAATTTTGATGTAGCGTATACTTTCAGTGATCTAAGAAAAATCATAGTTTATTATAAATTAGTTCATGTGAAAGTGAACTAATTTTTGTGAAATTCAGAGACTTTTCTAACTAAATGGTAGGGTTTATAAGGGAGTCGATGATTAAAATTAATACAAAGTAGATATTCAAGAAATTAGAGTCGGACAAATCGATAAACATGTCCAATTTAGATCTAAATAATTTGATGAATATTTTTTTAAAGACTAATAATTGTTACAAAAAGGATTTAACACAGTTTTATGATGTTGATCGTGTTTAACTCGTATCTAATCCTGAAAATTGACACTTAACTTATAGTCATAAAATAATATGAAGAAAAGATTATGTTAAATACGTAAAATCACTAAAGAATCTCGCGTCTGGTAAACCTACTTAATGTATTGCTTGATTGGTGTTTGTGCTACGTTCAATAATTTGTTCTCGTCTAACAGTATATTTGAGCAGGGTACAAAAAATACAAATAAATTGATTTAAACATTATAATGATAACTGCCAAAGTACAAGTATGAAATATCATAAAGTTTTTGGGTTCCTGTCTGCTTGTATCAACTCAGACATTTGAATAAAAAACTGTAATGAAATTTATTGCCTTAAGACACAATACCCCGTTAGATATGTCTATATAATTTAAACATTATATGAGATATATGATACATATATATAACATAATAATGTTCTATATTAGTTTTCTGTTTGTTACTTCTTAGCACATTGCAATTGGGTTTTTATAATCTTAATTAGAACTCTGCGTACATTTTGACAGTTATGTATTTTAGAATCTAGACAGATCGATTTGGCAGTAGGCAAGGGGTGTGTTAAAGGATATCTACATTATATCACAGGGTTGTATCACGGATGGGCGTGCCCTTAAACCGCCCAGCGACGGAGGCGGGACCTATCGTTATCAAGAATTTAAACTTAACATTCTATTATATTTACTAAGGTATACGGGGATAATCTATTAACAAATTAAGATATGGGAGACAATATTACAATATCTTGTTTAGTATTTGGAATATCTATACAGTTATCTCTGTAGGTACTTTAATATACTATCAGGTAATTTATCTTAAGATTCTTCGTAAATATTACATTGTATTATCACATTGAACTAAAAAGTAATAGAGATGTGATTTTTATAGTTTAGAAGCTCATCTATATCACTAAATTTATAAAAGTTTAAAATGTTTAAAAGTTACCTAATAATGGTTCTGCTTAATTAAAAAAAAAACTTTTTGCATATTTTTTGATTGCATGCTTTAATTGATTTGTTGTATGTAACTGAATATAAGCCAAGTTTACTCATGTAATAAAAGTCAAACGCCATATAATAAGTATTGATATATTTAGTCTGATTATCAATTCATTGGGAATTTTTAATTTAAATTTCAATTTAATTTAAGTTTTATATATTATAAAGTTATTTGAATATTGGAACAAGCTTGATTCACTCTATAATTAACGTGGATTGAGTACCTGGGAAGGTGTATTTTAGTAGATGAATGTTCTAGTTTCAATTCGGTACAACGGTAGATTTTACTTAATTTAAAAAAATACTAAAGCATTATAATAATTTGAAATTTGCCAATTGGATTTTTTAATTAACCATAAACTTAATATCTCGCCTATGCATTTCTATTATCTATGCTGTAATATGTAGATGGTAAATGATTTATTAGTTAATATTTTCTGTATAATAAAAATATACCCACCTTATTATTTAAGGTATACCAGTGCACAAAGTTTTACAACTTAATTTAGTCTGAACAACACATCACTTCACTCACACATAATCCATAGAACAATAATCACTATGTTCTCACAAAGTCAACAAAAAAATTATCAATAGATTTGTTATCAGTCCTAGTATCGGAATGTCAGCGTGGCGTGTCGACTGTCAACTGTCTACTAAACGAATCGTCACTGTTCGCTCGCCGCCATGCCCATTTTCATATTCAAACTTATTCTAGAACGTTATGAAACATAGAATAGATTACGCAATTATCAACTCTATTCACAAGTATTTGAAATATGTATTTCAATACTACGGTAGAGCTTTTTGGATAGAGCTCCGTAAGCGACACGAAAGCAAACTGTATTTTCTTTCTTTGTTTCACTCGTTTCGCTCGGCTATGTTATATCTCAGTCGTTGCTGGCCAAACATTAATTATAAAACTTTTTTATAATTCTTTACAATTGTGCGATATTTTTATAAATTTTAATATAAAGAGTAGAATTTTTGGGTTATTTTAAAATTGTTTTAAAAGCTGTGTTTGTATCGTAAAATGCATAACTCTACCCGTTGATTAGTGCCATCTCGTTCACTCACATATCTTGTTTATTTCACATTGCGCTATTGGGCCAATGGCGCTTACGGATCGACCCACCTTACTGCAGATAAACTATTATTGAATAATGTGCTCTATCACCTGCATATAAAGTTTAACATTTTAACATATAATTTCCAGCTACCGGCGTTTATCACGCGAGTGTTCTAATTTTAAATCCAGCGTAGGCGGAGCGTTCGAGTCGAAGCTTTTATATTGAAAAACAAAATGTCTTTAAAGAGAACCTGTTTTGGGAAAGTTAAGCCTTTTATGTACGTGGGATTTGAGTTTATTCTTCCGAACGACATAGAACCTTCTCCGTTTGATCGCGTTGTCGACTGAATAAAAGTAAAAAAAAAACTTTAAACCGGCTCATCGCAACTCTTGCTTCATTTTTGTTTAGCGAACGGGACACTGCATGAGAAATGCATTGTAGCAATATGGCGGTTGATTTGTTTTTGAAATGAACCTTCATTATTATAACAAGTAATGCCTGGAACTCTGTAATTTTTATTTATAGGATAGTTGTAATTTATCACTTGATTGAATTAAACTAATCACTAATGAAGCCATATTTTAAGTTTTTCAATAATCACTTTGTATCCTATCGATTACATCTAGAACAACAAATAGTCTTATCACGCCAAAATAGGTGCAGAAATGTCTATAATATGTTCCTGGCTGTATAAGGTTCAAGCTCAGTTCGCGGGCCTCATTAGGGCTGTCGGTCAAGGCCTCGGCCGCGGCGCTGCCGTTAATTACCTTCTGAGACTTTCTTGAACAGCGTTGGAATTGTGGACATATTGACGATTTCAACGTACGCGTTACAATAGTATCCTTATACAGAACTGCCAAAAGGTAATTTGGAAGTTTTAGTTCAACTTACAAGGAGCTAAGCAAATAAACTTCTTTCCAGATGCGGAGGACAGTGTTGTCCGATTAGTTGTGAAATCCACAGAGACTTTATGTACTCAAAATGTCGTAGGCTCTATAAAGTTCTACGAGAATAAAAGGGAGATATTAAAATCCAAATGATTAGTGTTTCAAAATAATGCACTCATTACGCAGTACCTTAATAGGTACATAAAATATCAGTAACAAATTTTCATCATCAATGTGAAATGCAATCATATAAGATATTAATACAGCAACAGTTGCAAATAAATTATTTATAACTCACGACATTTAATTCTATCATTCCTTTGTATTTTATTATTGTGGCCAGCTCCATGCTGAATATTCAACAGGAAAAAGGGAATAATTACGAAGTTAAAAACTTATTTAAATATTCCACGGACATCAGCCATTCGAAGCTCGTTTTTATCATCCTTTTGTTTTAACTAGTTATTCTATTATATCTATTATTATTTAAATAATTAAAGTTGTCATCATCGAGCAATAAATGTACAATATTTGATATGCATAATTAATGGAGTTATGATAATTTATTAGGTTTTAGACAATACGTATGTGTAAGACACTTCTGAAACGAATGTAGATACCATTTTAAATTAGCTGTACATGTGAGATTCACGCGTTACATTAAAACGATATAATGTTAACTTTAGACCAGATCCAGAACTTTAGAACTTTAGATCCTGTTATTCTTTTTAAATGTATGGTCACGTATGCAGCACCAGAAGATGTCAGAGGCGAAGTTCACAATCTCTGACAACGAATGCTGCAAAGCATTTAAAACGAGAGTCTTCATTTTCGTATATTGACTGTAATACCTATATTTAAAGAATTTATTCTTTTTGACTTTAACTGATTTTAAATATATAAACAGTTGAAATAATATTATATTTATAATTTATTGTGATGTTGTGAGTGCCGTGTGTGTGTTCAAATAAATATATTTTCTTTCTTTCTTAAATAAACTTAACTAAACGTTGAGTGTAACGGGCGGTTTATCGTTTAAAAGCGGTTATTCCGCGGTTATTCACCCATATTAACTATGACATAAAAATATTATTACCAATATAACACATCAATGACATTAAACTTTTTTTAAAATCATTACCACCACATGTCATGCACTAAACGCTTCAAAATCTTCCAAGCATACAACACATCATCCAAGACAATAAAAAAGTATGCAAAATTGAATATAAATAGACTAGTCCAACTTTTTGTACCATTCACAATGAACATGTGAGTAATGTTTGTAACGCTATAAAGTATAATTACAGAGTATCGCATGTTAATTACTTTAATTATTATTACCACCTTTAACTCTAATTACATCTATAAAAAATGTTATAGTTATTTTTAGTATTATCTGTATATGTATCAGTCGACATTAGCTATGGTAATTTGAAACGTCTATTGTTTTTTGCTTTTAAGCGATGTATGTGTTAAGCATCGGTTCTGTACAGATGTACCTAATTAGGAATTGCATATCAATTGTTTCATACACTTCATTAAAAAAAAAAATATATGAGTATTCATGCCTATATAGATTTAAGAAAAGACCATATGGCCAGCACATTACCGAGTTTAATAAGTAAGTTCATTTAAAACATGTAATCCATAATACATACTTGTAAGCAGTAAATAATAAATCCTTGAATACATACCTCAATTATTTCTTTAGCTATACTTATATTTTTAAAAGCACTCTATGGTCAGAAGGTAAGATATAAATATTAGAATTGAATTACAGTTAGATGTTACTGACTTATTTTAATTACACTTTGCCTTTCAGTTTTTAGAGATAATTTTAAAAAAATAATGAAATTAAGTAAGAGTGAATGCACGTTAAGGTTTAGTACTTAATAGTAAGAAGTGAAACAATAAGAACCGAATAGGAGTGTGAATTTTCCTTAATAGACACTGTCAGCAGTGTTTTAATGGACCTTGTTTATTTTGAATTTATGTATTTGTGCTATTAAATAAAACATTGTGTGTGATAAAATTATATTAATTATATGTTGCAATGATTTCCAACAATCGTCATTCAATTTATTTTTCAAAATATTTTTTATCGTCCTCATGATGTTAAGTCAAGAGTCAATTCATAAAAATGTACTTTGCTATACTTTTATTGGCAATTCTTTTCTAAGTGCACGAAAATTGTTTTATATTTAATGTACAATTTACAGTTTAAAATGTTGCATACAGCTTTCATTACAATTAACAATTCAGAACTCCTTCACCGATGTCTGTCATCGATTTCAAATCTATCAATAAATGTACGTATAATTTGGTGTCATATGTCACTTGTCCCAAAGGGTTGGTCTCATTAGTGTCAGATGTGGCGACCGCCTAAGCTGACTAAACAGGCATCGAACTGTGCATACGTGAAAATATGTGATTCACTGCGATGTTATTAAGATACAAAAACTATTTTTTTTTCAAGTTAAATATAACAATAAGCTAATAAATTATCGATTATATAAATAACTAATAGCTTTTGCTCCGACTTCGTCCACGTGGTTTGAATACAAAAGGAATTTTGAAAATGGCTTTATTGACTGAGTTCTGGTGAAAATTTTATCACCTGCAATCCCTGTTCGTCAACAAATTCAAGTGTAGCTTATCTCCAAACCAAATTTCATCAAAATCGGTTAAGTAGTTTAAACGTGAAAGCGTAATATACATACATAGTTGCATTCATAATATTAGTTTGGATAAAAAGAATAAAAAATTCAATTCATAAAAAACTTGAAATGAAACATAGCCTATGCCACTCGGGAATAGCTGTTACCGTGCCAACGGTGACAGAATTGAAATCGGTTCATCAGTTTCGGAGCCTATTCATTTCAAACAAATAAATAATCAAATCTTTCCTCTTTGTAATATTAGTATAGATTAATGTATAATCTACAAGCGAGCTTTGAAACAATCTGCCAATACCATTAAGCTCTGTTTTATTAATTGTTCTAACAGTTGTGGAACATTGCAGACAATGCAAGTTTTCGTAGATCTAACTAATTCAGTTTAAATAATTAAAGAGTTTTCTTTGTGTGTATTTTATTCCAAAGCAAATGATTTTTTTCAAATTCATATAATATATTCTAATAGAAAACTTTAATAATCAATAGAATATTTCAGTTTGATACATTGTTAATGTAAGTGATCCATAGAAATATGTAATAAATGGTGAGTTCATAGCTTGGGGTAAGAATCGCAGTACAGTGTTGCAGCCAGTATTGAAGATACAGTACCACAAAGACGATACTTTTTAATTTATTAAGTTTCATTATATAGTACCTAATTTGTTGGTTAGTAAATTTAAAATAGTAACCTTAACTTAGTCGAACTTAAAATCTGACAATTCTGGTTGTGTCTGTTTATCGCTTACTTTAATCAGTTGAAAGAATTTAAATAAAAAATTCTAAACTTTTTTGCTTTTTTCAAATATAAAACTCTTTGAAGTCGGATCCTCGTTTTAAAGGCCTTGTGCCACAAATCAAGGTGAGTATGTAATTACATTGACACCATTCATCGTAACTGACCACAGGGTCACATTTTTTGCGTTTCACAGAATTATGTAATCTCGGCTTCACATTATATTATCATAATATCCTTATATGCAAGTCATTACTCATCCTTATTGCACGTGATTTTACGTGTTTTTCTTCTATTGCTGATTTCTTGTTATATTTTCTAAATATCTAATATTTCAAAATATACATTGTCTTCCAGCTACAAAAAAACTCATTTTAGAAATAACATTCCGATAAGATGCATAAAAATATTCGTAAGTAGCTTCGTATGTTTTACACAAAACCCTACTTAAAAATGAATGATTCCTTCATGTTACGTTAATTATCAAATAGATTTTTAATTCCATGTTTTGCATTAAAAACTTATGTTTAACATGGATAAATGGATAACTCATATATATAACCTTTTAACAAATAATCAACTGTATAATAATATTTTACAATACAACTTAAATATTAATATCAATTCATTCGTAAATATTTTTTTAATATTATAAACCGGAGATTAATAAGACACTGTTGAATTTGTAAGAATATCCGGAGTACGGAAGGCTACTCTAATTATACCATTTCCTGTAGATTTCCCACCTGCTGGCCTGCGTCTGACGTGCTATTTACAATTAATTACGAAAATTGATTAATATTCATCTGAATTAGATTAGTGGAGTGTTATTCGATTATACGAAGTGCTGATTAACCACTAAGGTATAAATAGTAGGTTGTTACTTATAAATTGTGGGTTTTAATATTATTATAGGTATATTTTTTTAACAAGTATAAAATCTTACTAATTATTGTATTCTCAAATTAAAGAAAATATATTATAAACAATAAAATATAAAGAAAAATTAACTGTTTTACTTGAAATAAATCTATATATTTAAATAATAAATAAATATCTATATTATATCCAAAAAAAATGGAGTGTGTTAATTATTTTTTTAGATTTACGATTGATTTGGTTAAAAATCATAAAAAATCAAAAGCTAAGGTTTTATTGTATCTGTTTTAACAAAGAAATATTAGAAACCTTATAAGGACTATATATTTAAAAAAGAAACGGACCTATTTATATATTTATAGCATTGGCTATGCTTTTGGATGACCGGACTCACATTAACGTATACTTAACTTTTAATCTTTTGCCTGTGTCTGCGTTATATACGGTACCAATAATGACCCAAATAATTATCCTTATTATTTAGGCAACTATTTTATTGTTTAATTTACTAAGTTATATACTTAACAGATAATTAGTACTTACTTATAGAGCTTTATTTAAGAAAAACTTACAAATTTTCTGTTGAAGGATTAGTAAATTATTATTATCACTAAAGACAACATTAATAACGTGTCGGTTTAATAAATATTAACGCAATACGCAAGTTCACATTGTATTCAGTTCGATGCACCGATGCACTTTTTGCCCGCACTCACCCGCTTATTTGCGATCATTAATCATTATTTCGGAGAGCCTTACATTTTGAGAAAATAACCCTTTTTTATAAAATGGTTTGCAACAACCGAGTTCTGTACGCTTTGTTATCAAATTGAGTTTGTTGTGATTATTTTGATTGAGGGTTGATTGGAAATGTAAAATACTGTTTATTGCGTCGGTTTTGTAATCAATTTCTACTAATATAAAAACCAGGAATTGTGTAAGAATGTATTGAATAGGCTATGACGTTTCCGTGTTAGAAAATAACATTTTAACTTCCAAAACTGTTGCTGTCTTGTTAAAGAGATATTAAGATTTATATATCTCGATTTATTTAGTAAATATCTATTGCCAAGTCAAAAATATATCATGAGATACGATACACAAATTACGGTCCGTAATGAAAGTTCTGAGAAGCGCTGTTGATTATAGAGTGCTACACTCTGTGTACCTAATAAAAACTTTCTCGGTTTTATGTACCTTACGTTTAATCTGTATACTAAATACAAAATTAACTACATTTCGTATACATCTCTGAAATTTTAAGATCAGTATAATTTGATCGAAACGTAGAATGTTTATAAATGTATTTATATGTGACGTACGTTAATGAAGTTTTATCTTTAATACACATTTCTCGAGTGGTTTACATTTATAACTACTAAGTATAAAACACGTAGATAATGTATGTATAAGTGCATATTCCGTATAGAAATTATTTTTAGTTTTGTTTCTTTAAAACAAAACTAAAAATAAACAGGAATACAAAATTTTGGTAAAAAATATTTATGGTAAGAAATAGACATTTTCACATATCTCAGTATAAATGCATTCTTTTTTACAAGGTGAGCTGTAAGAGGGTGTAGGGCGAAGAGGGGGAAGGGGGAACTTGAACGGTGACAGATGCGCTGCATTGCCGTCGCGCCAACTTCTGCCTTTGTACAGGGTTGGATTTGAAAGCGTATCTATTAAAATATATTTTAATAGATACGCTTTCAAATTTTTGATTTAAAAAATTTTCAAATTTTTGAAAGCTTTGATAACAAAATATGCTGAAAAAAACATTTAAAATGGTTAAAATGTATTTCATTTGTTTGTTGTAAAAATAATAATGTATGTTTTTGACGAGGCATGAGGGCCTCGCCTGTGTTTACATGCAGTCATATTCATATCATGCGGGGTATGAGAACGTAAAAGAAGAATTAAATGTATTTAGGTTGTAATCCATACTTAAAATCTCAACACAATTACCTGATTATTGATCAATACAATATAGAATTAACTTAATAGGAACAAAACAGAGCGACTCGTCGCTGTCTCGTTCAAGAGCAGTCTTGTACAAGATGGCTGCCTTTACCACTACCGACAGTGGCGCTCCGCTTAGTTGACATCTACTACTATCTGACAATTGTTTTTTATTCAAAATCTCAATAGAGAATAAACAGTGGCAAAACATTTAATTCCAAAACTGATATCCTATCGTTATTTGTTTTTTTTAAACATTATACAATATAAATTGACCTCATGAATGCGTCCCTGTAGGAAATGCGAGGGAGCGTCGATGACAAAATACAAATTTTATTTTATTAAATTCAAAAAAGCCTTCAATGATTGATAGGAGTGCGCCCTTACGACTCGCGGGGTTACTGCATAACTCTCTTTTTACACAATAAAATGGATAATTGCGTAGACACTAGACCGAATAACATCTTGAATAAAGAAATACGAATAAAACCGATCGGTATTGATTTCAAGTACTGGGTTGAATTGGATTTAAAATATATAAACTTTATTATATTCAAGCGTAAATATGAAACAAGTCTAAACTGATTTTATTTTTTAAATAAAATATGTCCATTAATTTAATAAGTAAAGTCTGTTAATTTCTGTAAAACACTGAATTATTTCACTTCTCATGTGAAAATAATATAATTCGAGATCCCTAAATAATTATTAAAATTTCAGAACAATTAATTTTAAATAGCAATAATAATTTCAATTAAAGTAAGAGGGACAATAAAACACAAGGGCTCCCGGCGTTGACCGCACCAAGATATATCAGAGTGCCTGCGACTTGTTTACAAGAACGCGATATAATGACCGCACCGCATTTTGGCAATTCCACTTCGCACTCCTTGATTTAGGTATTAAAATAAGTGATTATAATAACTGGGCTTTTACATTTACTCCAGAATAAAAATTTGTTGTTTATTTAAAACAGCACACAAAACATATTTTTACGCAATTTAATCCTCATAATCATATTTTATCTTTTAGTATATGACCATACGTCTAGTCTGTGTCAAATTAATAAGTAAAGCTGATGAAAGCTAGTGTAGTGGTAATTTCGCTAAAAGGTCGTCATCTCCGCATTGGGCCAGTAATTTTTGCAATAAAGGAAACCATCTTGAAATTGACATATCGGGTAGATGTAACTAACACATTGTTTGTAATGATAAAATATATATATGAAAATAAAATTTTACCATAAGTTCAATGTAATAAAATTATATACTAAGTGGAATAGACCTAAACACCTCAGCATCCCGACCATTCTCCACTGGGGATTTACACAGTTAATTTAAAATTCTCATTCGTATAAATAAGGAGGGTAACGTTTGCGTTTTATAGCTCACAACAATGTACGAATATCCTTTGCGGCTGTACGACGTATTTTAATATCGTTAATTAGGTGTAACGACCTTACAGGCTGTTAACGAATCGTTTTCAGTTTACGAAGCGTTATGAATGACGATTAGAAGGTATAATTATTATAATATATTGCTTTTGTAGTTTACTTTGAGATGTATGTAGGTCATACCTTCTTACAGGAAATAATAATTTTAATGTCTTGTCTAAATAACGTTTTTTAATATTCTTAAATTTAAACCTAATAACTAAGCTTTTATGTATTACGTTGGAGTTATTTATAAATAACTAAATACTTATACTTGAAAATGAAACATAGGCATCTTAAACATAATACAAAAATCTCTTGTTAATATTGTGTTGTTTAATACAGTATTCACAAGTCGATTTAAATTATCATTTACCGATGTCATTATGGGGTGATATCAATTTCAGGTATTCTCAAAACGTTGACTCCTACAATTATAATTCAAATCTTCCTTTAATACATAAGTAGTAAACCTACTGATCCTTTCTAAGAACGCATGTAAAAAATGGTTAAGATATTTTGTATCAATCGAATTATTTTCTTATAAGAAAGCACCCTTTAGTGGAAAAATTGTATCGGTTACAAAGGCGGTATTACAAAATGGAGTGGAACTTTCTTACTAATTAATTTAATCCCTTTGAGCCCTATCCCATTAGCCTAATTGAACTGCGGTGTACATGTCAATTCTTTGGTTTTATTTTCGAGTTCAATACAAACTAAATTCAACTTAATCAATTGGGAGTAAGGTTCATTTTACGTTGCAGGAGACATAAAGTCGAGTGGTGATAATATGAGCATACTTGTTCCGTTCTCCATAAGTGTATTGTTTCACGACCTATTAACGCAAACTGTAGGCCTTTACCCCGTGTCAGTTAGTTCTATATTGATCTGTAACATATATTAATATTTCGGTTTTTAATTTACATAATTGTACTTTCAAAGCTTTAATACCTTTTTTTTAATAGCACTCTATTAGATATATTATTGATCACTGCTTTGACTACAGGGTGATATTGAACTCTAATATTATGTTCTTTTGATTAAAAGTCTCTTCAACATTCTAATGCTAACTATGTTACACTTTAACTCGTTAATGTTGAGTGAGTTTTTCATGAGAAATGTGTTCTGTGAGGACTGACATCTAAAAAAATATGCAGGAAAACGAATACACCTCATATGAGTATAAAGTATATATTATACAAACCGTTACATTAAAAAAAACACTGGCATCTAAATAGTAAAAGCTTAAACAAACACTCAACTTGCTTGACTGCCGTAGCATTCCGAAATTACAATCTAATCTTCATTATTATCAAAGTATTTATCATAAAGACATCGAAATAAATCAATCTTAATAGAAATTTCAATTATTAAAAAATAGACCTTAAAAACACTTGTTGCGAGATCCTTTGAAGGGTCTGCATTCCCTTTATTCGAACCTACATTAAAAAATAAATAACTCAGTGATGAACTCCCAAATGGACATAAATGCACAAAAGTAAAAATATTGACGTCAACAGAAGATATATTGGCGAATAATAGGCGTGACATTACATCGTGACCCTCCCGGGAATCAAACCGGAGTCCGGCACATGGCAAGGCCGACACATTTTTACCCCATTTCACGGAACTTTGTCATGCCCCGCCGTAATGACATTAAAACAAAACTATGAAGAAACGAATTTAATGACGATTCGGTAAGGCCATTTCTATTTAGTCGTTGGTGTTTTTTGAAATTGTAATTTTTTTTAAAGGCTCGAGTCGTTATGCTTGTATTGTTGTCATGGTTACCGCGTAATTCAAATTATTTTGTCCAATTTCATTATTGATTTATCACACCATGCCATTTGCGACAAGAGTTCGTTCGCCAGTTATTATGAAACCATTAATCCTTTTATGAAGAAGTATTGAAACTGATTATTCAATGAATATTAACGAATTTTGTAACGAGTTGAATATTCGTTAAAGCCTAGGTGGTATTTACAACATTACACAAATGGCACATTTGAAGTGTTATTTATTTTAGTGGTTTCGTCAATGTTTAATTTTATGAAACGATCCTTTAATTTTACCTTAAAGCCGTGTATTACGGTCACAGACGATCTCATAAAGTATAGTCTCACGTCACGTCCTCACCCGGTCATCCTTTATTCAAATAAACCCTATTTTTATGGAAAATCTGCCCTTTTCGCATCAATATCAATTTCCGAGCGATTGTTGCAGAAATAAAGGGATGACCCTTCAGGGAAAGCCAGCCTTAAGAGGTTATCTAAACTATATTAGAGAATCCTTTTGGACACATCATTCTTTATATGGGAAGATGTTCATTAAATAAAAATATGGGGTAGATTTTACATAGGTTAGTCCCAAGGTAAGCAATTTATTGTTTGCGTTATGGGTGCTAACCTAACTGATAAATATACTTACATATTTACTTTTTGTAATAATGACATATAATTAAACACAGACCACAGCCAACAAGTACCGGGGATCGAAAATGGGATCTCGGCTGTCCGACATGATCATTGGGCCGAATAAGCCGTCAAACAGTTTTACATAAAATGTCGCTTAAGCTTTCACAGGTTTGTCTGAAATATAAAAGCAAATATCTCAATGATAATAATGCTTTTTTTCGGTATATTGTTGGTACATTACTTTTATCAGGAAAATTCAGGCATTTGTGTTCCAAACTCAGTCCAGAACATAAATGCACCCCGTTTATATAATAGTGATATGAATGATAAGTTGAAGAAGGAATGATACTGTTTCATATTTTCCAAATAACTAGGCTGGGTAGCTAATAAGCTGCTGTTATCGCTTTAGTTGCATTATTGGATCGCTTCCACGGTAAAAAGCTATGCTATGATTACTACCGATTACACCGTCGTCCATATTTCGGTCCTCACTTAACATAATTAGCATCGCTGAATCCGAAATCGATGCTATTACACATGGTACCATTAATCAGTACATTACGTCGTCCAAAGGCACGGAGCCGTCGCACCGCCTTGGGGCCGCAGTAATCGGTCAATTATCTATAATTTTCTACCATCAGTTTTTACTCGAAGTTCGCTAGATTCTTACGTACCAGTGGTAATAGTATTACCGGTTATCGATCTAATTGGTAAATTATGTACGGTTCTTGGGAGGCGCTTCGATCGTTTATACTCATGAAATGCCTGGAGCTCGGCTCATCCATCTTTTCACTTACATGTTTAATTTTAGCGGCCTTTTTTGTTTCTGAAAACGGCCAGTACAGTCAGGTACCTATTATTAAAATAAAAAACGTTCTAATAAGGAGTACCTAACTATATGTTTAAAGGTACGAATCATACACAATGTAATTAGGATGGTGATCATCGTACATTGATGTGAATATAAGGTATACTTTTGTTTTTAATCATAATCATAAAATGTCTATAAATGTTTATAATCAATAAATTAAAGTGTTAATATTTTTTTTACTTAAGGTATAATGTTACAATAAAACGAATCATACAAAGAAATATTCAACCTAATTTTACGATACCAGTAGCATCATGTTACGTACGGCAGATGTGTAGAAAAGGTAAAATATAGTAATGTTTAAAATTAACAATAAAAAGTGGTCGAAATCGAGCTCGACGCATTCGATCCGCCCCCAGCGGCTGCATATGCATGCACTTTTTATAACATTTTAAAAATGAGCTTCAATAAACTTTTTCCTATTGGCCGTAAGAAAATTATAGCCTCTTGCTATCAGATGAAATTTATAGCAGGTGTATTTTCGTTTCAAATAATTTATGTCCGATCGAATTCAATCGGCGACGGTGATTGGTCGATTAATTTCCAATAGATAATGATTGGATCGATGTTTTTGGTTAAACATAATATACAACAACTACAAATGTATAAACAAAAAGCATGGGACATATAATTAAATAATACGATAAATGTTTTATTTAAGTCCTTCCAGTACCTTCCAGTACTTCTTAAATTTTTGTCCGAAGAATTATCATAGTTCAATTTTTTTCAAAATGTTGCCGTTCATGGATCTTTTAAAAGGCTTTAAATATTAAAATACGAGATGTTTGATGATAATATTGATGTGATAAGGACAGTCAATATTTATACTTCAAGATTCATCATCTATACTTTATAATATTATAAAGTGTAAGGTAGAGTTATATTTGTGTAGAACGCGATGTTGCGTGACTGGGGGCGTGGTTTTCGTTCGCAATTAAAATATTGTTTCGTATGTTTTCTTATCGTGAGATTGTGGGGCTATGATCCGGGATTATAGCTTGATAATGCACTTAATATTATTATGCTATGTAGAAAGTAAGGTTGTTTAATTACAACCTATAATATTTTAATAGGCGTTTTAAATTTAAGTTTACATTATATGTAAACTATATTACTACATATATATTTGTTGTATGTTATTATTGTAGTTATCATAATTTAAATACGCTAACCAGTTAACTCACTAGCGAATGAAATAAGAATTTGTCTGTTCAACTGTACACATAAACGATTCCAATGATGTTCGGTTTGCCGTGGTTAAGAATGAACATTCCATTCTTATATCCGATAGAATGTAGCTTAGTTACTTAATAACTGTTCATTATCAACTCTGGGTCTTATTTAGATAAGGCTCCAGAGAATCAATAAACTGTATAAAAAAAAAACATAGTTTACATTTGAAACACCTATTTTCCGGTTAAACTCATGACAGTTAACACTTCAAAGTACACCGCGTTAATTCCGATCCGAACAAATTAATGACGTCATTAGTACATGTCCACATAAATGGGATTCGTGACAAAATATTGACAAGTCAAAGCGTAATAAAAAAATATAAATAATTGTAATGTCTGTCCGTGTAGACACATTTGTCTACGACCGCTACTAATAAGTTTAATAGAGCGTGCTGAATATATGGGTCTTAATTCGTTCTTAATTTTGACCGTTGTTGTGGCATTGACTTTCTTATAAGATTTTTATTATTAGTTCACTGGTGTACATTGCCTATTTGAATTCATTTCAGTTTTATCTGAATTCCTACATATATTTTAAATATATATATTTTTTTATAGCTTCGCATGTTTGGACACAGCTGATTTACCTATTAGATTATCGTTTCACAAGATCTTTGTGAGTGCGTGGCATTAAATAAGCTTATACCAATGTTACTGAGATGATAAGTTTATTATAATATTACATTTGAGAGGTTTTGTATCTTGCATTGTACTAGAATGGTGTTGCAATTCAAAATACGTTTCTTGGTATTTTCACAATTCACCAAGGAAACCGCACATTTATTAATTTTAACAGTTTGAAAAGCTTGACGGTACGCATTTCCCAAGCCGGTGAGATCTTAGGAAACTATACATTTACGTTTCACGGTTGAAAGAATTTCTCGGTGCTCGGTATTGTTCGTGACCCGTAGCATGCTATGTGGTCAGATGTGCACAGTGTTGCTAGAACGCAAAATTTTCCAAATAAATAGGGAGAATTCTTATAATAAAATATTAGATTTAATACCATCTAGGTACGTGATTTGTTTTAAACATTTTATGTAATTAATAGATATAATTTGTTATAGAGGTATTTTTAGGTGATAAACCCTTTAAAATATATGAGTTGTTAGTAAACCAAGCGACTTTTCAGTTGTACCAGTTTTTAACAAATGTAAAATAGTAAAATAAATAGTTTTTTTTCAATGGCAACACTGTGTTGGCAGGGGGGACCCAAGGCGGCGCCAGCACGTTCTCACGCCTCGCGGGTCACGCCTAGCTCTTTGAGGCACCGCGGGCATTAGTACACATGCCTGAATAATGGAATAAACTAACGGTATTGGTTTCTAGAAACCTCACATGAGATTTGGTTTCACGCATTAGAAAGCTGCGGTTGCAAATTTCTGGGATTTTTTTAAAGAAATCAAATGCACATAGACATAGTTCGCAGCTAGCTTAGCTCGAAGACGTTCTTATGGAAATCAAGTTCACAGTCTGGACTCGTCATATTGTCTTTGGTATGTCTGTCTATTACAAATAAAGTGTTAAGTCCCGTGCTCACAGAGATAGTTTCTGACAAGTCTCAAGGATCCCTTCTATGAAGTCGGGATCCTTCTCGAGGTCAGGACCTTCTTCTTAATTATATAGTTCTGTACGTATTACGTACGTAATCGGGTTAAAAAATGTATTGAATCAGAATTAAGATTCTAACAGGAGTTTCTTTAATTTGAGTCGAAGTGAGCATATTAGGTACATTTTAAGTTTATAGTAGCCAACTTCGAGGGCTGAAACCAAAATATAATTATATAAGTAATGATCGATTATTGCCATATGAGATTCTACTACTGTGAGCCTCCTATTTAAATAAAATACTTTACAATACCTAATGTGTTTTTGTTTTTCTATAAGTGTCCATTTAAAAAAACTATAATTTTCTTGCTACTTTGTATAGTAAATATTGTATGACTATATCTCAAGAATTTATTCTTGGATGACGAAATTCGCATAATCTCCTTACATTAGGGCTTCAATAAGAAGCTTAGAGAATCACAAAGGCTTTATCCGTCTGTTCGCCCAACAAAACAGATAACATACTATAATATTTATGTGGATTTCGAGCGTGAATAAATCTGAAAGTCATTTTAGAATAATTGTTTTACATAGAAAATATATTTATTTCGTTTGTAATTATTACAACTGTGGTTGATGATTACTTAACACAGTTAAGGTAGTGCAAGTAAAAGTACTTATTTATTTACACTTTATTTCGCAAATTTAATAATTGTTAGAAAATTTTAGTACATATAAAAGCAACGGGTGGCCTTATTGCTAATAGGCGATGTCTTTCAGACAACCCACCAAATTAAAGAATAATAATTAATTTGGGGTAACAATAGGTGCAAAGAATACCAAAAAAGATGATAATAAAAAGGTAGATCGAATGGAATGACGTAGTGTTCCAATTATTTATCGAACACTCTAAGAGATTATCCGAAAAAAGAGGAGTGGTGGGGTAGAATTTCGCCATTTAGTTGGAAAAGAGCCTCCTTAAGACAGGAAGGAGTATGAGGATTGAAAATAATAGTTTACAAGAGAATGCTTCGTGAAAATCCCGGCGAAGCCATATGGGCAACCAGCCGAGGTGCCTTGGCAAATATTGTTAAAGCGAAAAAAAAATTCGCATTGAAAAGAAACTGAGAATAGAAATTTAACTCTATATATGTCAACACAGATTTATGGTCATATTGGTATAACATTGTTATAATAAAATAATCTATCATTGTATCTTTTTGATTTAGTTAAAGAGATATCATGTTCTTGGCATGTTATTACACATTAGTATGTATGTATTCTTTAAGGTCTTTGTTATCGAGATACAACGATTTCTTCCATTCTGTTTTCGTCCGTAGCGTGACTTGGCAAAACGCGGAAAATACCTTCGGAGCTCCAATTCACACTAAAGCCCCGTTGAAACGATTCAAATCAGAGATTTTCAGAATGCCCGATTGTGTTATTCCGGTTTTCTAACCAAAAATCCAATTGTGTTGGTCCTTTTCGTAAAATTCCCGAGATTGGCTGTGGGAAATGAATAGCGAATAATACATTGTCATTCGCTTTTATTATCTAACAATGATACAGTAGTTTTACGATAGAAATCTCAATGATCATAGCGTAATGATATTTTAAATAAAATATTATAACGTTTACGGTGTATTAAATAAATTTTGCGTAATTTTAATAATTGCTTTATTATATCAGAATTGTATGGAAAATACACGTTCACTATTACGTGAATTTACATAAGATGTTTATATACTCGGAATCTTTTACTAAATGTTAACGGATAGATCGACAAAAACCGTTTTAAAAAGTTTTTCTACGAAGCTGGCATCCAAGTTTATACGTTTTATTAGCTGATAGGAACAATACTAAAAGAAGAAGTCACATCTAAGTAATATTTTTATAATAAAATATTGATTAAAACTATTAAATAGAAATAATTTAAACTCCTTAAACTCGAGTTTAAGATATCGTCTTACCGCAAACGAAAGTTGAATCAGTTAAATAAGAGCATTGTAATATGCCGTTATACTTTTCCGTGTTCTATAATTAAAATACTGGTCTTTGCTAAGCCTCATGCACATAACACATCTCAAGAAATAGTACAGAGTTTCTAGTTTAGTCCTTAAACTTTTACCCGAAAAGTATTATTTTTTCAAATTTGTATGCATGAATAATTAATAACTTTGTTAAGGTATTGATCAACATATAAAACCTAGTTGTAATATAAGATAATGGTGGTTTTATAAATATCTAATATTATTATTTCGGTGCGATCGCTCCCCGTTCGTGATAAATGACGTTACACCTAGCCGATGACAGAATACTACGCTCACGTTATATTGGCATTTTTGTGCCTGTATTTTGTTTCAATACTTATCTGGAGTATAGGGTAGGGATGTCCACGTATTTCATATTTGTACTTCGTACGGACAACGCTACAAGAAATATTGTTTATTATATCTATACTAAGCCTTATAGCTGTTGCTTGTATTAATTTTAATGTTATTTCTCTTTGCCTATCATGTATAAGTGTATCTATGCATAATTTTATATGCAACAATAGTGTTAAGAATTTTACGCCAAGGTATTTAAATGTTTTTAGTTCACTCTTACTAAATTGATTTTTGAATTCGTACAATATACATTATTTTAGGTTGGAATGGAAACTGTGGGTAATTTCCAAAGAGCCACGCCACAATGACCGAGTTACAGTTACACGGCATTGTCTAACAATGTCAAGCTCGCTTGGGCCCCGATGATGACATCACTAAAATTCTCCTCATCACTCAGTGCGGTTTCCTGCTTAACAAAGGAAATCGAGAATTACAGCTTCTATGGGATTTTCTACAAATCAATAAAAATAGAAGAATATGTTATACTAAGTATTTCATTGTCTCCGTGTTATGTATATTCCGTCAAAATACACAAAAGTGTGTACATATTTTTATCAATTCTACGTAAAATAGCATTAAATTCGACTAAAGGCCAATCATAATGTCAAGGATTACTCAAACGTACGTTAGTAAGACTTCAAAATAAATAAATAAATGAATTATAATGAACCTTACTTTTAAGTCAGCTCAACCATAAGAGAACGATTACATATGTATGTTTTTAAATATGAATACCATTAATGCACTGTAAGCCTTATGTCTCGATTGAAAATTAAACCATTAGATATTCCGGTAACTATATATTATACAAGAATTACAGAATACTTTGACTTTATTTTTGGCTCTAATTGTTTTTTTTTTTTAATATTGTCAAAAAAGGGATACAATTGGACTTTGTTCATTTTGTATTCGCGGTTCGTTCGGTGAGTGGGATCTTCCGATGCCCATCCTTTCCCCTACCCCCCATTTCCTGATTTCCTCTCAAAGGCTGGCAACGCACTCACGAGCTCCCAGCCGCGTGAGTGTCTATGGGCGATGACTTCACCTTTATGGTGGGCCTCCTGCTCGTTTGCCCCCTCTTCTATAAAAAAAAAATTCAGCGATTATTATTTACTATTTTCGACTCACTGCTTATTCATTTTTTAGCACCAATTCATACACACAAAATTCTTCGGTATCAGACAGAACCTAATCTGTATTAAATATTCTCAACAAAGCAAACATACACAATATATTGTAATATAGTATATAATATTATGGCAACTGTTATCTAGAGCGCGCCGAGTTTACGAGCAATCACTGGCTGATAGCGTTGACGTCACTTCCGGCCTTCGTCTAGAGGGCATTTTGCACCCTGCATTTATAGCTTGATATTTTGAAGAGTACTGGTATTCTTGGTAAATAAATATAATTTAAAGTATGTTTTAATTAAAAATACATTTTTACATCAAGTTTGTGGACGTATTTAAATTTTATAGTATTATATGATGGAACGATAATTTAAATGTATTTAAGACGTTTGAGATGTGCGTACCTCTTTAATATATTTTCTAAATATCATCATAATATACATAATCTTTAAGCTTTCAATTAATTATCTATTGGGTAAATACAAAGGCTAATTTTCCCGTAAATCTTTTTAAACCACCTCATTGCATTTTAAAAGAAAGGATTATAATTTTCTTTTACCCTTGCGAGTGGGCGTGGATTCCTTTATTAATTCAGTACGCTTCGAAGCGTTCCTTGAATTTAAGTTTTCTTTTTTTCAATTATGGTAATTGTTATGCTTGAATGAACCTATATTACCTACTTTAATGATTAATGATCGAAAATAATATAATAATTAAAATACTACTGTATAAATATAAAATTGGATGTTCAAATAACATTCTTTGAGTACCGTATCGTATATCTAAATACCAATATAATTAAATGTTAGTATAATATATTCGGGTTTTATACACAATAAACAATTTACACAAGTAGATTTATATTTGATCGGATCTGATTTAAATAAATGTTTTAAAAGTTGTTATACCAAATCCTATATAGTCCTATATAAGGCCTGTTATGAAGGTGCAGGCTGTTTTTGCGGCAAATGACGATATAATGACAGACATCGCCGCACCGCCGATACGGGGTTTGAGCCCCGCACGCTAATACAACATGAATATTTATGAAAATCTTTTCCGAAAAACAATTACGCAAAGCCATACGATTATTTCAATGTATATTTATGTATGTGGGATATAAGATATATATAAATGGAAAAAAAACAGTGCGTTTTGAATTTTATTGTAATGTTACTTGACATTACAATACACATATGCAAATAAAATATTATACATACTTATTTAACTTTGACGGATATAAATCCGGTTTTATTACATTATAATCTGTGACCTCGACCTTCGCATGGAAGTTAATATTTTTAAGTTATTTTTATTAACAATGCGACTTATATGTAAAAGGGTTCATTTATAATTTTAATAAGCTATTATTTTGCAGAATTTAAAACAATATCTACGTACCTAACATACGTGCTTCGGAACATCTAGAATCTTTGCTTCTATAGCATTTAATTTAAATATATTGCTGCAAATACTAATCTTAATATGTAAAATTTCTTGTCACTGTTGTATGGATTGAGAAAACTACGAGTGCTTTGCAGCAGTCTCAAGCTGACCACAAATACTTTTGGATAAGATAAAATTCACAAACACTCTTTGTGTGCAAGGGCATTAACTATATTATATTTTAAATAAAAACTGACTTATAAATAGTCATTGTGATTTTTTTTAAAGTTGATGGGATACTTTATATTATTTCACATAGAACTCAAGCAAGACCAGTGGATATACTTACACTGGTATATACTTGTCTATAAGTACACCCTGAAAACCAAATAACGCGATAAAAATCTAATTTAAATATTGTGACGACGATAGTGAATCTTGATGGATCGTCGATCGGCTGATATGAGTTTCATTATAGTCTTAATTTTAACTTAAAGCTGCTTGTTTTGCTTTTGTAAGGCATCTTCTACTTATTACTAGTTACACACTAAGTACATAGACGACATAAGGCAAAGGCACAGTTGTGTTAATGAAATTAGATTTTTTAAATTGATGTATCCTTGTTGTTGCCAGATTTATAGTTCTTTCTCTTTAAGCTCTCCAGACATAATATGTTTATCAAGTCTGGTATTTTGAAGCCAAGGCACACACATGGAACAATTATTTGAGAGCTTATTTTTTATTTTACAAAAAGCTGTTTTGCGGACCCTTGAGCAGACGAAGTTTTAATGGGCCTGCTAGGTTACATAAGCGTATGCAAGGTACAAAAATTCACTAATTCACTAGGCATATGTCGACATAAGCTAATTAACCTCTAAATGTTATCTCTGAATTCAGATATTATAGTGGTTGTATCATGTTGTATCATGATGAAATTCGATTATTTTTGATAAAATTCAATGTAACATCGAATTCACCTTCAAAATCAATTTATTGATTATATACTAATAAGAGTATTATAATGCATAATATCCTAGTGTAAAGTATAAATGATCTCGTATAAATCCTATGAGAAAATACCACACATACATTAGAATTACAAATTAGATCACGCGTAACCGTATGACGGCTGGCAATTGCGAGAGCGTGGCTAACTTCATGATTCCAGGATAATATCGATGCAATATTAACTTCACAATGTAAATATCGATTTAATTGTTGGATCAATTTCGACCATCTTTGAACAATACGAGTGCCTTTTATGTTTTAATTCTTAGACAAACATGGTTCAGACGTATTTAATATAGCAGCTGATATCTTCAATATAATAACAATATATACAAAAGAGTCGTATATACGATACGGTTTATACCGGATAAGCGGATTTTAAAAACAATGACACAATAATCACAGTACAAACAAAGGATAAGTAAGTTAAGTATAACATTCTAAGTTGTCAACTTAAGCCATTTCATAATGCTATTCAGCATCTACATCCAATCTAAAGGTTTTACTATTATTGTGGTAACTCCATTATGATTTGCTGCATTCTTTAGATAAAAATGTGTTCCAGTAAAAAAATGATATTGAACGTGCGTTCTTAGTCGCATTCATGCAAATACTAAGTTACTAGTAAATTTTATTAGTTTTGTATCAATATGCTAATTAGTGTACAAAGTATTTGATTTCAACTTAAGCTTGATAAATATGAAATAGAGCATTACAAGGACAAAAAATAGTCATAATTTTAAATGCGCATAATACGATCAAGCTGTGAGGTAGCTAACAGACGGAAATATTAAAGGGAACTTTTCTTACATTTTTAAAAGAAGTTTTCTTTATCCGAAGAATAAATCGAAGGTGGGAGGGCGAAGTTATCCCGCGGAAAGAAGAACACTGTTGTTTTATTCATGAAAAAATAAGAAAGAAAAATAAACGGAAAACACTTCTGAATAGTCTAAAGTCTGGATGTGCTGTTTAAGTTTTGCCGTTTTATTTTGTAAAGTAAGATTCTAGCTTTAAGTAAGCCACGAAGTATTGTTTCATTTTATGTTTTAAGCTAAAGTTTATTAAGAACCAAGGTATAAAGGTAGTCAAAAAGTTACAAAATTGAACATAACGCGACTTGAAATAATCAATCAAAATAAGCTACTAAAATGCCAACGCCATCTAAATAAGTGAGGTCGTGACAAATCCTCACGCACAATATCCATTAAATAATGCAAATTTGTTGTAATCCTCACTTGGAGGAACATCGCAAAGCCGCTGCGAGTGAAATATTTAATTTTCATAAAGTATACATTAGAGGAACGAATCGCCTTCCTTACGTCTCGCGGGGTGCACGCGGCTATATTTTAGGAATCGCTTCACCATTATAATAATTGTTTAAACGATTTCCAAAAAATCTGCGATATATTAAAAGGTGATCAAGCGTATTTTTAACGAACAGCTAACGTGTTGTGTGAATAAAAAAACGCGATACGGCAATTGTCTGTTCAGTTCGACGGGAGACCGACGGCAAATTTGCATATCACCAATATTATATCGTCACGCGAAAAACGTATCCCTTACGCCTGTGTACACATGAATGACGCGTGATGCTGCCGACCTTCCCTGACGTCATCCATCATTCGCCGTGGCGCCTGCACCTAGACTTGTGACAGCCACGCGGCCTGCGGGGGTGAAACCGAATCGTAGTACGAAATCAAACTTTAAATACCCCTATTTAGCGTACTGTTCGTCTCGTTGGGAACGGTGCAAGGTGGCACACCACCTCCCCGCGGCCTAGGGAGGATCCCTGTCAAACGCTCGCGAAGAGTTTGACAGGCCCGGGGCGAGGAGTATTTGACATGAAGGGGCTTGTTTGATACGGGGGAGGGGAAGGGGCAAATTCTGCCCGGTCATGAATAGGCAATGGGCTCGGTTTATTTATAAAGATTGTTAGCTGAACTTCTGTGCGAAAATAAACACATCGGTGCATTGATGTGTTCATTTACCTTGTCATTGTGTTATAAGTATACTGACGAGGGTTTGGAAATCTGCAAATATCTTGTACACTACTCATCGTATACATATTTATGGTTGTTGGGCGAATGTTACCAATAAATAATGCTTCAACAAATATAATAACGTCTGTCTATTGCTCATATTTATAACAGACTTACGTTTAAAAATACCCAAATATTTTAAAAATAGCTAGTCATCACAATCATGTAGTACAAAAAAGAATTTTTAAAATTTGCGTATATTACAAAAAACAAATGGAGCGTGCCCGCTGCGCCCTTCACGTTATCTATCTGAGTTTCAACAGGAAATAAGCGGGTTTCGAAAGACTTTATCAACGACAATTTAATTCAAGCCACCACAGGACCCTCAGCATCTTGTTAGGGGAATAAAATCCATAAAAGACACGGCAGTATGAGAAGCTAACGTGGAGGACGAAATTTGATTATTCCGCGAGGTTGGCCTATCGCCAACGCTCGACTATTTATCATTGCGCTGTTTGCTCCACGATATAAGAAGTCATCGACACATAGCTGTTTTAACTGACACTCATTCATATGTAATCCTTAATGAGTTACCACGGGCATAGCTTACTTTGCCATTTAGATTTATTTATAACAATATAAATGTATATTCATAGAAATCAAACTTATATTAAATTACATTACTAAGTTTTACCGGTTACATGTGTGTTACAACGTAATCATAGGAACCCCAATACTTCAATACCCCTTCAGTAATTACATATTAACGCAATTAAAAAACGAAAACTGATGTACAATTTACTTAAACTGATAATATTCTCTCTCAATTACTATTACAAATGTATGTTAATAAAAATAGAGGATTTTTCTATATCTTTAAAAATCAATAATTCATTTGATGACCTTTTTATGTCAGTATTTAATTAACAAGAAGATCTTCTGCTTCCAATAAACAATCACTGTATAATTTTACAAGCTATTTGATTGGTAACCAAAAGTACTATAATACACATTAAAGATGTATTCTGTCATTTTTAAAACTATGACTAAGTAATAGTCCATATTAATAATAGTCACATTAATTTCTTGCAATTAAATACATGTCTCTAATTTAATAGCCAAACTAATGCACTCTTAATTGTGCAATTATTTAATTGTAATAATTATATATTGGTCATAATTATATAGTATCAATGTAATGACGAACGAATAAATTATTTACGTGGTATTCATTAAAGTAGTTTTTATGGAAAAAAATAGTTCAAAACACTGGCTATATACAAAAAAGACCGAATCCGTAAAGAGTATTTATTGCACACAATATCACATGCTAAAATATAAAAATATGGTTATCAAATGCCGGTGTTCTAATTTCAAATTTCTTAAATGGGTACTTTAATACAATGTTAACCGCACAAAGAGCATTAAATAAACCCCTTGTGCACCGAATCACGGATTTGTTTCCGCGACGTGTATGATTTATTGCGAATGAGATTCCCTTGCAGCTTTACTCTCGGATCTTTAGCCATTTCTTTTATACCTTGATGCCTTGACGTTGAATAGAACATTCAAAATATAAATAATCTAACGCTCATTTTTATACTATTAAGAGTATTGATATTATTTTGAAAAAATAAACATGATTTTTTAATAACACCGTATTTATTGATATTGAAAACATGTTTAGAATAATCATCTTATTTTATAATTCCAACGATGCTTAAAACACTATAAATATGACATAGGTACATTGTCATATTTATAATGCTTTTACAACTGTACTAGAATTCATCATATACTTACATATATTACATCATAAAAAAGTCTATCATACAACACTTTAAACATTAATATAGCTTAAACTTTGACATATAATGACGTATACCAGCTAAAGTAATAAACAATAGTTACCTATCATCAAATAGCTTTTAGGATAATTAAAGACAAATCAAGTAATAATTTCACATAACTGATGTTCAGATTTAATAAAACACAAGACAACATGTTGACACTCCTTGGTCCTGATCGCGGCTGTCAAATAATGATACTCATTTGTCAAAGGAAATCGGGACCCCAGCCGCTGTAACATGAACAAATATACTGAAACGATCATACAATATTGTATAGCTCTGAAGGGACCGGGTAAACAATAGTAACCTTTATTTTAAGCCGACAGACAAATTAATAGCAGCAGATTTGAAGTTTTTAAAGGTATTACTAAAGAATTATGATTGAAGGGTAAATTTAGAATGTTTTTCTTTTGAGACAAAATTAAATTATTGTTCTGTATACTCATAATCTCTATAGAACTTAAGCACGACGTAATAACGCTGAGTGTAAGCAAGTTGCGGCCTATTTTATATTTCACAGAACGCCACATTTGTAAAACAACAAAAAGCATGTCTTCTGTACAAGTTGATATCGCGAGACCCTCGGCTCATCTCTCGTCGAAGCCGTCATTTCTTTTATATTTTTTCATCAATGTCACACGTGACGCCCGAATGTCATTTTCATACGAAAAAAATGTTTATTAAGAAGCGGGCTACGCAATATTACAATACGCTAGTGAAAAATGGAAAGTGATTTTTTACGAGATAATAGCAAGGCGTTAAGAAGCAGTTAGGGTTAAGATTTATATTAAAATATAGCTTAATAACATATGTATAGTAATATAGATATCACATGTTTAACAATGTGTTGAGTTATTTTTTTATTTGTCCGTTTGTCTTGCAACCAGTGTATTGGTACTAAAGTTGTTTTTCACTTTAGATAGATTATTTAGTGTGGTTTTTCCAATATTTTTTCTTAACGTTAATTATAATATGGGTAAATAGTATTAGGGTTGTCACAAGTAAATATTCGGTAAGTAGGTGGCAGACGCGACGCGGGGAAGCCGGGAACGCGATGCGGCAGATGCGCCGGTTGTGATTGTCTTGCTCGATGATTGATGATCTCCGACGGATGGAGCGCAGGGCTGCGGCATGCACCATTTTAGTACCTTTTTTAAAATTTCAATTCTATAGAGGATATAGTTTATATGAGTGGTAGTATAATTAAATGACTTCTTATAATCATAGGTGATTTGTAAATTAATTCATTAAACTTGCACATCTTTAAGCAATTTTTAGTTAAAGAACGTATTTGGACTTTAACAGTAATTTCATATCAAATGGGTCACATAGCTATTATCAATTATTTTTACCAATTATTGGTAATTAAATTCTCTAATTAAATAGTGACTTCATTTTGGAAACATTTTTTTTCTTTACCAAAGGATGTTACTGTAGCACGATTGACCGATATAAAATTGTTCAAAAAAATATTTTTGGATATAGTAGGATGTATTTAGTCACGTGGGAAAGCTAATGTGTTAAATGGTTTTCATATTTTATTTATAAATAAAATTTTGTATTGCAAAATTAAATTATTTTAAATTGGTAACAAAAAGTTATCGAGGATAAGCTTTTTATTGTAAAGGAATCAGGTCCATATCAACAGGATGACAGGTTATCAAACAAAATCGCTAGTACACAAGTAAAATATAAACAAACTGTATTAAAAATGATATCATATAAAATGCGATCAACATTTTCTCCGACCGACCGACTTGAGTTGATACCAATGTAAATAAATAGTCAATATTTTAACTGTCAATTTGTAGTATGGAAAGTTCATTCCATATTTTATAGTATATTTGCATACAGTAAAAACATAAATACTTCCATTAAGATGTTATTCCTATTGTTATACTTTGACAAACAACACGGACATGTAAACAACCTATGTAGGATTATCGTCCCAATCAGTTATTATTTACAGTTGGTGTTTACTTTGAAAAACAATAGTTAATGACATGAAAAAAACGTTTAACTGTACAAAAATATTGTTTAAAATCATAACACTTAAAACATTTTGTTTATTTGTTTTAATACCGTATGTGTACACGACAGTCAAATAATGTTAAAGTTATATTATAAAAAACTGCTTTATGTAACGTACAAACTATCAATAGACGAATAAATATGATAACTTAAATGTTTATGACATTAATGTTGCGTACTCAATTATATTTTAAATGATAAAACTTTTATGTGACAGCCCTATTCCACTATTCAACTCACGTTTATTCAATATAAGCAAACTCAACCATAGGCCACAGTAGAAATACTTTGCCGAAATATTTTGCATTCGTCAACTGTCGTCGCGATGATTTCAATGTTCTGCTCGAGTTCCCATATACTTACATTATGATCTATAGAGGTATGTTTGGAATGGAAATTACATTGAAATATTCCTTCTACACACATCTTTAGTTCTAAATTAAGCTTGTTACGTGAAACATATTATGTTAAAGTGACATAATATGTTCCTTGTTATATAATGAAAGGAATACCTAAAAATGTGTTTAATATTTTTGAGTGATATCATTAAAGATTTTGCTATTAATATTTCGAAATAATTATTTTTAACAGTTACTATTATAATAGATAAAACTACTTCCTTACCACGGATAATATATGCGATAATATTTTTATTATTTTTAACCATATATATCTGTCTAATATTAATTCTACCTTTAAATACACATATTTGATTTAATTCATTAAGCGTCAATTTAAAAATAAGCGCATAAAAGAGGAATCAAAACTATTACCTTACAACATAGATTGTTTTAGTGACATCTACTGGGAGACCAGTAAACATACAACCTTAAGTATATGAGAAGAAAATCGGCTTGAAGTATTTTTTCGAAAAAAAAGTTGCAAATAAATGTATGTTATTTATTTTATAAGAATATCGTAAACGTCTTTTATACATAACAATGAATGGAACAGTGTTTATACATTATTTGGTTCTATCTTGTGACTAGAGAACGATACTAAATGTTACAACTATAAATACAACCACGTTTATAAACCTAAAACCTCCACACTTTTACTATATACCCAGAGATGGCGCTGACTTTAAATTAGCTAATGATGAAAGCTTTATTTAAATTATTATATTAGTTAGCGGGATATTTATGTTTATGATTTATGAATATAATGCGATAGAATATTTTGTTGATCTAAGTAATATGATTCCATATAATTTCACTCTCATTAACTTTCGATTAGACTAATTGTAAAAAAATAAGCTTAGACGACATCATTATGTTCTTATAAGTAAAATGTCACACGAAAACTCACTCATATCGCACTTGTAAGATATTATATTATCATAGATATTATTTATGCAATACAACGAGTTCATAATTTATAACACAATAGCCCTTAATATATTTAAAAATATTCATTTAATAACATTTTTTTTTAATTTAATCTTCATTTTATCTTTCGTATATATTTTAATATAATTTTAAAAAAATATCCATAACAAATTAATTACACCTCATAATATTGACCCGCTTATCAAATCAAAAATAACTAATCAAATTTCACAAAAAAATACCTGCTTAGCCTAATTACCCTTGTTTTGATTCACGAATCACTAATTAGTGTTGAGGGGTTATATATTGTGGTCCTTTAATGAAATGCAATTATAGCTATTTAGTTTTTCGCAAACAACACACCTATCATGTCCGTATCGTCTACATTAAATAATCAGATGTCTGATCAGGTTATATATGTTAGTGATGGCAGTGACCAACAATGGAGTTCTGACGCGAATACACAACACCAACAACCTTCGGTAAGTCTGCCACTTTGCCAAAATCCTTTGCATTCAATATAAAACCCCGAGTCGCTACGACTTGGGGACCTTCAAAAAAATCGTTCCTCTTCCTTAAAGGCCGGCAACTCACTTATAAGCCTCCTGGCGTTGCAGGTTTCCATGAACGGCGGTTAGCACATCACTCGAAGTGACCCGCTTGCTCGTTTGCCTCCTCTTACATAAAAAAATCTAATCTCTACTTTTCTTTAGCAGACTGTACAATGGCCAGGAGTATCATACGATAATAATCCGATAAACAGTTCTGGGGCTTACAATGGAGCCTCTACTGGCATTCAGAACCCGAGTTTATACAACATGCAAAGCCCGCAATGCAACTTCACCGATCCGACATATCAACGAAGGGGCTGCCATATAGGAAACGGATATTATTCCAACGGCAGCACAAATAGTACAAATATGAATTACACCAATACTCTTAATACCATACGAAATGGACAGAGCTTCCCAAATAACTATCCGCAAGCCTCTCGGACCAATTGGACTCCCAATAAAGTGTCTAATGGAACGAAAAAACCAAAACGCGTGCGTACAGCATTCACAACCCAACAAATGATGGAACTGGAACTTGAATATGCCAGAACAAGATATCTAGATCGCAACCGTCGGATTGAGCTATCTGAAACATTACAGTTGAGTGAGAAGACGATCAAAGTCTGGTTTCAAAATAGGCGTATGAAAGATAAGAAAGATAGAGCAGAAGGTCTTGAAGAATCTGAAGCCACAAGTACTACGGAATCATCGCCTGAAATGAATGTACCGGTACAATATAATTATCAACCTACGAGACCTGATCTCTTTAACCATGGGAATATATTTATAGAAAATGCGGTCCCAATGCCGACCCTTGATACAAGTGCTATACCTGTTCCTGTGCAAGCTGTGGTCAATTATCCAAATTATCAGTTTTTGTCTAATATTACAGAGCCTACATACCGCCCATCCATAGAACCCCAGTTTCATATTGACCTAATGCAGTTAGAGAATACATCGACAGCAGCGTCGTTTAAAAACCAGGAACAAGACCATTGTTCATTTTTTTTGAATGAAAAGCCCGGTCAAGATAAAGATAATGTGAGTCCAGCTACTTTCAAATATACGGAGGATATAACAAAGCAAGAAGAGCCATGCAAAGAAACCACATCACCTGAAGTTGCAGTTGGTGATACGGACAAATCTAATATTACTGGAGAAAACTGGGAGTTGTCTTGGAGCCGTATAATGGATTTGGTGGAGGAAGAATAAACGGTTTATTAATTAATAATTTATAAATATGTGTAAAGTTAATTTTAATATAAATAAATAAATTCATTTTATAAATGATTAAATATGTAGATTTATTTCATATTAACAGGCATAATATTCTTGACAATTTCCGTATAAAGTACCTATATAAGAACCCGTATAAGAAATCAATGTTGGGCGAAATATTCTCAACGCACAGGTTGCGCTGTCGAACCCGAGCCCGTGCGTAGACCTAAAAAGGCCTACGGTAGCAGTTACGAACTCTATAGTTCCACGCTTAATGTTTTCTTTGTTATAATTATATTTCTAAGTATTACTTTAAATTATTGCTAAGAGTTTTAAATAGACTATTAGGTATTAAATATTAATACACAAAATAGCAGTATCGCTGTTTCGATGACTGTAACACTTTTTATTTATGCCTTTCTTTTGGCAAATTTGATAATTGATACGAAATTAACTCAAATAAGGCCGGCGCTTTAAAGGCCTCCTCTAAATTTACAAAGTCTGCAACAAATTAAGCTAGTATTAATACCACTATTATTAAATTAACGTGAGTAAATGTTGGTAACAGCTAGTACGAAGGTATGTCATACACATACCTATTGTATAATACTTAACCAGTAATTTAATATATCTATGGTTGTGCAACGAGTTTTAATGACCAAATGATTTTTTATACACGATATACTGTATAATTATTTTTGGTATAAACAACACAATAAATACAAGACAAGAATTCGATAAATAATATCGTTATATCGTATCGTTAGATTTACCTTAACTATAATTCTAATAAGCTAATAAAATATGTTAAAATATTACTTTTTACTTGCACTTGCTAAAATTTAAACTAATAATTATACTAAATCGTCTATTTTAATGAACTATAAATAAACAATATTTTATAAGTGGTGAAAAGATAACTGAGGTATAAGAAAATTATATCTACTCATACATATTTACTTTAATTAATCTTCTATTCCCATTGTATGGGGTGCATCTTTCTAAAATTGTATAGGCGCTAGTACAGTGATGAAGAGTACTGAAATTATATATATTGTTATATAAAAGTGTAGAGGAAGGATAGGTGGAGGAAGTACGTATTTGCTCCAAAGCAAGTACATACTAGAAAGGAGGATCATTGACCACCACTGACTGGGCATTCCGAAGGCACCAGTAGCTAATATCGAGGAGTTGTTCGCTTAGCGGCCGAGAGAACTTCCTCAGCACATTTCAGGGTCGATCACGTCATCGTATTGATTGCCGCAGATCCTAGATGTCGCTACAAGAGTATTGTCTTTGGCGATGATAATTATTTAATTTCAGTCCATTATATTTCGTAACGAATTGTTAATTTCTGAAACGTGTCATTTGTAAGTTAAAGGACTAATCCCACTATAACTCTTAGTTATCTTTAATTATTTTGATACATCCTCCGTTAAAGTTCTATCATAATATGAATGTTGTTGTTACTTGAATGACATATGTTTACAAACCTATAACAGATAATTATAGATCATTAATTGGACTTCTCATATAATAAATATTGTCATTACCATTTAGTATTTGAGCTATATTAGCAATTACTTTGTTAATTACTAAAATAATAATGATGCGCAAATAATTTAATGTTAATTATAATAATGTTTTCGAAATTGTCTATATTTATAACGCTACATGATTCTGCAACTTGTAGTATTGTTATGAGCTTAGTGTGATAATACTTTAAAACAAAACCGCAAAATTGTATATTAAAAATTTTCATAGTGAATGGATCTGAAGTTTTGTAGTGCTACATAATGAATAACATGGAATTACAGAAACTGGTAAGTTTTTTAAGGGATATACAAATATTTTAATAATCGATTGATACAAACATTATATACAACAGTGTACCTACCATACAGTATAGTTAGTTACATTGATCAGATGATGAATTGTTAAGTCTGAGGAAAGAAAACCTAAGAATATTAGATTTGTTACTCTAGAAAGCTTGAAATGGTTAGGTTATTTATTTAATTAAATAATTGAATAATCTATAAGTACAACATTTAATATTATTTAAATTAAATTAATAAACGCTGCATACAATAATGAAATAAAAAGATAAACTATCTTATCATAATTGTAAATTATTTTGACTATGCATTAACATAGTTTATTATTTCAGGTCTCCTCCTCTCAGAGTCACATCTGTAGAAATCCCAAGAAATCAAGAAGATTAAGAAGTTCCTTCACAACCGAACAACTTAGCTATTTAGAAAGTGAATTTAAAAAATTCCCTTACATAGGTAATGTTAATCGTCAAGATCTGTCAACAACATTGAATCTTCCCGAAAGGGCGATCAAGATCTGGTTCCAAAATCGAAGGATGAAAGAGAAAAAAGAATCGAATAAAGATGATATAATCAAGCAATGTACTTCTGTAAAATTCAGCCAATTAAATAATGCGCATAATGTGCAATCAACTAATGATAAAATTAATATATCATCACCATTAGAAATTATATGTAACGAGGCAAAATATGTCACAATCACGCCTGGAATCGTTAACACAGGAAACTACAATGTAAAAGATTCTCGAGAGCAAGAAATAAGCACTACCACTGAAACAATGAGAAATATCGATACTGGAAAAACATACCACAAGAAACTATTACTCTCTAATGGGCATAAAACCGAAAATCCAACAGAGATGAAACATAGCGGACAAAACGCTACTGCGTCCTTTAAGACCACAGAACAAGACAACGGGCGTAGAAAACAGAACATTAGCCCCTGTTTATCTCAACCCCAAGATGTTCCTGAAGATTTATCCCGATCATCTAAAACCAAGTCCCCTATTGAATGCAAACATTCAAATACACGCACAGAGTCTGGAAGTGCACCGGTTTATATTCCTAACTGTTTTACACCGTCCTATGTACCTGGTCCTTCTGGTAATGTCTTATGGAATCCTAACATGGGTATTATTACCAGAGGCGTTGTTCCCGCGACTTACCAACCCAACACTTATATAATTAATCAACACAACCAACGGAAAAGTAATTGTAATTGTGATTGCCATCTCCAATTGGTACCACAGGTTACTGATAATCCAGGCTCATATATCCCGGTTTTTACTATTCCTTACACAACTCATATGCAATAAAAACAATAATTAATTTTCAATTGTTTATTTATATATTAATAGAAATACAAATTGTGTTATTACTAAGGACAATAAAGAATACACTTTTAATTTTTATTTTATTCACAATAAATAATTTCTTATATTTAGTATGACTTAATAATTAAGATTTAGAATTTTATTTACATTACAACTTGATAAAAGAATAGAAAAAGCGAATAGTGATCTAATAAATAATAAATGATTTTAGGAGATAAAACATTTCAAACAGATATAGATTATTAATAAGGAAAACTTTAAATAGAAAAAATCTTAATTTTAACTAAATAAAATAGTAAACTTATCAACTATTATAGAACTAAAAATATGCAATACACTGAGTACTATGTAACACTGTCGCGAATAAATAAAAACAATAATAAAACTTTATACTTGAAATTCATTAATATTAAATGTCTGCCATTCATAAGCGTTTTCGTTACAATTGCCATAATTATAAAGATCTGTAGGTTGATAATAATGTGTTGAACTTGTAGGGTAGTATTGAGTTGGATAAGTGTTAGAATCATTTGGAAAATAGAATCCTGGTACATAATTATCATAACTACGCGTACTGTAGGCATTATTGTAATGAGTTTGACTTACGCTGTTTTGAATTTCCATTGGAAATATGTAATTTTGTGAGTATTGAATTTCGTCAGGCATTCTTTCTTCATTATTGCTTTTTTGTGGCAATGGTTGCGCGACAGGCGCGGGCGGTGTGACTGGTTCAATCAAGGAGCCCTCACTGGATGAATCACTTGATTCAGATGATTCCTTCTTTTCCTTCATTCTTCTGTTTTGAAACCATACTTTGATACATTTGTCACTGACATTGAGCCGTTTCGCGAGTTCCCTGCGACCTTCGGCATCTATATACTTTCTTCGATTGTATGCATCTTCCAATATATGTAATTGATGAGTTGTGTACGCTGTGCGCATGCGTTTATTCTTCTTCCGGACTATCTTAGTAACCAACGCATCTTAAACGGAAAAATATAACTCGTTAAAATTAGTACTTGGACATATAAATTTTTGAACATTGTAATATTATATTAATTACTACTATATATGTTGACTAAATAATGATATAATAAAAGTTAAACTATAAACAATGTTTTACATATAAGTGCCAATAATCTGGTTAATTTAAAGAGAAAAGATTATCTATTTAAGTCTTTAATTCAAATTAATGGGGTGAATCTTTATTTACCTACGAGGCATCATGTGCTTGGATAACACGATAATAATAAAAAATGTAATTGAATTAAACTAACCTTTTGATTGAAGTTGTTTCGTCTCAGGCCAAACGGAGTTGAAAGGTTGATTTTCCCAATTGGTCAACTGAAAACAAATATTATAAAAACGTAACGGTTTTTTTTTTCACAACCAAAATTCCTTTTTAAGTTACAAATAATTACCTCATTTACACTTCCTAAAGGTGTCATCGTATTTAACAACATATTATCGAACATATTTGTGTATTTTATAAAATTAAATTAACAAATACGAAACAAAGTCGACGTGCAACTCGAGCGAAACTGTAATACTAAGCCGATCACATTTTGTTCGGATCAAGATTTTTAAACTACCTTCATTTTTATCTTTAAGTTGTTTTAAAATTAACGAAAATTAATTCTGTTATAGTTAATAAAAAAATAATAAAAAATTCTGTTAGCGATGTGAAAATAATTCGTATGTTTAATTTTATATTCTTAATTTTATAAATTCAATATAATATATGACCAAAGACAATGTAACTGACGCGGTATATATAAACCTTTTATTTGCAGACAATTGCGTGACTTATCGAAATTTTTGGTACACAAAATAACATTTAACTAAGAATAATATATAAGGATTAAGCAGGTAAGAAAATACACTTCGAAATCAATCTGTCTCAGCGAGTCGCAAGGTTTTGTAATCGGTCTAAAGCAAGGTTTGGACTCTTTGTATTTGGCACTTGCAGAGAGTAGTAGATTGTATATTTATATGATACTAGCTTTCCGCCCGCGGCTTCGCCCACGTGTAATTTGGTTAAGTATATAGCGATTTTTAATGATCTCGAAAGGGCTTTCTTTCACGGGCTAAAATCTTGTTACAATTGGAATTATATATAGCCTGTGTTACTCAGGGATAATGTAGCTTTACAGGATCGAATGATTCAGGGAAATCGAGGGCAACTTTCAAATTAACGTACAGGCAATTACTATTCTGACAATTTTATATTCTGATAGTCATCTTCTTATGTGGATGAGCAGATGATGGAAGGTAGCACTCCTCAGCGGTTAAGAGTTGAAAGAAAATTCTTACGAAGTTATGAGTACGAATTACGTACTTGTGAGGTTATTACTTATTAGCTTGACCAAATAATAAAAGGTAAACCTCATTAACGTTAAGAATGTAGGTGGAAAAATGGATGCGGACAAACGATAAACGTCTCTTCACTCGTTTCCTTTTACTTGTTTATATAGGTAGTGTTCACTCAAAATAATCATAGGGTTAAACTTTAATGAAAGTTTGAACTGCACGGTAGTCATTACACAATGGAGCATCTTATTACCGCGATGGATATATTTGGCCTAAGTAGAAGTTCTTTAAAAAAAACTAAGACTCAACCTCGCACACTCACTCACACAGCAACACCATTGCACACACTGACACACACACACACACTAAAAGGTTCGTACTTCATATAGTTCCATTTGTTCATGTGTATATATATTTGTTTCTGTTCGTGTTTTTTTTTGTTATTCTTTTTTCTGATCTTAGATTATATTTCCGGTTCTATATTTTAACCTTATTTTGGCTTTATTTTTAATCTATTTTTATTGTGTAAACTGTTTTTGATAAGCTGTATAGGTTTAAGAAATAAAAAAATAAAATAAATCTAGGTTGATGACGAATTTTATCAACGCCATCTATCGAGCACATTGTTCAACACTTCAACCGCGCCCGCGCGCACTGCGTTATTTGTTACCTCTCATAAGTTTTAATATTAAAATTAACTTATATTAGAACATATTTAACAATTTTACTGTCTTATTATTAGTATAGATAAATAACTAATCAATCAATATAAAGTGTTTAAAAATTTTGAAGCAATGGTTGAAGTAAATTTTCAATTGACCATAACTTCTCTTTCTCTTAACCGATTTTGACAAAATAAACTTTTGACAACGCTCCCAATTATATGTAATCCAACTGTGAAAACCGCGTTCAAATTAGTTCAAATAGTTTTCAAGTTATAACGTACCAGACAGACAGACAGACAGACAGACAGACAGACAGACAGACAGACAGACAGACAAGAATTCCAAAAATTGTTTTTTTGGTTTCTATGACTCTTCTTTAATTGCCTCCTTTCAGTTTTTTGGAAAAATATTGAATGTACAGACATTCGATTTTTACTGTCTTATTATTAGTATAGATTAAGCTTTTTTATTAGCGTAGTTTCTCAAAATGCGCGTTCGATGGGATAATAAACAGCCTTTTAGTAAGTTTTAGGCTAGTAAGCCAAATACCGTACGTCACTCATTGTGAGCGCGGTATAATACAGTGGGATTAACAAAATCCAAGATGACTTATTTTTTTTAAGAACCCGGTGACAATAAATGTTTATAGTATAGAAAGTGTTTGTGGTGGTGTTTTAAATACACAAACAAAGTGATTAGGCCCAGGTATGTACTAATGAGGGATGAAGATTAGGCCAATATAATTGTTTACAGCTTAGGGATGGACTTAATGACTTCAGAATTGGGTAAGTATATAAGTTTAAGTTTTGCAATTTTTTAATTAGTATAATTTGTGAGTGCTTGCGAAAGGGTTGTTGATATAATGAACTTTTGTGGATCGAAAATTGTTGAAGCAGTAGAAATGGTTTGTTACATTTTATGTTCTAAGTGATTTTATTTGTTTACGAAAGTTTAACAAATTGAAAATTGTTTTTTTTTTGTAATTAGTGATTATGTATCCAGAATTTTATTAGAATATTGATAATAATAATTTTTAAAAGTATTTTGTGTTATTTAACTTGTTTTATTTAATTGCAGGCGTCTTCGACTGTACAAGAGAAAAAAATCAAATATGATTTACAAAGCTTCTATGAAAACTTCGATCCAGATAGCAATGAGGTAAATATTTATTTAATACATTCCACACAGCATGTAGTAGGCTGTTTAAAATATATTTAATGTGAGCAATCGTGCATGCTGCATGCTTAGAACAATAATGTCACAATATTTTATCGGCGTTCTCAAAAATATATTTTATAATAACAAAAACAAAATATTAATTTACAATTTTTGATTTCAGGATTCTTTCTTTGATTCACCTTGCAGTCAAGTGCATGAAACGAATCTTTGCAGCCAAAGCCTTAATGCAGAAAGGACGCAAGAAAATCAAAGCCGTTGCGTTCAGGTATTATATTTTCTTTAATATTTTTATTGCATTTTTGAACTGGCCTATCGCCATGTAATAACCATCAAACGTTATACTAATTATGATATTTTGCATTTCAGATTACTCCAGAATTGAGAAAATTAGACCACGGGCAATTTTTTCAGCTCCAATCAAACGCATTTCAACCATTAAGCCAGAACACATCAGAATACCGTTATGGAAGAAGTAAGTATTTGAATCCTTTTTATGTTTCAAAGCTCGGACTGTGAAATGAGTTTAAACTCTGTGTTTTTAAGTAATATTAATATTAAGTAAGAGTAACTATTATTGATTACTTAATTTTTTTTTACAGATTCTAGCTGCCGACAAATTAAGAAAACAATTTCAAAGAAGAAACGTACACGTACGATGTTCACCACAGAGCAAATTATATCCATGGAGCATATATTTAAAACGAGACCGTACATTTGCCACGACGAGAGACAGGAACTGTCACAAATGTTAAAAGTCAGTGAGAGGGCAATAAAAGTTTGGTTTCAGAACAGACGGCGAATGTCTGAGAAGAGAGAGAGGAACGAACTACCTGATTCACCAGTATCGGTAGATAGTTGTGACACAAATACAGATCGTTTAACATATATTGAACGATTAGTGAACGAAAGAACTGATCAATTCGGTAACGTCACTCTCGATGATAAGGTGATGAGTGAATTAGTGAGCGTTATCGATTACCATCTACCTCAAGATAGTAGTGTATTAATGAATGCGTTGCATTACCAAGGCGCTTTAACAAAATCTGTTGTGTCAGAAAATACGGACAAACTATTAATGTACGAACCCATTTCGCCGTCGAGTGTTATCGATGAGTTCTTGTCATGATTATGTATTTTATACAGTACATATCCAGTTTTTTAGTTTTTAAGAAAAAATATTCTAATTAATGTTTAATTACGCATTTTGTAAATACTTAATTAAAATAAAAAGTTTTATCATACAATTTTTGTCTGTAATATCCCGTTATATTTGTTTATACCTGTCGTTCTTCACGCAATCAAGTGTTTAATTTAAACAAATTCAAAATAAAACTTCAATATATTAAGTAGAAGTAAAATTTATTAAAACAGACTAAGTTATAAGTGTAACAAAAATACTAATTTATCTAAATACAATTTCTTTAACGTATAAAATACGAATTCATTAAATTATTAACTAATTTCGATTTAAATCAGTAATGTTTGTGTTATCTAAAGACAATAATATATTTCAATTAAACACATTCATTTATTAATATATTGGTTTCCATTGTACCGTAAATTAAATAAACTACAATGATATGTATGAAGACGAAAACTTCGATGCCGTGGACGTATTTTGACTAGACGTATCTGTTGTAGGGAGATATGAAAAGTACGCATCTTGGTTAACAGAAATATTCGGTCTATTTTGAAGATTGTCTTCATATGCATGCGTTGATATTGACGGAACACCTGACGAATAAGCGTAAATATCTGACGTAGGTGGCATCATACTTGCTGATAGTGAATTATAGTAAGATGCAGCACTTGTTGGGTAGCGAGACATATCATCACCCAACTTAATACTTATACCGTTAGGTACATAAGTGTCCGATGGCAGCGTAGATAGCGAACTAGAATTCGGTTGCAATGATTCATCGCCATTGTACCGATAAACCTCAGATACTGGTGAGTAAGAGGCCCTACCAGTTGAAGTACCTGCTGCGTAATACGTTGAGTAAGTAAGGTTTGGCGTATATGATGGCAAGTCCATTGCGTTTTGAGTGCTTTTAATTATTGATTTTAGCGAGTTCATCGCTGGATATTCAGGAGGGCGCGTAACGGTGTCATTTGTGGTGAGATATATTTTATGGCTAGTGTGATGATCTGTTATTAATCTTCTATGTCGATCATGTCCGCCGCAGCTTCTGCCATGGCTCAGTTTATGATCCTGATGACTCGGGGACATTTCTTTAGAGCTTGTGGACGGATTGCTATCATCAACCGATGATGAAGGCTTGTTATGTTTGTTGTCTTTCTTATACTTCATCCGTCGATTCTGAAACCATATCTTGATCTGTCTTTCGGATAGATGTAAGTAATTAGCCAGTTCGATCCGACGAGGCCGACACAAGTAGCGGTTTTGATGAAATTCATTTTCAAGTTCTACTAACTGTGAACTTGTATACGCTGTTCTAGCTCTTTTTGTAAATCCTTTTTGATATGGGTCAGTAGACATGGTATCTGAAATTTGTTTTGATTATTTAAATAGTAGTTGTTTTATAAACTAAAGAAAATAATTTTAAGCTAAGTTATAAAGTTATTATAAAAATAAAATAAGTATTTACCGTTGGTTAAAGATGAGGTCACACTTAATCCTGAGTTATTTAGTAAAGCCTTATTGCACCAAGTAGAATTCTGAAATATCACAAAATAGTTCAAATATATCACTTAAATTAGACGTCTTTAAATGACTACGTTTAAATTTAAAATAAAAAAATTATATACATGATCCAATTCTTAATTACCGCAATTTATTAAATATTAAATTGTCATTAGGTTCCGGTTGATTTGTGGTAAATCACACTAATAAATGATGTTCAGATAGCGACAGATTTAATGTAACTTTACAATCTATAGTCACGTATCTAAGGTTAAAATTCGTTAGTTTTATATTCACCTGATTTGGAAAACTGGACTCGTTTCGATCGTTAGCTTGCTCTTCAGGATCTTTCACAACATTGCTGCTTAATTCGTTGCCTTGTGGACAGCGTGGGGCTTCATTAGTATAACTTCTATACACAACCTGTTCTGCCATTTGTAAATGAGTAGTGTAAATATTTTCACTCTTATTAAATTCTTCGGTAATTCCATCTTCAGGACCAGACGCGTAATTGTTATTCGAACTATTACTTATATTGTCATATTGTGAAATTTGGTAGTCATATCTATTTAACTCTTCGCGGGGATTTCCTGATGTGTATGACTGCTGTAAGCCAAGTATATCTTGTATGGTAAAAGCGGATGAATCACGAGAGTTGTAGTCTAATGCATGAGGTACTAAGGTTCCTTCGGGTTTACTGATTTGAAAAGAGTTATCGTATGCGGGGTCAGCCAGAATATCCTCGACTCCATGAGATGTAACTTTATAATAGCTTTGAGGCAAATATTCCACAGGTTTACCTTCCGTTAAGTCTTTAACGATTTCAGATGAGTATTCTGATGATATGGAATCATTGGAATCCTCTGTATGCACACTCGCTGGTGGGGAAGGTGATGTTGTAGACATTGTTCACATTCACACCCTCATACGATTGAAAACGAATAATAATAACTAAATAATGCGACCGCACTGTCAAAGATTTGTTTACTAAATGCTTTTTTCTTCACCTGAATGTCGTTAATTTGGTAATGAGTTTGTTCGCTTGTGTGCCACATTTTGACGTAGTTGAGTTCTTTGTGTGCTGACGATAAGACGGGCATGCCGAGTCTGATAGTAAAGGGACACTAGATAATTGTTTGTAATGCATTTCGGTAGCTAAAATACTTGTCAGTGATAAGTTGACCAAACACAGCTATACAACATTTATGTTTTTAAACAATTAAAAAAATCATAATGACATGTACTTTTTATGTATTATATTTTAACCTACTATTAATAGCCAACATTTTACTTCTACACCGTAGCTGGTTTGATTCCTAATTTAAAAAAATGAGGAACAGACGGCAATATGCTTTGAAATAATCAAATAAGCTGCCGAGTGGATTCGACTATATTATGATTATCAATATTTAAGCAATTGGCAACCCTACAATACTTATACCTATACAAATCACGATTCTTATTTTTTTTTAATACCCTTATTATACATATATGCTTTGATATAGACCATCTATACATACTGTAGTGATACTAATGTCATTAAGATAAATAACAGCTTATAAAATTGTATGTAACCACAACTTGACCAAGTGTGATAAAGTGGAGATTCCTAAGGTTTTATACCTTGAAAATATTGATAAAGCAAAAAAAGTTGGAATATAAAAATTATTTTCTTTTTGTATTCAATTATTTTAAATATGATTTCATCAATCGGAAGCTTTAACAGATTTTTATGTCATATCCCTACTTCCTTATAAAATTTATTTAAAGTTGACTGAACTTTTTAAGTTTTTCAAAAATAGCCAGTTAATGCGAGTATGCTGCTCGAATGCTAAGTATTATTATTTACAATGTCATAGCTATAATCCTTTTTTTATGCGTCTATTTTGCAAGTTAAAGCTTGTCTTGTTACTAAGCTACTTTTACCTGTGATGAATTGAATGTAAATCCGGTATTCCCGAATTGGGTAATTATCTCGTCGTTGAGAGATCTGCTGATTGACGCAAAGGTTGTGATGTAATGAGATTGGTTAGTCCAATTCCCAGTGCAAATCATTTATCGACGAAATGATTCTGCTTCTATATAAAATTTGATTTCCCTATAATTTACGTGAACCAAAAAAAATCATGACACGCTTGGCCCAATAGTCACCATGCTGGATTGCCCAACCGAGGGCCCAGAGTTCGATTCCCTTATTGTCATACATTTAGCGTGATAAAAATATTTGTTGAATATTGCCTGGGTGTAATTCATATTTATTTAAAATATATAATATGAAATTTATCAGTAGTGTTAGCACTTCTTACACAAGATAATTTATATCTTACCTTTGGCTTTCCATACTATATATATCTAGTCCTAGTTAGGGACTTAGCGGCGAATTAGTTAGTAATTGTATTTCTTAAAAGACAAGTAAGTAATTCCCTTAGTCTGGAAGAGCAGCGTGTAAAAATATATTAAGTTGTTTATTAATGTTCAGTAAATTATTTGTTCAATACGAAATTATTAAATTTAATAAATGTTGAACTAATAATTTTAATAACTTGTCGATTTATTTCTTTTAGTTTCTAGTATTGTTGCAGTCAGTCGCTGAACTGCTCTTTGTTAGTTTGATAAATTACTTCTGAGTCGTGCGAGTTCAAAACTCGTTCGGATTAATTTTATATCTACAACGCTGCATTGGTTAGCACGTTTACCAGTCTTAGTCATAACCGTAGGTTTCTGGTTCTAAGTCTGAGTTTCAATAAGAAATATGTGGAATTAATAATCTGCGATGTTGCTGGTACAAATAATTATAATAAATTCAAATTAAATCATTGTTACAATAAAACGTGATTATATTGGATACAAATTGGATTCTCGGGTGTAAGGCTTGATCAAAGTTTATTTTAGTAAAAGTTGGTTTATATTAACTATTAGTGTACCTACCTACCCTTGCATTCTCGGCCAAAAATCGCAACCGTTATGCCATAAATTTATCGGTTCTTTACAAAAGTGGACTATTGCTTCTATCGCCCCAAGTCTACGTCAAGCCGATGATATATTACAATTTACTCAAAGGGGACCCTTTTTTGTTCTCGCGTTAATGGTTTTACTTTAATCGACACCTGTGAGATAGATGTATTGGTGTTCTATGAGTGTGAGCGAGAGGGTTAGTATGAGTGCATCTGTTCCCGCCAAAGAATGATTCAAACGTGATAGTCTGTAGTCACTAGTGTCAACAGTTTGTTGTTGGTCGTGAAATGAAATTCTACTCTAGAATTTTTAATTATACCTTTTTATCAAAAGGAAGTATATTTCAAGTATTACAACGAGACAGTTTGAATAAAATTTGTTGGTTTGGTGAAGTTAAAACAACTGTGATTAGTGATGTGTAAACATGATAAAAAATTAAGTATTTAAATAGATAATAATGTTACTATTTGCTTTCATCTAATGTTTTTAATAACTGTCATCTTTTGTTTTAGATAAAAAAATATTGTTCCTGCCGTTGTGCGTTTTACGAAAGTTTCTATGTTGGCGACTCACAGTGTTCATGAATCTAAAGCCTTTTCAAAGATGGCGTTTCTTACAAAATCCGATAAAATCATATGTTATATTATAATAAGTGAGAAAATGATTAAAGGAATTTGATATTTGTTAGTATTCTGATACAAAAAAGACAAACAAAATAAAATACTTTTTAAAGGTTATGTACCTACGCCATCTATGAATAGTTAAGTAAATTAACTAGCTTTGCTTTTACAAAAAAAAATAAGAAATCTTATATTCAAAAATCCAATATAAGATTTCTTATTTTTTTTTACAAGAATTATAAGTAAATATGATTCTAAGTATCGTGCGCTCATTCGTTATTAGAGAGTTTTTATTTGTAGGTATTTATAGAGTCGTATCATTGCATCAAATTTTATTTTATTTTATTCTGAAATAAAATAAGCCTTGTTCTTTTAAGATTCCATATGTAAAATATAAACGTAGTAAAAACTAGAAATCTAAATTGCCTATAAAATTGTTGGCAACGAAATTAATTTCGTTCTTGCAAATTTACAGGCGGAGTTAAGTTGTCGCCTAGCTACGTGCCAGATTTTGAAGTTTGGAAACTTGGTCGGCATTACTCAAGTAAGTAATATGCAGCTTCTGGGAGACGATACTCAGTGGTTGTAGCTTTATATGTTTCAGTAAATTTAAAAGCCTGCCCAGATTAAGCGAGATATATAAATTCTTTAGTGATTCTGCCGACTTGCGTTGAGAGCTGGATACTGCTTTTTATGTAGTAACTAACTGCTTGACTAAAGAGTCATAATGGTAGGTAATTTAGAAAATTTAATAAATTAAATAAATGTAGGTTTTTTTTAATTGTATTAATAAAGTATAATTTATAATTTCTTGACGAACCACATGGTCAGAAATATTATAGCTTTGACATTAGGGTTATTATTTTGGTAGATTTCTTTTAAAATTCTAATTTTGCAATTGTACTATAGTATAGTTCAACTCCTAAAAATCGAAATAAATAAATATGTAACTAAATAGCTAATATGCATATTATGCAACATACTCGCACGTTTCTCGTACAAGACTTTTATTAAAACGTGATAGCAGACAGATGTACGGAATGCCAACGTTAGCACCAAACTTGAACTGATGCCAACTTGACAACGGTATTTGTCTGAAAGCCTTTATTGCTGACCCAATAAAAGATAGCTGAGAAACAGGTGTTATACTCTGTGTGCCAACGCTTTTGGACTAGTAAGGTATTTTAATAAATAATAATTCAGTTTTCACACGTTCGATAGTTAAATATTCAAAAATTGTTAAACCCAATTACCCAATTTGGGTTACCGATTACCGGGTCTTTTAAATTAATCCAGATTTAATTGCAGTCACATTTTATATATAGGTATAGATAGATTTGAGTTAATATGCTCTGTATCTGTTTCGTAATGCTTAATTACAAAACGAAATGTTGATTTGAGAAATTCGCAGTGTTTCATGGTAATTTTATGGTGCTATAAAATTTACCGTTCAATTATAGACGGTGAAGATTATTTTTGTCAGAGACAGTGGGGGAAATAAAAAGCGGTGTAATAGCTGATAATTTTATTGACATTATGTACTAAAATTTTATGCCGCGTGTTTTGAAGCCTCGAATTTCCGAATGGGGCAAGGGGCAGTGTTTTCTTTATTATATGTATCGCATATTAAAATATGATTTTTTCCATAAACGTGATTTTATTACACGATTAACATAACTCGCTGAATATAATAATGAAATCGTGTTTCACTTAAAGTTAAATTTTAAAATAATGTTTGGAATTACTTTATATGATACGACTATTTAGATTCCTCAAGACTAGATATACATATAATAATTGATTCCAGAAAATGACAAACCAAGACTCAAAAGCAGACATCATTTAGCGTACTAGTATATATCAGTATAAATATCAGAGAACAAATCAACGTATTTCCTTAAACCACTGCAAATTAATTGGCTTTTTTCATATAATAATATAATAAATGTCTAATCCTGCTATTCACCCTAAAACCTTTTATACTCACACACCAGTATTTTATGCCGGGTTATATAACAGGCTTCACAACTGATTATGCATGTATTCTGATATTTACCCTTATAAACGACAAACAAACAAGATTAACATCATATTTTCATCAGTTCTATTTAATTAGCAGGTTAAATGCCGAACGTAATGTGAATATATTGGTGTAACAAATATTTATCGTGTATAATGTTTGTGAACGTATAGGAATAAGTATTGGAGTTGTTAGATGTTTTTTAATATTCCTAGATGTTTATATGGATGGGATTATATACTTTTGGATCATAATACCATCAATAATTTTATTATTACACAAGACAACAAGAATAATGTAAATTTATAGTATCACCCCATTTTCAAACCTAAATAGAAGATGTTTTGGTTGCCATGGTAACGATTGGTTACACGTATATTTTACTAGCTGAACCGGCAAACGTTGCTTTGCCATACAAATTATTTCTAGTGTAGACAAAAAATAACTGGGGATAACTAATTAAATGACGATTGATCCGTTATCGAAAATAGTCGTTTGCTGATAAAAGAGTTAAAATATAGGTATGTATTTTTAATGCCTCATTATAAAAAAATCAAAACAAAAGATTTCGTCAAAAAACTAAAAAAATTTTTAAGGGTGAACAACCGTTATCACTCCGAAAATAGATGTTGGCTGATTCTCAGACCTACTGAATACGTATACAAAATATGATTAAAATTGGTCAAGCCATTTCGGAAGAGTAGGTATGGTTACTAACATTGTGACATTAAAATTTTATATATAAGATGATAAAGCCGATAGTCTATTTTATCGAATATATAAAACAAAGTCGATGCTAACAGAAACACTTTTCCATAATTATGATTTGTTTATCTTTTAGGTCGATCAAATTATGTTACCTGTGTCTGCCATATATTTGAAACATATTTTTTCATTTTCCCGAATCGAAATGAAAAAGTTTTTCGATTTGATAACCTATGGGTATTGCAGCGTTCGCTGGATTTATTAACGGTATTATATTATTCGCTACAAATTGCATAAGTTTTTTATGCATAGGAATTTAGTTTTGGTGTTAGTTGTATGAATCAAATGGTTTTAAAGTCTAGTTAGTACCTTTTGAATGTAAGCCTATTGATTTCTATGATTTTCTGTGTTATACGCGCGTTGCGTTAAAACGAATATGTACTAGGTATAAAACACATTTGAACTAATTAGGACGTGTAAATGTTATAATGAAAAAAATAAAAGCCCGAAAGCTTTATTTTTTTTTCCGTAAGCCATGTGACGCCCGGAGCGAAAATGGCACAGGCTCAAATGGCGGGCAAAAGATCAATAATGTACCAAAAGGTGAGTCTATCCCTTTCGCACGCATGCCTTTCATTAATCCGTCTCTTTCTTTCGCAATGTCGCGACGCAATAACAATAGGTCGTATTACAGATTTTCGTTGTAAATTTTCCATCTCTTTACAGTATGAAAATTCAACAGACACGTTTTCAAAGAGATAAGCGTTTGCTTAAATTACACACTGTAATGTCATAATAGGTGATCAAATTACATATATAAATAATTTAATTCCCCATTTAACTAAATATTTTAAAATGTATTTATAATATAAATAATATTTATCTATTGATATGAGATCGTCTTAATTATTCAGGACAGTAAGACAATAAATCGACCTTGTCACTATGAAATGTCTGATAGATAACGGAATTGGATTCTGGGGCCCTCTGATAACAAGATCCTAATTCAACAGAAACCTTTCAATTTGGTTTGTTTGTATTTCGCTGAAATTTAATATTTAACATATTCCTAGTATACATTATTATAACTAAACATCAATTTAGGATTTTATCATCGTCAATTATGATATGTTTAGTAACAGTTTTCATAAAAAAAATTGACTTGCAACGGCCATATTATTTGGAAAATCAAGGTGTGTCTTGTCTTTTGTATATGGAGTACGAAGGTATGGAATTCGGAGTCCAAAGTCCAAACGCTGTCCATTCTATTGGATTGGTCAGGATTATTGTTTTATTTTATTATCAAGAATATTATAGTAATAGTTCAATGTTTAATATTACATATATTTAAAGTTTATTATTTTTAAATATTGGCATATTTTATTGGTTGCATCGTCTAAAAGTTTAAATTATTTTAACTCACACATTCATTTAAATCTCCATTAATGCTGGTACAGTGGCGCTTCGCGGGTCGATTGTAATCGGAAAGTTATATGGGTAGCTAGTACAATTTATGGCTGAGCTACTCATCTCTACGATTTTTACCTTGTAACGTATTGCCAAGAGCAATTTTCTTTGGATTTTCTCGGTTTTAATGCACATTTCCTACGATATTTCTCTTATAATCTTTAGATTTAACGCCGGACTTCACTGCAGTTTAGTAAATCATTTTTATAACTTTATCTTTAAATTGATGGTTACGAGCTGCCTTATCTATTTATTATAATATTTTGTACAAAATGAGAACTGAGCATGAAGACCTCATTTTAATTTAAACACATTGGTATTTTAATGTTAGGAATATTTATATTACCCAGGATAAAACCTAGCGCTCATAGTGGTTTTTACCACTTAGTTAGGGATGCGGCAAATCATAATACATATTATAAAATGTACTATACTTATTGACATATTGAGTAGCTGCACATAGGTACCAATACTATGTCACTATAATCAATAACAAATATGAGTGTACGTAAGAATTGATTTTTCTAAAAAAGCTCTCAATTTCCGTTATACGAGACAAACATTTAACAGAACCTTCTAAATCCCAACGTGGAAGTAAAAGAGCAAATCTAAACACATCGTACATTATACAGCATATTTAATCGCTCCCATACGACATTTTATAAGTCTTATACTGTTACATATAAAGCTTAAAACAGTATATCATAACTGCTGTAGTTACGCCGTTTGAGTTAAGACAGATCGATCTCAAGAGAGCAAAAACTAAATAATTCGCGCAACATATTTTGAGACATGGTACGCTGTGGGATTGGCAACAATTTCCTATTTTGTATATCATTTGACGTCCCGATAAAATAAGCCATTTGCCTAAAACAACATGATGTTATTGCAAAATATGATAATACGATTGCCTCTTTCGAATAAGACAAATCTGTTGGAGATTGAGTTATTTAAAGCGGAATTTATGTGACGCATCCAGTTAGTTAGGCAATAGTCCAAGGTTTTCGACACGTGAAATATGGTTTGGCATTTTAAATAACTAACACACTATGAAAACGTCGATGAATTAATATGTGTGTGTTTGTGTGCAAACAAACACATATTTATTATTGTATTACATACAAGATCTTTAGATAGAAACTGTCTAATGTTTACTTGGATTAACTTAATAAATAGATATATATTTTTTTAATAAACATATATCGAGGTATTGGTAAAGGTTGGATTTCTCGAATAATGTTAGTATTTGCATTTGTTCCGAAGTGGTTAATAGTATAGTAGCAAACGAGTGATGATTTTGGGAAATGTAAGGGTCGAATGGGTGCCGATAAAAGGGTGTATTCGGAAAGGGCGGATAGTAGGTACATACGATGATATTCATTTGTTTTCCCTTGGCTTAACTAAAGTTTTTTGAAGCGAACAATGTACTTAATCGAATTTGGTAACCAAAAAATATAGGACGTGATTGTACAACGGTATTAAGAAAGCCTAAAGTTGTTATTAAACTAACCATTTGTTCATTTAGATGTAAATTGCACGCATTAAATGTAAAAAAAACTTAGTAAAAACAATGTACATATAAAATCTTAACAGATATGTAGAATTTCTAAAAGATCTGTCTATTGCATGTAATCATTTGGAAAAGGTTGCGACTAAGTTGCGTGTTGAATGACGTCTGCGTAAAATCCTTATGTGAATTATGTGTTACGCATCTTGGGTCCTTTTCTTGTTGGTTTTATTTTCATTAGATACCACGTATTTGTTTTATATAAAAAAATAGAAATTCCTTCGCAAAAAATAGCTCGAATAATGTCCAGTTTTAATTTATGTACTGTTGCATTACATTAAGTATAAATGACGTTATTGATTTTCCAAAATAAAATTTCTTACAAATCCGCCAAGAGAGGGTACCGTTCTCTCGAAGGCCAACAACTCACTTGTAGACCTACCCGCGTTTCAGATTTTTTAAAGGTGATGGTTAGCTTTTTCGCTCGATCACAAATATATAATTTACATTATCAATCATGATCAATCAAACTTTTACCCGTAACATTTGACAATATAATACTGAAAACACACAAAATATACACAAAGAAATCAAACATCAATATATGTAGATTGCAGATGTTATCCGTCTATAATCCCATGAAATAGCCAACTATTCACCTCGTTGTATCACACCTCCATTGAAGCTATAACTACAAATGGTTGCTGTATAATTATTATCGCACTGATTTATAGACGCGTACCGTTCGCAGAATATAAACGGCTCTTTAACCGACAATAATAACCGTGTACGACGTAATACAATGCTTTATGTGCTTTAAATGTGCAAATACAATACTGTGAATGTATAGTGTGTACGCAATTGTTATGATAAGTTGGTAAGAAATTCAGAAATGTATAAAATTCTCTTCAAAATCATAAATTTTGATAGTTATTCAAAATTATTATTGTTACTTGGATGCTTTGTGTGTCCTCGTATCTTTTACAACACTAGAAATTTTCTAGATACAGAAAATTGCTTTTATTGTATATTTAAAATGTTGGTTTCTTTCGTATTATTGAAATTTTTGAGAATTTTCAATTTATTTTCTGTTTGAAATTTTTACGACACTAAGAAAATACATGTACCTAACAATGTAAGCACAATTAAAACAAAGTACAAATTAGACAAACCATGTGTTAGAGCACTGATCACCGACTTACCAAAAGTTAAATTTATAAAGTTTATGCAAAAGATTACACTATGTAAATTCTGTTGTGCCTTTAAATTCTACCCCTACGCCTGTGCACTATTTCTGCATCAATTTAATGACCTCGTAAATTCACAATTAAATTCAGTCCCCGCGCCTTGCTTTTAACGAGTACAGCATCTCCATAAAGTCGCCTTTTACTGCATTTGATAAAATTAATGTTTATAAAAATCTTATCTTAAATTTAGAGAATAAACGCGTATTATAATATATACATAATTCATATATCTGATGATCCATGATAGAAATATTGAATTCACATTTAATTTTCACAAATCAAAATCACAACAAGTGTAAAACAAACTATAAATAAAAAATTACATTCACTAAGTCAAGTTGACAGGGTTTACAGCTTTTGTAATAAGCTTCGGAAATGGCAAACATTAAGAACGTGCCTTAATTTTTTATTCTTTAATGGCAAGGAACTAGTGTTAATTACCCGCAATAATGTCCCTTAGTAGAGCACCTGATTCCATTGAATATAAATAATAAAAACTTGTTTAGTGGGGAGTTATTCTAATACCCAATTACCGTTAATTGTAGTAAACCTAAACAACAGTTCATTAAATATTATAATATATTATTTTGATAAAAACTAAGTCGGTTTATCGAATCTAATTTTAAGTCTTAAGTAGTTTTTTTTAAAAGAACTTCTACTTAGGCCAAATATCTCCATCGCGGTATTAAGATGCTTCATTGTGTAATGACTACCATGCAGTTCAAGCTTTCATTAACGTTTTACCCTATGATTATTTTGACACTACCTATACAAACAAGTAAAAGGAAACGAGTGAAGAGACGTTTATCGTTTGTCCGCATCCATTTTTCCACCTACGTCCTTAACGTTAATGAGGTTTACCGTTTATTATTTGGTCAAGCTAATAAGTAATAACCTCACAAGTACGTATTTCTAACTCATAACTTCGTAAGAATTTTCTTTCAACTCTTAACCGCTGAGGAGTTTTACCTTCCATCATCAGCTCATCCACATAAGAAGATGACTATCAGAATATAAAATTGTCAGAATATTAATTGCCTGTACGTTAGGCTATATATAATTCCAATTGTAACAAGATTTTAGCCCGTGAAAGAAAGCCCTTTCGAGATCATTAAAAATCGCTATATACTTAACCAAATTACACGTGGGCGAAGCCGCGGGCGGAAAGCTAGTTGAAAATATAGAATGTTGTTTCGTAATGTCTTCGTATACGTGAAAACGGTTATTGCTGTGTTTAACAGCTCATACCTATCGACTGTACCATATGTTTTAAACAGTGTACTAGTAGACTTAAAGCTATCGTTACTATATCACGATCAATTTACGTATTGTCCGTCAAGAGTAAGTGAAGTAGACAAAATTTGCGGCAGGCGTGATCGTTTAAAATTATCATTGATTTATGTTATACAATCAAAATAATTTTCATATATTGTTAATCATAACCTCGATTAGGCAAAGGCTTAGTGCTGTGAGCCAAGTTACACATCAAATTGGCGGACGCCCAAACGTGCTCAGTTTGTTCACTTAATGGTGCCTCACTAAGCGGATCTGCTTCAAAATGAATATATTTGTTTTATACATATAATACATATAATACATATATACATTTGTTGAATACATCTAAGTAGAATCGCTGTTGTTTTCATATTGTGGAATTTGTCTGGTTTGTTTGTAAGTTTTCCCTTTTTTGAGTTTGTTAATTTGGTTATAATAGTTTTTTATGCATGCCGTCCAAGGCTATTAAATTGGCAGCAGTTTGATTTTTTATCATTGAACAATATTCATTATTGTTAAGTGTAGCCTAGTTGGCGAGACTTAAGATAAAGAAATACATTTAGTATTATGTTTACTCAATTATCTAAATACAAAATATATATCATATAGCATCACAATACTCACGTAACAAGAACTATTTAAAACATTAAATTAAAGCTTAAATATTACAAGAATTGTGGTTATATAGAAAAAATAACATTGCCGTTGTGTATTCCCTCAATATATGAAGACCTCTACGTCTACTTATATAGAGAATGATTTGTCAGTTTGTAAAAAAATCTTGCTTTGTCAGTTGGGGAAAAAAGAACATTATTTCTAAAAGATACCACGTGGTCATACAAGCGTAGCATGCTTGGAAAATGTTTCGAAAGACCGCAAATACTTTTGTATGGTGATATTTTTTTATGGATTTAAATATATATAATTTGATTTGCAGTAAATTTCTATTGTGCTAATGGATATTGCCTAAATCAACCACATAACTAGTCAAAAATACACTAAATAGCTATCCCGCCTTAAAAATAAGCTCATTTGTTTGAAAATAAAATTAACTGTTTAAAGTTTAATAACACTATTTATGAAACGTAAGATTTCAGTATTTTCTCAGCGAACTGCAGTGGGCTATAATACCTAAGTTATGGCTTAAATGCTGCTGAATAGCTTCTCAAATACTCTAACGAAAATAAAGACGTAGTTTATTGTCATTTAAAGCTTTAGTTAGACTGGTGTGAAATATAGATTTACCGAAAGTTATATGTATAAACTTTACTTAGAAAAGTTTACTTTAAAATGCACATAGCATTTTAAAATTATTTTTTTTACTATTATATGTTTTATATACTTGACTAATATGCAAATAATAATTTGAATGTTTTATGGTATTTTTAACTATCGCAGTACTTAACAAGTCCACAAAATAATATATTAATAAGCTTGATAATAATAATAAATATTGTATTTTTGTTGTTTCATTTCATTTCTTATTACATTAAAAGGAAGAGTTTAATCATATTTTTTATATATTTTGTTACCAAATTACAACAAGTATACTTAAAAAATAAAAGTAAATTCCGAGGTTTTGGTTTTGCTCTTGGTTTTTAATATAAACATTATTAATTTTCAGCATTCCAATGTTGTCAACGGGAAGCAACTAATAAAATACCTCGCCTCGGTATACACTTAGGTAAGTTAATTACTCAAATACATCTGGAATGTTTCATAGAAAGACACAGTAGCTTTTGTTGCATCATTTATTCCTGAATCTATTTTACAGAATACTTGCAGTTCAACAAACTTTGCTAGAATAGTGAATGTTTTTTATACATAAAATTGTAGCTAAAAGTTCTTTAAGTTAATTATGCTATTCGTAGAGCACAACAATTGTGTATTATACTCGTAATTAAATGGAAATATTGCAAACATTTTTGTTTAAATAAACCGATAATAACAATATTTACAGCCAACGCCAATGTGTTCACTTTGTTCATTTGTGTCACGAAAAAATAAAAAGTTAATCCCAACACCCAGTAAATTATATGACACGTTAGGCGTAAATTATCGGTGGATTCCAGGCGACAGGACACGGATTTATGGTCGTCTGTGTAATACCTGTGACGTAATCCCAACAATCTGTTATGAGTGACCTCACGTAATGAATCTGCTAATACGAACGATGTATCATCGCATCTATCTAAAGATTGACGATGTAATATGATAGTCCAATATTATTCGGTAAGAATGAGATATAATAAATATCAACGCGTTTCACACTCAGTTACCCTTAACTTTTCTTCTATACATAGATATGATTTATAAAACACAGATCACAGCCAACATACCATACATCTAATTTGCATGGAATGGAGTACGAAGCGCGTCTTTTTACATAGCTTTGTTACATTTCAAATGTTTTAACTATTCAACATTATTTTGTCGTATTGTATTATTTGATGTTTTCATACAGCACTGAAATAGTGCATATGAGATACTATGGATAAGATTTTTTGAACCCAGTGCATCAAACGCTTTTTTGATGTTTTAATGTATGGCTCATGTCATGAAGGACAATACATATAAAGCAAATCGTGGACAATCCGTCACTAAAACCAAGTCTACAGATATTTCATTTACATGAACTGTTCTTGAACGAACAAAACTACAATCCATAATAAAAACTACATTATTTATCAAAAGCAAGATGTTTCTTCTAACGCTCTAATTTGAGAGAGAAACGAATTTAAATTAGGTACATTATAGTGAATCAAATCATGTACCTTCTTACCCAAAATATGTTTTTATGGCAGTCGAACCTTTTAGGTGCGTTCTTTATAAAAATAGTTATGCCCCATAGTATAATGATACGAATGATTTACTGTTACGCATTAAATAAGAGTTAAACGTAACTATTTAGCCATTACCAAAAAAACGTAAGTATAAAGTTAATTAGTGTTTTAAAAACTTAGAGTTATTTAGAATTCTTAAATTATATCGCTCCTCATACAGAATTTTAGTTTGAAATCATTTTTATCAAGCCCTTTGCTTTATTATTTTTAAAATATGCAAAAAAATAATTTCAAATTTCCAATATTGAACGAACAAAACAAATATTCGATGTTTGTATGTATACTAAAGGGCGGCTACAATTTTCCTAAAACATTTTACTTCACAGATAATGTAATGAGGGAAAATTCAATTATCCAACACTGTTTTGTTTTTAAAACAGATACCAACGAATGAACCCTTACCTCCTATTTGTACTAATTAACCAAACCTTTTCAATTAAGTACACTCAAAACAATTCGATAACTCATTTTGAATTTGGAACTAGTAGATTTTTATTGGCATTAATACAAGCTTGCTGGCATTACTGTTATATTAAATATATACTGTGGTGCTGGTGAAGTCTATTCAAATTTCGAATATCCCCTGTCTGTTCGCACCCCCGTCCCGCCCGCCCCGCCCCGGCAGCGCCTAGCAGTCTCGTTCATATTTTGTGATCCTATTTTGCGCAGCATCCCCGGGTACCGAAATGCACTCGGCAGACATGAAAAGGTCTTAACATTTATCCATTCAAACCATTTTCAACTCTAACACTCTAGTAGTTAAGTTCATGTTTCATTGTACAGCGCGTGTGTAGCTAAGCTTATTTGAAAGTGGATACATCCGCCTCCCAAAGCCCGGAATAGGGGTAGAGATTCAGTTGAAGTAGCGTGTAGGGGCGCGGCTCGCTTCAAAGTTAGACGTGACAGAGCTTCAGCTACACGAATTCCTATTAAACGTCTCTAAGAACTAAACCACAGGTGCGTATTTACTATGAAAGTAAGGGTGTCGAGCAGCCCTTACTAATATTTGTCATCGCGTCGTGATCACAAGTGTTCTCCATATTAATTCTTAATGTTTGTTTCTTAGATCTGTATTTAGTATTTATATTTCAGATGCTGCACGGCATCACAAAGCTTGCAGTGGATGAGGTAAGATGCCATTTGATATTGTTTATTGTATTTTGTTGTTTTATTAAATTCTTTTTTTTTGTACTATTATTTAGATGTAATTAATACATAATATAATTTATTACCAATTCTAGTATAAGATAAAACTAGTTAATTTTTTACCTTTGCTACGAAAACATTCATGAACTTAATATTTTACTTATAAACCCGTCGCATTTGAGCTAAAGTTAACGATTGTCAATTTAATTTTACAACAGTACTGGTAACTAACTAAATTTTTTTCAACCATTTTCATAAATAACAAATGGTATTTGTTAAACAGCTCGTAACTTTTTCTAAAATGTATTACAGTATTTTCCTCTGGGGAGTCGTTACATCTTTTCATTAAACATCATATATTTTAATATAAACCTGTACAAAAAGTAATCAGTTTCTTATAACATCTAAAAAAAATAATCCCTGAATCTGGCATTTTAACTTATATAAAAAACACATAAAAAATAGTTGAAATTAAATTTTTTAATGCTTGATTTGTTAATAACGTCGACTCGAGTTTCTCATTATTATTTATCAGTTTAATCTTCGTTGATGTGACTTGGTAGAAATTTTGTTTTGTTCCGAGGTTGTTAGATGCGGATTAAAAGTTTTCCCATTTCCCTGCTACTTGAAAATTTGGCTCGTTCACTCACCCAAATATTTCCACTTTAATCACTGTTACTGTTAAAACCAGATTTTCGGAACTACTTTTTATCTGAAATTATTTGATATAAAACTGAAAGAATGACATTAGACGAGCAGTGATAAGTACATTTATTTTATAAGTGCAATTATTTTTCGGAATTTAAAAAAGACTCTTTAATTTCATATTTCCAAAGCTATACATTAATTAATTAATAATACAATGCATAACTATTTAATAACCAACAAAAATATAACTATATATAAATATAATTACTACTAATATAATAATAACTATATAAAAAACATCGAGAGATTTGCCCAATAGGCCATAATAAGAAAATCCAAGCCTTGTTTTATTCCGACATACCTATACTGCGTAATTCGTAATACATACTATGTGATATTATACATTTACGAAGATATCTGAGGTAAAAAAAATAAAACAAGTGCGGAAAAATATTTATAGGAACACCATCATTTATCTATGGTTTGAGGTTACGTTAAAAATTATAATTATAATCTTTTCCTACTCTTTATTAAATGTTGATTAAAATATATAATAATATATATATACCGTTAAACATTTGCGCGTCGCTTGACCACTATTTAATTGCTAAGTTATTTTACATAAAGCCAACAGGTAGGAAAATTTAATATTAATTAATTCTAATTTTAATTTCTTGCCTGCTTCTTCTTAGGTTCGTCGCGTATGAATAGGCGTAGAATCACTTGGATTTAAGACGATTCAAAATGGTCAAAATAGTTCTATGTACCATAATCAATAAAGATATTTTGACTTTGACATTGACTTAAATAGCTTATTCGAAATTCGTAAAAAAACTCACTCTACGCAGACTCCACCAACTGAGCCGAGAATACATTTGAAAGCACTCAGCAAAATATTACATGAAAATGAAAACGTTAACTTATAATTTCAGTACTAGTGAAATTTTATGGCCCCCAAGGAAAGCGTGAAATGTGAAATTAGCAAAGTTAGTATCAAAATGAATATGAATGACAAATGATCCAACTCAACAAGTTATTAATGTATTAATGTTCTATCCTTTATCTTTTATTATTACAAATAATTTCTAATTAAAAGATTATAACATTTTATTACAGTTCTTAGTTGAAATTGTTATTATACTAATAGGGTTGGGTTGATTGTTATTGCTAGGTCTATCGTATTTAACCAAATAAAGTTCGCATTTTTAGCTTGAATAGTTACGAAATATACCTATTAACAGCCAGCAAATGAGACTGACTGAAAGTCGTTATGTATAGACATAAAAATCGTTTATCACAGAACTAATAAGTTGTCTATTCGGTAATGTTGCACGCCAATGATACACGTCCGTACAAACATATAGAAACATTATAAAAAGTTAATTAAAGTAAAAATAAGATCAAGGTACCTACAATTTTTGTTATTTTAAACAATTTTTTATGACTGATTTATAGTATATACATAAAACATACACACGTTAAATTTTGTTACAAATTATATAAACGCACTGAGTTAACCATGAGCGGGGTCACTTGTCCCTCGAGAATACACTCACACATAGACACAAACGTAATCAAATAGATGGTAATCCATGAGCGAGGGAATTATGACCGACGCCTGAGGCGCGAAATTATTGCCGCACCTCACCCCTTTACGATCACGTTACGCATACAAAATATTATTAAAAAAATATTAAAAAGGGCACACCGAGCGGTGGATGGAAGTCATGATTACAGATTTAAAAAAATGTTATTATCTATGGTTATTTAAATTCTTAAAACGCTCCTGTTTGTTTGTATTATATACAATTTACGTATAATAAAGAGAAATTGTATGTATAACAAATATTAAAAAATCATTTGAGGATAAAGTAAAGCCAATGGTACCCTATATTATTGAGTATTTAAATAATATTGCAAGAAAAAGCAAGCTCTCCGTGTTTTCTGAAGTTAAAAGTATGTATTCAATTCAACCATACTTACTATAGTCTATAATATAAAATTAGAAGTAACTTCATAGGACTTATCTGAAACAAAAGCTTGGCAAATCCCGAATGGATAATTCGATGATACTTTTCGTTTATTACATTAAAGCTTCACCAGTCTAGACTATCTAGACTTCAAACAAAGAAATATGCAAATGCAATTTGAGCTAACAATGTTCGGTAAGCTTATCTCGTTGTCTAGCGGCAAATGCGGAAATTGGACTAGAATTTAATTTATGTAAATTGTCTATTTGTTACATAACAAATAACGTAGTTATTTTCTATATATTTAATTGGTATGTGGGTTTTTTTATAGCTTTTAGCATATATTCTAAAATTATTGTTGGTAATGAAAATATTAACAGCTAGGATTACTATATTTTTAAAATTAATAATACCAATTATTATTGGTTTTTACTATTCCTAAAGAGCACACAAAGTTCATCTTTATTTATAGATTTTGCAGATTTCAATGATAAGCTTAACATTTCAAAAATAATATGTATATGAAAGGCCGGCAACTCACTTGTAATCCTCCTGGTGTTGCAGGTGTCCATGGGCGGCTATTGGCACATGACTCGAAGTCACCCGCCTGCTCGTTTGCCCCCTCTTACATAACAATAAAATAAAAATAATATACGGTAAACTCACCAGGTTTAATAAAAAAACCGAGAACCAGAATAATTAGACGAACTTGAATTTGTCATCTTGCCTGGTATCAAATTGCACTAAATTGGTACTATTTAGAGCTGTCTGGAACAACTTTATACATATTAAGATATTTTAAAATTTTGCAATACGTTGTTTAAACTTAGCTTATCTTTTTGTATAATTAATTTAATTGCTAAAAACACAACTAATTTATTCAGCTCAACTTGAATACAGTTTTGTTACAAAAGTTAACAACATGCATAGTTTATGTTAACATGCAAATGTGCAGCTTAACTTTGCCGTTATGCAGATACAAGTGCAGTTTGCAACTGAATTAAGCTAAAGTAATTTTCCCTGCGGCGAAGATATAGCGGCACATTAGCACTGTCTCCGCTAAACTTGGAATGGTTTTACTAGGCTATAGAATGTGTACATAATGCGATAACTGTATAGCCATGGCTATTGTTATTTGTGGTTCTTAATTAATAATATATTCGTAAGATATGTAGGAAATAGCTTACTTTTACGACTATTCTTACTTTAACGATATAAAGGACAAAGTTATAACTGTAGGCTGAGTGCTCTCTATCCATAGACATTCTGAATATACCTTTACTTTTTCAATACAGTAGATATACTTCATATTACACTTTGGGTTTTTTATATTATTGATAAACTTAATATTAAATGATAAAATACGATGATTTTTATTATTTTAATAATTAATGTAAGACCGTGGGAGGTTTATATTGGTAACTATTATGTACTATATACGTTGTATTTTATATAAAATGAAACAGGAACTCTTAAAAAATTGTCTTTGAAATAAAGAGAAATAAAATACCATTGTAACGAGAACTTCTGCAGTTTCGAATTGAAATGCCGGTGCTTTTATAAGAATCTTTTTATTTCCTTCTATTTACAACGAAGTTTAATTTCCTCGGTGCTGTGTTCTCGTTTCCTCTTTTGAAAAAAAAAACTTTTAAGCTTTTATTTCATTTTCTATTTCCAAAGAAAATATTTGTGTTGGGTATGGACTTGTACTTTTCGATTAACTCTCTGCGCATCAGACAGTTATTATTTTACCGGATATCGAATACGGACCACCGTACTTCCATCACGCATTTTCAAATTTATTTATGAATACCTGGAGGCTGACGCTAGACAATAAATCTAATACCTATATATCTAAACCACTTTTTCGATAGTGAATTAACGTGTCATTAAATCTTGTTTACAACCTTACCGTTGCCTAAGACATTCAGTTAATACCGTGCAACATATAACATGGTATATGGTATTCTTCTTCTATATTCTACCATATATAGAAGATAAAATATAGCCCCCCGCAAGATATACTACAAAAAGTAATTTTTTTTAACATTAAAACAGTCTACATGACATATTTTGATATTGTAAGCCGGCTTGGTCCCAAGTGCCAGGCAATAACATCGATCGTTGTGCATTTAATAAATCTTCCGCGGTCACTGGCTCCCGGCCAAACTGTTATCGCAAAGTCATATATTGTGATATGGACGTGGCTATTTCATATTTCCATAACACTTTTTAGCGATTTCATTACTCAGTTTATATTTAACGGTAACCGAATTAATAAATAAATATTTTTTTTATTTGGTGTATAAAATCATAAAAGTCCAATAGACCTGTCGGAAAATATGAGCATTTAACCTATGTATAGTAGAACCTTGTGTTAATTCGTTGAGAAATAAGATCTTCATAGAGGTATTTATTTATTTTATTTATTCACACTTTATTGCACTTAAACAGTAGAAGTAGAAGATGTTAATATAAGATAAGATTTTTTATTTCCATAAACATAATTATATACTAGAATCTAATTTAGAGCTATAGAATTATAATCTATAATAAAATTGATCTAACAATTTAGCCATTCGCTAAGTTGTTCAGTCAGTTTACGACTAGGTCTTATTCTTAAGATCCCTTATCAATTAAAATTTCAGTAGATTAGAATCGCTTTAGTACTGAGTTGAAGGTCAAATAGATTAATTCATGAAAATATTATTAATGGGCCAGCAGGATTAATTAAATTATAAAAAAGACCTTTCATATACAATTTCAACAAGAAATTAATGTTAGCAATTATGTTTATGACTGTAATTATCAAATATGATTAATTGTCTTTATATAAATGTATTAATTCAATGCATTCATGACGGTCTAATCGTTCTTTTTTAAATGAATCGAAGATTTTTAGGTTTTTCTTCGTGGTATATACAGTCTCTATAACTTTTGTTTTATATCACCAAAGAGATTGCGTTGTGTCCATAAAAAAGGACAGTACTATAACAGTGTAATAAACAAACAAATTGAAGGAAGTAATTTTCTCAGCTTTTCTATTTCTTATCAATAATGCTGCTTATGTTTTCCTTCCCTTTTCTTCTATTTTCTTATGTGGTTTTCCTCCTTGTCATATTAAATCTTATTTAATTCACATTTACTCGTCCATTACAGCATTTATGACTGGATGAATGAATTTCAAAACGGCATCTTAAGAATCCAAAAATTATGTGTCGGCAAGTTTATCAACTCAACATTTAAATAATAATAAAATAAATGAACTCCTCAAAAAGTCAATAATTATCAAACGAACAAAACATCTAAATATATTTTTATCTGAATATTGTTATTAATTTTTATGTGAATATAAACCTTACGTTATTAAACCTAATTGAAATCTAAAAATTGGTATATATCATAATGTCACAGATTCCTTTATTCCTTCCAAGATACGTCACATCATAAAGTATCAAATAACGACCATTCAGACAAACCCTTCCTAAAATATATGTAACAAAACATTGCATTCACCTAAGAAGTAAAAGTTACGTCAGAGTAAACATATTGAAGCGTAACATTTGGTACTGAATGTTTCAGGCGGTCCTCGGGAAAACAAGTCTTGAATACAAACAAGATGGGATGAAATTTTTACTAGGTAAGCATTATAATTTTACCGGTTCCATCGGGATTTCATACTTTATTTATTGCATGTTTATAATAATAATATGTAACATAAGCATAGCATACAACGTAGCGTTAGACTGACACGAGTTTTATCTTTCATGTCAAAATCCAGTTGGTATGCAGGAGTCACCCTCAGCGCTTAGTCTCAATAGATTTTTTGTCTACAATTTGTAAACTTTCGTACCAACTTAATAAAAAAAAAGACTCTAGGTTAGAGACTTAGAATATATAACAATCGATAGTTACGTCCGCTTGTAACACAAATAAAATGTAGAATTTAGTACAATTATTTTAACGAACGAGACATTATTTTGAAATTTTATTAATACATTTCCGTCCCATTTTACGAAATATTATCCGCTATCCAATAACTGAAATTTACTGAAGGGAAACAGAAAATCATTTTAAGCGCTCAGACAGGCGTATTACTCTGAAATCTACAGCTTTACCGTCCTCAAGTTATAGTGACGTAACTAGGAAATAGTAATGTAATTATTGTGACGATATTTGTATTATCTCATAAAATCGTATTATATAATATGAAATTTAATTTAATTTATATAACTGTAAGTAATATTTTATTATTGGAAAATGGTATTTGTGTAATATTAGTTTGATTTGTAGATATTAAAAAGCGCTAACAATACTACGTGAAGAAAATGTTAAGGTCTTATGAAATTTTTCAAAATTATTAATAATAAACAATCAGATACATATTTAATCAAAATTTATCTTAAAAATTCTATCGATAGGTGAAAATTATTGACAACATCCCTATCTCGTTGAGTCTGCTGTTTGCACGACAGCGTGAAAGATTAATGGCAACGAAGGACAGCAGACGAGAAATTCAGTTCAATTTTGCTAGAACCGAATTATTAAATAAATGTTCAGCTAATTACTCACGAAATTATGTTTTTTTTATACTAATTACACAAATTGTGATTATCTTCTCAATACTTTAGAAATTCGTTCTCCGTAGACTTCCTTTTTAAACAGACTACAATATTGATAATGAATATAAGGCTTATATTTCTGTACTTATTGCAGTTTTAATTCATATTGATAGGTATACAGGCTGTGTCTTATACATAGCAAAGAAAAGTTCTAATTTCCAAAAAATCTAATAAAATTGAGAAAAACACCCGAAAACGATAACGTAACTATACATATATTGCCAACGTCTTTGGGATTTACAAATGATGTCTCACTAATTGCGAGATTAATTCGTTCAACTAAATCCTTTTGGTTTTGGTGGAAATTCATTATCGTCCTCGGGTTGAATAGCGTGGAAACCACTTAGGTATTAACGATTAAGTATATTAATTACTACAGCAGCACAAAACATAACGAACGTTAGTTATTTAAAGCTTTATTAATGGCATATGTTAAGAGAATTATAGGCAACGCCGGTTTATGTGAATATATCTGGGGTTTGTTATTATTAATTAACCGCGACTAACAAATGTTTGTACTAAACATGTTTTAAGTTGTCTATACATTCGGAATCACTGGAATACAAAGTATAATTGAGATCGTTATTAACACGTTCCATTTTCGTAAAGAACGACCAACATAAAACCACTGCTATAATATTTCAGGGTGAAATCTTCTCGTGAAAATCTGTGAGCGTTAAAGATACGTCAAATAGAATTACTCGGGAATCTCAATCCGGGGAAATTGATGAGAGGCGATCGTGTAAAGGCCTCCCGGGAAACAATGAATGTTCATCTTTCATCGTTCCTCCCTCATGCAATTACGGCCTTTTTGTTAAACCGAGTTCCCACTACATCAGAACACAATGCTCTGATGATTTGCGGAAAGTGCCTCGAATTATTTTTTGTTGGGCCGCGGGGAGTTGAGCTATTTTTGATTTGTTTGCGAATTTATTTGGAATAATCCGAACACGGACCGATGAGCTATATTGAATGACGTCGGTATATTGGGAATTCTTCTTAATGTTAATTTACTCAGAGTCTTTAATGACATTATAACTTTTTAATTTAGCTGCATTAGTATAACGAACATAAATTAGGTTTTGTAAATGAACAGCTTTTATCTTCGTTAGATATCAATGAATAAAGAAGATTCTGACACCACAGCTCAGTAACTAAGTGCATGTATTGTACAGGGAAGGTCATATCCCTAACAACTAAACTTATTGAAATACATAGATAGCTTTTTTTTACTTTTCCAGACATCACATGTTTTAATGACAGTTATAACATTAAACAGATTTATCCAAAGAAATATAACTCATAAAATAAAAATGAAATTTTGCAGAAATGAGCAACGTCGACATTATTCAGCGGATTTGTGTGGGAGGCGGGTGATTGATCGTTTGTGTCAAGATATTTTCATCATTTTATCTTAAGAGATCTTTATGATAATTTTCCTTCTTTTAGGGATTTTACCTTATAAATATACCCTGAAAAAAATACACGCCTATTGAAAACGGAATAAAAGTCTTTGAGAATTATATGATGATTTGATAAGAATGCTTAAATAATTATATTTGTATAATAGTCTACAACTTGTCGGTAATCAAGTCGTTATTATATTCATAAGTTATAGTAGCGTTGTATTATTTTTATCAACTATTAAAAAATCTCTATTATAATCCATTTCTCATAATTTTCAGGACTAGGCGTCTGAAGAAGTTGAAGTCTAGATAACATTTATGAAGAGGGAGAAAACATATTAGAATAAGAACTGGATTTCTAGAAAGAATTACGTATATCTGTTCGAGTTCTTAAATCGGTTGTATAAAATATGTGACAATGATAACATAATAATTTAAACCCCACCTGAGCACACGTTTGAGTTTTCAGAAATTGTTATTTAATGACTTTCATTCCATAACGAAGCATTATTATGATTCTTTATATTCTTTAATAAGAATATCAACAACTCATGCAGCAAAGTTGTAAACCTTTGTATTCGGTATAGAAATGTTACAAACAAAAGTATTCAGTTGTTTTTAAGCATTAACGTGTAATAATAGTTAATATAAAAAAAGATATACGTTATAAAGAAAATTAAAAAATGTATGTAAAAGTTTTTGTCGATGCATTAGGAAAAAATATGTGATAGCTTTACAGACTACCACAGGAGGTACCTCGTTTACAGCAAGAACGAAGAACGAGACAAGAAAGAATAAAATCTATGGCACATTCGTGATCTACCCTGTAGATCCGGGCTTTTGTAGCGTTGTTTACATCAGAAGCTCGTCTCTACAGGTATCTCACGGCTGGAAGACCTCGCTACTAACTTCACACCAAGAATCAATTACGAAAACAAGCCACATCAAGTCCGAAAAAAAACAGTTATTTTTTTATCTTTATTCATCACAGTGTAAATACCATATCAAGGATAGAGATAAAATATTAATTTAGTCATAACGTTAATGTATTGTAATATTTATAACTTCATACATGTTTGTCATTTGCTTTTGGGTACTTTAGGAATATACTCTAAAACATTTACAATATGTTAAGTATCGATTGAGGTTTCCAGACAAAATGAGAGTAGTGTACTAATCCACGACACAAATGAGGGGGTGAGAATATAAAAATGACGAAACGAAACATCCCGCTCGATTGTGATTGGTCAGAATAATTTCTAGACTCACACGCGTATACGTCACGACCGTTTGTCCAATAGCCTTCGTATTTACGATTTCGGCTTTAATTTGACATTCTCGAACAAATAATAATTGTAATCGATAAAATATTTCTGTTATTTACATTTCCATGGCTAATAAAAGACAATTTATTTGTAATATGTATAAACATTCATATAAATAAATATGCTATTATTATTATATTAAAAATATATGTTTTTAATTTTAGTTAAACTGTATGATAACATACATAATAACAAATAACTTTGCTCTATTACTATAAAATTTGAACAGTAAACACTGAAATTTTAGTAATACCGCTTAAGGTCTTAAAAAGGTATTATTAAAAGTTATTACCTTTCATATAATATATATCACATACATTTACGATCGTCATGTTTATATACATTGTGTCTTATATCTATAAAGGCATAATGCTATGCCAATACAATGTGTGTTCAATATAGTTGAATGGGCGTTAAAGTTTATTGCACTATATATTGACACTGGAAGCCGTTAGAAGGCTTTTATCTCAATTTATGACGCCGTTATATCGCTTTGAATTTGAACACTTGAAAATACTTAGTATGTTTCATAGATATTCGCAATTGAGTTCTTAAATAGTCCATCGGGTTTTTACCTTTACAGACGTTGATTATAAACGGGACATGAAAATTTTAAATAGGCTAAAAGCAGTTATTCCTGATTGTAATTGTTCCACACATTCTCCAAGGTTGATCTTTTCAGTCGTTCTCAAGGTTTTTATGTTATCTGTACTTCTCTTAATTAAGGCTTGTATTTTATTTTATAAAATGAAATACAAGTATGTTACGCTAATTAATAAAATTATTAACTATTTTAAATTATATACCTACAAAGTTTTTCATGATATAATAAATAAATTATAATTATTAGAGTTTGCAATAAATGATTATTTGTTATTTATTTATTACACATTGTTTTAATAAACGGTAACCCTTATATTTTATTTATAATTATGTTTAATTTACTAAGGACCTTAAGGTTGAAGTTCCCACACGCTTATTAAAAAAATTAGTAGGCTGGTAGTACTACCGGTGACCGATGAGCTGGTGCTTTATTCACTTAGGTAGCGTATCTCTGTACCCAGAAAGAAAATACCGCCCAAATATGGGTAGTTACTATGCCACAAGAATCAAGCCTTTTAAATTTATTTTCGTATTTAACATAATATTTTAGGTTATTAATTAGTGTATTAAAATGTATTGTTATTAAGTTATTTATGTAGTGTACAACTGACGTTATATATATATATATATATATATATATATATATATATATATATATATTAAAACATAATGGTATTGGCTATCACAACATTAAAATAAAGTATTCTTTATTACAAACATAAAATACAATCTGCCTGTCATATTAATGTTGTTATAGAGAAACTGATGAGCCGTGTTTTTTAATAACCCAATCGCCAGTTTACAGTTTACAGTTTACCCAATTTGATCACAGAGTAGGTATAAATAGTCTATTTGCATGACAATTAAAGGTATTTCTTTGGAGATCGGTAGTATAGAATGATATTTTTTTACAACGCTTGAACATCTGAGAATAGAATTTAGTGAAGTCAATCAATATTTGATATTAGTACTGCGTAACTAATGTATTCTTTCATTTTGCGCTTCTCTCCCACAGATGGCAATGTATTACATTCGAAGTAATAAAGTTTTCATACGTAAAGCTTTCACGGCATTCTACTCGCCAACAGATGACACTACATACAGTTTATTTATTTAATAATTTAAGGAAATTATTGTTGTAACTTACATATCTACAAATATGAGCGAGTCAGTTTGCCGGTGTACAGTAGTACTAGTTAAAAAGTGATTGCGACCGCAAGGAACATTATTTTTTTTTACTAAAGCTACTTACATTTTTACATAATATCTTATAACTTATCTTTTACATAATCTAGTATTTCTGTGTCTAATAGATCATCAAAACCAGACAAAGAGCTTTTAAGAAACTTTGAACGAAATACTTAGTATCTGACCGCGCCAATAACTAAAAGTACCCGAATGGAATTTAAGTAAGTTAAGTTAAATGTAAATTTGAAACAGAACAAAAATATTACCAAGCAAATATGTATGCGTATTAATATTAATTCATTCGTGGTTCCATTTACTAACTGTATTATCGCCAATCGCCAATATTAACCAGTCACTAAGACCTCAAGATCCCTTATAAGACTATGAAAAACATTTCTTAACAGAGTTCATGAAACTGGACGTTCTCGAAGAAATAAATCACCTTCCTTACATCACGAACCGCCCATTTTGAGTCTTATCGAATATTGATTAATCGTTTTTGACAGAATTATTTTTAATAGTAACTATCGATTAGAATTGTTCTGAAAGCCGTTTTATATAACTGTTGAGGGAGGAAGGTTTGCATTGCTTCAACTAATAAGGACTATTCTCGACCAGTCGAAACCACTGCCCGGCCCGAAGTCCAAAAGGGCTAAGGTCTAGAAGTTTTATTTTTGCATAGCGCGATTCAGGATTCGAATTTACTACACAACTACTGTATGTTATTTAACTGTTATTGTATGAATAAAACGTATGTCATATTGACATATCCTCGTTTCGTGGGTCTAAGATAATATTACCTCACGATGGTCCTTTAACAAAACACGTAAAATAATTTTTTGAATAATAATTGATTATCCCACACCGGCTGTAACAGGGAATGATCTCAAAGTGTCCCCATCTACAGTAGCTGATTGTGATCGTCAAACAAGATAACATTAATGCATCACAGTTGTTAAATTTTCGGTCGATCGTATTCTTTAATCTATGAAGATCTGTCTTAATTGTCGAAGGTGCACATTTCAAGCTTTATGTAGTTTTTAGGTAATTTTAAGTCCATTTACACTGTTTTAAATTGTTTAGGAACTCATCTGTCGTACGAACAGGTGTAGAATCACTTAGTTTTGAACAAATTCAAAATTTTCCTATGTACATTAATGAATCAGTTGAACCATGTTAGGGAACCATAATGAAAAACACTTTTAGAGAAATAAGGAAGTTTATCTTAATGCGCAAGTGGTTACTTTTTATTTATTACCTTTTCGTTGCTATATTTTAAATACACACACAACTAAAATTAATATTAGGAGAGCAATTAGCGGCTTCAGAGCTATCAGGAGTAGAAAGAGAAATAGCATGGAAACTGATAAAGTGCAAGAAATGCGAGTACTATAGTTAATATACAAAACACAAGATAATTAAAGTGGGACTCGGTTACTACTATAGTAACCAAATATTTTCTAGAGTACCTTATTATTATAAAAAAGTGATAAAAAATTCTAAACGAATAGATGCAGGACATATAGATACAATTCTATAGACAAACACTAGATACACAGTACGGATTGGTTATTTTGTCAGCTTTCATCGATTCAACAATTAAAAGCAAATATTAAAGAATCCTTCCTTTCCTCACTATAATTTTATCATTAGAGCCTCTTTACAACTTCTCGATACGGGTGAAAATTCGCAACATTTAAATTCGTCTGATTGATGTTGTTCATTTATCACTCCCCTCGTTCGAGTCCCGATCGCCTTCATATAAAACTTTTAAAACGGGTCACGGGGTCTCGTCTTGATTACTTCGAACCACTTTATATTTGAGTAATTACAATTCTGCAATCGATACAGTGTTTTGTCTGAGACAGTTCCAAATTCAAATTGAATAAGCTGGGTTTATACTAAAAAGACGATTGGATTGTATTATTATTAACGCTCTAGTAGTTTATAACAAAATTTCATTGCATTGTTATGTAAAAGGAAGTTGATAAAAAAACATAGTACAAACATAACGTCTAATATATAACATTCCCGTACGAATCCGAAACGGCTTGACCGATTCTCATAAAATTTTGTGAGCATATTGAGTAGGTATGGGAATCGGTCAACATCTATTTTTCTGAAATTTTATGACAAAACGATTGCCAGGTCATCAAAAAAATATATTGAAAGCAATGTTGACCCTTCAAACGTACGACTTTCTATAAGCATCGTAAACTCCCGGCTCATTTGTTTTTTTTTAATATGTGTGCGATTAACACTTGCTTCGACGATTCAAAATAGTCCCATCCATATATATACCTGATTAAGAAGATTTGACTTCTACATCGATGGAAAACATTGTTAGGAATCCGTCACAGCAAGGTGAAGACCTAATTGTCTATAAACTAATAAAACTGATCAAAGAAATGGAAAACCGAGGCTTATACTTCTCGAGGGTTGTTGCGCAACTGGATAATTATTACAAAATTATAGCCGACTTCAAAACAATATTTACGTTTTCAAACTAAAAGCTTTGGACATATTTGCTTTTCCAAATAAAGTACCTAATATCATTCTTTATAAGTATACCTATAGCTTATATAGGTTACTAGTTGAACCGGCAAACGTGGCTTTGCCATAAATATTATCTCTTGTAGTACAAAAAATAACTGGTGAAGATGATTTTATGATTAAATGATGAGATTAAATTCTAATCTATTCTATTCTGTTCTGTTCTATTCTATTCTGTTCTATTCTATCGTGTTCCATCGCATTCTATCGTATTCTATCGTGTTCTATCCTATTCTCTCGTATTCTATCGTATTCTATCGTGTTCTCTCGTATTCTATCGTATTCTCTCGTATTCTATCGTATAAAAATTTCATAGTAACGTTTTTACCCTTTTCGCCCCCTTTATAAAAAATTATAATGTCAACCTTATTTATTTGCCTATGTACGTGTTAGATCCAAATTTCAAGTAAATAAACCCAAGGAATAAAAAATTTCATAGTAACGTTTTTGCCCCTTTTTGCCCCTTTAGGGGTTGAATTTCTAAAAGTCCTTTCTTAGTGCTACATCACACATCTCAAGGAACCTACATGCCAAATTTCAGCTTTTTACGACCAGTAGTTTCGGCTGGGCGTTGTCTGTCAGTCGCTCAGTAACGGAAGAGTTTCATATATATATTAATTATAAGTTTCATGACACAAACTTAAATTGTGTATTTGTAATTATGGATATATAACTTGATTATATTACATCAGTATATAAACAAGCAGTGAAGCGTATAACGTAAACTAATTTTGTATCCTCGTCAAAACATTGACGGGCATCGCGTCAGGCTGCGTCAGAAGATGGTATCAGCCGACGATTGGGAATGATCGCCCCCGCGTAAACTTCAAACCGATTCTAAGATAAGTCAATCAATTTGAAATTCAAGCTTGCTATTTAAGGTTAAATATTAATCCGTGTATACAATAATAAATTATTTTTATTTGTAATAATATTTTGACACAATCTATCTTTCCTTACCTACCTTCAAGACTAGTGCTTGCCATATGATTTTTATTTAGTGCGACTCAAGCCGTGTGCATAAATAGTATATTTATGTAACCGGAAACGTCTAATTATAGAGAGCTAAAGTGTTAAGTTAAGTATAAAATTTGTGCCTTACTGTTCGACACTGATATCATTAATTTTGATTTTTTCATCTTTACGCGTCTTTACAAATCCAAGCTGGTTGACACTTTCGGTAGCGATAGCAACGAACCTGTTACTGTTATAATTATCTTTATATGTGATGTAACGTAATAAAAATTTCAAATACGAAAAAAATATATAACTTTTTAAACTAAAATAAGACTAGCGTTAAATAATTGGATTTACTATAGCAAATGCCTTGCTCTTCAATTAGGTTTATTACCGTGATAAAAGATGACTTAGAAAAACCATATAACGGAAAGAGACGAGAGTTTACCTCAGTACAACAATTAAGCTGCATACTTTCTTGTTATTACAAAAATATACTTAAAACTTCTTATCCTATTTTATAAATATATTTTTATTTATTTAAAATAGATAGTCTTTTAATGTTTTTTTTGCGAGTAGTACCACAGTGGCAATAATTACTCGTTCTCTATTTCCTTGCAGTGTCTCGTACGGAGATATCGAAAAACTTTTAATTTAGCCAAGTTGCTATTGTGAGTCTTTTAAAAAAGCTTCAAGTATTGTATGCATTTAACAAGGAGCCGTGGCGACAGTTATTAATGGATTTTCTACTATTTTTCTCTGCAAAGGATCGGTTTAGGTATGGCTCTTTGTTCGTCTCGCTTCGTGCTGAACTTGTACAGCTGATAACATTGAGGCTAAGCTTTAGTATTTTTATTTGGGTGTGCTTTTCAAAAAGCTACAGAATTCGTGTATTTAGAGAATTTACAATAGGAAATCCTAAATCTAAAAAAAAATATATGCAACATAGTAGTACACAAACAAACAAAGACTGATTAAGGACCAATTCTATAATATACCTCATTTTATATTTATAAATTATTAATACTCTATTTATGTTATACATTTTACATAAAACTGTGTGTTATTTATTCAAATAAATGTACGAACTAATTGTCTTTTATATTGTCGTTTATGCATATATTTTATCCCCATTTGTTGGATTCAAATAAAACTATGAAAGGCACTGTATATTTTATGTTTAAAAAATCAGAAGCATATAATCACCATTATTTTAGTGATTCTCAATCGATGCGGATGCGTCGAAGTATTTTTCGAAATCCACGCTTTCACCACATCATTACTCATTCTGTGACGTGCTGCAGAGCGGTTTTTGCGATCCTCTGATGCAGTTCCTGCCTCTGTTGAAATGTGTGGAATAATTGTACTTGCTTTTAGTCACGCGTTCTATTTTTACAAATTATTATTTAACTAACTAACTACTCATAACAATTACTTAATTTGTAAACCGCATATTTATTATATGCATAAACACGCGAACACACTCCTAATATTGAGCCAGAAAATGATATATTTTATCGAACTATGAATTTACAAGAGTTTTAATTATTTTAGTGTGTTTTATCTTGTAGGTACAATTTTTATGGCATAGAACATTGAATATAAGTTGGTTAATTTATTTAATACGTAATTTGGACTTTGGTAGAGACTTTGTAAGCATAACTATAAAATTGAAAAGTTATCTTAAGAATAAATATACCAATAAAGATGCCATAAGCCAAACAGTTGTTATAAAGTAATAAGTTTAAAAAAAAATAGAAAGTTAAACATAACTTGCGCACAGTTTTGCATCATCATTGCAAAAATGACAATTCCATTGCCACATTCTATTTGCCAAAAAAAAATTTAGGAACGTATTTTGACTATCACATGATAGTTTTCGTTAGTCCTTAGGGAACGATCGTTCAATTGTCAAACAATCGTTATTTTGTAATACGATCGCGTCATAATATTTACGATTTCGGAACAATTTTCTGGACGATCGATCAGGTTATAACACTGGCAGTTAGAAAGTTAGCTGATATAGATGCGTGAAATTGAAGTTGATTTAAGTGTAATGTAACAGTCAGTGCAAGATTGATTGGGCGAAAAATTGTGTTATAAAGACGCGATTGTTATGTGTTTATCAAAAATGTGAAGTTTCCATTGCCGTAGTTTCTTTGAATAGCTCATGGGATCTCATTATGTTATTAACGTATATAAGATTTCAACTTTAATTATAGTTAGAATTTAAATATCATCCTAATTGACACCTTACATCATAAAAATGCTTCACAATATCTCTACAAATCTCCTAATGAAAGACACACCATACTATATTATAAGTTAAAGTAACCTTGTCCTAAATGTAGATATTTATACAGGTACCTACGAAATATAAAAGCATACTTTTTTTCTAAACATAAATAATTCATAAAATGGTTTAAGCATCGGGATAATGTTATTATGAGTACTTTTCACAAGGACTAAACTTTTTAAATGGATTTCATAAAGAAAATGTTCATATATAATAAAAGAGCTTATATATATTGCATCTAATGTATGTGCGTAAATTTTATATTATAGTTTTTCATTCAGTAAGCGTTAACAAAAGTAAAAGAAGGGTACAATGTTTGTTCCCAGAGGGATTATTCGCAGGATGGAGTGCAAAGAGTGACTGAGGGGTGCAGATAAAGGGGATAGGCTTCTCCCTACGCCGACATGTTGCCTAAATTATGCATTAAAATGTAAATTTCGTTGAGGGAGTTATCGTTGTTGAAACAGTACTTTTTTAGGGTATAAAACCTATGTATGAATGACAAAATGGCAGACAATCTGTTAGATAAAAAGCAAAGCTTTTTTACTCAATGTAAAAAGTATGTGTTATATAGACAACATATTAAAAATAAATGCAATTTTATCACGTTGTCGTCCAGTCAGATCGTCCTACATAGACAATAACTATTGTTAGATGAACTCACCTAAGTTTTTGTTAGTCCAATAGATGGACTTATCAAAATTATTGATTAAGACCACCCAGTTCCTGAGAATCCCAGGAAATCGAGTCCAACATAAGGGCGCAAGATGAAAAAAATTGTACGCGACTGAGTATTGCAGCACTGTCGCGACTGCTCTCTGATTAATGAAAGCTCTGTTCACTCAGCTGTAAACGACTTTATCGACAATTCTCGTAATAACAAAAGATAACTCAACCGTTGTGAGTATAAAGTTGAGTTTCGAATGCGTATAAGACTCTTCTAAGATCCAAGAACAAATGAAGAATACCAAATGTTTCCCCTCAAGCTTTAACATTTGACGTTTTGGTACGACATGCCCATGTATGAAATGGCAAATATGGGATTATTTAGCTTTGGCAATATTTTCGTACTTGATACTCTGAGTCAGAGAGAAATAAAGAGTGTAACTGTATTATTTATAAGGTATACATTAATATTTTATTACTTTAGCTAAAAGCTAAAGAAGTATTCACTTCTATATGCGGTTCTTTTACGATACTACCATATATTGTTGTTATGAATAAATAATAACATATAAACACATTTCACACACTTAGATAACATTATAGCTTTAGTATAGGAACGACATATAAATTAACATACATATATAAAAAAAATATTGTTATTTTAAATAAATACGTACTATACCACCCCGACCGATAACAATCTCATCACAAAACTGTTGACCGAACCGAGAATCGAACTCTCGGCATGCGGACCATTCCACCAAAAAGTCGTCAGAATGAGAAAAAAAATATGTTTTTTTAGTACCAAAAATTTAATTTTACAGTCAAAAACTCAATTAAGGAGTATAATATACGGATAAGTAACATTACTAAATACATCTTTCACTTAACATCGTATAGTAATATTTGTTGAACTAATGGAAACTTACAAATTCAAAGGTATCCACGTCAAAACTTGTGTTTACGAACTCAAAATTAATGAGAAATACCTCTTATTAAACTTAAAACTTATATTACATATTTTTGTTTTTTGGATACAGAGCACACATATTTCGTGGTCATTGAGAGACTAATTGAAATTGCGCTGTTTGCAAAAAGAAGTGTACAGTCATGTATTTCTATATTTATATTTTATAGCCTTTGATGAAGACCGTAAAATCGTGACTTCGTTTTCAGAAACATTATGTTGAGAGCTAACGTAATCAGCACCCATTAAGTATATTTATTGTGAGTGAACGTAAGTTAAACATGCCTAAATGTTTATTCAGTGTTATATTTATGTTCTAAGAAGTCAATAGGCATTCATTGAAATATTGGACATTGAGCGAGACTTCGGCTTAAGACCGCTTCTTTTTCCAAGCTGTGAAGGTGGCGTTACATTTAATAAGGCCTATATTTTTTTAACTTAAACATTAAAAATTAAAATTTCGTATCTTCTGTTCAATATTCCCTGAAATAAATACATATATAACTTACATAATAATGATATAGTGCTGTTACATCTACAGAGAAGTCTTGTCTTACTTATATTTATATTTAATTAATTTATACTTATCCTTACCTATCCGGTAAGGATAAGTATAAGGTAACGATAAGCCTATTATATAACTAACTATTTATGACACATTTTCTCTATTTTTAGGTATAAGATGAGGTTGATGCAATATCCAATTCTGGGTACGTCGTAGCATCTGGGTGTTATAATATGTATTTACTTTAGTACGCTTATTTTGGTTATAAACAACCGTGTGTCAATATAAAAAAGCCGGTTTCCTCACGATTTTTGCCTTAATACCAGTTGCAAGTAAAATCAAGAAGAACCCATTCGTCAGACACAATCGAAGAAACACATGTGAGTTATATATTATATATAAAAACATTGCGTAAATAAATAGAATCAGATATTCCCTTTGAATTCTTTGCCAAATTGTTATGGGAGGGGCGAAACAAAAAATGTCGGCGTCTACAAAGAAAGCGAATTCAACCCGCCATTACAGAAAATTGGCTATACGATACGATACGTTTTAGATAAATCAATTTTTTTAGCCCTATAACGAAACGCCTATTATATAATAAGAAATATCACTCTATTCTATTTCTTATATATATTGTTATAAGGACAGTCTTATTAACATATATACTAATATTATACGTTAAAAGCTTATAACCAAATCATTAAAAAGATATACAGAATAATTCAGAAAGTTAAATAAGCTTATTTTGTTCGGCAAGTATAAATTACTGTGGAGTTTCTTCTAATTCAAACTTTATTTGGAAAACAAGAAATGATCAAACTCAGCTAAATAGGTTTTTCATCAGTTAGCCAACAAAACGAAAGGACTTATACGTTGAGTTTAAATCTATTTAAAGTTAACCTTATCCTTGAGAATTAAGAATCAAATTGGCTTGATGTTCTAACATTCAAAGTTTGATTAAGGGACTGTCGTATTGTTCATTAAACTTGGATTAAGTTGGCGCTGGTAGGAGCCAGTTAGCGTTTCGAAAAAACGCTACGAGGTACAGAACTTTCATTGATATCTTTATCACCGAATAGATAAATAGAGGCCGAATTTGCTCTAAAGAACGTTATAATTAGATAGCATTTTATCTCTATCCTATATAATTAAGTAATATGTAATTAAGGGTAACCGTTATTTTAGCCGACAAAAAACTAAAATCTATAAATGAACATATACAGCCAGAACGTAGCCGTGGTTTAATTCACGTCCAGGAGAAGGAATAACAACATTCCTTTAAACCGTTTAGTCTATATAAAATAGTTGTAGAGAGATGCAACTCATAACATAAGAAAGGCAATTTTTATCCTTAAATACATAGTGACCGGTTATTTCCTCATTAAATAGATACGGTTCCTGGTTCGTGATGGCTGTTTTAAATTATAAAATAAATTTGCATTTAATTATTCTTAAACACCTATGACTGATTCAAGTAATATGAATTTAAATTAATTAATTGGGGGTGTAACTTCAATAAATTAGGAAATTGCCACGCTTGAAAGAAAAGCCTAAGAAAAATGTATAGCCTTCGGACGTACATAGGTACTAAATTACACAGTGTATCTTAAGACGTCACGTCAATGACAATAATAGGTATATGACGTAACTCTTATGATATTTTAACCCGCTTAATTAATCAGCCGCCGAGTGCAGTCAGATGCATGAAATATCACAATATTGTTTCGGATAATATTTTAATGTAATAAATACATGTAATTTCAAATAAAGGACAAAAAAATCTTTATTTAAAAAAGTATCCATTATTCTGACACCTTGTGTAAGAGTGATCCAACTCTAACTAAATTTATCTCCAAGAATTTTTTAGCAATTAGCTTTCAACTCATCATCATATAGGATTTTTAATTTTACAAAGTACCCGCACTCTTCTTCAATGTTTTGAAAATCGCGTGGTATATACAAGAGAATAAGTGATATAATAATATATATAATAATCGTATAGTACCTAATGTTTAGCACAAAGCTGACCTCATAAGTGATTTACCCATATTAGATGAGGATACGTGAGTGCCAATAACATATCTATATTTCGATCTATGACAATTCAATAATTTCCTGTAAATAACTATATACAGACTGCTTCTGCCGTAATTACTCTAGATATAAACAAAGTATATTATATAAAAGATGAAGTAATATTGTCTTTTAATCCATTACAAAAACATACATGGGCTGACACACCCAATACTTCACATAGCATAAATGATTTAATGCTTTAGAGAAACAAAATGATCCCTAAATACAGTAATTCCGTTCTTTATATAAATTCATTAAACAATTTCTTTGTAAAGTGCCAAAGACGCCGATAGCTATTGATCAAACAACATTTGAACGGGTGTTCCCACCTTTTGTTGGTTGGAAGCCAGTGCTGACTCAGCATTTAGACGGAACATTGTGATCTCCTAATTCAATAACATGGACATTTTTGTTTATTTTTCGGCTTTCTTGTAAGCTTACAATGTTAGTGAGGGTTTAAGCATGATCTAGTTAGGATTATGTTGAGCAGCTCCCTCGAGTTCTTATTTAGTAGGTAAATTGGTACTTTTGACGCGCCGTGGTGGTTTAATATTATATATCCTTATATCATATATATATTATAGCACCTACTTTTGTCCTTCTACTTTTTGCCATAACCACTATACCAATACTTAGTTGTACTTAGAAGTAATATGAAGTACCTACACTACACATATTTTACAAAGGATATATAGGATTCATCGCATAAATAGGTAAAAGAGGTAGTTTCAATTAAAATTAGAACCTACTAAACTTCGTCAATTCATACATCTCTAGTTAATTGGCGTGAACATTTATGATTAAACACAATGAAAATTACACACTATGGTATAACATTACACAACAATTAATTCAAGCCAAATTATATCCCACTTGCCAACTATTAAAAAGTGAAGCATTATAAAGGAAATTGCATATTAAATATTTAAAACAACGCGCCATGCCGCAACGAACTGAGACCACGTCGCCCTGTTTTGTTATAAACAGCTTCTTAATCTACGCACTGTTTCTGTAATAATCTATCCCGCTTTTTTAAGATCAAAAGCTTGTATTAGAAAGAGACGGATATAACTTTATCCTATTGGTCGCGAAAATGTATGAAGTTTGCTATCGCGCTCGCACACACTACTTCATCACACGTTAAAGAGGGAGCGACGAGGCTATGAAATTATATTCCAAGGATGTCACGCGTGCGATTTTCAACTATATTTTGTATGTCATAGGAGTGACTTTTATTTGTATGGACCATTGGTTATGAAGTAGAAATACAGCTCCGCCTTAAAAATGGAAGGTGGTATGTAAAAATTTATGGACATGTATAGGGGTCCTTAAAGTGACAGAGTGCGCTGGCGTGTCGGGCAGTGTATATTGTCTCAAAATGTCGCGAGAGTGCGCGTTACTGATCCTATTGTTTATTATCAAAAAGTGATAAATCAAGTGACTTTGCAATATTTTCAGTACGATATTCATACTGTGAACTGTTTTAGACTTGAGTGTGAGTGAATTAAGTGTACTTAAAATTGTAAGTGTTTAAAGCGCCGTACCGTATTTGTAATGATTTCCCAATTGCTTTTATAATCTTATAATTTATCATCAAATAAACCTGATATGAATCATTCTCAATTGAGATATAATTCGCGAATAAGCGCAAACTTGTTTGCTCACTCTCCCTAAGGTTTAGTCAATAAAGCTTACCTAAGCTTATCTCAATAAACCTTAGTTATTATTAATCAAAAAACAAAATACATTACACTACGGCGCTCAGTGTCTCCCGTTATTTACAGGATTGTATGGTGGCCATATTAACGGGCGTAGTGTAATGCTATCCCGCCCACCATGAGCTCCTTCCTCATGAACGGGGGATATCAACCGCAACCCGACCCCAAATTCCCACCCTCAGAGGAGTACAGCCAGGCGGACTACATCCCACCAGGAGAATACTACCAGCACCAACTTCAGTATGGGTACCAACAATACCCAGTTCAAATCGGAGCTGGTTATGGTTATGGCGGCTACTACCATCCCATACCACAACATCCCCCAGTGGCACCACCACCACGACCGCCAGAACCGTCACATCCGTCTGATGCAGATCACGGCTATATTCATTCTGAAGCAGCCCCAGGCTTAGCAGAACTGGGCTTACGGCTTGAAAGGCATATAGAGGAAGCTGCACCTGCCGGAAGAAAGCTTCAAGCGCTAGGACGCGAAGGCTCTCCGGGATCAGAACTAGATGATGATAGGTTATTACTTGACAGTCCACCCATGGAAGATGATGACTCCTCAATATGTTCAGATAATACTGATCGGGTCATTTATCCATGGATGAAGAAGATACATGTAGCTGGTGCTTGTAAGTATTTATATGTATATTTTTTATTTATCTCTATCGTGCGTCGGTAACTCATGTCTGAGCGTCGTAATCGTATAATTAGTCGTAGTATTAGGATTAGAACGATTGTGACATCCACTGGTTTCTGTCTAACGCCTCTCTCACTATGCTGTAGTGTTTTGAGAACGGCGAGTCTTTCACTTGATCGCTCCATCTGGTTGGTCACACGATCAGACGATCAGTTTTTCCAGATTCTCGTAGCCGGCATTGATTGTTGACCAAAATTGGAGGCATGAAGTAGCCAAGCGAGCTTCTATAGGAAATTGGGTTAAAATCGATTTATTGGTGCGCCTTTAGCATCAGATTTCAAAAGTAATTAAATCGTCCACGTTTATACTCTATATTTAGTAATGGTAGTCCATAGAAGAAAGGGAATACTAGAGGTAGTACCAGTCTGACTTTCTGCTACTTCTTTACAAGACCAGCATTAATGTATTTAAGCGTCTATATCTTTACTTTGAAAACAAAACACTTTTAAAGCAGTTTAGGATTATAGGAAAAAAAATTCAAGATTTATAAGGAATAACTAAGTAAGTTCTATGCAATGTAGGAAAAAACAAGTCTAGTTTAGGGGAGAGCTGTCTCATTTTTGATCAAAATAATTAGATAAAACATACGATATAAATAAATAAGTATGTGTTTGACTCCTAAATTGTTAACGTTTTCAAGTGGCAGCTTTGGAGGCGTATCTCTGATATTTCTAATTATTACACATTTATTTTAACAAAATATCCTACCAAAACTAATGCTTTTAAAATTATATAATTTAATTTAATTACACATGGGAGTTAACTAGCCAGGCTGCGCTTCAATCCTTCGTAGATTCTCAAGTATGTCTTTAATTTACCAATACGTTGAGGTTTAGTAAAATATCCGTAGTAGTCATATGCATATCAATTTCATACGCTTCATTTTCGGTTTAGGAAATGTTGACCACCTTGCTTCCCACCGGCATCAACTCGGTCGGTTGTTCATATGACACGTTCACATACCATCGTCTTCAATCCTCAAACTCGTTCTTAATAAAAGTCATAATGTAATTATTTTTATATCTAAATTTTAATTAAGATAATTGTTTGTTATTATTATAATAATGCTTCGTATTTTCTCACAAAAAAGTTAGTAAAGAAGAAGTTAAACTGTAGCATTAAACTGATAATCATTTTAATCTATAAATTTCATGAGATGATTAAATAGTACCTAATTTAAATAAAGGATCTTTCATTAATTTATAAAACAATTTTGTAATGAAGCATTGATCGCCTTCATCTTTATTATACCTACATGCAGAAGTCATCACGAATAATCGTTTAAATAACCGCAGTAATATGCAATGCTGTACGTAGGTTTTGTAATTAGTAAGGAAACTTCTTTTCATTTTGCCCTCCAAACAGAATCACTTGTCACCTGCCTAGTACATAGTAATCTTGCTTTGACATATTTATAAGTAGATAATTATGATAGCACATCTGATGCAATGTAAAAGATGTTATGCAGCCAGACTTTTCACATTGTATGAGGTGCTCTGAGGTACAATCCGCCTATATTTTGTACCCGTATTGTATTGTAACGGTACTAGTTCGTTATTTTCTTAGGGATATGCAATGAATATACTCTAAGTAGTGTAATAATACGTTTCAGAATTTTGTTTATATGGTTTAATATCGGGGTATATTAGTTTGATAGACGTACCTATATTATTAGAAAGACCAAGGAAATGCTTGGTGGAGTTAGGAACTGTAGGTACTCCATTGCGCATTAATCTGGAGGATGTGGAGCGCCCAGAGATTCTCTTATCTCGGAAGTATCGTGTCTGAGACAGGAGGCACCGAAGAGAGCATCGCTTCGCGTATTGCCAAGGCCCGAGCAACCTTCGCACAGCTTCGACCTGTATGGCAGTCGCGGAAATTGACGCGTCAAATTAAAATTTTCGGAACAAACGTCAAGTCTATGCTGTTGTATAGATGTAAGACGTGGAAGTTCACTAGGGATATCTCGCGTCGGCTCCAAGTCTTCCTAAACCGCTGCCTTCATCGGCTTTTGGGTATTTACTGGCCAAAAAAAATGTCGAACGAGCAGCTTTTGGAACGCTGTCGGGAAATCCCAATTGCCCAGCAAGTACCAGCACCAGATTGCCCACACTCTCCGAACAGACCCCAATCATATTCCCAAACAGGTACTTGACTCGAATCCTCAAGGGAAGCGGAAGCTTGGCCGTCCCAAACAGACCTGGCGACGTACTGTTGGAGATGAGGCGAAGAGAGCCGGTAAGACTTGGAGCGAGATGAAATGCGAAGCGTCAGACAGAGCGCGATGGAGCATCGCTGTGGATGCCCTCTGCCCCATCGAGGGGACATAGGATTATAACGTTACGTACCTATATTGTTTCGTAATATGTTTAGCAATTTCCTTAAATTCAATTTGAAAATTAAATAACGGAATTACATTGTTTGATGAGACGAAATTATACTCAAAGTTGACAAATCAGTCTACTTAACAATGTTGTTGTAAGAATTTTTCTCCGTAGTAAATATTCTACCTTGTATATACTGTCTTAGTGGCAAACTGCAGTCCCGTCTGCCTCCCTCTTTTATTAAATAAATAATGACCGATATGACGTCAAAATGAACAATTATTAATCTGATACAAAAATAAGTTAGATTTACGTGGTTCATTATAAAAAAAATTAAGAGGTTTACCATCACATTTAAATGAACTTAAAAAAAAGATTAATAGCCATCATATATCCGCTTAATTCACCCATTGTTAATAACACGAGTGCAAATTCACTTACAAAAGCGTTAAGGAGTTTTGAGTGCGCGGTGCGTTTTGAAAGAAATAAACAAATTGCATCCAATCAATAACATCCCTTAGTATACGAATCTTCGAGATCTTTTGATATGTTTTGACAGTTTACTAATGTGGTGTCGTTAAACAGGTCCACGGCCATTGTATGACAATGGGGCAGGATGTTAATGAGTGTCATTTATTTTATAGTTTTCAAATGGCCAGTCTGTGGTTTGGAATTTACCGCGGTGATTATCAATTTTTTTGCTAGGAGTCGTTGTATGAATACTTATTAATATACATTTTGTGACAATTGATGCAGGGATTTCATCCGTTCTTTGACTTTTTTTATTGCCAGTTAGTGTTTATTGTTGTTAATGTTGTAGTTTTTAATCGAAATTTTAGCTTTAAGTAACCTTTAAACATAAATACATACTTCAAAATGTGCTAGTTATGGATAATGGTTGTCTCATTTATTATCGTTTGGTTAAAATAAATATAGATTTACTAAAAGAAGTCAACCTGCTAAATATCTTATATCAATAGAGTCTTTTCGTAGAAAAAATCTTGGGTCTGGCTGAGGTTGAAGCGATGTTTAGTAATTTTGATAGAAATATAGGTGGCTTTCTGCGTCGAAACATTCCCACGATTCTTGAATCTAAGATATTCTGATTTCTGTCTTTGTCATACAAGCAAGTGTTATTTGTACCTATAGACAAAAATTCATTGGTAAGGCAGTCAGAATCAAACGTACAATTAATAGTGAATAGGAGAAATCTTGATCCATTCTGTCTTAATATTTTTGTATTTGTTTCTTGTTAATAAGTATATACCTAAAACATAAAAGTTGCGTTCTATAAGCCGGGGTGTTAATTGACTAATTTGCGAAAGATGTCTTAAGTATATAGACTAAGTATATACTTGTCATTATGAGCAACTATTCCTAGTATATTATTTCAAACGCATGATGTAATTCATTTGAATTGATTTATCTCATCTACATCTATGACTGCGTCTCTGACACGTAATGACAACCTAAATGACTGACAGTCCATTACCAGTGTACCTATGTAATAAATAATACATATAGTTATATGTTTTAACACTAGTGTTAACCTTGTGCCGCAACCTTTAGATCAGGTTTACATATTGACTTCCATCCAACAATTGTCCGTACGTACGGTAAAAAAACATAACGGGACTAAAACCAATATTTAAACTAATAAGCCCATACTTTAATTATAAAAACACAACTACCAGTTAATCTTGGGGTATGGATGAATATTTTTTTATAGGAGAGGGGGCAAACGAACAGGAGGCCCACTATAAAAGTGAAGGCGCCGCCCATAGATACTTATGTGGCTGGGAGCTCGTGAGTGCATTGCCTTTTAGGGTTTGGTACGCTTTATATGAATCATAATAAATTTTCACGAATGATCTCAAATACAGTAGTTATTTATTCACAGTTAAATATCATTAGTAATTTTGATAGAAGACGATATACATATTAATGTGTATATATATATATATATATATATTAATTAGTAAAGAAATAAGAGTTTAGCCATGTGTTAGTAAAAAGTAAGGATATTTTTGATCATTGATTATTATGTACTTTACGTGTATATTATTATTAGTTTAATAATATTTCTATAAACATAAAAATATTTATTAGAATAAGATTTATTTATAAACATTTATTTAGAATATTTACACAGGCACATCTGATTTATGCTTTGCAGTTTTCAATCGCGCTTATCGGTAGCTGTCAGTGCGCGGGAGTTTTTCACTCCATAATAGTGATAGTATAGAGAGGATGTAATGGACCACCAGGCTGATAGTGAGATTGTTGATTAGCAGATGAGAGACCACACGGTCGACGGGTAGCTGGTAATTCAATTCTGATTGTCATCGCCGATGACGCGTATGATATGCTTTAATGAACGGGTTCTCGTTTTGCATTCGTTTATTTGTTTTTATAGAATGCACTTTATTATGGAAATATTACAATAAAGTATAATAATAACAATAAAATATAAGCATTTCATAAATTGTCTGATTATTTTGATGACGAAAATGTTTGGGGTTGACTTAGCTCCAGCTTACCCTTGCCTTAAAAGTGTACTGGGATCATTTCCAAAAAAAATCAACCAAGCTGAGTTTCTTGCTTGCTTGCTTCTGCTCAGCTTGGTCGCGTATGAACAGGCATAGAATCACTTAGATTTAAAGAAGATTCAAAATGGTCCTATGTACCTTAATGAATAAAGATATTTTGACTTTGAATTTGATACGAAAAAATGGCTATTAAGTTTTTGTTGGAATTAAAGCTTAATGTGTCATGAATAATGAATACTAAATGGGGCATACAGTCGCATCACTTAATAAAGTTTTAAAGAATTATTTGTAGTGAATAAATAAGAACAACTATCATTTTAATCTGAAGAAAAAACATCATATTAAAAAGGTCTTAAATAAGTAATGTTGCAGTATTTTCATAAAGCAATTGTATCTTATCTTCAATACTGTATTGTCTTATATCGTAGTCATTTATAGCAATCGCAGCATCATGCTAAAGTCCATAAACATACCTAGAGCCAAGGGCTAGCGCGGATCAATGCGGTGACCACTATAAATCTCGGCCGACCGCACATAGCTCGCCCAAACCTCATCCGGAGGAATTCCAGCTGCCCACTCACTGTCCTTTTCTAACAAATAGTCTTATGCCTCGAATACGATATAGTTAGATATTCTATTCAATTTACAGTCTTATAATGTTATTTAAAGATTCTTGTAACTGCATACCTACTTTCCATAATATTTTATAGAAGTAAAACAATTTATCGCTTAACTTACACATTTTATTTACTTGAAAAGCTTTGCACTCTGTAAGAGTATTATTTTTTATTTATTATCAGCTGCGCCAACCAGCCTACACGTAACGATAATAAAAAAATTACAAAATTTAAAAGTTAAGACTTTCCCCCAACAAAGGACATTGCCAGTATGAATAAAGGCTTAGTTTAATTTCCGGACTACTGTTCTCCAGGAAATTACTTTTATATCAAACAAGTTCTGTACAAAGAAGGACCGTATTTCATAAATATCTAGAGTCTATTCATACCATAAACAATAGATTTAATAAAATTGTGTTAGGATGTTATAAGAAACAAATGCTGATCCGGTGGCAATTTGTCTTAAAGTTGTGTTATCTAGTTCTGGCCCTTAAGATTTAAATAGGTTCGAAAGCCTCGTATTGAGTCTGCATGTGCAGATGTGATATAGGTATAATGTGATAAATAAAGTTATATTTAATTTAATTAAATTTAGAATCGCTTCCATAGATTTTATGGTTTCAATGATCATTTGGTGATCAGTGAATGTAACGACTTTAATTCTTCTCTGCAATATATTGAATCGTATCGTATCGGATATTACACTACAACGTAAAGTTGCTGCGCTGGTCGAGTACGGGAGGACGTATATTTTTGCGATTTTATGTCTTAGATCCATAAAAAAATAGCATATTCTATCTTTTATTCTGTGCACAATTGTCGTGAGCAATCGATTTAATGTAGTATTATTATTTTAACAAAAAAATTTAGCGCCAAATTGGCTAAATATTTCTTTTTTATTATATTATCTGGTTGCTTGAAAATAGTTATAAAAGTTGCTGCCTTTTAGGTATCTTGGACGATTAGTATGTATGATATTATAGGTATTCGTTGTACTACTTATACGATTTCGAATAATATAATAAGAGTATTTATATGTATTTAAACTTACTTTACGTTTAATAATTCAGCGCGGTTTGGAATTTCTGTGAATTATAATTCCTCTGGTATATAAAACAGTAAAGGTAGATAATAAGAAAGTACATCAATACGCTTCCAATATTGTGTTTACAACTAATTTGCTAAGCGTAATTAATCAAAGTAAAAAGGAAGCTCATGGTAAAGTAATTATTATGCACATTAATTAGTGCCCGGAGAGGTTGTTACATACATAATTCAGTAAGGTAACACTCCACTAATGCATGTTTTACACTCGTATTTTTATTTATACCAATCGTTTTATTTAATGAAATATGTATAGGAAAATTACATTTGAAACCTTTTTTTAAATATTACACAACTGTTACATGTACTGTAAGCTGTGCCAAAGCAACACAATATATTTTAATAAATGCATAAATTAATTAATAACCTGATATGCTTTAACTGCATCTAAGTGAGCCGATAAAAGGTCAATAAACTCTTTCCTTTGTTTCAGCAAATGGAACCTTTCAGCCTGGAATGGAACCAAAACGACAAAGGACAGCCTACACTAGACACCAAATATTAGAATTGGAAAAGGAATTTCATTACAATCGCTATCTGACAAGAAGAAGAAGAATAGAGATAGCCCACACTCTAGTCCTCTCTGAACGGCAGATAAAAATTTGGTTTCAAAACAGACGAATGAAGTGGAAGAAGGACAATAAATTGCCTAATACCAAAAATGTTAGAAGAAAAACAAATCCCGCTGGTGTCACAACAACCACGACAAAAGCAACACCAAAGAGTAGATCGAATAAGAACACAAACAATAATGATAAAAAGAAAACGAATAACAACGGCAGACCAGACAGTATAGAGAATGTAACTGATAATATTATGAACGATTTTGGTGGACAGAATTTGTCGCACGATCCAGTTATAAGTCCCATGTCGCATTCCGGTGTGAACCACGGTCACTCAATGACGCCACATCACTTGCATATGATGGGCATGCATGCCGGCATGGACCCAGCAATGCTTGCGAACCTCTCAGCGCATAGCTCACCTGTTAGTTCCGGCTGCGGCACCGGTATCTCCAACACTCCTCCCATAATTAAATCCGATTATGGTCTGACCGCCTTATAATCTATAATGTAAAAATTATTTGTAATGAATTTTCTTTTACCATTCCCGCGTGTTGATAATGTAATGTAAGATTTGTTATAAGTTGTGTAATTAGTGTAATCAGTCATTTGAATGTGTTAAGAACTTAACAATGGCGAAAGTGTGATTGTTTTAGCATAGGTATAGAATTTGAGTGTTAAATTTTGTACTTTTCCCTTCGAGTCATTGTCATTAGAGTGTATATATTAATAGTGTATTTTCATACCATGTTCATTGTAATATTATTATAATAGGGTTGAATCGTCTATCAGCTGTGTTCATTTACAGATTAAATGTAAATAATTTATTTAAAAAAAAGAATATTTTAGCTTAATACACACAGAAACTTGTAACATACATATTTTTTGTATTGTAACGCACGTTATATTTGCAATGTAATTTTAACATTTTTTTGACTTGATTTTAACAAGGTGTGTCTGTTTATTGTTTAGCTTAAGTTCCTATGTAGACATACTTTTGGATAAAGCCTTATTACCTATGTACCTCCTATGATTTTCTTCGTCCAATTTCATAAATACGATATATTTGTACCAGATGAATTTCCTTCTTAATGTGATTTCTGAATGCGTGTGTAATAATAAAGATATTATAATTGTTAATATAACTGTAATAATAATCAAAAATGTCTAGTTATTTTGAGTACCTACCTACTGTTGTGTGATAATACTTAGACAATGACCTAGGTTAAGTACAAACTTATTAATTTAATTTTAATATTGTTTTGTAACTAAATTAGGTGACTGTGAATACAAAACCAATAAAATATAGTATTAAATAAAATATTTTTTTTTCTAATATGCAGATAATTATTTATACTTAATAGACTTAGAGAGATTTAGTGGTCTTCTATTTCAAAAATCAAAATCGGTAATATATTTATTCATATAGGTCTACCATCTAACTATGCATCGTTATAAAGAAGTTATAAAAAATTTCGATTCTACATTTACTGCTTCGTACAAACTAAATGTTAGGTTTTGACATGAATAATAATAATAATAATAATCACATAATCACATTATGTGATTCATTGACATAAAATGTAAATGAAACAAAATGTAATATTTTGTAACTGTAAATATTAAAATCAACTGTATGAAAGTAAACCAGCTCCTTTACACAGACTGATTTAACTAAAACGATGAATTCGAATCAAGATATATATATATATAATGATTTAGATAAACATTAAAATCATTCACCGTTACATTTGGTGATTTCAATACATTTACAAATCACAACGACACATAAAATTCTCATACCATAATGATTAACGCGATTTGATCGCAACATTAGCATTTCAAAAAATGTTCACCATAAATCGTAAAAGCGAAAAAGCTTATCACCTCAGTGTAAGTATTACTGTATCATAACCTTGCTATTCGTATCGAATGAAATGAAAGCAAAAATCGTAATGTATTCGTTGAATGTGTAGTCATCAATCTCTGTCGGGCTCATTGTGTGGCCGCACGCAACATATCTCGAACTACGCCTGCGTAATACTTTTAATAATACAAAGCTAATGTTTTATATAAAAATGTGATTCTGCGCTGAGGTGATATGTTTATATCAAATCTCTGTCAAATATTTGTATCGTAAATACGTTGATTTTCAAAAATAGACAATTTCAAACAATAAAGCTAAAAGTTTATTTTTAATACGAATTATGTATATACGTAGTATAATTTAAAATATATATACCATTTATACGATTCGGAGATATCTTAAATTAATTTCTAAAAAAATAAAACTTGTTTATAAATAATACCGCCCAAACCGTTTTGTCAGAATACTCAGTAATCTATGCTATGACAATAATTGAAAAAGAATGCGTAACAAATAAGTCTATTTAAATGTTACTGAGTCTACTAAACAGAGGTATCATCGTCTCAAAACCTTTTTGTATCGGCGCGTCAAAGGATTAAAAATTTCTCGCAAATTTTGGCAAATAAACAAAAGCTCATTGTGCGAGTTGTATGCAAATAACAGGATTTGCTACTGTTGATGTTTGATGGATTTATTGCTTATATTTTTTGTATATGGCCCGTCGTCCTTGGAGACGCTTTTGTAACGGGTGCCAACGGTAGCTATATCGATTTACAGCTAAGTGACTTAGCTGTACTTGGGATGCGTATTTTGTTCTTTCGATTATTTTTTGTATGACCTGATAAAAATATAACGAATGGATATGGTAGGTTGCCTACTCTTGTTTTTACTAAATATACATATATAGGAGATTGGATTTTATTTTGATAAAAGGATTTTTTTAATTACTTAACATAATTAATACACAGATAATAAGTCTTAAATAAACAATTTAAATAACTTACAAGTGGCAGAGTACCAAAAATGCTGACGAAAATTCCGCGCTAAACCGCGATGCTTATATGTTGAGCGAGAAAAGCTATTTTATCTTAATACATTTTATTAAAGAAGTTATCATTTTCTTTCAAACCTTGTGAGTGTGATTTAAAAATCTTCTTTAAGAAATGCCGACAAATGCAAAAGGCCAGACATGGAAAGCACAATTGACAGTTCTATTTAATAGAAAAGACTGCAACTTGTAGCAATTAAGATTTGTAACTTGGATATAGAACAAGAGACTCTCGGGGGAACCCTGAAACAAAAGCGGTTAAGTAAAAGGTCTCTCAATCAATTGACAGGTGGGTCCCAGGTGACGCCGCATCCCTTTTGCCCGAAGAACTAAGGTAGATGATGACTTGCGGAACTTTGCGCTAACAGAATAAAAGTTTTGGGAAGCCGCAAAATTCTGCAACTCAACATTTTTGTCTCTTGGGCTTATGGATTGTTAAGTAGCTTGGTTTATATTTAAATCCAGAATATTTTTGTTTATTCTTATTTTGAAATCTTTAACTATCAAATCTTATACCTCTCCAGATTACAAAAAATAAATCACGAAAAAACCTTATTTAGTTTTTTACCATTTAATTATGTTACAATAAAATAACGACTGAGTGCTAAAGCCCTCAGTCCCTCCTTATAGCATAAAAATATATTCGAGACCCATCAAAAGACTCAGAACTGAACCAGATAAGTAGCTCATGTCTAGCAAGTGAGGCCAAGATTCTCCATAAATCTATAATCCATAAATTAAACTAGAAGATTTGTTATTATATTTTAAAATAATGTTTTAGTTATTGATACACTAATTTATCAGTTAGTTACCTAGTTTAGCAATGCAATTTATTTCACAACAGTTCGCGTTGTCAAATTCACTGACTCATATTTCAACTCACATGAAGGTACCACGAGGGTGACGTAGAGCCATGTAATCCCTTCAAGTTGATTCTGCGATACATACGTGAAGTGAAACGCAAGAGGGTGTCAGAAGTGGATATTTCACTTTCAATTGTTCTGAATTGGGTAAGTTTTATTCATGCCATATTCACACTACTGCCTTTGTATTATAATTTAAAATATGTCAAATTTTGTATGTTCTTTTTTAAAAACAGTACAGTAAAACCTGTTTTGTTTGAATAAAAATATGCGTATTGCAAGGAGTGCAAAGATTCCATTAATTATTTAGATATTTTTATAATTAAAACAGACACATTAAAACTGTAATTTATTCTTTATAAAGCATTTGAATAATCATTAAATCGACAGGTGTGATTAAAAGTGCTTTAGGTTCCACTCATATATTCCTTCAATAAGATTTTTTTTTAATTTCATTTTTATACAATCACATATTTTGGATACTTTTATAAAAAACTTCAATGTTATACCTACTTTCTAAAGAAATCAATTCTACCGAAAACATTCACAAAGACATATAACTATTTTTGGCACGAATAAGAACTCTTGAATACTCCCTATATATGGACGTTATGTATTTGATATGACGGTAGTCAGTCTGAGAGTCCCTTCAGTGGGGAACCATACAGTGTTGATGTGTGTGTTGATTTCCCGACACCGCCCGGTACGGTTCAATATAATACAGTCAACAAAACATTCGAGCGAACAATATTAAATTTGAGAGATTGATTTTAGTTTTATTATTCATCATAAATATTATTTATTACTTATTGTGGTTAATATTTATTCTCTGATAAAATACTATATATAACGTATAAATTAGATAGCTGATAATATTTTTGTTGCAGTCAGTACTGAAGTTCGTCTACACGGCTCTACCCAGCTGTCAGACGCCTCGCCGAGGGCACTCACACATACATATCTTTACCCATACACGCTCGCAAGGGGTGCGCCAAGGGAGGTGGGGACTGTATTAAGTTCCTTTCTTTTCTCTAAAATAATTTTAGGGGATGGTTTTACTTCGATTTTTTCCAAGGGTCCTCGACCGCTCGTCTGTTCAATTCGTTCTATTCGAGAAATTATTCTTTTCATGGTATTCGCGTGGTTGGGCATTTAGGGAGCTTTCTTTGAGATATACCTATACAATAAAAAAAATTTTTTATTATAAATTTCTTCAATTGAATATAGTACTTATAATTGCTCCTTAATCAATGCAACACATCCTTCATATAAACAGAAACATCTGTGATGAATATATTGTATTTAAACCACCTTCAAGCTTTCGCTGAAATATTGTTAATCAAAGTTTTTACCTGACTCCGACTGAACCTGTCAATCTCAAAGTATAGATTAAAAACATCCACACTTTTTTAGCATTCAAAGGATCAAGATTCAAAAAAGAAATTATATACATAGTTTTGACGAAGGTCGACATATGCTATATTCTACCTGAGATAATCTTTGTTAGATATGGGAATCTTTAAAGCGTGTAGAAAATGCGGGTTTTAATTTATTACGGAATCATCAGGAATTAACAATCAACCTTTAAAATCTTATTGGCAGAAATAAAAAGGCAAGTCAATTAAATACCTATAATAGTTGTTGCCAGTTTCGCCCAACTTTTGTAGTCTTAATATCATTTATGAATTAAAAGGTTACGGAAAGTGTTTTCAACTTGATTCTAGAATCGAAATATAGATGGACTTTCGTTCTATATTTCTTTCTCCATTATAGATCAAGATCTAGCTGGCCTTGGCCAAGGCCAGCTTCAAATCCCTTAAAAGACCATTGCCATATCGGCATTACATGCTGCTTAGACTTATTATTTCCATATTTGAATAAATAAAACCCAAAAGAATGGTTCAACGACAAAATAAATGATAATTTATAAACAAAAACACAAGGTCACTTTCCGAGTTTCTTACAATTTTCCCTAATTAGGAAGTCCTGTTATCGTCTAGGTAACGATAAGATCGTTTAGATCGTAATTAGTTAGGACGTCAGTATCTCCAAAGTTTTATCGAACGGCTTAAAACAGTGCACACTAATTGAAGCCTTAGCGCAGTACTCTTAAGTGCGTATATCCGCTAACCTAGTTGGCAGGTGATTGAAAATTTGCTGAGTCAGCGCAGTGGCACCGGTAGTTTGTGGTAGCGCATTCGAATCCCCGCCCGATCACTATTTACATGTCACTCGCGCCGCTTGAAATCAGATTGGGCGCTACTCAATCTAGCCAATTCTACGAAAATAGGATTATTATGCAGATTTATGCATTGACATATAGGTGATTATAAATTTTTGATCGGCTTTGGTTCGATTCTTTAAACAGCTTAGTTTTAACTTGTTTATATAACCAGATATATTGTTTATAGTCTTGTACCCATCATTGGAGATTTGATGCAAAAAGGTTTTAGTTAAAGAGCAACAATTTTTTATAGGAAATCGAACCCAGATTAATAAGCGTAGTAGTTCAATAAGGTCTTGTTACCGATATAGACGTATTGGTAGTATTTATATGTAAAATTGAGAAGCTTAGCTAATCAAATATATAATAATATGGCGATAGAAGAATTATCGGCATATTTCCATCCATATTTCCAATATTCAATATATTTGAATATTGGAAGCGCTGAATTGGCCTAGATATACGTTAAGAATAATTGTTATAACTATTATTATTACTTTGGGGTTTCACCATTCTTGTGAACGTTTAAAAACATGCTTATGCTAAAGACTAGTCTTTCGTCTTCATTGTACTTGAAATGATCTTGGTGTGAAAACTCATAACCTACAACTTACACATATCTCTATACTCTTGCCAACTTGTTGGGATACCTACGCATGAAATAATGTCTCGTATATTTAAACAAGTACATCCGTTTTGAGGACGAGACACGGTAATTGAATCAACGAGCACAAGCAATTGGTAACAGAAGGGGTAGATATGGGTATAATACATGATTAGTTAATATTAAATTTGTGTGGCAATCCTCAGGTCACATAAACACGGAAAAATGAATAAAAGTCTACTGTGCACCAGGAGATTTTCTATACCTTAATTATAAAAAAGGCCTCCTATAATTTAATAGATTTTATTCCATCTTCCTGATATTTATTAAGATGACTACTGTGCCACTACTGTATAAGTGTAATCCTGAATTATATCAAATTTACCAGTTTAAAAGCATATAAACGACTATTTATGGCAAATGTGAGGAATTTTCCAACCAAGCATGGTTATCAAATCATATGCAGCGCGTCTTGACCTTGAATTTTATATTAAAACCTAAGAATGTAATAAGCTGAGAAGGTAGCCCTGAGAAATATCGAAGAAACGTATTGAATAAAGACTTTGGCATTTGTTTGTTTTATCTTACAAAAACGATAATATTTCATACTTTGTAAATTGCATTATTAGTTTCAGAATCTGTTCGATCAACATTCCATAAGTTCTCATTAGGAAATTCAATTTCCCATCAATATAAACTGTAATTGAGATATGACTATTCAATACTACTAAGTCCGCACTATATTCAATTTGCTTACATCGCTTTTATTTTGAAAGTCATGCTAGAAAATATTAGTCTTCATTCATTTGACGTCTCTATGTAAGTCAATTTGAGATGGAGTTGAAATTCGATACGAACGGTAGCCTATAAAATAAGATATGTTGATCAAACAAAATTATGTGAAGATGAAGCTTATTTAATGAAACTTTTACCTGTAATAAATTTTAAGGTTATATTTTAAAAATATCGTTTAATTTGAAGATGTATGTGGTAAGGTCACGGCTAGTTAGCGATTCTAAGAAGAGTCCGGTGATCCAAGAGCTGGTGATTTTTTCGCTCAAAACACTTCACGATACAGCGTGGAAATGCCGTCAGCATTACAGGTACTGTGCCACAAGGACCAAACTCTTTAAATTAGATGAATTAATTTTCAATTTAAATGTACCGAAAAAAATACATTTTGATTAAGTATTACTTCCACCTCTTTTCAAAGGATTATTTTTTGTTTTTTTCGAGATATAGAAATATTTTCGTAGTTATAAGTCCCTAACGTCCAATTCATAAAACACGGATACATATATACGCCGGTATTCATTAATAATGCCATCCTCAACCTGAGACTAAGACTAATTGCCGTTAGCTAAGTGCATAAATAGTGACTAAACATCAATCTACTTTATTTATACAATGTTTATTAACGAGTGTTTAATAAAACATCTGTAATCCGTATCTTTCATCGGGCGCTAATCACGAAAACCCGACATCTGCCCGGTAGCTCGTGCCCATGTGCACCGTCATTGGACAGTCATTATCAGAGGTCAACGGCCCCTTGATTACCTTTGAGCATGCCCTGTCGTTCATCATTAGCCTAGGTTATGTTTGTAAACATAAAGAATTAGGTCAGATTTTTCGATTTAAATTTAAAACTAGAAAATAATTTATTTGCAACTGTATACAAAGAATGCATGTGGAGGATTTGAAGGATGAGGGATGTGGTATGACATAGACAACGACCGATGACGACAATTAACTAATAAGTACTACAAGAATTATCATTATAAGTCAATATTAAATGGGATACTTATTGACGTTTGTCTTTTATCTTTGGCATTTGTCACGCAATGGCCGTAAATGTCGTCAATAATTTAATAGCATTTAAAAATTTATATTATGCCTTACTTTAAAATATTCTAGGAGACGATCTAACTTAGTTCATAAAACCACAAACTGTAAGTAGGGAGAATTGATTTTCGACATGATGGCAATTTTTTACGTTTTGTTAAATGCCATGATTGAAATCTAAATACGAAGGTTCAATAGCATAAAACATACATACATTACACAGTTTTTATGTTAACGAAGCCAAAATGTAATAAAAGCCTATGGATTTCCGGCATTAATACTGAAACTATCCCACCGTTTTATAGGTTGTTTTACATTCTCGAAGCATAATTTGCTATAATATAGCTTTTTGAAATACGTAAAATCATTAATATATAAGGAGTTATAGTTAAAAACCCAGGACAGCTCTTGGGTGGTACTTATTGGTGGTATTAAAATAACATCGTTGCCTAGTAGCTCTTATTCTACACATACACGATTTTTCTAAATTTTAAGGTACAATATAATTTGAAATATATGTTATAAACTTCAATATCGATAAAGATAAATAGATAAATTTCAAACGAATTTTATTTACATTAAATAAAACATGTAGTTTCTCTACGTTGTTATTTTCAATCTTAAATTTATTGACAGTTCATAAATCAATGAAGATTCAGTCTTTCGATTTTGCTTAGAATATCGAAGCAGCTTGATGCCTCACGACTTAGAACCTTTGTTTGTGAAAATTTATAATCGTTAACCTACTTTGTAGGTTTGTACTATATATTAACTATTACACAAGTTATAAAATCGTAATTTTCTAAATAATTACAAAAAATGTTTGTCCTGAAGTCTTTAAGTTATTTAATGTCATATATTCAGATGTTGTATCATTATTGTTTGGACCATAGCGTAGATAAGGTAACTTTTGTAAGGTTTTACTTAAAATAATAATTTAATTTAATTTTTTATATAAATCATAAGATTAAGTATTACTAATATAAGCACTTTTTAATAAGGCTATGTGATATTATTTTTAATTACTCCGTAAGTAAAACATATGCTAAACATTCATTGCACATATGCAAACACTATACGCATCGCATTCTATTAATAAGTCTAAGATCAGTTAATTCATAGCCGAGTACCGCTTGCTTTGATCTCCGTTACAATCGTCCATAATTGATGATTGCACTCCCATACATGGCGAAACCAATCGAGAGCGTGTTTGTATGTTTGTAACCTTCGAGTTACATGAAACCATTAGACAGCCCACATATTTGATACAAAAGCTTTTGCCCGTTTCGAAATTTCCCTATGGCCTACAAATTATACATTTTTTCGTGCCCCTCTGCTGCGTTCAGGTGTAATATAGAATCGAAATTGAAGATCCTTGTAATGTGTCGGCAATTGGTTCAGCATCGGGACAGTTCAATTCTTGAGTAGCCTTACAATGCTTTGTTATTTTAAGTGTCAGTAGCACAATTTTGCATTAATTGTTTATTTTAAAAGAGCAGCTATCGAGTTTCTTGCCGGTTCTTCTCGGTAGATGACTGCCTTCCGAACCAGTGGTAGTGTAGAATTGACGATTCAAAATTGTCTTTATAAAGACTTACTTGAATAAAGTTCTTTTGAGTTTGAGTTTGAAATGACTGTTATAGCAATTTTTTGTGTATTATATAGTATTAACAATATATCTTATATTTAACTTCTCCTTTTGTGTTTGTAATAAGATATTATATTTTAATTTATAGAATTTTTTATTTTTTGTTTTTCCTTTTCTTCCCGTGGCGTTTTTGTTGTTTCTGTACTTGTGTCTGTGCATATAACATATTTTATCTGTGAAACATGTTTTAGGATGCCTCTGTATTTTTGTCATATATCTTTTTCTGTTATTGTATTTTTCTGTGGCTGTTATGATAAATATTAGGAATAACTATCAATAATTTCAATTTTAATTGTAAAGGTATGTTACTGTCACACCTTCACCACCACACCTTCCTGAGACTATATGTAAATATTTTAGCATTGTATTTAAGTCCTAGAAAATTTCATGTATAAATAAGGCTGTAACTTACGGTAACGCAACATAAAATAAAGTTTTGTGTTAACGTTATACTTTTGTATCAACATCTAACGATGTGGTGGATCCATGCAATTTGTGTAATCAACGCCAAATACCACACAAAATGAACAATTTAAATCAGATAAAACATTACATTACATTTTAATGAGTATATTGAATTCATAATAAGTACGATGATTACGTTCGTAAATGGACGCGATAAAAACCTATAATTTTCAATTTTCTTGCGAAGCTTTACCGCGATAATGTTGGTAATAAAGTCATACCATAATGCATAAACGCTTTTAAAACTTAATCGATCTTCGCAATGTTAGTAAAAAATGTATATTGATTTTTTATACTGAGGACTTATTCCGATATTTTAACGCAGATTGTAGTGCAATGTTCGTTCAACAATGCTATTAAAAGATGAACAGTATGATATGGTGATAAACTTCATATTCGCTAAGTACATGATACGATTAATGTACTAAAGAATTAACGCGTTAGTTAGCTGGCCATATGAAATTGTATACTGTATTCAAGTTATAAGTTTTATTGTTTTCACTTTGTAGTTCTATCGCTGCAGGCACACGGGAATTACGCTCCTGGGCACTATTTACGAGATAAGTAGTGTTTATTGCTTGTTGCCTACTTTTTATCCTCTTTATTAGTGTCCTCACAAAAAGCCATTCACTTTGATTGATGTCACTGTATTAATTCTGACATTTTATGGACTTGAAACTATATAAATTATTAGGTGTCTCAATAGCTCAGTCGATCACTGGTTTAATAAGGATGCCTAGATAAAGGCATAGGTTGGGAATCTATTAAGAACGACGGTTTGTTAGTGCATCTCATTTGGCTGACAAAACAATTTTGTTTTGTTTATAGGCTCTCAAGAGCGTGTGTTAGAAAGAGAAAGAAATTATATTAATATATATTCTGCAAATTGTTTTTATAAAGATATTTTTACTAGAGTTCTCTTTCTATAGTGATAGACACCTTTTAAAAAAAATCATAGTTTTGCAAGGTAGACAAGACCTCCTTGAAGCTTCATGCAACGCAACCTCCATTTACAAGCCATAAAAGCGATATTATTAATAGCATTACTGAACATTAATTTTGTCTTGTAGTTGTTTCGAATGGAAATGAAACCTTCATTGTTTCATGTTCGTAATTGAACTTTGTTTGCGTGGGCTAGATGTAACCAAAAGTCGAGCACCAAAAATGTAATAGCTGTCACTCGGCATGATTAATGCAATTAATACCGCAGTACCCACAACGCTATGAATTACACTATTGGTCAGTTAAAACGTAACGAAATAAATTGTAGTCAACAGAACATAATTAATCGAATTGCTGGTATAGGATAATTTATTTAAAATCATTTTGAAAATATCAATAACGATTAATAAAATAATAAAATAAAAAATGTGTAATACGAGCAATTACTTAATTAAGTAATATTGGTGAGTATGGATTTCAGAGCACAATTCTTCCCTTTCCACTATGCAATAGTAATGTCACCAAGTGACTACATAGATAAAAATCTATTGTCTTAATGTATTAAAATATAAATATATTATTTAAACGAAAACAATTTATTTTGCTTTAATTGTTAATGTTTATAAACATCTCACTTTTCATGCAGGTTGGTGTAATCAGATAGTTTGAGCTTCGGATATATTTCATAAATAACGTGTAGAATTTTTGTACATAGATTTATTACGTTCGGCGAGCGAAAATGGTGGGAGATTGTTTTTCAATTTAACCGGCGGTACCCTGCTGTGTCAGGCCGCCTGGCGTGCACCTCTGTCTGCCGCCGCCTTATTGGTACATGCATTTTAGAATGCGCTTAGATATATAATTTATATCGTATTACAACATCTTTTTGTTATCTTTCATACATAAAAGAAAACAATACGAAATTAAAAAAAAATGGTTCTTATGACAGATATGTGATGATATTAAAAAGGCGGAGAATTTCTTGCCAGTTCTCCTCCTCGGCTCTACGCCCGTGATTTGGGAACTGGCAGTAAATCAAGAGTCAACATTTTTTTTTATTCTTGCAGATTCATAAATGTATCATATAACCTATGTGAATATATTTTTGATTTCATTTTGAGCGTCTTATTGCCGGCGCCGGTATTCTGTAACTTAATAGATGAGAGAAATGATAGCTGATCTTCATTCTTCGTATGCGATTATTTATATCGATTACTAGTATGATATTACTAATTAAGTTTATAGATATTATTATATACCGATTAGGTGGAGGTTAACCAAGTGGTGATACGCTTAAATAACGTGGGCTACTTAAGTTTTGGGATGGAAAATGACTTTGAATATATGTACAAAAAATAATAGTACAACATATTTTTGAAAATAAAAAATATAATAATAAAATTGGTAAGCTGACCTATCAATTTATTTAATTTAATTATGCGAAGCTATAAAGTATATGGTGTTAGGCCCATGTCTTGACGAATCAGAAAACGTTGATCGCAAATCTAATTAGAGTTGCTAATTGGTTTTGTTAAAACAATAATGAGACGTTTTAATTAATGATATTTGTGTCGGTTGCCTGGAAGAGATCGCTTATTAGTGATAATGCCACCCGTTGCTATGTATATTAACATCATCTACTTTTACTGTTTAAGTGCAATAAAGTGTAACGAAAAAAATAGGTATTTTATAAAAAAAAATTTTTTAAAATTATTTTCCGATTCACTCACAGTAAAATGGTAATTTAATTTTAACAAATTATACATTTTATTTTATATCATATAAAAGTATACCAAACACCCTTGAAGTGATTCTCTACTAGGTACTTAGCCCATACATATTGTAATAATGATATCACGTGAAAATGTAATATAACGCAGATATTTTTCATTAGGTGGAACTATAGATAAATGGCATAAAATTGTATTGAAAGCTACGATAAACTTTAATAGAATATGGCTTAAGTTACCCAGATTAAAAGCCCTTATCAGGAATCTTTAATACAATTAACAGCTACCTCTCTGGTCACGGGACCTGAATAAAACAAGAGTATACAACCATTATAACAAAGACCGTTTCATTAAACATCACTATAGCTACTAGAGTTCTTTGTCAGTGGTCATTGGAGGGTGTGGAAATGACCATTCCGACTTAAAACCCTGGCTTAATGGACTATGGCGCTCTCTGGGAAATCTGCCAATTAATTAATGCGCTGACCCCAAGGGTCAGACTTCCATTAGTACCTGGCCAGTGTTAAGTTTCTGTTGAACAAAGTTTTCAATTACGAGGGTTTCCGAGTGCATTTTAAAGCAAAAACCGCACGACTTTTTACACGAAGCGATAATTAACGTAATTTTATCGACTTATGTATTATTAATGCATATACCTTTACATTTGAAATTGCTTACAATATATATATCTAACATTACACATCTTGCGTCACCTTTAATATTCCTAGAATACACTTATTTCCTTTAACACACGACATTCATTTATTGTTTATACGTAATATATACATAATAGGTCCTTAGCGATATAAATTGATATTAAATTCTTATTCATATCTCGGTTAAGTACCACAAGAAACTTGTAGCACAAACTATATCACAATTGTACAAACACAATCTTATTTTAAGGCTCGATTGCCCAATTCACCACTTACAATAACAACTACGAAAAAATCTTAATGAAGAAATCCCCAATAACATTCACGCCCCAAACTTGTGTCCCCTCCAAAGGGAATTAGAGCTTTCAGTCCCCAATCCCTGGAGTATTAGCCCCTGTAGGAGTGTTGATTGGTCAGCTACAGTGGATTACACAGAATCATGATCGCATTCGTTTGTTTACGTTAGAGATAACTCATAGGAAACTACATCTTTTTACATAAGAATTAAAATTTATTTTATTCAGTTAATCATTTCAATTTTCTTACCGGGGCTTACCAGAAGATAATCACAATACCTGTGCTAGGTTGTGATCTTCCTATAACAATAATAACAATTCAAAAAAATCAAAAGGAGAAGCTAGTATAATTAAGAATTAAATTAAAAGACTAATGAGAGAACCTGTTGCTTAATTGTTATAAAATGACTTAAGGTTCTACTAACAATATATAATACGGCCTTTAAATAAAAGATATGGAGAAAAAAAGAGCCTGGATTTTGCCAGTCAATCGACGAGTCAGCTGATGCCAGCCCTTAACGAAGAAGAAGAATCTGAATTAAGTAATTAGATTTTATCTTCTGTAAAAGTGCACATTTTCAAGTAGATTCCACAACTCGGGAAATGCCTCAAAGTTAACTGTTGTAGTTTCCAGCTATATATCAAAAATACTTATAATGCTTTTACTTTTCTCCTCACAAAAGTGATGGTACCCATTTAAAAAATAAAGCATAGATTTATCATGCAATTTTGTTAAACGAACGATTTTAATGAAATAAACTTATAAGAATATTAATAAGCTCAATAATTTTATTACGACTCCATTATATTTATAAATCTAAAATAATCGTAATATTTACATACACTATGGATTTTCATGAATATTAATCATAATTATTTGTCACGTGTTATAATAACTCGATATTAGATATTATAGATATATTTATAAAAAAATATAAGAATTGTCCTTACTTATACAATAACAAATATGACTAAAACATCTATTGAAAGGATCATGAGAATTTCAAAAAAGTATACAGATATCAAACAGATCGATTAATATCATTCGCGACGGACGCCAACGGATCGATGTTATACCATCTCGAAATGCCTCGAATACCCAGGCAATGCTTTATGACGCGTGAAATTGTTTCAATACATTCCGACATAGGACCGACAGTTTTTCCATTTTCACTCCGACAATACAATTCAGTTTAGACGCGACACGTTGTTAATGATTGCGTTGACGTGTCAGGGGGGATTTTAAAGCAATTGTCCGAAGGAAACTCAAAAATCTTACGGTAGATTAAATTATTGTATATCAATTAATTATAAAACTTTTAACATGTAATTGTCATGGGAACCTATAAATATCTATAGTTATTGATCAGCCAATATATATCAAATAAAAAATAATATTTTAAGGCATACCCAAACTAGTTGATATAGCGTAACCAAAGAGTCCTGGCATCAGTTCATTCCTAATATAAGTGTATTTACATTACTCTATATGACTTTATACTTGTATACATAAATATTTTTTTTTGTTACATTATAGGTTACATAACGTCATTATATAACTTTCTCACCAACACGACATAAAAACAAACAGAAATCATGCCATTTGAAGAGAAAAATATTTTTAGAGCTATAAAAAGTTAATGATGGCAAAATAAAGCAGGGTTTCGTAATTCTAATTATATTTATCCCTCCATGAAAGCTGACGTGGCTTGGGTATGTGATTAATAGTTCCTTGTGTCACATGTCTTGAACTATGTACATTGTACATACCTATACTTGTTTTGCTTCCTTAAGACAAATGAAAGCATTTTCTATACGTACAAGTTATTTCTGGCATCAATGAAATATTATAATCAAATGTAACGAGGTTCAATATCACAGATACTAAAATTATGACATGTTTTAAACACATGATTGAAGATTGAATGAGGTTGAAGATTGAGACTCATTTGATTTTGCACTTAGTTTTTCTATTAAAGGATGTTAAGAATGTAGGCTTAAATGCTCAATGGTTCATCTAAGCTTAAATAACTATTATTAATTTAGATACAATAAATGCTATGCAAAAATCTTTATTCTATAATAATAACAATATAGTATAATTTAACGTATACCCACTCACAATATATTTACTAGTACTTAATATATACTTTTTAAGTGGGAGTGCCATGCTGTTACTTAGAGTTTCAGCCGAATGGGCAGGCACGGCCGGAGAAATACCACTCTCTCACAGAAAACCGGCGTAAAGTGATGCAATTGGACTTTGTTCATTTTGTACTCGCGTTTCATTTGGTGAGTGAGATCTTCCGGTGCCCATCCTTTTCCTTTTTCCCTCGTCCCTCTCCCCTTTCCTTTAAAGGCCGGCAACGCACTCACGAGCTACCAGCCGCGTGAGTGTCTATGGGCGGCGGCTTCACCTTTATGGTGGGCCGCCTGCTCGATTGCCCCCTCTTCTATAAAAAAAACTATATATTTTTAATTTATTATTCCAAACGCTTTTATGTTAATAGCTATAAATATAGTGTATAACCATACACAATTCAAATAATTTACAACAAAAAAACAATATGTTTAACTATATTATAATTTTTTCTATATTTATAGCTATTAACTTAAAAGCGTTTGGAATAATAAATTAAAAATATATTGTAAGCGTACGTTAAATTATACTATATTGAGGAACTTAAAACCGAAAGAGTTTGGTAAAAACTAATAGAACATTTCAAACACACTTGTTGTGGTGATGATAACAAATGTCATGCTAAATCTTGAAGCCGGTGACAAATTTAGTTTCATGAAAGTGGGTGGCGTAACATTAGGGATATTTGTATCTAGAAAATTTTCACGTGTTTCATTTTCAACTAGTTTTTCATGTAAAACAAGGCAAGTCGTAGAGTAAAACTATATCTAAATGTATATTATCATGCGTTAGTATCTCGTATCACCATTTTCAGAACGTTTTCGCCAATAGTATGAAAAAATATAAATAATTAATTTCATCCTTATTATTGAATTTATACATAACATATAATATAAATAACATAGGCATAGCCAAGCTTTCTTAGACAGAAGATGGAACGAATATATAAGTTTTTAATTTATTAATAACTCCTCATTTAAATCCGAAGAACAAAAATTAACTTATTAAACACAGAAGGAGGGATTATGCATTTATGCTTATAATAGTATTTTAGGAGAAAGTGTCTGAGGCGTCGTAGAATATAAAGTAGGTATATTTATTGTATACAGCAATTTTACTTTACTTTATTATTACACATATTAACGAATAAATAAAATACTAACTTATTTTCATATCAGTAAGTCAATATTATATCCGAATTTAAATCAGTGGAATAGTTTCATACTCGCTTTGACGAGTTGATTAAACTCATTACGTAGGTGCGTACGCTTCATTCAAGAGGGAACCCGTTGGCCTACATCTTTCAATCATTGCGTATCTTGCTGTTTGAAAAATAGCTTTGCGAACGAAAAAGTTCGATTTTAAGGAGACAAAGGCGTGCGTGGGTGATTTGAATGCTAAGACGATCATTAGCGGCTATTGTCAAAAATGCCAGGAGGTGCGTGCATCGGTTCTCAAACAGTTTTTTGCTGTTTTGATGAGTATTATTTAGAAATATAAATTATATTAGATGTTCATTTTGATTTTAATATTATTTTTATTGAAAGAAACTCCAAATTTTAGTACGCTTAGTATTTTTTTGTTATTTCATATTAGTAACAGTGTAATCTATATTAATTTGTTTGAAATCTATTTGTATTATAAAATGTCACCTATGATAAACAGAAATAAAAACTAGACGTGTTGAATGTGAACCCCGACCGATTCACGAAAGCTATATTAGTCTATGTAATTTGTGATTCGTTAGGTCTGTGTGATACGTGAATGTCAATAAAAAAATTAGTCGTCAGATATCTTTTTAATATTGTGTATTATTGATATAAGGCAAAACTTCGAGTTATTATTAAATAAACTATTTAAATAAATTTTTTTTGCACAAAAACTACATTGATTCAACTTTGAGAAACCCTTGCTGATATCTACATACTGTTCTAAGTGTGTTATACTGTTATACAGAAGGTTCAATAACTGACCTACAAAGAGCGATGACTGGCCAAAATGGCTACCAAAGACCACCAATACACCCCATAAATTATACAAAAACTAGTATAATTGTAGCAGTATTCGCCAAAAGGGTTAATTTTACTGATCATAAATCAACTTTTGTTACATTTTGCAACAAACACGCAGAAGCTGATTTCATGTCTCAAACGGTTTTTTTAAATGTATTGTTCAAGATTTTTGAAACGTAAAATTTGCAACAAAATGTCCATTAAAGTGTTTTCTTTTCTTTTTGGTATAATTTGCATACAAACATACAGTGGTAGAAGAACCTTTTTTTATGCTATTGCAAACAATTTTGTTCTATCGATTTGGTATCTTGATGTTTCGATGCCTGAATTATATTAATGAAAACCAAACATTTCATATTACCAGACTAGTGTAGATTAGCATAGTGCAGTTCTACGATCACACAAAGCCATATGAACCATATAAATATGTTTAATAAATGGCATTATTATTAAGTAAAATGATATTTGTTTGCAAAGTCGGATAATCTACCAATATTTAATTATAAATAAGGATTTAAGTAGCAAGACTAGACGTCTATGCATTACAAAGCATCCATATGACGGTACAACCGTTAGCTACTGTTCAATGTTAATTCCCGACCGATCATGACATAGCAAAATTTTTATAGGGTAGAGTATAAAATGGTATTATTAAGAGCTTAATAGTATTTTTTGTTTGAGTTCTACATCATCAACTTATGAGAAATTTTATGGTTTTGTAATAATTTATATTGTCCGCTTTCATTGTATTGACCTATTTTTAATATAGCTTACGTAATTGCATAAAGAAATTACAGTATTCATAAAAAATATATTTTTGTAGGTTAATTGAATTAATAAAAGTTTACTATGTAGCTGTATGTTATGTGAAATATGTTAAATGCAATAAAATCACAGACATTTATTTATATTTTCACTAAATTGATACCTGATATTATTATGCCATGTCGAAACATGATATTGAGTAGTAAGTTGGATTACAAACGTAATATGTGATCTATTTAAAAATATTAAATAGGTATTTTAATAACATTAATTTGTAGATTAGTTATATATTATTTTTTTATTTTCATTATTTATGTGCCTCATTTGTTTTAGTTTCGTGCGAATAAGTAATTATACTTATTTGAGAAATATTTACGCGGTTTTATCACCTGAATACAACAGTTATAGGCACTGTAAAGATTAGCAACAGTTTCTGTAACCCAAAAGCTGGTGGTTTTCTCACTCAGAGTGATATAGCGAGGAAATGCCGCCAGCATTATAGGTAGGTACTCCACAAAGACTAAAATTTTAAACTAATTTTCTAATATTTTCCCGTTTATTTTCAGAAAGAGTTTTATTAAACATGTGATTCTTACGTAAAAAATATTACGTTAAAATGCATAGTCAAAGTTTCAGATTAAAACAATGCATTTTCGTTAACTCTAAGACACTGGTCTCGAAAGAACAGTACGTAAGCCATATAAGAATAGGGTATAGGAGTATAGTGCAGCGAAATGTAGTGATTAATGGTTAGCTGCCCACGGTGGGCGCCGGCGGACGACTGCAGATGATTGCCACAGACTTAAGAAGATCTTTCATGTTTATGAAATTAAAAACATTATAGTATAAATATATAATAGATCCTGATTGTGCGAAAACACATAACATAGAATATTAAGTTCAGATACCTACCTATTAAATATTTTAAGTTAATTCGACTTTCTAAATGCATAAGCAAATTATTTTAAGAAGTACATAATTGATTGAACAACACCTAGATGTTAGGTAAAGGGTGTAGGTGTAATTTAATTTTTTTAAATTCTTATATGTGGAAAAATATTATTTTATATAGAAAACGAATAATTCAATAACATAGTTATCACACAATTATCAGATTTTTTTGGTGGGGGTTTATTTTTTTACTGAAATTAATATTATAGCAGTCTATCTTTGATAAGTCTGTGTTCATAGTAAATCGTTTCTCCAGGACTTGATTAAAAGTTCGCTGTGCAATGTAGCAATGGGATTTCGATATGGCAACTGCATTATTATAAGTTTCAAGACCCCTTGGAACAATATCAAGTTATTATCTATCCTGTAGAAAATTGGACCCACTTTATTAACTTATATATTACGATTCAGTTTGCGTAGATACTATTTTATTTTAAAGCGAAGTGCTCATTTAGAGCGATGCTTTTATTTATTGTTATTCCTATTGCTGCCAAAACCGTGCACTTATAATATATGTGGACACTTGGTAGTCCGTTCCGGTGAGCCAAGGGTTGGTGCTTTTTTGCTGAGCGTATAAGCATCGCGATCCAGCCACGAAGTGCTGCCAGAATTATGAGTAGGTATTTAACCACAAGGAACAAACTTTTTAAATTTATTTTAGTGTCTTAAGTCAATTTCATTTTAGTGTTTTAAGTCAGTTTTGTCAAGGACCACTTATTGTAAGCTCTGTAGACTAACTTGAGAATTAAAGGCTGTGTCGCCTGTAAAGGAAAACGTCAAAGTTTAAAAATCACAACTCCTGTATAATCCTGTATGTATAGTACTATTTTTTTGTAGTAATGGTGAATCATCTAAATTGTTTCGCACTATTTATAGTTTTCCTTTAGTCACGCAAATTGTTTTGCTTATGAAATTCTTAACAGGTTTGCAAAGTCATGTGGATCCTTTTGTACTAAAATTGTAAAATTTAAAAAAAAAAAATTCTAAAATATAAAACGTTTGAGTGTCGTTTAGATTTATGTGCATGAAATGTCGACTATCGATTTAAGAACGAGACTAATATTGATGCTACCAAGTTGCTCTTAGATGCTTTCAGCACCTATGTAGATTCATTATTATTAAGAAGCCGATTGTAATATACATTTCTCATACATACCAACCTACTATCTTCAAATTTAAAACTGCCACTTGAAAGTCTCCAATAGTTTTTTTTATCAACACTTGTACAACCAATTATAGTATATTTAGGTGCATTCAAAAATTAACATTCTTCAAACGAGCCTCGTATCTATTTTGCTACAAAAAACATTTTTAAATTTGTTCCGCCCTACACAACGGCCATTTTAAAATCGCATTTTTAATTAATACTCTAAAAGCCCTTCCATAGAAACCGTCGGAGCCTTTTAAACATAAACGATATGAATAATAGTTTTAAAAGTATTTGGATTAGTTCATTAATTATGTGCGAGGGGATAATAGTAATTTTTGACGTGGCCCTTCCTGCTCGCAATGTTGGCTCAGTTACACAATTTTTGAACAGGGTCTATTAATTTGTTCGACATTTATATCGAACGTAGCTATATAAATGTAGCTCTGTAAATTAACTAGATATATACGTTTTAATTGTCAATTATAAGAGACGAAGGGGAAAATGTGTTGGAGAGTTGATGATGGAGAAAATAATTTTTATTACACTTTTGTATTTTTGGAAACAAAATATATTAAATAAATTATTATTATTAATTTAGGTTATATCTTCCGTCTTTAGACATATCGATCGTGATATTTTTAAAATTAAAAAAAAACATATTGCTTTAACTTGTAATCCTTCCAATTATTTGTATTACTTAAAAATATGAGTTAACTCTAATAATAGAATCGTTTGTTTTCATTTACATCTTGGTGATAAATATCGCACGACGTAAGAATAGAACCACCTTCAAATGCATCACAGGTCGTTTGTTTTGGCACACATGCAGTATCCTGGATGTCAAGGAGTGCTTATGTAAGAAGGTCGCCAGTGATGATTAATAGTCCTCATTACTTAGAAAGGTGAGCCCGTGGCAGATTTCATGTCCCATAACATTTGTAACTGTACTTAGACCAGGATTATTACTAATCCGTAAGATACTGAAGGTACAAATAATACGTACTTACGAAATTACCTACGAATTAACACTTAAATATTGCATTTTCCACAATTTCCCTTCAATCCGTTATCTACATATCGGAGTGATAGGTATATATCGAAAAGTTCAGATTAACTTGTTTTAACCTTAAGTACTTGTGTTGCGTATACTCTATGTTATAATATAATACATAATTCAGCTCTATGTATTTACACTGAGAACTATTTAAACATGTATGTGTTCTTTTCTAACTGAAGACTTTCCCACAAGTTATAGAGTTTTAACTATAAATTTTAACACTTGTTTTAAAAGAACTGTGCGAATTTTATTTTATATGAGAATAGTTATTGACAATTAATTATAACTACGAATTAAATATGCATAAAAGATGTGCGGTTAGAAAATGTTAAGAACTCATGTAGTACCTTATAACTTGGTATAATCACGCCTGATATTTTGTAGAATTTTAGAATAAAATAATCTATTTCTATTACCACATCCTCCACCATATGTAATTGACCACGTTCCTTAGACCTAAAGTAGTTTTATCCAAATACCTATTATATACAAGTAACTGATTAACAGGTAAGTCTGTACTAAACCAATACATATATGAAAGTAAGTTGAAATAGGTATTAAAAAAAAAAACAATAAAATTGATATTGAATAGATTTTAGGATCCTGAAAGGGCGCATCAGGCCGGGCCAATTATGAAAATAGAGCACCTGCGCTTGTCAAACACGGCCGCTTGTCGGCCTGCACTAATCATTAATCTTCTTCGCTCCTTATGTATTCCTGGTATCCGCTTCTTCAATATTAAAATTATATGGTGAAAATTCTTAGTCAATTAACAATATTTTCGTTGGAGTATACACAAGAAAATGTCAGACTTACTATATATAGTTTTAAAAGCTATTGATATTGATTCTGTCTGAATTGCTTCGACATATACTTTTATATCTATATTATCATTTATGACTTCACAAAGTTCAATTTTTAATTAATCTGGATAGTATGATATTTAAATTATTTAAAATATATGTTTGGTATTTTTTCATCTCCACATAACTAGAATCCAAAATTTGGCAATATTAATAGCACCATCTGTTGTCGAAGAGCAAAAGGAAAAGTTTGACGTCGTCTTTCTATTAGCTCTATCTAGCGGTGAGTGGAAGAATACAGTAAATAAAAAATTATCGAAAGCTATATCTAACTAACATCTTGGTCCATTATTTTTGTAGTATATTGTGCACCAAGTGATTAAACACATCTTATTATATTTGACAAAATGTTTCCTTCACAAATCCTACCAGCTTTTTCTGGAAAAACTTTATCGTTTATTGCTTGTAATACCTAGTGTATTAAACATATTTAACAAAACACCATTAAATTAAAAAAAAAACAACAATCAATATATTCATTTTATTTGTAAATAAATAAATTAAATGATTTAAAAGAGTATGCATGTCTACTTTTATATAGTCTAAATTGGTTCGATTCATTCTTCATTATGAACTGTGTAGAAGTATATATGTGAGCATTTATATGCATTCTTATCTCATCAAAAAGCTACCATAGAACATGCTTGGTAGATGGTCTTTGTCATTGCATTAAAATGTATATTCTTCTAATTGAAAGGAAGTACCTATAATAAAAAAACATATCTTGTAAAAATATCTTTAATGAAAAAGGCATAGTCGAAAAAACTATTACAAACCAAATATAGTATTATGATGAAATTATATTTTTAAATTTATGTATAACTTCTATATGTATCAATGTATTACAAAACATATGCCAACCATAATCGAGGCTTATCAATGGAAACGTCAAAGAGTAAATCAGTCTAAGTCTAAATTTAACAAATTTATTAAAATAACAAGTATAATGCAAAAAAGTGGGGATATTACTACATTTATTGTCCATAAGTACAATATTTTAATTGTTTTTTGTATAAACATGATATGAAATAATTGTATAAATAGAGAGAAAGATACACCTAACATTAATTTATAAAATAGATAAAAATATAATTATCAAATGTCTAATCAAACCATCAAACAAAGATATTTCTTTACATTAACATTAATATATTAGGTACGTAACTAATGTATCAAAATAAATACTTTTTAATTAATTACAACTGTACACAATATAAAATGGTAATGCAACGTAATTTCTAAGTCTGAAAATAAGCATACGAAAAAGCTAGCCTAGTCTAAACTTATTTACAGAATCAGTCGATACAATTAATTTCTTATTGGTTTAAATTGTATGTACAGATTCAAGTTATTTTGGTTGGTTCACGCAGAAATCGTAATAAAACAGAACTGTGTTCTTAATTCAAATTCTGATAAAATTTTATGTCCATCAGTCCTTCGTTCTTAAATGCTGCAGTAAAGCTTTAATTTCAAATATCATTCAAATCTCTCAAACTCTATATATATATAAATAATTGTATATAATGTAAGTATAATATAACGTACATTGACACAAGCTTATGTGTTAAGAAAAAAAATTCTATGTTTTTCTCTTGAGTCTTCTTCAATTGTCTTGAAAGCCGCAGTGCATGCACCACACAAACCTCTCTAGAACCGAATTTGTCGCCCTACTTCAAACAAATTCGGATCTACAGGGTAGATGTAGGGCACTAATAGTGATGCCGCTGAGCACCTGGACCTATCTTCATACTGGAGTTATACTTGTACCTGAGTTCATGGCGTTATAAAACTAACATAGATACAGAACAAAATACAGACAACAGATATTCAATACAAATGAATTAATCAACGAAAGTTCTATTAATTCACTTTTAATGTCTCATCTGAATATTGATGACAATAGACAAATGTCACTAAGAGAATAGGAAATCATACAAACTTATTTTTTCATTAGGCTTAATAAGTGCCTAATAAATGTATATGAATTACCAATACTTCTTTATTATATCCACACACGCAGCCTGGCTTTAGTTGGTCACACCTGAAAATAATAAAAGAAAACATAATTTAACAACGACTAAAATTAAATCAAACATTTAAAAAAATACCCATCCAGGTATTTTCCACTATCAAATGTAATGTATGTATCTAATGTGTTTTCCACTAGCTACACGTGAGTCAAAATTAAACATGTCACGTGAACACTATGTCATAGTTATTAAAAAAATGACACATAAGGTTAAGGAATATTCCGTAGATTGTATGATTTCGAAAATAGAATTGCCGCGCCTACACTAATTATAATAGTTAACTATAAATTGGGAAATAACACCTTTTTAAAATTAGTGTTTAAAGAGTTTAAGGATTTATTATACAATTAATATGTAATGGTGAGAAATTAAAGGACAAATATATAATGCCAGTTGACAATGAATATCAGAATCAGGTAAATAATAAACATAAGCTGGATAAATACTTAAAAAAAACAGAATAAAAACGTATTAGTGCTTTTGTTGATACATAAATAAAGATATATTTTTGGTTGCATTTGGACTGTTTGTAGACTCTTCTTAGATTTCGTTAGGATCCTTTGTGTATCGAAGAGTATGTTATAGACAAAATGTATCAAAGTTTAAAAATGTAATACATATAGATTGACCGATTGCAATAAAATCAATAATACAAACGTTTCACCTTTCGGTCTATTCACAAAAGTCTCGCGTGTACTATGAAGTTGATACTGAATTCACTTTAACAGGCACGTGCTAATTAATATTCCACAACACATTGCTAATACCTGATAATATTTCGATAGTATTACATCAGAGTGACTCAGAAGGAATTATAGACTTATAAGTGAAATATACTATATTATTAGTTATATATTGAAGTAACGAAAATAATACATCGATAATGATGAATTAAATTGCGTATATATCCAAATTATATTTCATATTATTAGTATATACAGTTTAATGTAGAATATATTAAATAAATAATAATAATTAAATGCGATATTTCTATCATATTAGAGCGCCATTGCGCGTCACAATGTCTGCGAGGGCCGCGACTTCTACGATTCGTCAAGGTTGGTACGAGGCCGACCTCACAACTGTGAAGTGGGTCATAGGCATGCGCACTCCGGACATAGGAAATCGCCGCCCCCGCCCTATACAGTGAATGGCTCAGACCCCCACTTTATAAGTAGCTAGGATAAATAGATCCACCCTTTTACCAAAACTTGTTATATCAAACCTACAACCTCAAAGTTCAAGATAAAGTGGCTGTTTATAACAGCTGTTCAACATCTAATGTTGTTCGTCTATAAAATCAAAACTATATCCAATTATATCTGCACTGAACGTCTATAAAAAGTTGTAACTTTTAATCTCATCGAACACGGACGCGTAAAAACTATTGATTTATTCACGCGCGGTAATTTAGTCGTATATAAAATACTCACCGAAAAGAATCCAAATGTAGCGTTATACAAAATCAAAAATCGAACACCGTGTGATCACAACGAGAGACGACTTCGTTCTGATGCGTCTCCCACACGTCGTCTCACATGAAACATTGGTGATGAAAGCTATTAGCTAGCCACTAATTGTACGGCAGCCTACATAGCCGACGGTAATTGGCCCATTTGCACGTTTTGTTAGTTCGCTCTGCATAATTGCTGTTTACATGGAAGATGATATGCCGACCACGAATACGAGAATCATTCAGGCGGATGGAACGCTTAATACGCTTGTATAATTTTTTTATTAGAAAGCTATGAGTCATAGCGTAATATACGGACGCTAAAAATATCAAAATTGTAATTTTCTTGTTTCATAATCTGAACCATGAACTGAGGTCATTGTTAAAATACTCAATGCAATTTATGTGTACATACTAAAGGACCGGTTTTGTCTTATTTGCATATTACTACGCACTAGACAATGGTGCTTAGTATGTCCGATTTGATAATCGTTAATGGCAAACAAAGCTTTTACAAGTTTTTAAATTAGCTTTACAATCACGAAATTTTTTTGCCATAGCATTAGTGCCGGTCTGATATTCAAATATCATATTTTAATCATTTATTACAACCCTATATTATCTAGTTAGCGTAGACAGCTTTCACCACCGGCACCTACTAATCACATATAAGATTTAACTTATATGTTTAACTTTGGAAAGCATTTTAATATTTGCAAGGTAATATTTTCTATAGAGCTAGTAGGGAATTCTAATGAACTATTATATTTACGGTAAGCATGACCCCCAGCTGCCCCAGGCCGCGTTGGGGTTAGCGGGACATTAAAGATACTCTTCCCATTTTCGCGCTAGTCACATTTATATTCTACATTAATCAATAATATAATAAAATTACTTCAACTTACAAGAACAACTGATGACCCAGCATCCGCACACCTCCCCTTCTCAGCACCTGAAACGTTTAACGGCAGATATAAGTAGTTATTCTTAATTGGAACATGAAACGAGGGCATCGCTATGATTTATTTATACTGAGCTTCCAGTTATGGAGACTGACCTTGTTCATCCTGCTAGATACGCGCCAAACTGGCGTTGACTGTCAGTCCCGCCAAAAATGGCTGCCACTCGTGTGGGAAGCGGAAATACACGAATTAGTACGAGCCAGACAGGAGAGAATTATAAATGCGCATGTGCAAAAACGAGACGGAAGACGGGTCCTGGCTATACCGGCGATTGGACAGGGACAGCGATAGCACGTTTAGTACGCGAGTGAAGGAAATAGAAATCTCATCTAAACGGTTTTTAGGGTGGAGCTGTCTGGAGTTGGGTCGGCTCGCCGAGCAGATGGCAACAAAAAGGGACCAGTCGGGAATAAAATTTGGGAATAAATTGAACGGCATTTTTGCCACATTGCTTTCGTCGTCTGGGTCGCCTTTGGGTTTTAAGAAATGTTAGTTTAAAAGACTTCATATTGGAGTCGGTTTGAATTCCTCTGCTTGTCTCGAGTCTGGACAATTTAATTTGTCGTATTTACGATATAGTAAGGAGTACCTTAAAGATAGTACGAATGATCAATACTAATTTGAATTCATTTATAATTAACATTCGTTATAACAATACCACATATTTATTGTGAAGAAGTGTTTGTTTGCTTAAGATTTCTTATTGATCGACTTTTTAAATATTTGAATTTAGGAAAACTGATTTTAACAGATACATAATTGTAGGTATATTTACGTTAAGCCGCGAAGACCTAGTACAAAGGGAAAAATACAATTTATTAACCATATGTGAGGTCAATGACATAGAATTTATTACATTCTTCCTGTCGTATATTAAACGTTATTTTTAGACAAACGTATGCCATTCATCTATCATGATAAAGTAACTATACCTAACTACGTTTTAATACGCCGTAATATTGTAGGCAAACCAATATTTACCAACCATTTACCATTAGGTACAGTACCTACCATTTCTAAATTTATTTCCGTTGCTTCATGTAAAAGTTACTAGTTTATTTCATACCCTTAATCTGGTCTTTCTTGGGTGCGATTTTTGAAAATATTTCAAATTTAGGTTAAAATTACACTATTTATTGTGATATTGAGTTATTCGAAATCTTTAAAAGTTACAAAGTGTCTTCTTATGTAATAATATTCGAAATGAATGCAAATTATTTCCTAATTTAAAATCTAATTAATGTCAAAACATTAAATTTCCAAGATTATCGACTTAACCCAAATCACGGTAGGAGATAATAGATTAGGGCGGATGCTGCTGTATCTTTGTTTGCTTTATAATATCATATCACACTAGATTAAACTATGTTTGTCATTTTAACAGGTAGCTGATAAAACTTTATTTAACTAAGGTATCTTGGATTATCTCGAGAGTGAGTTACGATACAAAGTTTTAATGACAAAAGTTCTTTTGATCTAGAATATTCCCTCCTCCTTTGATTTTTTCATTCTTCCTATATGAATTTAAATAAATGTCTCTTAATATAATATCACAGTAGTCAATATTTTCATCATGGCTATAGATAGTTAAAATAATAGTAAATCAGTGTAATAAGTTTATACCTATAGTTTATAGGTTGCAAATATTTAACATATTTCTCGCCTCTCTCCCGAATTATGAGCTTTAGTCAGTCAGATTATGTGATTATTAGTGTAAGAGAATTCATATTTAATATAATAATGTATAAATTTGTAAATGAATGATGACTTCCAATACCTACAAGGTTAAACTTTAGCGAGCCGTGTTAAGGACATGTGTAGTTTAAAATTTTAATTTTAATACTGCATTATATACGTAGGATCATGAGATGATACTATATTCTTCAAATCAGTATAATCCACATCTTATCGCATGAACAACAAAAAACATCACAGTAAGAGTAAATGTTAATAACACAACATATAAAGATTAATCCGCTCCCTGTCATATTTACAATTCTGTATCAATTTCTAACTGTTTATTAGCTTGGATAGTTTTCATTCAAAATAAAGTCAAAAAAATATTTTGAAAATATATTGACATACATAAGTATTTACACTCAACGTTTCTAAACTTATAACTACTTAGAGTCTTTAATGAAAGCAAGAATAACTATTTAATGGAGCCCTTGAGTCATTAATAAAGGCACGCGAGTCGAAGATAAATTATTTAGATCAGTTTACGAACTTTGGAAGTTTAATGACAGGTTTCTGAGTAATAAAATACATTAATTTTGATATTAGTTTGTCACGCAAGTTTTAAAGTTTTAAAAGGATTTTTATTATTGTTTCATATGTGCTATTAACGAACGAACATAGGATTTAAATAATAATAAAAAAGGGATTTACACCTTTATAATGTACGATGAAAACTGATGAACTACATATATATATATATATATATATATATATATAATGTACTTTAAAGAAATACATATTATAACATACAGAATCTATTATTGTACACTTGCTACATACATGCTACTTGACTTGTCCTATATGCCCTCGGCGAAAATAAATAAATTAATTTTAAAAGTTCTAATATAGTAAATTCTAACAGTGTGTTTCATTTACATGTTAAAATATAATATAGGCTAACTACCAAACATCATTATTAGAGTGTTGAATAATAGAGGTTTTTGGAACTATGTGTTTAGTTTATTTTCTGTCAGTATAATTTTTCTTTTATGTTTGTTATGTGTACCTACTCATGTGTATATGTTTGGCAAAAGCCACACATATATAAACGATTAACTATTTACAATTCATTAAATGAACCAATTACTGGAGTATTACGGTAGAAATGTGTATATTTTTCTAATAAACACTCATGAACGTTAGAAAACGTAGCAATTCTAATGACTGTTAATTTGAGCATACGGTAGCCCTAATTGGGAGAGGGGTATTTGTTTCTAATTGTGTTAAAAAGTTTATGAAATAAATTTTTGCCTGTACCTTATTTTGTTTCTGTTATTTAGTACATTAAAGAAATAGTGGTGAGTTACTTGTCGGGTATTCTCATCCGCTATACGCCATGATTTGGAAACTGGCAATAAATGTAATTCTAGAGTATAAAGAAGTTATCTATTTGAATATATATATATATATATATATTTGATTTTGATTGTTGAACATATGTATACCACTTAAGATTATATAAAGATTATATAGAGAGATAAGGGTTCAATATCGATCGGTGCAATACATATGTAAATTTCGTATAAGAATACATAACATATCAATAGTCAAATTAAGTCACTGATTTTGCAGTGATTCAGATGCGTGCGACTTTCAACCGTGTGATCGTGATCTCAATCCTTGCTTTTTCTTTGTGCATAAATACTTGCTTCTACGCTAAATGTAAATATCGTGAGGAATCTATGTTTTAGTCAAGTAACCAGAAAACTGACGACCAATTTGTTTATAAACATACAAAAATCGGAAATCCGAGCCCAATACTATGATTGTATACTGAATGATTGTTAGTAGTCCAAAAATGAAATCGAATTGAGAATACGAAAATGGGTGCGTCCGAACATACAAAGTATACATTATATGTTACTTCAGATAATAGGAAATAATGTAATCAAAGTACCTAACAAGTTCCGCACATGCGTACAAGAGCTGACATTATCGACAGGCTGGGAGGCATCGTTGCGCAAACTCAGAGTCCTCCAATAACCAAGTAGAATAAAAGCATTGAATGTATACGCTATGTTATAGAAAATAACGAGTTGCTTTGTTTTAAATTATTTTAATGCAATGCAATCCAGCTTCATTTGTTTTTGGTGTTATTGGCCATTAGAGTTTAGTTGAGTTTAGATAATTTGTGAACATAAGGAATTTATGAAATTAAAAAGATTTTTTTTTAAATTGGACATTAGTCCATTAATTTCTAATACTGTTTAAATATAAGTTTAAAATTGTTAATTATTCATTATATTGACAAAACAATTCCATTAACGAAGATAGATTAATAAATTATCTTGGTGACTTTTCAAGGTTTCTTAATCTAGATTTACCATAGATAAGCCTTTTAAGCCTATTTTAAAATAAAAAAAAGACGCGGGTTATTTATGTTTCGGTGGAATTTGACCAAAATTTGGTATACATTTTTAATTAATTGAATTTTTTGACTATAGTCTATTATTTCATGGTATAACATACACTTACATAAGCCTATCTATTAACTTCAATTACCTATATTCTTATTTAATAACGAATTATTTCATTCACTTATCAGTGTTTCGAAGAGTTGGGTATATATCATATTTATATGATCCAATTTTATATATATATATATATATATAAGTATAGGATAACATTTGTATATATTAGGAAAGGTATCAATATAATATTCTTTAAAAAAATTACGTATATATTCAAAACAAGAAACCTCGCCCAGTTGTAGTTGAAAGCGCCACATTTAGAAAAGTATCTAAAAAGCGCTAATTTTTCCTTACTACATATTTGTAGTATCAGCAAAAAGAAATGGGAGAAAAAAGTTTATACCTTGCACTTAAGTGTTTTTTTGTTCAGGTTTATTGGTTCACAAAGCCTAACGTCATACTTCCAGAACAATGAGAACTTTTTTATTTCGTTTATGATGCATTTGTTTAACTTGAAGTTATTTTCAATAAGGTAAGTTTACCTGTTTACTTAGGCATCTATTTATACTTAAAAATACGTGTTCTTTAGCTCAATCAAGCAATAAGAATATTAAAAAAAAAACACTAAACAAGTGTGTTGTACCTACTTTAGCGAGAAATATATCGCGCTGTCAAAAATCATACGATTTTACACTTACACATTTTAATATTTATCTAACTCACGCTTTATTTATAGATAATTCTCGTCTTATAATAATGCATTGTATATAAAGCTACTGTCTTCTTCTATCTGAGTATGGGAACGTCTACCAAGAAACTAAGTATACGGCGCTATAGACGAGTTTTTAATAGACTACAAAAACCAAAATTGGTATAATTCGTTTTTTGTTGTTAGTACATTAGCTATATACCCACATATCATAAATATTTAAAGGATATAAACGGTTGTGACATGTTCTCGCTATAAAGAGTGAAATGATAAATTATTGCATATAAAATCGTAATGTAGAACGTAATATGAATAATTGTGATTACAAGGATAAATTTGTTCAAAATTAACCTAGTTCCATCTTTATCACATGTATGGTGAAAAGTGAAACGGATATATAAGCATGGTCTTGCAAACCGTTACTTAATATAATTGTTAAGTAAATTTTATAGTACTCATTAATTTTTTTTCGTGTTATTGGGCATTTTAGTATAAAATCAGAATAGGATTATTCTACATCTGTCAGAATGACTTTCATTACTCTCCAGTAGGTTGCCTATAAATCACTTATACTTTACTATGTATACTATATTGCGTGCAATGTGTCCCATATTCGATTCCCGGTGGATATAATTGTTGAATAACGTTTAATAATAGTGATGAAATATGATGTCACGCGTGCGCGAATCTAGCGAAACGCTTTACCAAATCGCAGATACCTTGTTAAACGAATAAAATTCCATGAAATAAAAGTGTAGGCTCGTAAAGATTGCTTCGATAAGTTGTAGGGGCATCGTAAAATTATAAAACATGTCACGTACGTATGTACCTATAGTGCTTCCCATTCTCTAAGCCGTTGTAATGCGTCATTTATCATTGAAATTTTCGTTAGAATTTCTTTAACTTTACCAGATAGACATGAAAGTTTAACTATTTTGCCCATATCTGAGCGCTTTACGTATAGGTAAGTAATATGCCTTTTCAGGCATAGGCCTGCATAAACTCGAATGATAATTAAATTGATTTTCTACACTCTAAAAAGTACAACAAAAGACACAATCGCTTCCACTTCGACGCCCTACATGATATCAATTGCAACAAATCTAGTTTTGTTAAATTCCATCAGTTTAAAACCACTCAGATACAATACTATACAATTATATAACAATTATTATAAATCTATTAAGCACTGTTCAATGTGATTTTAAGCCCTGAGGTAAAATATTGTTACTTTTAGCACATGGTCACATACACGTCAGATAAGCATTAGTGTATGATAGAAAAAAGCAAATACAAAATGAATAAAATTTTGTAAGCATAAAATGTAACTTACCGGAAAAGAGGCGTGGGGAAACTGCGCAGTGCGAACGACGACTCCCGACAAAGCCTCTGTAACGCCACCCCTTCCATGCCTGCCCCTTAACAATAATATCATCTAATTACATTGAGGGTGAAACTTGCTATTCTTGAGACAAGTATTAACAATTTATTTGCTACAATACTGAATTATGTTATAAAATTGCAACTTAAAACAGTAAATTCTTTTTATATATTAGTTAGTTTAGCAATTGTAATGAATAAGTGGGTTGTTAGTCTTCTATATAACCCATGTTAACGGCAAGGTATGAAATGTTTTAAATATCTATTCCTTTTTTTAAATCAATTACTATTAATGAAGAACCCGCGTTGTTTCTCTCCCAGAAATATCTTAACAAAAAAGTATCCAACTTGACATGTTTGTCTCCTTGCACAATGTAACTACATAACAAATTCAAAGTGATTGTTTTATGACAAATACTTAAACAAATATGACGTGTTACGTAAATAATGGTTGGCAATTGACAGTGAAACCGTTAACCGGCCTTCGGTGACGTAACACAACTCGTTTATACGAATCTCGAACCCCTAATAACATAAGACACTCATGTATGGTAATCAATTTGCGTCTATAGAGCATGAATAATGTTTAAATTTTATCTAAAAAAATCAGTGTGTTGGTCAAACTAGAAAATTCACGATTTCTGATACTCAAAAATATTGTACCTACCTACGGTATAGATATTGAATATTTACATCTAAACAATAGAATATCGAAAGTTTTGACGGTAACATTTCCTAGTTCAAGGTTTTGTGGTTCAAATCGAGTTATTGGAATTACGGCCGATCGGGTATAAAGTGTTTTGTTTTATTAAAATTAAATATACATTGATAATTTTTTTTAAAAATTACATATATCTTTGTTATATAAAATTGAGATTGCTGCTCTATGAACTTCTTACACATTAAGTTTTAAGATATATCTTAATGAAAAAAAAATCTCTAAGCTTTAGCTGGTATTTATACGCTTCCTGGAAATATTCAAGTTATGTGAGTATATATAAAAATATAATAAATAATAATCTTAATAAGCGTTTATGTTAAGGGTTTTAAGTTCAAATTATAAAACTTAAAAAGATAAAACACATGTTTTACTACCTACTTGAAATGTTTCAATGTTTGACTTGATATTATCACAATTTGAGTCTTGTTTCTCATTCAAATTATCGATCTTTTACGACCGAATTCACGTGGTAGGTGGTCTATATAGGCTTCACTTGTAATACATTACTAAAAACGTTAAGGTAATCTTAGTTTCATAAGACTAAGAACATTATTAAAACATAACGTACCTACATTATATTTTGATAATGTATCAGAATAACTATTTAAAAAGTAAACACTTGTAACATGGTTGTACCTTACACTGAATTAATAATTATCATGTTTGTAAAGTTTTTATAATAAGTTATAACACATTTCACAATACCCTTGTCAATCAGTTGAAATCAAGAATTATTTTGCCCGATTGAACAGGACCAATCCCGCGCCACCCTTTCCACTATTGGAGAATTTAAAAAAGGAATTTCAATTTAATTCGCTCCCCTTCGAAATTCGAATACAACTGACGTTGGAAATTCTACTGTTGCTAACCCATGTCGTTTGGTTTTGAAGTTTTATTTATTTGCATAGTTTACTGAGAAGATCGCAAAAAAAATTAGATATAGGTACGTTTATATAATATTGTAAAGTTTTTTTTTGGTATAATTATATGTATGTGTAATATACATACACATTCTACATATATAGCAATCGATTTAATCATTACGTATTATAATCCTTGGTCTTGGCCATAAAATGCTGATCTTTTTCTCTAATATTCAAGTCCGTGATTAGCCATCTATGCAAGCTTAAGTTATCCTTAAAATGATTTCGACAAAGCCAAGCCAGGTTGACTTTTAATAGTTTACAAAAAACTCCTACAACATCCAAATTAGTTATTTTAAAAATTCTAATTGACTAACTAACTAACCTTTATAAACTACAGCGCACAGTATACGGTACGATTGAAAGTATTGAATACACTAATTTGGCATTTGACAACCTAAATAATATCAATTGTCATCTGAAGCATTCCACGATGTCGATCTTTCTGCGCATGCCCTGACAGATCGATTCGCTGCCATAGTTTCGTTACATGCCTAGCAATTGATTATGAAATTCATTAGATATATTATGTAATTATAATAGTGATAAAAAAAACAATGAGTATTAATCAAAATAAATACAAAATCTCTACATATCTAGTAAAAAATATTGATAAAACCTATTTATTTTGACAGATTCCGCGCATCTTTTGACAAGACCTTGCGCAACCACCACAAATCTCGATTGAACCGTGTTCACTTGTATTGCAATGTCACTGGAGCAGTAAGCTTAAAATTAAGTTTTTTTACTCAAATATTTTTAATGCGGGTAGTATTAAACAATCATAAATAATTTCAAACGACATCCAATAATCTCACTGATACACAAACACGTTACGTATAAGATAATTAAGCATATTTTAAATAATACACCACCAATATGTTATATGAAAACATTTAATACGTACATATAATCATGATATGTAGTTGTATGAAGATAGGAATCGTTAAGTACAATTATAAAAGGATCTAATCCTAGCAACACTGTCTCGATTTTATTTTAAAAATCGAATACCATTAGTACTGTTGCCAGTCCAAATGCGCAAGTCCGAAAACCGCACAAGCGCATAACGTATAACGGCGGCCATATTTCATCGTTTCTCTTTTTTCGGTCAGGCTTTGAACAAAAATAACACCATTCATGGGAGCCAGGTATAAATTTCACGTCAACAGTTTTTTGTAATGACTTCGGCCCATACAATTGGCTTTACTGAGAAATAGTTTTATGGTTTATACGTATTATTTACTTACATAAACGGATTATCGAATCTGTATCACCTTTTGAAAATAAGAAGCTCTAATGCGGATTATTTTTAAATTAGTACGCGCCGAAAATAGGCACTGCGTGACGTACAATTCATTTACGTCAAATTTGACAGATGTTTCTAATAGTAACTACAAACAAATAGATATTGATTTTCGAGATTTCTATCAAACCGAGCATGTGTTAATACGAATAAATTCTGAATTAACATACCTAATTGAAAATCAATCGAGGATTTGACGGTGTCCTTTGCACTAAGAATGTGAAAAAAATTATTGTCATCAAATTTATGCTATAAAATATATTCAAAACGAGCTGCGCAATTAGGAAAAATACATTTCAACAATTGAACGACAAACGCTTTTTCGATTAAAGTATATTTCTCAATATATATTACAAATTTAATAAAATGTATGAATAAAATTCATTATAAAAGATTTAATAGTTGAAATATTAACAAATTCTTACCTGAGAGATTTCCTTCAGTCTTGAAAATTGACAGGAGCTGAAGATGGAAAAAATGTTAATACAGCCGTGACGCGTCCCTCCTCGGCGCGAACACTGGAGCTTTCAAAGCTCACTCGATATCCGAAAATTCTATAAACCTGTTTTACCTACATACTAAGTTGATAAAAGCGCCATCTTTCGCAAAAATGTATTATTCCTATTATAACGGAGACGACAATTGGTTGATATTCTTAAAACAGAAGAGAATTAATTATTTTGTTTATAATTTAATATTTATTTTTTATATACTGTCTCTATTTAATTATTATTTCAGCAAAATTTATGAATTAATTTTATGTATTGGTTTGATGTGTTAAAGCGTCATCTATCTGTTATAACGTGAACTAAAATAACGAGACAGAGCGAATTATGGTTGCTATATCAGTTCTATACTTACTAAGAACATTCTTATTATTTAGTTTGAGTATAAAACATTAGATGGCGTTAAACTACGTTCAAAAACTTGTTTATTAATTATTTTTTTGGCTTCTATGACTCTTCTTTAATTGCCTCCTTTCAGTTTTTTGGAAAAATATTTAATGTACAGATTTTCGATTTTTACTGTCTTATTATTAGTATAGATATTGCCAAAAAATATATAAGTTTATGGTTTATATTTATTTTCATCGTCGTCATATTTTTATATAAATCTTTTTCCTACATCGTAATTTTTTTACATAAATATTTATGTCGCTAATACAGGCTTTTACTCAAGTGTTTTAAAAATATATAATAGTAAAATAATTTAAAAGTTGTTAATCGTTTCAATCTCAAGAAGAGTAATGTTATTTATTAAATCAACAACTAATATCTTCGAGCGAGCATTTTTCAAATACCATAATCTTATCGTCAAAACAATGTCATACACGGCCCGTGAGACGTTGGATGAAAAATGATTTGCGACCACAAACACACCTTAATGTAAGCTATCTCGCGATCTGAGCCACAATCGGATGGACAGCGCAACATTAATAATATTAGTCATTGTTTAGTTTGATATACATCGCAAGTAGCTTCGGGTTATGAGTACAATTTTTGAAATTATTTCTACTTTGTGCCTCTTAGGAACTTTTATTCTGGCATATTGGATGTTATGTAACGGATATCTTGCACCCTAAGGTGTTTTGCTTTATACATATTAAATAATATATAGGATTAAATATATCTTATTAATTAATTAAGATGCAATAGAATTTATTGCGAGTCTAGATTTCTAATTGGTATTGTTTCTGGTTTATGAGAAGTTTAATAGTCTTATTGCGTATTTTTAAGGTTAACATATCTCGTTGGTGGTACATTTTAATGAGTATTTTGAAATATTCATGGGTATTTTAAAATCTACTAAGTATAATAATTTTTTCACCTTGGTTTGTTGGTAGCCTCATCCTGGGTCAGTAACTTTCTTTAAAAAGCTCTCTCTTTTTTATATATGACAGTATTAAGGCCATTGAAACAATCCTCAAATCAATTCATCTCAAACGAAAAATATTTTCAGAAAAACACTTTTTCGGGATGATTGATAGAATCAGCCGATACGCACTCCCGACCTACAAACTAAACCTTCACATTTCCAAATCCTTTGTTGGCACGTACCCTGGCGCCCCCGGCTTCGCCTGTCATGTCATTGGTTTGTTCATTTATCATCACTCAAATACGGGCTTCGAATCTAGCGGCGTCAAACTGGCGGTTGCAGCACGGTACGAAAAATTCTCAATTGTTTTTAAAATCAGTTGACGTCCGATCGAATTAATAAAACATCTTGGACCTAGCTCTGGCTTCGAATCTTAAGTTGTGTTAAGTCTAAATATTTAAAGCCTAGCCTATACCTGACACATGTCTTCAAATAAGTCTAAAAAGTGCTTTTGTCACAGTGTCATTGCATAAACACTGTTGGTGTAAACATATTTAATTTTATTTTGATTATTATAGAAGAGAGGGGAAACAAGCAGGAGGCACACCATTAAGGTGAAGGTTGACCCCATAGACACTCACTGGCTGGGACCTCCATGGTGCGTTGCAGGACTTTTAAGAAACCCTCTTTTTTTGAAGTACCTGGAGTCGTAGGTAGTGACGGATTTTCAATCTTATTTGCGTCTGCAGCTTTGTAATATACTTTATATTGTAACCTTTACGAGAATCGGCGTAGCAGCTGTGAACATATACAAAAACTTATGTCTGTCTTCTTTTCCATTTCTTATTGGCTAAATTGTAAATTTAATTTCGTCCGTTTGGCGCAATGGTAATTATGCCGAACTCATTGGATTTCAGGTTCGATTGTCGGTACGGTCGGTACGGTCGGCACGTATGTGATGAGAATCCTTGTTGGCTGTGCAGATTACAGCTGTTTAATGTATTTAATGTAAAATGTAATAATATAATTTATCAGCACCTGACAACTATAAGCAACTATTCGCTTACCATACCGCTTAACGACCGACCTCGTCGTTTTTATAAAAAAAAACAAATCTTATCTGCATAATTTATTTTATAATTTTCACCAATTTTCAAAAATTACAATTTATTCATACAATACAATAATTTAAATGATCGAGAAGCATACGTAGAGAATTCATTTAAATTGGAATGAACGATACTTACATTTTTATTTATTACAAAAATTAACATAAGTAAATAAATTTATACAATATTTAAAAAGAAAACGGAATAGGCCACTTCCTATTGCACAGAAAAATATACAGAGTAGGTTAAAAGGTTTTTATATTGTATTATGTAAAACTTAATATACACTCCATATATTTACAAACAATAAATAAACCAACACGTTAATCATACGAAAAATATGCTTTTACATCCGACTAAAACATTCCACTTTTCAAATAGATAAACTAAAAATTATGTTTCCGAATCGTTAAATGATAAATAACTTGTGTTCATTGTTAAAACTTAATAGTAAACAAAATATGGATGGTAAAACAACTGTGTGATTTTTATAATTACAAATAAATTTAACACAATATCACAGTTGACCACGACATTCCTACAGAGGTTTAAAAAATTAAAGAATTATATTATCTATTAAGTACGTTTTAAACAGTATTAGATTTTTAGGGAGACGCATTTTTATTAAATTGTTATATTACATTAAAAAAAAATCTTGAATTTTACGAGAGTGAAGCTATGCCAAAACATTAAAGAAAATGTGACAATTATTTTGTGAATGAGACAGATTTGTTATGTATTAAATAATAATTATATGTATGAACATATGATCACTAGAATATGTGCCATAAAATTTACTTTTATGAAATACGATAATACTAATAAAACAGTTATTTGAACCCTCAGACTAAAGGAAACCTGTAACTTTTTCTCAACCACGCTACAATCCTGTTAGTTACTTGGTATCACGGCAAAGAAGTCATAACGTTTGAATTCAAAATGATCAATAATTTAAAAATATTATAAAATTCAACTCTATAAATTGTCTCTCCAGAAACTCTTATTCTAGATGTCAAGTAATTATGTATAATTATCGTTGGTTGAGATTTTATACTTTACATTTAATTATCTATTACATATAACTAAGTAATGACATAAAACTATTTGTATGAAGACCTTAAGTTTATTTGTTATTTACACTAGAGACAGGAACATAAAATAGTTCTTTAAAAGTAGGTACTACATTGAATATATTAAATTTCCAAAATACCTACATAATTATTTACAGTTGAAATTAATCTTAATATTCACATGTAATATGAGCTTCACATAAAGTCAATAGCTTTTTCAAACATTGCAACTATTCGCGTTAAACTAAAAAAACAATTTCTGAGATTTCCATTTTTCGATTTCCCTGTACATTTCCGAATTTGTTGGAAAAGCGATGGCATATCTATATTCGCCTATTAAATTGAATTAGTATTGAAAATATTAGCATAATATATCTCTACTTACAATAAAGACATAGCCATATACACAGTACAATATTACTAATTATCTGTAACAATTTTACGTATAACATTATGCAGACCGAGCAATCATTTTCTGACTAGTTAATACTATTTTACTAGTGTATGTAATTTAAAACGATGCACACAATTGCAATTGCTGAGCTTTACACTTTTTAACTTCTCGCATAGACTCACTAGGCGTTAAATTTGAACTGATGACACCTTCATTTACCACTTGTCCATAGTCACTGACACTAGGAAATTTTTCGAGCAGCGAATATCTGATTCAGTCTAGTTGCTGTAGTATCCGTCCTGTTGATACTACATGCAACTCCGTAGACACGGCCGACTGGATAATTAGTAAATCAGTTATCCACTATTCGAAAAATTCCACTGATCCTATGCGGATAGATGCGCGAATTGGCTCGGGTGAAGGTCGAATTGGTAGGGGTGGCCATACGGGTTCATATGGTATGGAACGATGTTCATTGACGCCATCTTGTGTTCCTTCTTCCATTTCATGCGCCGGTTCTGGAACCAGATTTTGATCTGCCTCTCAGTGAGGCATAAGGCGTGGGCGATCTCGATCCGTCGTCTTCTCGTCAGGTACCGGTTGAAGTGGAACTCCTTTTCCAACTCGAGCGTTTGGTATCGCGTGTACGACGTCCTCTGTCGCTTTGTCTCCCCGTTCGCATTCACGGTACCTGGAATTATAATAAAAATATATGAAATACATGTCAACCGTCATGTATTATGAATTACCCTGATCGGAATATTAGATACTGAGATATTAAGGGCTGAATGTCCGTTTTAGCGGCTATGAATAGTTGGCTCGATCGAGTTCGTGCCACGCTTGCTCGATTGTGATGTACAGCTTGCGGCAATGTGCACGATTCTGAACAAGATTTCTGTTAAGCGCTTATAAAATGCCGCACAATTTATAATACATTAGAATGTATTGAAATAAAATCAAAAATAAGTTAATCAATACATGTTATCAAATACTTTATTGTAGCAAACTAAGCCATACTGAGCATATGACATAACCATTATTAACAGGATTGTAATATAGTTTTTAACATTACTAATTGTGAGGCGTTATTGTATGTTTTACCGTACAAAACATTAATAGTATTTTTTTTTGTAATTTGTGCCTTTTAATAGCAGGTAATTTGTATTTTATCAGGTTGAAAGTGCATATGAGTATGAAGAGCGTAGTGTGCGTCGTGCATTGCATGCCGCACCTGTCACACCACGTCTCGGCGCAGCCCACCGAGCGCTTGGACGACCGCCAGTCCATGATCGATATGCGACCTGTCTTCCAAATTAAACCGAATCATTTGTTACATTTCTTTAACCATCGCTTTAATTAATCGTTCGCCAAATTTTCAACAATTAAGCCCAACTTTATTATAACTCATGACTGCGAAATGATATGACTGTTTTTAAAATTCTATAGGTATGAATATTACTTCTAATAGAAAAACCACTCTATACAATAATTCCTTTTTGCTGGTAAATGTAGCTAATGTATGGTGTATGACAAGGTAAAACCATACACTAGTCAACAAGGCGCATTATATATTGATTTATGAAGTGAATTTATTATAATATAATTATTAAACGGACGTACAGACATTATAATACTTGCCTCTACACTATTGACGCATAAGAGATCTTTGTGTATTAAAGGCAGACTTTTAATGTCCGCTCTTATAATACAATCGAAATTAATAAATTGAAATACAGTAGCAGCGTACCCTTATAGCGAGACGTCAAGCTTTGCGTCGATAAAGATGTTTTAAAACTATAAATATTCGATGTCCCTCGAGTACTAGGAGTGAAAAAACTTTATGATTGAAATGTTAGTGACAGTTCGATGCACAGATAATTATAATATGCTAAGAATACAATGGCAGTTTATATGAAATTCAATAATTCAAGATTATGTTGATGGAACATCGGTAGCCTAATTTAAATTGTTTAAGGAAGTGCAGATGAATAGGAAAATCGGTGAACAGGTAAATGTGATTTATCATTGGTGACAAGTGATTACATTATGCTATACGTCGAATGAATTATTGACTTGATTCATATTAGGCGTTGTACAGTTTCGTTTGTTTGACGGTTGTCCGCTTTATGCGTGAGAATGTACTGTTTGAAGTAAATACTAATAGGTGTCATAAAAAGGATTTTGGTAGGCCACTACCATTGATCTACAATTAAAAACAATTGATTGACATGAAAACAATATTCAATGTTGAAATCCAGCAATTAATCAGCTCTTTCGTGTTCTTCTGATATTGCGTTTACTTTACCAAAAGAGCTAGATGTACGTACTATAGTTAAGATTCCATTAACAATAATTTACTATTTACTTAGTAGACTCACAGTCATACTTACAACGTACATCTGATACCAACTAAACCATGAGTGTTTCTAGGGGTCAATAGTCAAAATTATAGACCTATGAAGGCTAATTATATAAGGTTATTCGAATTTTTAATGGTTATCATTGATTATTTGTATGCTGAAGTGTCTTAGGACAATATGACAATCACTAGATTTGTGTTTAATGTATACAGAATAATATACAAAAAGAAATCCTAAAATATTTAAGGTTATTCTTAGTACAAAAAGCCTAAAACAAAACGTTATTTTTTCTATCATAGGTAATTCTAGGTCACAGGCAATTTATATTCTGTCTGGGTCTAGACATATTGCATGGTCGAATTTTAAATGAATGACGTCCTATTACCTATGGATGAGACCAAAATTTGAAAACTAAAACAGCCTGTGTCTGGAGATGATCTTGGATTATCATGCATAGATTACTACCTAGATCCTAGAATCTACCTAGATCTTTTACTAGGACTACATTTTAAAATGTTAAACTTTAAATACAACTCAAAATGATTGCTTAAAGGAACACACTGCTGTTTAACATCAATTTATATTAATATGGTTAACGAATCAATTGTGTGTTTTGGAACATACAGCCTCCTTTAAACAAACGACAACTAAAAACGAAGTACGGTAAAAATTTAGAGTCGATTTTTAAATGCCTTTAACAAAGGAAAATTTGTGTTCACGATAACATTTTGCATTTAAAATTTCATTGTATATATCTATCAACCACGATATAAAAGAAAAATCTTTAAATATGCCAACATAACGTAACTGTAAAGCTTCAAAGAGAATGACTAATTATATCGAGATCAAAATAAATACATGCAATAAATGTGTCATGTATATTTTTTTACGTCCCTAGAAAACGTTATGAGAGTTTGATATTTAATAGCTCTTTCCAAACAATTTAATTCCACGAGTTCAAGGCGTATATAAAAAAAACGCGTGCTTAGTTTTACTAACAATACTTCTTTCAACATTATATATTATTTTGAATTGGTTAAATAAATTTAAAATTTCTATGAAAAATATATTAATACACATTTTATAAATAATTTACGATTTCACTGCATCAAAAACTTCTCATCACATAACAAAAACTGTTTAATGCCAGATCATTAATATAGCTGGATTTAAATAATAAATAAAGGTTGAATAGTAGTCTTATGAGTCCTCCATATTTGGTGGTTGACAGTAAATTCTGTAATTGGTAATGCACTTACGAGAGATAAGCATCCATACATAAGTGTTAATATAATTGAACAAAAAGGTTATTTCTTATTTATTTATGAAGTTATATATAAAATTATTTACTACGTCTTCACTTTATAAAAACAAAAGAGGGTTATTGGATTCACTATAGTTCTTTAACTAATTATTTCAGTAGGTAATGTAATTCTTTAACTATATCAGGTGCAGATCAATATTATATTATCTAATGACCCAACAAAAGTCTTACATAGGTACAAAGTTGTGATCTTTTTCCTCGGTGAATAACCAAACTGTAAGAACAAAAACACATAAATCAAAGCGATTTTTTAAATTCAAATCTAGACCTAAAACGTAATATATAGTCGGAAAATCACATTTTTACAAGGTTTTGTTGTTTTGACATTACACGATTTACGTTTTTGACCTTGATAGCTTTGATATTTTTTTTTAACTACGTACTAAGTGTTAAGTTAAACTTTGTGTAGCAAACAAAATTCAAGTGTGCTACGACAATTAAAAAATAATAATTTTCAAGGCTTACAGTTATTTGATTGTGTTAACTGGCCTTGATAGTATGTATATATGAAAATCAATATAAATTTTCATACACGGTAGTTTAGCCCCAAAGTTTAATAACTTGTGGTTTTTATGTGAATCCTTATATTCTTAAAAAATATAACACAGCCATCTCCTCTCAGCTCAACCGGGTACCCTCAGTTGGTCAGATTGGCGCGGTGAGCATTATCCCAACTGAGTCGTCGAATAAATAAATAGCCTCTGCATATCAGTAGTTATAGGACATGATAAATTCTAAATGATATAAATATATGCAAAGCAAGAAGCCCACCGGCTTAAGAAAACAGGATATCAAAGGCAGATTTCGCGTTAATTTTATTGCCGTTAAAGGGGCAATTATTTTAACATGTCGCTTGCCTATCACGAGTCTACTTAAGATACCTGCGCGTGATTCTGTTTCGAATCCTTTTATTTTTGAGGCCATTATCTCGCAGACTATCGCGGTAATGTGTTAAACTGTCTCGCGGTGCTTCTTTACAAAACTTTTGAATTACTTCAGTTATTTATCTGACGTATTCTCAACTTGGTCCCAGTGGAGTACCTACACTTTGCAATTATAAATATTTAAATGATATTATTGCAATTGTTAAAGTAACGTAACTCTTTTAATTACGATTATATAACTTGAGTGTTACTTTTAATTACATCTTATTAAATATTACATTTATTTTCATAAACCGATTTGTAATATGCGACCAATATATAATATTACACGAGTCTTAATATCACAAATTACAATAAAACTTTTATAACCTTTATTAACACTAATTTATTTAAAAAAATATTATTTGAACTGTTTAGGTTCTTTGTAGCAAACGTAGTCTGAGAGACGCTTTATTGCATTGACGGTAGATCATCTTATATTATTCTAATTTCAAATGATTATTGTCTGTTACTTTTATTTCGTATTAAAGAAATTTATTGCTAACACAATCTATTTCTTTAGACGCCGATGCCTCAGTACTAAAGAAACAAATGAATCTAAAACAACAATGCATGCATAGACTGAGTCATAACAATTAATCATTTCTTCTTACTATCCCATACTGACAACATCCTCTTAACACGGTGCATGCGTGTTTTAAATTATGTCATCAACCGACCGTTCGTGTGTAGTTACGTCAAATGTCAAATTGTAAACTGCGTTTTGGCGCAATGCCTTGAGACTGTCAGAAGTAACGCATCAAATGTGTGACTGGATAAAAGAAAATTAATCGGCGATAACTGGCTTGTTTTGTGGAAACTATAATCGTTATGTTGCGTAATATTAAAGGTAAGTTTTAATTTAATTGGTCGTAAATATTTTTTTAAGAGGTTCATATAAATGCCACCCACCTTTAAGAAACGGGTACGCACTTTATTCTAAGACATCAAGGTTCAAAGAGGATCTACTGATGGGTTTACAGTATAAATGTTCAACTACAATCAGCTCGTCACCTACGTATACCTAACATTTTCGGCTTATATAAATTGTGATTGGTGTAGAAATCACAATAATTTATATGTAGTTTTGTAGTATATTAAAAATTAACGAAATTCGAGGCTTTTATCTTTATCGTTAAATAATTAGTTTCCTTCACAAAACTATTCACATTGCACTTAGCTATACACTATTAATACACAATCTAATCTTAACATAAAAGGGCACCGCGATTAGTCCAAAGGCTATACGTTTATATTGAATATATCTCGATTTAACGACGCAGAATTATTAAGGACGCTAATATCTTGTACACATTTACATAACACGCAATAAATCTATGCGCGGGAGTCGGCGCCGTTGATAAATTCTTATTACAACTTTTTGATCATCTATTTCTGCGATGCCATCTAAAATTATATGTGGTTTTGTTTGCGTTGATATGTACTATACGCCTGTACGCTACCAGGAACTAAGACTATGCGAGTGATAAATTATAAAAAGCCTTATATTTGTTCTATGTATATTCTACCAGGTCTACGCTATCGTTCAAGGGCACTTTTGAAATTACATACTGAAAGTAGCAACCTATAGTGCATTGCTGCTGATGTCAAAGTCAAAGTGCACGCGACGAGTGTTAATATGTATTGAAAAAAACATCTCGTAGCAAGAGGCGTTAACACAGAAAACAGGATGAATGTGTTAACCGCTTATGATAGAGATATATAAAATTTAATAACTTAATATTATTTTAAATATTTTGAGAATAGGAGAATAGTTAATATTTAAAATTGTGTTACGCATAGCTAGTGCATGCAGTAGTAGAATCATAAGGCATATCATACTCTACATTAACGGCACTTAGAGCAGGTGTAGGAACAAGCAGATGGTAACATAAATAAGTGTGAAATATTTTAAATAACATACAACATTTTAAAAATAGTTTAACAAGGTATTTAAGGTTCTTTAAGGCACCACTTTAGCGATAAGATGCTAGTCGATATTGTTGATGCGGTTAAACAATTATTGTATAGTAAATTTTTCATAGGTACTGGTGATATTAAATAATGAATAAGTCAATTAATAATAATAATAGTCAATATAGATGACTATTCATAAACTTAATAAATAATTAAATTTAAATGCAACAACTTTTGTATTAAGATTATTATTACTATTACAGTATCAATTTTCATACCTAAATCTATCCCATCCTATCCTATCCTTATATCCTATATCATAAAATAACTCGACTTGCTAATGTTGTGCAAAATTGTGTTAATTCATACCAATAGTCGCGTTCTCTTCTCATAATTAATAAATATATTCTCTTTTATATGAACAACTAAGGACGATTCTCTGCACTACCGCGTCGGCTCTCTATCGTTTTGTAAAAACGTGCTAAGTAGCTTAGTATCACATAATCGTATTTTAATTCATACAGCTTTCCACCAAGTAATTAGCAATATCATAAATTTGTTTGCAGATTGTAATTTATGCATTTTTAGGTTAAACTGTCAGAATTAAGTCAAGTATCTATCAGCTTAGAATAACATTTAACACAATTAATCAACGTAAATTAATCATATTTATAGTTATATTAATTGTAGCTGCGAACGATATGAAAATATACAGTCACCAATCCTTCCTTCCGGGAAGGATATTTTTGGGAAGTTGTATAATATTTAAGGTAACGACGACGTTACAACAATTTATATAGATATTCAAAAACGACGCTATAAAAAGAGTAAAATCGCTTTTGCTTAAGTGACAGCGACAGTCAATTAATTACATTATATAGTAAGTTCAATAAAATGTCGGCATTTCTTACAGTTCACATGCAAAAGCAAGGTCACGAAAACATATAAGAATTATAAATATAACGATTAAGATCGTTTATCAGTAAGACAAATTGCTTAATGGCTCTGAGAGTGGCTTAACCGGTAAGTAGGTAAATTCCAAAGTAGTAAGGCGAATGGAGAAATTGTAATTTAAGTACTTGTCTATGATTCGACGCAACGGTGGTATATAAGGCTTATTAGTCTATGATTTTATAGAGGAGGCAGTAAATGAGCAGAGGTTCATGAGAAAGTTGATTTTTCTCTCTTCATGAAGGTCCTATACATATATAGATATATACATTGTTGGATTTTCAGGTGATACGGGTGGAATTCGTATTCTGCTTAGATAAGTATTAAACGTAAAAAAGGTGCTTTACTTAAAGTTCGTTTGCCTCCTGCTTTATAAAAATAGTTGTCATGAATTATATGCACATTTTATACAACATCACAAAGAAATTGTAATGTCTATTTTTCTGTTGTCCAGTTACAAAACAAAGGTTCCGATTATGTTTGTTCATTATTATATTTACTTTTACTCTCGAAGCTAATAATTTACGAATCTTTTCCGATTACCACGAAACGTTTGAACGGGCAATAATTTAAAAAAAATCATCCGACAAATGATGCCATAAATTATAGTTAATAATACGCACGCCCAACATCATGTGCGGAAAGCTAATTGAATATTAATTTTGAAATAAATCTGGTTGAACAAGTTTACAGAGGTCACTTGTTTAGGGTTCTTTAACGTTAAGCGTATATAACATGGAATTTCATATAAACGTTTTGGTCAAAATTATTTATCGTCGTAAATATTAATACAACAAATCATTAAGAAAAAAAAATTCTTATATCTAAACGATGGTATGACGTAAGAAAATACATACACCTACCGTGTATAATATTAGATAGATGGAGTGTTTTTGTGTTTAAACAATTGAATCACGTAAAGTATTATTTCTCCCAATGTAGCCTCGGCGGCGAGCATTACAAACACCTTCCGTTCCTGTAATTTATTACTTATATCTCGGACAGACGCGGTCACCGAACATAAACAGACAAATCGGCCGATTACAAGACATTACCTGCTCGTGGTGGTCCCAAATGCACTCATTATTACTTTCTTTGTAAAAGTAAAAGTATAATAGCGAAACTTAGTAGATTAATTGGTGTAAATGGAATGTGAACAATGGATGTCACATTACAATGCGACCTTGGACATTGTGAGTAGAATTTTGCAACATTTGGCAAGTTTGCCATGTTTGATTTAGTGGCCCTTCATTGTTAATTTTCGGTATTGTTTTAAATACCACTTGCGGTGAATTTGTTGCAGAACCAATTGTATGCATTATGCGTTAGACATTGTTATTAATAACGGGGTGTAAAGACCTCGAATGTGAATGTCTGTAACGTGATAGCTTGAGAATGGGAGATGATATCATAGCTTACCTAACCATATGTACTAAAAGTGCCTTTTCAAATCAACATTCATTCATATTTATGACTGAAAATGACTATAAAAATTAATAAATATAATTAAATTAACGAGAAAATAAAAGATAGGATTTATTGGTTGTCATTACAATAAAGTAGAGAGATTATTAAATTAACGTCCTTATTATAAATTATCTGTCTTTCAAACATTTCAATAATCTGTATTTCAATTTATTTATAATCTGTGGCTTGTTTTGCTCCGAAACATTTTCACCGTGAAGAGGCGCGCGAGTGTTCTGTCACTGGACAAGCTTGCTCCCAAATACGCGTAGGATTAAATAAATCCTTTCGTTAAGATGAAAAGCCGTCATGGAGTATATTTGATACGGAATAATGCGTATATAATAGCTACTACTTTAGTCACAATCAAATAATAGCTCTATTAAAGTATTCGTTTTAATTAATATTCTTCAACATATTATGACCGTTGCATTGAGAGATTTAAAATTCCTATATTAGTATATATATAAACGAATAACTATATCTTATTTTAAATTAAATATAACATTATTTAATTACGTAACATAAGTTCATTACAAGTACTAAATAAGGTGAAGATGTTAAATTTGTGGGTTTGCCTGGAATAGTTTTAAATTTATTAGTGATTTTAAGAGAAGGTATTGTTTTTTTTCACAAAAATGTATGTAGTTAATAAATAATTACTGATTAATTAGTATCTCTAAAGACGTATATGACTTAGATAGACATTGACACCGAAATGCGATACTAAAGAATTGAAAACATAATGAAACACGCACATTTGAACTAAACACGAACCCAATATCAACAATTATTACATACACTTTTTCTGATTAATTAGTATCTCTAAAGACGTATATGACTTAGATAGACATTGACACCGAAATGCGATACTAAAGAATTGAAAACATAATGAAACACGCACATTTGAACTAAACACGAACCCAATATCAACAATTATTACATACACTTTTTTATAGACTTTTCGATAGCCGAACATAAACTCGCTTCGTCAGTTAACCAACAAATTAGTCGGTGTCACTACAATAATATACAATAAACGTAAGCCGTCGCATAAATCGCTCAACACTTGCGAGTAATGTTTTGTATAGAGTTTTCTTTCGACGGAACTACTGCCGTGTAGTGGCCTGAATCTAGTAAATTAATGCTTGAAAATGATATACGATTCCTTGAGACTTGAGACGCAGACTTTCTATTCTAAGATCGTTTAGAATTTGAAACAGGTTCGGTAAAACCTGTGAGTATTTTTTAAATATATAATGCTTTACCGACTATTATAACAGAATTAAGGAGTGACGTTTGACAAAATTCCAAAAAAATCCAGTTATTATTTCAAGAGCATAATAAAATTTAAAATTATTGTTGAGTCATCTGTCATAAAAGCATTTAAGTTTTTGTTAATGTATGTACACTGTGGCTGGAGTGAATGAGTAAGGTGGATTCTTTGATGAGTTTGCTCTTAATATAATATGAAATAACTATGAAACTTTTATAAATTGTTGATACATACCTCAAATATCTAAGGATTATAATGCCGTTAACGTTAGCGCGATCGTGACAAGAAGCGAGCGGCTTGTAAGCGTCACTCACGACATGTCAAAACAAACTCTGCGCAGACGCATAAACGTTTTTCGCGGATTTTCAACGTATTTGTTTATGTTTTAGGTGTTCTGTAGATTTAGTGTATTTGAATATCTAAAAATCTCACGTAATACAATACGTTTTCGTCAATGAAGTTAAAAAATTATGAAAGTAATTTTTATTCCGTTTTTGAAGGACGAAATTCAAACACAAAAAACAAAAACTTATATTATTGAGAACGTACTGTACTATCTCACTGCTATCCTTTCAGGCACTACATATTAAAATAAGTTTCTTTTTCATTAAAAAGACGAAGTTGGTACCTAATATACTAACATCATATAAAATGCAAGAAATATAAAACCTTTTTTTTTACTTTAAACCAGTTTTATTTTATTTACGTATTTATTATTACTCGGGTACTGAAGGTACAAAGTAATTTTTGCTATGGTTGCGATACAAACAAGCTTAGCCATGGTGTAACCCTGAGACCTAAATTAGCAACAAACAATTTTCTGCTCTTAAAATTAAGTCCCAAAATGGAACGTTATGAAAATGGACACAGCCTTATGGAGGCTTCATGCACGTATGCTTGCTCCGCCCTACCCAGCTGATTATAATGAACCAATTACAAAATGATATCTTATCTCCGGCGTTTTAATTGGTACTTCATTGCTATGCATTGATGTATAAATCTGTCAGTAATTATATCGTGGAAAGTGTAATAAGGTTACTGTTTTGTTGCAAAGCTAGCTTGTATACGGTAGCTAATGATTAAACCAGTGTTTTAAATATAATTTTTCGATCAATATGTTTAAGATTTTTCATAAGATGGCTGTGTAAATATATTAAATAATTGTAGAGTCTAAAATTCGCAATTTTATCTATGTACAAGGCCTAGTTCTGATGACGTTTAGAAATAGTTAGCCTCTCAGAGGAAACCTTTTGTAATATAACGCAGATATTCTGAAACATACCTAATGCAAATGTGTCCAAGATATTACTTGATATTTTGATTTTTACCCGATTTCTTAATGTTTAACATCACCAATATTTCCGCTACAAATGACAGTGTCTATTAATAAATCCATCAATCTGCTATTGGCGGTTTAATTGCACATTGTTTATTACGCTTTAAAAGCTAGGGAAAGGAAACGCAACGATATTTTTTCTATATAACCATTAATATCTGTCTGTTGCTTTAACGCAGCGGTTTGGGGTACAACTGCTCTGTTGTTAGGGATACAACGAATATTAACTTTGTTTTTAATCATAATACCGTGGGTTAGTGTTATAGGTAAACGAGGACCTGAGTTTTGATCTAAATAAGACAGGTTATATTTGTTTCTAAAATATGTCTTGTTTCAATGTCAGCATCCAAGATACAGACTCGGGCTTGTTTAGATGCTGTTGAGCCTAAGCTTGTATCATTTGTGGTAGAAATAAATACTGTTTTTTTTTAATGAAAAATGTACGTACATATTCGTATGCATATTTCGAATAGATTACATTTTTTTTGATAATAGATCAATTATTTTTGTTTCCAAAATACAATCGTATGTTTTTTTAAATATGACTTTAAAATAAAAATACTAAAACGTAAAAGTGAATTCAAGATGAACACAGTTTAAGTCTTTACTTAAACTGTGTTCTATTACTACTTTTATTAGTTATCTGAATACTTTTATTAAGCTTACATTTTTGTAAATAAGTGTATGTCAGAGGATACTTTCTTATCTTATTAAAAAATATACTGCCAATACTACATTCACAAAAAAGCATTTGTAAAGACGTAGGTCACGTCTTTGAAGCAATATGGTATTGATCAGTTGAAGAATTAATGAACTGAGTATGTCAACCCGCGTCACACGAAGACTTTTCAGGACCCTCTGTTGGTATGTCTTCAACTTTAATGGACTGACATTCTGTGCCAATTTGAGTAATAAATTTTACATAACACCTTTTTGGCTGTATAGAGAGTAGAATTCACAAAAAAAAATAACTATTTAACTAAAGGAATATTTTTTTTCACAGCTTTAACATAATTTGTAAGGGAAATACCAAAGTCAAGTTTAATCTTTTCATTCAGTAAAGTACCTACATAGGACCTTTCTTAATCGTCCTAAATTTCAATGACTCTACGGCTAATCGTACGCGACCAAGCTGAGAAGTTATAGGCAAGAAACTAACTAACTAATTTTTCCTAACATGTTGAATTGGAAATAGGATTTCTACAGACACTTATATAGTTGCAGTGTTACAGTGACTGTTGAAACATTAAGCTTGAAGAAAGAAGAACGAGTTAGAAGAAAATTTGTTATTTGTAAAATCAATTTTGAATATTTTTGTGTATATCTTAAATAAAATAACTTATAGACTGAATTTATTAAACTTTTTTTTTAATTTGTTAAAATTCCAATAACCATGCCTCGTATAAAAAATATCTCTAAGTTAAAGCGTGAGAGTTTAATTTCGTTTGACCAACATCCCCCGATTGATTCCTGATGCCAAGACTAAACTTGTCTACAGACTATTTAAATTCCCTTTCAGTTCGTTGCTTTGCTGTTTTATACTCAGCAGTTAATTTTAAATTAATTGAATAAAACACTTTCACCGAAACTGTACCTAATACTTTGTTTGGACTTTGAAATTCGAATAGTAATTCTTACTACTACCGTCTTTTTAAGTTATATTTGACTTTTAGAATCCAGTATGAAATATTTTCAAACCTATTATAATACATAGTAAATTAAGATGGGCACGAGTTCGCAAAAATTTAGACTGCAATAATATTTCTTGCTGAAAGAATACGATCCTTTCGTGAGAATAATACGTATACTTACAGATAAATTAACCGCGTTAGATAAGTATAATATCTTACTTAGGACTTAACTTTAAAATCAAACGTAACAAATGTCTAACATCGCTGACAGATGTTTTGACAGCCCCAAAATTAATTGTGACGTCACGCTGTCGTCACAACCGGCTCACCCAGGATATTTCCGCTTCCATGTCATTAATAAAATGAGCAATAGCCGAAATATTTATCAATGGCATAATCGATACAGAAACAATTATAAGCACATCCATCAAAATTCTCAACTCTGTGCATTACAAAGGTGTTTGAATTCTTTAAAGCGCTGTCAAAAAGCTACCTAATGTCATGGTCATAAGGTTAAGAATTCATAGAAGATGTATGATAAGCATGTATATGCTATTTTATTATCTACCACGTAGTTGTTAAGGTGTAATTTACAATGTACGGTCAAAGAAAGTAAGTATAAAATAACATTAGTGTTATCGTTGGTCTGTCACACAGCGAGAACGTCAAAGTTCGAAGAGAAGAACGCATTATAATTAATAGTCGATGATACATCGAGCCAGTAAACAAAAGCCGTGATAAATGGATTATAAGCTTATAGCAGATAGTGGAATGGATATTACGGTCAGTGCGTCATTGATTGAGTTAAACATATGTTTAGGACAAAACATAACGATTTAATATCTTTAACAATATTGGAAATTTCATAGTGAAAAGGACGATAGGTTCTTCAAAGGTTTCACGTATTTCTGATAAGGCGATGTAAAACAGATAAATTTATGAATAATTTACGATTGTATTAACATAATGTATAAATACAAATGTCTATAACGTTGACAATTATACAAACATATAATTAAAATGACATATCATATGTCACCGAAACCACCCCATCATCACGAAGTGCTTTTATTCATTACGTTCGACAATTTACATTCGTGTGAATTGGGACAGTAATAACTTTCACCTTGGTGTTAGATATCGTATGATTAAAGATGGTTATAAATTATAGACCTGTTGGGCTTTGAATAGACCTAGGTTTTGTTTTTGAATTATGACACTCTGTGTGTAGGTGTGAATGAAGGTTACATTTCAACATATTCAAAAATCGAACAATAGAATTCGTTCTTTGAAATTTCAGTCATTTTGCATTGTCAATAGCTTTGTTAAACGTATTGTAACTGTATCGTAAGCGCCTCTCAAGATTCCAGTACATTAATTTAAAAGTAAATACCCTATTCATATAAAATTAGCATTAAGCAAAAACACTGAAATTTATTATGTGCTACTAAACTGTTTATTGCTTATACCTACGATCGTAACTTCAGACGTTCAACACGTGTGGTTACAAAATCAAATTAAAATCATGTTTGATAAGATCGAGTGGCGGTTATGGAAATTTATGACTATATTACCTGCGCAGCCGCATCGACAAAAAGCTGGTTCGGACTACGCAATTATTTATGGGCTCCGCAAATGATTATAGTTTACGACCGTTTGACTCGATACGCCTGTGGCGTACGAACAGTGGTTCTCTTAATGGGAAAGGAAAACCGTGTCATTATAATAATTTGATTAATTGAATATATTGCGAATTGGTTAGGTCATTGATATCAATGAACCTCTATTGTTAGTATTTCGTATCGGTTAAGTGCGTGAGAGTTCTGAAGTAACTTTCAATGCAGATCAGTTGTGTGTTTTGATACTGTAAGAATCAAACACTAATCATCATGGTGTAATCGAATATTACACCATATTTTCATACTTATAGACACTTGTTTTGCACATTCAACCTTTAAATTAAAGTACTAACCTGTAGCCAACGCACTTAAGTAATATTTTTTTAAAGTGAATAGGTAAGGTTTTGCACCTTTTGTGCCGAACCATATTTTTTATTTAAGGGTTAAAAAGAGTTAGAGAGATAACTCTTTTTTTAAACCTTGTAGATTTAATAAAATTGTATCAAAAACGTAATTCAAAGAGAAGGAAGCATTCCCATTTCTTTCTTCATATCCGAGACGGGGCACAGACAAAAATGTGTGGCCGAAGAAACAGAAATAAATCAGACAGATGACAATTTAAAGTGGTTAACCCACTAACTGTGACCATTTTAGATACTTTGATCAGATCTTGTCGAAAACGACCTTACAATTCGTTAAATAAACTTATTTATGTTTTATTAATATTATGTTAGAGTTTAATTTTCATTGGCTTTCGATAAAATAGTGGGTGTTTGTTCTACAGCATTTAAAGTCAGTCTAAAGATTTATGTTTTTATTTATAAATTAATGATACAGTGTGAGTAATCACCGTTATGCTAATTTGAAATAATCTCAGGTCGTAAAGATAAATAAAATTAATTACGCTTAAAGTCTAAAGCGTCTTTCTATACCATACCTTGATTATTAATTAGCTTGATTCTGATGCCGAACATAAAAACAAAACATTATTAAACACAGTATTAAAAAAATATTTAATTAATTAAATATTTAACTAAATTAACGTAAAACATGTTTAATTTGATAAAATCTGCAAAAAGCTTGATTAATCTACCAACTAGTTCACGCAGTACTAACAGAACAAGACTAAAAAATTTAGTAAGGAAAAAGGTGAGATCGTTTCCATCTATCCCTGTAGCATTGATTAATTAGGATTCAGTATTACGAAAAGTTTTGAAGAAATGTTGAAACTGTAAAGACTAGAACTTTTAGGAAAATAATCCTAGACACAACCAGATCATTAACAGTATTGGTTACTGGCTAATTAATTTCTAATTAAATATCTCTACGTGTTATAAATAAAAACTATTCACACATAACATAATTTTTATTATGATCAACCCCCGTTTAAGCGCAATCACCTGGCGCCTATTCAACTTTACGATCTGTTAAAGGACGTTCTGCCCAAATTAACACTAAATAAAAACGAAATCGATCCATATAAAAAATGAGCTTTACAAGAGTAAAGTTTTAAAAAGGTCCACGTCAAAACATTTGATTGTATTAATATTTATAGTTGCCGCCGCAGGATCTCGAGATGCAGCAAGAAAAAAAAATATGTTTATCTGCCCGTTTTAGACCGCGAATCTTTTGTATGCAGTTATTTATGGGCTCGGAAACAATTGTACTGAGTATTATATCAAATATGACAATCGGGAGAGATTGAGATGTTTTTCTCGTTTTTAGTGATTTTTTTTGATTTCAAAATCGGAAGCTATAATGTCGTGTGAAACATAATTGTTTTATAAACATTTCGCTTTTCACAATTATTATACCCGTATAAGTAAGTCTTCTTTTTTAATTAATATGTGTCAAAATTTATATTTTGTATTACACTATTGTGGATCCTACTCATATACATTTATAGCAACTATTTTTGTCATAGTTTTGTAATGGCTTTTAGGGATTTTATATACCGTACCTAATGATAAAATAAAAAACGCATTAAATTTTTCAGTTGAGCCCTTTGTGATTTTAGAATTACGACTGAAATTCTAATAGTAAAGTTTAGTGAGAGCCTTAGCACTTCATGAGTGTATGAAATACAATACATTTTTGACAAATAGAAGTTATATTTCATGCAAAGTCTCGACCCTGGATATATTCTTAGAGGTATTTGTTGTAAAATATTGTTTAATTACTTTTAAAGCACATTCATAAACATAAGTAGTCTTTAACATATTTCCAATAGATGAAACAATCGCATACAATGGTGAGCATTGAGTAACGAGCTGAGATGCCTATGCTAATTCAGAATACGCAATATGCGCCCGCGCATGCAACGAACCCTTGATGTTAATCAGTGTCGGCGACATGGCCTATTGAAATTGAATTAAAACTTCTCAGACGGCCTTTATTTGCATTTTAATTACACTTCAGTAGGGTTATATTTGTCGTTTAATTAAAACTGTGTTTCTGTTTTCAACCTAGACGAATATACGAACGAGAAAAAGTAATTTTTTCAGGTTATTTTTTAATTATTATAACAAGACATATTTATGCGTCTTTTCCATTGGATTGTATTAAATTCGTATACCATTAGTTATAAATGACAATATATTTATTACTCCTAGTAAATAAGCTTGTAATTAATGGTTAAATTTTCCAAGGTTCCTAAGTAGGTAGCGAGTATAATCAAGCGTAAAATCTCGATTTCTCAGACTGATTATCGATTGTAATCTCATCCTTTCCATTCTTGGCAAATGTGTCAATTATGCATTCTCAAATGTTATTCAACCAGAAACATTCAATGCGTATATTTTGTCCATCATAGGCATCAAATTCAAAATATTTGTTTTTAAAATTGATAAAATTTTGGCACTATAAGCATATTAAAAACCAAATTTACTTGTCGGTTTAAAGGAATGGTGTAGACTTTCTTGTTGGTTCTACTCGATTTTGAGCCGGGCAGTTAATATATATAAGTATGTATATTATATGTTTTTAAAATAATCATTTTAAGACTTACAAGTTAAATGAAAGATAAATATTTGATTAGATTAACTCTTATTGATCGTCTCTGATGTCGCTATTTATAAATCATTAACAAACCCCGATAAAAATTATTATTATACACTAGTTCATATAACTAGAAGTATTTCCTAACCATGAGAAATGTGATATCACCGCTATATTTTATAGAGGTTAAAGTATCATTAATATTTGAACTTGTTTTTCCCAAGAGAGTTCGGGAACTTCATCTGATCTATTGCAATGTTTTCAATAAGCCAATACGAAAGTGTTCTATAGTAACTTTCCTACGAAAAAATAAGTTTAACTATTTTATTGATCAATAAATATTAAAAGCCTTTAACACTATTGTAGATACTTGTACGATTTATTATTTTCATTATAATGCAAGAGTTATTAATTATTGTATGAAAATATTCATTATCGTTAAGTTACTGTATAATAGAATTTGTATGGAATTATAAATATTTACTTCAGTGTTATCTCTCGATTCTAGCATGTTTTTAAAATTACGTAGATCATCGAAAAATGGTCGACTTTTAGCTGAAATCACCAAAATTAAAATTTGCTAGATGATCAAAAGGCTTTATTAACTTTAAGTATTATATAACTAACTTACAAATAAAAGTATATGAGAATGACTGAGCAAAATGTGCAATGTCAGAGCCGCCATTGCAAAATGGCGACCAACCAGCGCCCGTGAACTAATCCCCATTCAACTTTTATTCATTTTAACCAGTTCGTTATTTACTTTTTTGCATATGCACAAACTTGATTGCGTATCTCTAATCAAGTAGCTGGAATGAAATAAAACGCATTTCTGTTTTTAGAATTGGCTTTTGCTGCATTATCTTTGATTTAAATTTTAAGAATACATTTATTTGATAAAAATACGAAATTAAATTTATTATTAAACTTTAATTCGTTTTCCAGATTACCCAGTGATGCAATTGCAATTGTAGGAATGAAACAGTGGTACAATTAAATTTTGTCATCGCGCTATCTTGTCTGTGTTATTACTTAAGTTATTACCAATTCATGAATTAATGATAAATAATTTATTGTACTCTGATTTAACGTAGAATTGCTGGAATTGAGCTGTTCACTACAATCGGTATTGCAATCTAATCGAAACCAACAAAAAATGTGAATGATTTTATACAGAACTAACTCTATACTTAACGTTCAAATTCTATAGATAATTAATAGTGTTATTTTGTTAAAGCAGTTTATTATGTCTATAATGGGTCAACATAGGAGTAGGTAAACATCGAGTGTGAACAAAAATATATGTGATACAAGATAAAAGCTTTCTATAACCTAAAGTTTACCTACCAGCTTTCACCCAGATTCCTACTTCATCAATTGAACACAGTTGCATTTCCGGTAATTCAACGTTTGCAATTTCCATAGATTAATAAAAGAGAGGTGCAAGTTGATACCTTAGCATACGTTTAGCATAACATTATTTGAGTCATAATTTACACTGCAAGTTTTGATTTATTCACGAAACACTGGCAATAAATTTAGTACCTTCGGAGAGGCTTTAAAGGTGATATTTAAATAATTAATTGATTTACGATATTGATTTGGTTATTTGTGCTTTAAGCTTATATATCGTATGTAAATTTTGAATAATATTCAGTTGAACTAGGACTATCACATTTTCTTTATACGTATCTACATGCAGCGTGATTATTTTATGTCGTTTGATTGTGAAACCTTCGTTGTCATTTCATTTGTCTGACTTCATTTATAAATATCTCTATATTTTTCAACTAAATTACTCTTGCGAAAATGAGTAAAAAACGATAGTATGGTGAAAATTATATGAAATAAATTAATTTAAAGGAGCTTTAAGCTTTGATATAATTTAATACGATTATCGACAATAACATTGGTAGTAAGTTGGTTGCACGCAGAGGTTTGTGTGAGCAAGTTGAAATATAGTTGCAAAACATGGAAGTTTCTTGAGTCTTATGGAAATGAAAATGATTTAAAAATATTAATATATTATGATTGATTACATACGGATCCTAGCTATAATATAATCGTCAGTATAGTACAACTCATTGTGCAATGCCAATAAACCAATTTTCAATTTCCAGTGATATTAAAAAAGTGGTTTTCTTGGCTGTGATTTATTATTTGAAGTAAATAAGTAGGTTTATATTGTCAGTTGTTTTGTGTGGGTGCCCATGTTAAAATTGTGACACATTTACTTAAATATAATCATTATCGCTACTATTGCAAAATTATTATTTTTTAAATCTTAAAAGCTTACAAACATCAAATAGAATATCTTGAAACCAAATCAATAAACATATTAAGGAGATAATTAATATCCGGATAAAACCGTGAGGCAATAAGCTACTCAAAGGATTACTTGTTGAACCAAACATAAATTAATTAGATACACGAAGGATTTATAACCGTATCAATTTTCTGCATAAATCATAGTTTCTGGATGTTACATGCGATTGATGTAACATAATTTGAAAATCAAGTGTGCAATGCATCACGTTCTTAATTTAAATGCGCGAAAACTATGTCATGAACTAACACGATCGCACCAATTAGTGGTGACACTTTGACACACGTGACACAGAGTAGCCTGACACATGACATTCATGACACTGCCGAGCCTTGACAAGGCCGATAAAACAATAGTTTCAAGGAATTGAACGCAACATGTGCGCTGTCTTATCAAACTATGTGACAGGCCGGCTGTGTTCTCGCCATGGTTCTGTTTTTTAGGTGCCGAATTATATGTTTAACGCAAGACTTTATATCATATAAAACCATAAAGTTTTCCAAATAATACTGCTATTTGGCACAACTGCTAACTTTAAAATCAATAATTATGTAATATGTATTTAGCTGTATAAGATTTGCATATTTTTTTTAAGAAAATAAGCGGCTGCTGAAAAGTAACGTAAATTATTCCAGTATCGCGTGATCGCAGGACATTTGATATCAAGTGTCAGGTCTTATGTAATTTCGAAATATTTTCTACAAAAAACAAACAAACATCACGAGAAATATGTAAGCTCAAATATAAGCTCAGTATAATAATTTTAATTTAATAAACTAATCGTCAATGTCAAAGTGAAAATGCGATTTTCCTATTATAAAGACTTAAGAAAATATTGGGTTATAAGTATCGGCCAACTAAACCATTATGCCTTATTATGGCCATCATTCATCAGTCCGACGCCGCGGTATCGATCTAACATTAACGCATGCTAATGCTTTTATAAACAGATATATAATTTATACTGTCTCCACCTTATTCAATTGATGAATAGTTTTCATTTTAGACATAAGTATTTGTTAAAGACAAAGGCGTGGCAATAACACCTATATGGTAACATTTCAAAGGACCGATAAAAAAACTGGAATTACAGTTCATTAATTACGTTCTTATTGTGATAAATTGTATTAATAATGTTAAAACCAAAGTACTCACTTTGACCTAGATGAACTCGCTTCATCCACGGGTATATTTGCGGAGGGTTAGCTTGAGAATTTCCCGAAGATTTTGCATTTTTCGTGTTACTGGAACTCGAGGTGTTAGCATCATTGCTGTCATTACTCGACGTGCTCGATGCCGGACTTGAAATATTTTGGTTTACAATGGCCTTGTGCTCAACCGGCGAGGCAATAGGTGTGGTTAATCCAAGTTTTGTGCTCGTATTGGCAGTATTCTGACCAACGCAAAAGCCAGGAGAAGTCCTCCCTGGCCCTGACGATGTTGATAAATCTTGCGGAGATGCTACCCCTGTCGTAGAAGTAGAATCGGCGAATTTACAACTAGCATTAGCAGCTTGACTAGCTGCTGATAAAAGATTGGGTGATAGTGCCCCAGGGCTTGGGTTTGAATGTTGGTGCATATGACTTGCTGTGCTGCCCAGTCTTTGTGGGTGTAACTGCGTATAATCTATCATTGATTGAGGTTGTATATGTGCCCCTGTTGCTGGTGTTGCATAAGGATGTTGTGGGTAATGGTGGCCGACTTGTGGCGGCGAATAGCAGGCATTTGGATATGCACTAGCTGCTGCGTTTGGATTGTAGTAATCCGCCCCTGGTGTGGGCAGACCAGGATGCCCAGACTGTTCAACTGGTGTTCCCGTGCGTCCCGGCCCTTGGTTTCCATAGCACGAAGCCAAGGAATTGACGAATTGATAGGAACTCATCCCAGCGTTATAATTTAGGTCATTCATTGATAACAGATTATTTTATCTCACTCGTCTCAAATTACACGTAGACTGTCATACTTTGATGTGTACTGAATAGTCTAGTTGGACATGTTAAGTGCTGGAGATGTTCGTAGTCCGTTCAATTGTCCTCTTAGAGTGGCGCTTGATTGATGGACCTGTAATAAAATGAAACACATTAGCTGGTCAAATGCGACGCCTCGTTATGTGGTATTTGTGAAATATTACTTTTTGTTATAAGATTTTTTAAAATGAAACGAAATATTTGATATACATAATTAATAATAAGAGCCCCAGTCTCATTTTGTTAGCCCTACATCAAAGGAAAACGGAGGCCGGTGAAAAAATTTGCGTAACACAGGGGGTCTATTAAGAAACAATAAATTAACATGGTATATTCTTGGTGGTACACATGTTATGTCAAGTACGGAAAAAATCCTGTCCCCGCCACGTGGTAGGGCTATAAAAGTGTCCGCCGAGGTTTATGAGAGTGCGGTAGAATGTGACTTCTGCCGATTTATGAACTCCGCCGGTGCATACATCTTTATGAGCAAATTAGTACTCATTGTATCGGATTTATTTGTCGCGTAACGAATGATGAATGTTCCCACTTTTCTGTACGTGTAATTTTGTACATTTTATGTAATAGCGATTTATTGCATGCGCGACGAATTGTTGAATTCAAAGATTTTGAGTGTTTGATATACTGGCGCTTTATGAGCAAAAATTGTACTTATTTTGTAAAAATAATTGAAAGAATGATAACGATTGAGGTGATCGATTTAACGTACACTTTTAAGTTTATATTCATCGTTTATCTATTAAATATGTATTGTTATTATTATTTTACAAATAATTTAATATTAAAGTATAAGATTTATATATACGAATACCATAAAAAGCTAAGAGGATTATATCTAATATTCAAATATAGTCTAACAGTACCTAAGAATTGTTATGTATGTACTAATTATTAAAATTGTATTATATAGGACTTAGATATTGTTTATTATAATCTTTTTTCTTTTCAAAGTTCATATCTTGTAATTAACGGCAAATAGCTGTTGTTTAATTCGCACATATAAAATTGTGTTTAATTTTATGAAAATATGAATATCAACTGGTTTAAACTCTGTGTTGAACTTGTTATATTTTTATTTGAATGAATTAGTTAACATTTCTAATATAAAGAACTTAGGCCATATTGTATCGTAATAAAAAAATCACTTCATAGGTTCTCCCTTCTTTTTGCCCGGTATTTATTTTTCTATGGTGATATTATTAACTCAGCCAAGTCTAAGTTGTCTGTGTTAGGACTCAATAGAATTACAAGCAATGTTTACCCAATAATTGCATTTAATTCCTAATCTTCCCGTTCTGGGTGTGTGACATTCAGACGACATATGTTCAGTTTATTTCAGTAAGATTTTTGTCACTCCCGTCCGGTCCACATTAAATGGGCCGAACGATTTCATTGCCTTTCATTTTATATTAAGCCATCCGTTTGAAATTCTTCGATGTTTATTTTGTTAAACTCCTATACATAAAATAAAGTATATATTTGGTCTAAGTTAAAAGTAAATATGGCAAAATATACTCAAATAGTACTGTTCTAAAATCTTAACTATTAAACGATTAAATATACATATAAAAGATGCATAAACAAAAATAATGCCTGAAAGGTAGATTTTGCTCACTCACAATGTAAAAGAGATCTTATATAATATTTTAGAACTATTATGATATTTGATTACCATGGTTGTAGCGAGTAAAAAGCTAGACATATGCCATTGATTTTATTATAGAACATTTTAGGGGCAACAATCTTGTGATACATGGTTTTTGTGTAAGTTTCACCATTTACTCAGCGCACGCAAGTAAAACTCAAAAATATATTTCAATTTTCTCAATTTTACAACATTTTTGTTGCTCCTTATATAAATGTAATGTATATATATAAAATTAATTCATAACAGTAGTTCAGCAACTACTCGTTCGCGCGTTCAACGCTACAAACTTAACAGCTTTATATTATAACTTTTATTTTATATAGTAAGAAGTAAGCTATTAAAATATTTCTTATGTCATCTTAGCTATATTTAGACACTTCTATGATAGACTGGCACAAGCCGCATGTTGTGAAATATATATTTAATTCTAGTCTTATCACTAGTTTCAGTAGTAATTATTATTTAGTGATGAGATTTAGTTATAATGGAAATCCTAAAGGCGACTTTATGTAAACTTATTTATGCCAAATTTATATTTAAGGGTTGAGAAACCTATAAAAACAACAATTTTCATTGAAAAATTTAAAAAAGATATTGCTTTGTTTCTCTACAGTTATGAGTTATGTACCTACCCACAGACTGAAGTTAAAAAAAAATATCAAAACCATTTAAGGATTTGTTTAATAACCATAAGAATTAATGACGGAAAATAAAATTAAATCTTTTACAAGTGTCTTGTGGGAAAATTAATTCTCTGTGAATCTTAACCCCACATAGTAAATAGACAAACTATTTCCGAAACAAACATACACAATCATTCCAAATTTAATTTAATGTAACTACACTTATAGTAAAAAACTTTCTTGATACAACGAATAGTTGTATAAATATATATATACTCACAGCGAACTGTTGTTATTAAAACAAAAACTTAAACACTACTATAACACAAACATCCCACGAAACACTTCACAAAATACCAAACTTGCGTTCGAAATTCGAATTCGACTCGCGGAAGTTCGCGTGGTGAAAAACGGGCCGTGTTTTCCCGCCGTTCTAGCGTCGTGTGCAGCGCGCGTCTGACAGTGAGGTGATAGCTTGGCTGACGGCTGGGTAGCAGCGGGCGGGGCGAGCGGGGCGGGGCACACCTGAGTCTCCGCCACGTGTGACGCGCTCGCTACCGCTTCCGCTAGGCTCTCTAATTGCCCTATTCAATTCACTGATGATAGTTGCCTCTTTTGATTTCGATTTATGCTAATCGATGCATTTTCAAATGTCTGATATTAGAACAATCCGGCAATTTTGCGTTTATAGTTAATTAATACGTGGATATCGTAAAATTTAACAACATTATGGGGTTCTAATGGATAATTTTGAAGAGATTTTTTGCAATATTTCAAATGTATTTTAAATACTAAAATACTGATAGTAAAAAATTCTCGTTGTTTAACGTAATTTTACGTATTTGTGAATATTTCTGATTATTGGCTGGATCTTATTACTAGTCTAATAATAATATATATACGAGTTTAATAAGATAATTAAAAGAAGACATAGAAAAACATATGCATACAATTCTTTTTTTTAATTTAAAAATATCTAATTATAATTTACATATAAGTATAAGATATTGAAATACAATTCCAGTACACTTAGTACAAGTCAAAAAGAGCGGACATTCTCAATGCATCAAAGACATGACGTGGCGTCCGACTGCGGAATAAAAATTACATGCTAGTCCTCATAATTAAATGAAACGACTATTTTTATGCACCCTATGACAATATGAAAAGTCGCTTAGAATATAGAAATTATAACGTGTTCAGCGATCTCATTTGCAGATGTTCTGTGGTGGTCTGAATCATGTCAAACTACAAAATATATACGAATTCAGTTACAGCCCTAAATAGTCATGATTTCAAAAATTATATGACCATATTTTACGTCTTTATTTGTTATTTGTATTTGACTATAAATTGACGCTGTCGATTGTATGAGCCCTGGCAAAGCCTATATCCGCCTATGGCTTTTGTTTTTGAACCCTGATTAAGATAATTAATCAGTAGGCTAAATTAATAATTGCATTGCTTTAACATTTACTATGTTTGCATTGCATGAAAAGATATTACCGTCACATAATAATATTGTCACCTTATTGCTTTCACAAGGCTGCTGCTGATATTTTATTTTTCTAATACATATCGTATTATTTATTTGAATTTTATTCTTTTCCTACATTTGTATGTCAAGAATATCTTAAAGCCACTGGTTAGAGCGATGATAAATCTCATCTATAAGACGGCCGTGTGTGAAAATCATTTCAATAATATAATGTTAACAATTACTGCAATCGTTTGTAAAATAAAGACCTAATAAAACATTAAAACCTTCTTACATCAATAAAACATACGTGAAATCATACGTTGATTATTTTTAATTGGACAGAGATAGCATGTATGACAACGTATAGTGATGGTCGCCTAATTGTAACTCAAGAAATTAGCAGTATATACGCCTCCTTTGCATTTGAAATCCGTGGGATCGATTTGTAGTGTAAATTTTAAATATAGAATATATACACTTGACTTGCACAATAACCTCTGCTCTTTGTTCTTATTCTCTTCTCTTTCTCTGTTTAAATTATCCAGAGTTCATATTTTAAAGTTCGAATAACTACATTATCTATAATTTAAATTTCGAATATGTGTATAACCCCATATTGCAACCAATGATAACATTAATCCAAGGTCCCGTGGGTTTTAGTGGTACAAGTTAATACAAGCTAGCGACACTCCAAGCTCATATAATTCATGTGTCTTACTAGTAATTTATGAACTGGGGTGACCATCTCTCCTGTATTGGCTACCTTAATGGGATAGAGATAGCATGTTGTTGATTTAAAAATCGTTTATTGGTATTTAATTATGACTTCGTGGCTGCATTTCTTTGGTCCTTCGAGGCTATAAATTTTGTTTTCTTATTGGAATGTAAGGGTGTGTGGAATGAATAGAACTTATTGGGAATATGTCATGGAACAGTGATTTATGGAAATTTAATAATATAAGTTTTTTATCTACGTCTGACTAGATAGTTTCTAACTAAATTTAGATACGAATAATACATTTACTATTTACAAAATGAACGCACATAGTTATTGTACGATTAGGTAATCTGGTTCTATATGTGTCTTTGTTTACCTTAATAAAAAGTTGTGTGGTTTTTATATAGTTTTAACTGTGACATTACTTCTCATGTTATAAATACATTCGAGATTTCTTTTTTCATAAACATCGGTTAAAATTAACGAACTATGAATTATTTTACACGTCTTCCTATAAATTATCATAATTTATTTTTAAACACGGGTTTTTTATAAAACATCCATTCTTAAAAGTACATAATACTTAATTCAACACTTAATTTGCAATTGAATAAAAATTTGCATGTAACGGAAAATGATTATTGATGTCCCTTACGAATGTATGCGTTCTGCATACGAGTGAAAGAGACGGTGTGTTTGTGATAGCTTCGTTGCTGTTGACGCATGCGCGTTGCAATCGCGATCGGCACGGCCCCTCGTGGCATCGTTGATTTTCATTGGATGGAGTTGCTTGGAAAAGAGGGGTGCGAATATATTCCAAACTTAATTTTTCGCAATGAAAACTTTCCAAATTAAAATCCATGTATTAATGGGATATATTAATATGTATTTATATGTACCTTTATGAATACCTAATATAAAAATATCTATAAACTAATATATTGTAACTATCTTAACAATGAAATCAAATTACCCAAGTCGAGCTTACTAGACGGGAGGCCTTTCCAGAGATATACCTAATCTTGGCCTTATATAAACATTTAGTACACTTATAAGCTGTATAAAAACATCGATTTGGCTTTCGTCTAGCCACACAGGGATAAAATCTACCCTCTAGGCGTAGGGCCTACACATTTCAGGTAATCGGACTCACACTATGAAAATAAGGTCACTTAAAAAAAGACGTCTTCTAGAGTGAGATATTTTTAATAAAATTTTAATTGCAATTTCTATAATTATATAAGTCATGCATTGTTAAATTTGTTTCTATATTATAAGCATTATATTATTGGGATCATTGTAACTTACTGTTTATAGGCAGACAGTGGATTAAGGTAGACATTTTTGGCGAACTATCAAGAGTTAGAACTGGTGCTGCTTTATTGCTTCGTCGATATATTCCTATTTGCAACCGTCTCAATAGATTTAATACCTACTCTAGCATAGGTAGAACTAAGAAACAAATAAGATATTCTAAAAGTAGTTCTAAGTAGAAAAAAATTATAATATGACCAGTTATAAGAATTATTTAATAACCAATAAGGTTAAGATTGCGGAGATAATCGTATGTGTAGGCATTGGTATATATTGACTTTATAATAGTATTGTGAATGTGGACGAGTCGGTTGATGTTTTTGCCGACTCTCTACTTACCTTTCGTAGAGGCATTTTAAGCACCATAAAAACAAACCTTTGAATCCGGGTAGTGGTAACATGTATGTCGTATCTTGTTCGTATTATTATGTATATTGTATTTTGATATTGTATAATGTCTCAAGTTCCCATTTAATTGTCATATGTGTAAACCTAGTTGTGTTATCTCATAAGTTTATTGTTTTAAAAGTATTTAGCACATATGATGTCTGGGGACAGATATAATAAAATAAAATAAAATAAAATATAGTATATACAGCTCTTTAAAGTAATAGAATCAAACATTTTTGAAGATAATAAATACATCAGTTAGAGACTGTGTTATATAATTCCTCTAGACACTTAGTCGAATAACATTGTTTTGATTATTTACATGTCACTTTTTGTCAAATTATGTTCAGTCGTGAAAGAAAGGAGTTGATGACACCTGCACTTTTATTCGCGTTACATCGTCCTTTCTTTGTCCTTCTCATTAAATACAACTGAAAAATAATTCTTCAATATATATTATCTGTATTAGACTAAACAATTTATTAATGTCTAAGGAATATTTATATCGTAACAAAGAAACATAAGTTTTCTTGGTAACTAAGATTGGTGAAAAGCATTCGAGTCGAGTAAATATAAAAAAAAAATGTATGGTACAAGTGTGAGATACTATTATTTACAACTTTCTTACTGACTTAAATGCTGCCACCTATATGGAGCTTAGCTTATAAACTGGACAGTGTAGCTCGTATATTATAACTTTTCAGTGTCCTCTAGATGGCGCTGAAGCCAATATACTTTTATTTGAGGTATATTTCTAAAACAATTATAATTTTAATTTAATAAGTTTGTAAGGTTGTTTTAGTAGTCCTATAAAATCTATATGGTCTTATCTTCTTGCAATTTTTCGTAAGAGATTCTTGATGATTCATCTCAGCAACGGTTTCTGTTCTCTACGGAATTAACACTCATAATATGATAGGAAAAGAAGATTCAGCAAGACTTAGACCCAGAGACCGTTATGAAAAAGACAGATAACATAATAACCGCAACGCAACAATTAATCTTAACTAAAGCCTCATTTTATCAGACTTATAAGTATAACAACTACATACACGCTTTTCAACACGTGAAAGGGGTAAATAGGTAAACAGGTATGTTTTAAATTAATTTAGGTACAGCACATTGTAACATTGTAGGTCGCAAGTGACGTTTATAACCATTAGTCAAAGTGTCGCCCCTTGTCAAACGTGAACTTGCCCTTTCGACACGGAACTCACTAAACGTTATACACCTTATTTGAAAATTACATCTCAAATATATTTTATCGGCGTCTACCAAGGTGTTGGCTTTAACCAAAAATTACGTAACAATAAATAGATGTAAATGTATTTTAACCTTTCCTTAGCGCTATACAGTCAAGGTATTTTAACGTTAACACTTAAACGCAACGAAGACTTGTCCCATACGATTCATGACTTAACAAACACAAATGTATATAATGTTCATACTGTTACAAATCACTTGCACTAACTCAATTGTTTATAGAATTTTATGGAAGCCAATAATTATATTTTATATCAAAGTTGGTATAGTCTTTTGCACGTATTAGTAAAGCTGGTAGTATTGTATGTTGTAGCTTGCACCTAAATATTTGCTTAGTAACTTAAAAATATTCAATAGGAAGAGAACTATATATGTAGATCGAAATAAAATTTTCTTATACAGCAGGGTGTAACTGGAGAACGGTTAACTTTTGTCTAATGGTAGTTGTAATCGATTTATTGTTACTAAGCCATACTGAATAATTATTTTTCCATTCTATTTTTAAAATCAATTCCCAAATAGTTCGTACGAATTGAAAGAAAAGTTGAACAGAAATAATTATAGAAAGAGCTGGGATACCGAAGGCTGCGGTGCGTCGCTCAAACAACGCTAACTTACATTTAGCTGTCAGTCAAAAACAATTTGGAATTTTCGCGAGGGTCGAAGGATATAGACTTTGCTGATGTTTATAAAGAGATGTTTGCGAAGTATTTTTGAACAAAGTAAATAATAAAATATATCTTTCTATTTGGGGCTGTAATCTAAAAATAATTAATATAGAGGAGTTCTGTAATGTAGATTACTATAGTTTTCAAAAACAAAACTAACTAGTTTAAGGGTAGTTAAAGGTAATTAAAAAAATATTGTAACAAATATTAAAAATTAATCTACACTTGTGTTGTCTTAAAAAAAAAGCTCCGTGTATTTTTGGAATACAAATGCATAGTATTGTTTTGAATTTATTTCCAGTGTAGCAGCTCTGTATTATTTCTATAGGTCGATCGCATTTTAGCATCGGCCCCGTTACAACGCCATCTATCATTTCCTCCATCTCCGCGCCGGGTTAAACACGTAAGTGACACTGACGCCAACGCCAAGCAATGTTGACCTCTCTCATACCCACAGCTCGAAGAGAATGCCATTATAATAACTAACAACATCATATCTTCAGAGATCCGATTATATTGGTAGTTCTAGGTCACTTCAGATTTTTTCATCCGTCATATAGAGTTATGTTCAGGTAACTGACATATGTTTTGATATTCTTCCAGTTCCGCAGTGATAAAAAATACATTACATTTAACAGAATAACTATATACATGTATGTTTATTTATATTTTTACTTGTTGTGTTTATAAATGTGAATAATAACTTTGAATATTAATCAAGGTATTCTTGGTAAACGCTGCCATGCGTGTCGTTACATAAATCGATTTTAAATTATTTCTCAGACTGTACCTTATTATAATCAAGCTGTTTTACAATAACAATTCTAGGAAATACTCTTAAAATGCTAAGAAAGCTATAAAAAATTAAATTAAATTTTCATATTTCATGAGATTTTTAGTTACACAACCTTAAATCTTACCATCTACCATCATAAAAAAATATACTTGCATGTGTGCCGTTTATAAGACGACAATATGAGATAAACTATAAGTTAATATGAACTATAAGTTAAAAACTACAGCTGCTCTGGACATATCAATATTCATGTATTGCTTATGTACTATCGCTTAGTAGGTACATATTGTTACCACTTAAAATTTTATGTATTTATTTATTCATTAAACACTTTGTTGCACATAATAGAAGTAATAGTTATTATTTATTCATTGTAAGTAAATCTTACTACATATGATAGCAACGATTTATCATTAATAATTGATCTCTTTCAGGCAACCCAAAATAAAGAATCATTTTATCGAATTTGGACAGGTAGAAGTGCGTAGAATACAAAAAAAATTGTGCTTTTTTAATAAAACTTCAGTAATGTATTTTAATTAATTTATTGCATTATTTGCATATAAACAAAACTTGTCTAAAATAAGAGAAAAACGAGTGGAGTACAAATTTAAATAAAGTAATTGTTAAAACATTTATAACATAGTTATTTATAAAAGTATATTTAATTTATGTCAAAAGTTTCAACATATATTTGACGATCCACTATTATTATTAATTATTTGGAAGATAAGTCAATAAAGGATAAAATGTTATTACAATATTTTACAATCACAAGATATCTATGCCAATACAAGTATGGTTTATTTGGTTGAAAAGCTAATATTAAAGCAAGTTTCTAGCTCCGCTAACGAACTGCAGTCAGCTGTAGCAGTCTAGTACAAATATCTATTTAAACATACAAAAATTTCTATCAGCAATCACCCTCATCTCAGTAGCATTGATCTGCTTTCGAGCGATGGCAGTGAGGCGTTGGTGATAAATGATCCGGGACAATGCGCCCTGCAGATTCTTTTGTTGATTCCCGCTTTTTGTATGGACACTGTAAACGTCCGAAATGAACGGACAACGGTTTGTACAATTTTCTATGTAAAACGTTTATGTTAGGACCTGTGAACGAATTTTTATTTTTTTGGTAAAAACAACCCTATAGAAGATATACAGAACAAATCACAGCTCAAGCTTATATGATATTTATAAGCGAGGTAAGAAATTATGTGATTACATTTGTCCTGCGTGGTGCAGATGTTAGCGTCTGGTGACACAGACCTACTAATTAATGTAATTTAACCCAGTCAAGTATGGGCCGTACATACCAAAGACAATTCCAAACGCACTTTGTAATGTCTGTGGCTTACATAATACTTCATTTAAATATTTATTATATTCACATAACTCGACACTTCAAGTGAATAACACAAAACGTGGTCAGCGCAAGTTTAATATAAATAGACTCTAAGTCTACGGTATATTACCTACGTTATATTTAATAATTTAATAAAAAATTCTGTACTAGGTACGATTGTGATATTTAAGTATACTTTTTGGCTTATTGTAAGTACCTTATATATATACTATTTTGGATGGTTGACTGCGTTTTGTTTATGTCTAGAAATTTGTTTGTTTGTCAACTGACTTTCTGTGAGTTGTTCAATAACAAGTTTTTTATCATCAATAAATATAGCTTAGTTAGTTAGTTTTAAACTGTTGATAACACTTACTTAATCTTTGTAGTTTAAATTTGCAATTGCGAATGTAAACCTTTTTTTGGTTTTCGATTGTCAATTCACAAAAAAAGGTTTTTATAGCTGTTAATAACTAACAATTCTAGTATTTAACTTTTTGCTAATTTACGTCGTTCTATAGATATTATTAATTTACATATCGATTCTACAATAAATTCTATTCATGTAGATATATAAGTGTACTTTTATCGCTATTATTTCTGACGTAATTTAAATAAATCGATCGAATTAAGTTATAGCTTGAGACTAATTGACTGTTGGAAGCACTAGTAGTGATTTATTTTAAAATACGAATGCATTTAAATACTAACTATATACCTATTATTACTTTATATACCTAGCATATTATATAAAATTACTTTTAACAAATGATTAACCGTATGAGATTTAATAAAGAAACAAATTGTATAAATCTCATGGACTCACTAATGATTTGTTAATGTATAATTAAATAATACATACAAGCGTATTATTAATTTTCAAATTAAAATTATAACTAATATATTTAAGCAATTAAAATTAATTTAAAAAATTTAAAAGGATTCTGTATCTATACAAACATTTTAATGAATCAGCTTCTGATAAATCAAGTTCCTTTGAACATTTATCAACGAACACTTACGAATTCATACATCAAATAAAACGAGAGATAATTTCATATAATTAAAACATTCTCGACCGTTTGAATTCACGTTATCGTAATGAGAATACAATTTATGGTACACGATAATTCATCTCTTTGATCGAACGTCTGGTGCAAGCTGCATAATGAGGTACTCTTAAAGTATTTTTACCTCTGCGTATAGCTTGAGTTCTCAATAGGATGTTCGAAATACGAAACGCTTGTCCGTAGAATAAAACGGCAGGTATCAACAGGCTTCCCAGATTTTAATATCGTCTGGTAGTTTTTTAATTAAGATATAAAATGTATTTAAAAAGTCCATATAAATTAGCAAGTTGGTGAGATTTTATACTGATTATTTAGTATCAAATCAAAACATTGTTCTCTGACTGTGTTTTGTCATAGATTGCTACGTGATTAATTTAATACTAAATTGTAAAATCCTCTTTTATATACCATAGCACGAAATTTACATATTTATATTTATTATTAATTCCTATATATATGAATAAATCTTGAATACCAATGAGATTAAAATTAAATCAATCGTATGAGTCAGATCTGATGTACGATTGAATAGAGACTAACTAATGGTAACGTCAGGCCGTTATTAAAGTTGTATTATCAAAAGAATTTCATAATCGATATTTGAGTATATCAAATGAACCTCGGCGTAATAAGACGCGTCAGATCCTTGGTTTTGTATTATATATACCTGTATTAACAAGCAAACAGACAAGGATTATCTTAATATTTTATTACAATTTGAATATACAACTATATAAATAATAAATACCATTGAATAATAGAAGTTAGATTTTAATTAAACGAATTTGATCTTGACTCTTAACCTAAAGTTTAAAAAGTTTGGTTTTGTGGTTAAGTACACATAATGCTGGTGTCATTAGCGTGGAAAGCAAGTGCTCATATGTATGATTTACATTGGTTATTTAAAAAAAAAACTTAATTTTACAATGATTATTTTATATATTCTACAGATTATCAACAGGAAACTCTTAAATTAAATATATTATTGAAATTAATTGTCTAAACTTACCGACTATATACCAATACCAACTATGTACCAATCGAATAATACTTTAATATTTAATTTTAAATAAGAATATTTTACAAAGAAATATTTGATGTAAACACACGCAGCCATCTTTGTTAAATGCCGCTTGCCCGCACATGCGCTTAGCCCACCCTTAAATTTGGGGATGGTCCCTCCATCTCTTTCTAACCAGTGCAATACTCGTACATCTTTCTTTTTCTTTTGGGTCTATTGTATTTTGCAAGTTCATTCAATGGTAACTTTCTATACCGGTTCTACAGTGTGAACTTAGTTGCAAAAATCTGTTTCAAACTTGAAAATCTTGACTTATTTCGCGATTCTCAAAATATTTAATTTCTTTTTTATCATTTATCTTTATATCTCACGCAAAGGTAGGCAATGTCGTTGACATATAAATTAAGGTATACTTTAAAAAACACCTCATATTAAATTCAAACGTTAATTCTAATTATTTTGTAGATATTAGTATTTTAAAATAGTATCTTATAATAATTAAATTAGTTTACTGATTATATTTGCAGAAGACCGTGAAATTGTGCAATGCCAACTAAGCGTTAAGATGCTGAAAGATATTGAAGAAAGAAGAAAACAGTTGAAGATGATGAACGAAAACTGATCCATATTCAATATTAATTTTTCTACTAAGAAAGGTATCTTGGCGTACCTTAAACGTTTAATAAATTCAAATCATAATTACCTTGCACTATAAATATATTTAATAATCTTTATTTGCTGTTAAATATAAAACCAACTATTATGCCACTAAATCTACGTTTATAGTTACATAAATTGACACAAAGTATCAGTGACAAGTAACTATCAACACGATGACAAACAAAAATTTCCCGTTGACTGGCTTTCAGTAGTCAAAACATGTCAAAATTATCAGATCCCTCGAGAGTAATCCTATTTTAGTACTCAAAGGGGTATGTAATACAGTGAGTCAAAACAAGTTAAAAAAAATCGCACGGTCAGAAAACCGGCCAGGTACGATATTTCTATTGAAATGTTTTCAAGCAAAGCAAGATTATTGTTTCACAGTTGCCGTTCATAATGCAGCTATTGTATTCAACGGCTTTTGGATATAGACCGGGTTGAAATAATTGTTTTCTTTTTGATAACGGTGTCTTTTATGAGATTATATTAATCTAAAGCGCTCCACTTCGTCCTCATAGAACTTGTATCTAAGCTTTTAAAATAAACACAATATACACAACAACACGCTGACAATGTCATCCCGATAATTTTCTTCGCTTTATAAATTGAAGCACCAACTAACTTCTTAGTATACAAAAGATGTGCGAATCTCAACCGATTTAGTACAAATTAGAAATAAAACGAACATAGTGTTGGAATTACAACTCCTCTTTATTTATAGCGACCATGGATATTGACTAGAGAAGTATACATCTATTTATAATTTATTTTCATATAAATAATCAACCTCATACAATTAATATTACGTTTATCGATTATAGGAACTATTTTTGTAATTATTAAACTTATTAGTTATTATATACAACGTATTTTATCTTAATCTGAATATGATTTTTTTTATTGTACAATTAATACTTATTTATATACATACGAAGTAAAAAAAATAATATTATGTTCAATAATATATTACAAAAAAGTCTTTAATGATACTTTGGAACTAATCATATTAATTATAATTTCCTAATGTTATTCGTGATTGTAGAATAAACCTCGAATAATTGTTTAGTTGTTTCATTTAATAAATTTAAAAAAAATAACTAAACTTTTAGTTTCTAGTCTATGAATAACTTGATATATTATGCCAAACTGTGTACTTATTTTTTTTATTAACGCTTTTGTATATGAACCTTAAAACCTTTCTTTAATTGTAAACAAATCCTATTTATAACATAATAAGATTAAATTTTGATTACATTTTTGGAATTACACCGCCATAGGACGGAATGCAGTGTTGTGAGACGTTGTTATGATTTAAAGTGCCGTGGCCCATGTTGTAATTAAACTCCGGAATCCCAGTCATTGATCTATTATCCATGTAGTCTGCCAAATTTGGAAGCTTTGTGGCACCAACATCATCCGCGCTATACGGGTCTGGTGAGTTTGTAAGCTTACCATCTTTTTTTGCTTTCATTCGCCGGTTTTGGAACCAGATCTTGATCTGTCTCTCCGTCAGACCTAAAGCGTGTGATACTTCGATTCTTCGACGCCTTGAAAGGTACTTGTTAAAGTGGAACTCCTTTTCTAATTCTAGTGTTTGAAATCTTGTGTATGTTTGCCTTGTTCGCTTTGATCCCTCCTTCTTTTCGTCATCTGAAAATTTGTACAAATAAGATTATACTATTTAGATGACGATAGTTATTTAACATGTAAGCTACTTATGTATTGAATGCAACAATAGGTAATACGTACTGCCACTACTCTTCATCCACGGATAATACCCTTGCGCTTCGGGTATAGTCGCCATTTTGTTCTCAATATAATCCTCATTGTTGCCGCCTGCGTCGACCCTCGTCATCTCCTGACAGCTCTCTATGGTATTCGCCGATGACTTAACACCTTTACAGTCCGCGACCGACCTTCCCACTTCGTTGCTCCTGGCTTTAGGTTTATCAACATTGTTTTTGTATTCACCATGAAATTGCGGCAAATTGTGATCTTTTTCAATCTTGGCCTCAGTTTTTTCCCAATTCTCCACATCAGCGGAATGATACATCATTTTTTGTATTGTTTCTTGCGCATGTGTGTCACTGAACTTATTTAGATATGCGTGGGACTTTGATTTTGTAAGCAAAGCTCTTAGATTCGGAGAATCGTCGTCCTCTGATTTGATTGCGCTTGACACGCTGTGCGGGGATCCATAACTTGTGTCGGGCAAACTGCATTGACTAGGAGAATTAACAGGCCTTACGGCAAGTCTTGCGTCTAAACCTGTATTGTTTACTGAAGCAGTATTACCTTGATGATACTCGTAGTTGTCATAATGTTGTGAATAGTAGCTCATTTCCCTCCACTTATTTATCATTTCAATGTTCGCGGGACTTTGACCATTTGCATAGTTCATAGAATAATTTTGCCAATTCGCAGGTTCGCTCTTGACACAATTCTGTTCGTTGGGTCCGTATTTACTTACACTTTGTCCACTGTAATCACTATTTTGGTTGTACATATTTCCATAGTTGTAACAGTGCGGTGAACCGGTATATTGATGACCATAGTTGTAAGGTTTAGCACTTTGAGAGTTCACTTCACTGTTCCACATTTCATTTGCTCTATTCGTCGCAACTGATGACATGTTTCCACTGTCAAAGTGTATACAAAACTACTTAATACATTAACACTATCACTGATTAAGTTTTGGTTTATTTTGCGTAGGTGCACTGTCCACTAGGTTGACTGCGAAGCGAATGCAGTAAGTGCATCGCGCAAACACGACCCTAACAACTGTAATACTTTTATGTGACCTAAAAAAAGTTTGGGGAACTCTTAACAATAGCGTCACTATTGTCCCTCTGCAAAGTTGTAAAACCAGATGTTGTGTCCCTTTCATTTCTTATCTAACAAGGTTGATTTAATGAGTTAGACAGAGAGAGGAATATGAGGAATATTAGGGGGAATTGTTCGCAAATATTCTGTAAATCTTTATAATGCCAATATTTCCAATACTTTGTTGTTTGTGTGCGTGTATCGGTGCAGGAAAATCATTGATTGAGATTTGTTAGTGTGCGTGTGAGAGGGTGGTATAGATTGATTTTATTCTATTATTGGTTTAGTGTAAAGCCGCGTATGTGTGTCACTGTGTTGCAGGCACGATTGCAAATATACAGCGTGATCACACAATACACTTATATCAAATGCAACCTTAATTATTTAAACATTTTTTGAGAGTCGTAATATCTGTTTTAAACGATGCCGGATAAAGTTTGTTCTTTTATAACATCCAGAAACACTATGCAGTAGTATGTGCGAAGATAGAATGTTCTGTATATATGTATTTAATAACCTTAAGATATTTAAAATCAGTCGCGTTTACAGCATTTCCTCCTTAAGCCAAGTTTAATTCTGAGTTAAAATGAATTCAATTGTGGTGTTTTTAATTCTTTTTTTGAACATCATGTATACATTTGCACATAACTCATGTCGAACAGTTCAATCGGGGGCCGCGACAATAGCACAGTATGCGCTGCGCGTGCGACACTACGACGGGAATGTAATTAATTATAGCCTTAAATAAATACAATTTTGATTTTCTTCAGCCTTGTATTTTACTAGATGTATGAATTAGAATTAGAACGTTCTTACCCTATTAATTCTGTTTCAATCAAATTCGGCGTTCGATTTCTAGAGAAAAAACAAAAATAATATTAGGTTTTATAAAGACTGCTCATGTGTCTAATAGTCCAAAAATTTTTTTATGTAAATATTATCTACTTATTAATAACAAATTGTCATGACAACCAACTTTTAACGCGAATTTTTTCTATAATTATTTTAAAATACACGTCAGTTTGTCGTTAAAGTAAAAATACTAATATAGGTTATTTCAATACAATAGTCGGTGTTCTTCATTAAAGCTTATAAAAATATTCGCACAATTATATCAAAATTAAATAATCGGGCTACATATTTAGTTCCTCCATAATTTCTACTAAGGGAATAATTAATTCGACGACTCTATTAATATTTTATATTTTAACAACGCACACTAGTTATGTATATATTTCAAATTTTGACTTCTCATGCCACGTATGCACAATCGAAAACCCAATCGCAACACGACATATGGATTCTTTGTAGGATCAAACATCTGTTATACACGTCACACACCCACCGATGTATATAAATCACGTGGTAAACAATACTTACTGCAAAGTTAATATCTCACATATCTTTAAATTTACGTAAATAATTAATATAAAATTAAATTATGATAATTTATATTGTAACTATGTATTTTTTTGTACCTTTATTATTTATTGGAATTTATACCGGTTAAGTAAGTAACAAAGTATACCTACAATCTACAGACTTTCCGTAATAACATTTTCTTATGGGCGATACGTTCGACTATAAATCATCGTCTCTATATTACTATCAAATTATGACTTTCAATAAATTATTAAATTAAGCGAACAAAATTGTTTTTTAAAATCAAACAAATTGAAATAATTGTTCAACCGCACAACCCAACTGCAAACCAAATATTGCCCCTATTCGCGTAAGGGCCTACCGATTTACGCTTATGACATAATATATTTAGTAGAAATCATTATAATTGCAGGTATAAAAAATAAATAACAACATGTTATAGAGAATATTTTATTACCAAAAAATATTTTATAATTTGTTTAGGTAACTTAGGTCTAAAATATAATTATAAAGCCTAGTAGTTTACATTTTTGAACCAAGCGACGGCCTACTATAAATATATCAACTATTTTATGTAAGTTAACTGAGCCCATAAATATTTATATATGTATGTAGTAGTATGCTATGTATTAGGTACAAGACAAATAAATTTTCTTTGACTTAAGATTGTATGTCCTCTCGATGGAGACAGAGGGCATCTCCATCGGAAATCTCGTTCCAGGTCTTACTGGCTACTGCCTCATCTGTACCAGTACGTCACCAGGTCTGCTGGGACGGCTCCGCTTTCCAGTCAAGCATCTATATACAATATTATATAGATATCAATTTTCATTACATTATTAAAAAGGCGTTTTGATATATATTTAAAATCAAATGTGTTTAATAAAATGCCATAAAATATTTAATTTACATACATAAAAGTATGTGAATAAGGATTCAGTTTTATTTCAATTTCACACCGGATTCCAGACTCAATTCTATTGAAATCGTTAAATCATAAAGATCATAACACCATGCTTATTTGCCGTTTAAATTTCAACCTTAAATCAATGTGTTACGTTTTAAATTTTGAAATCAACTTTCAACATTGCAGAAATGAATTGGTTAGCTCTTATACAGTTGAAAATAAAATTGATTTCGCCAAAGACTAGTCAATATTAACCTATGGTAGTGACAATACGTACCATTAATCTTGCGAAATCAATCGTTGGTTACAAATATTGTATATTTACTTTGGTATTTTTAAATAGAAGAAAACATCTGTCCGAGATTTCGAACAAAGAATTCCTTAGAATTGTGATAAAATAGGTAAAATGGTTAAGTAGCTTTGTTTTATTGCACATCAAAGTGCCGACAGTTGAAAACAGAAGGCGGCATGTTTTAATATACAAACAGAGTTATCAGTTTTTATTGCGGGTGTTAAACACGATGCTAGTAATTCTATTGATTGGACGCCGACTTTTACCTGGGTTTGCGAATTTTATGATTGCTCATTTTAAATAGAAAGTTTATTCTATTGAAACGATGTAAAATGTGTTTTAGCAAATATTTTTTATTAAATATTTAAAGCATGGTTTTCATGGTGTTGTTCTGTGTAATATACTCAATATTCTCTTCGCTGTGGCAATAGAAACTTAAACAATATCGTGAAAAATCGTGGAAAATGAACATCGACTTGGAAATGTTTACATAAGTGAATAAGATTTAGAAGTTCTAAATACGTTGCACCTGTAATGCCACTATTAAATAAAATATTTCCTTATATGTATGAGTTAGATATGTTTTCTTAATTAAAATTTCTATTTAGATCTAGCAGTGGCGAAACTAAATTAAGTTAGTCCTATTTATTGGTTAAATTTCATAGTAGGTTGAATATATATACTTAGTCTGGCCATAAATACTGTTACTATTCAAAAAAAGAAAATATTACGTTTGAATTTGGAATCTGTCATTTTTATATGATTGCTTGATGTGTTTTCTTATTTTCGCGCCATTATATTGTTAAATATTTTGTTATATTAAAATGGAGTGGGGTGATAAAGAGAACCGAATCGCTGTGATTGCCTTACATAAAGTAGGTATGGAGAAAAGTGCAATTTTTAAAACCCTCCACCCGCTTGGTATTAGTCAAATGTTTGTTTACCGGGCTATTGATAGGTACAATGATACCTCCTCTGTTTGTGACAGAAAAAGATCTGGCCGTCCACGTACCGTTCGTGTGAAAAAGGTGATTAAAGCAGTTAGGGAAAGAATTCGAAGAAATCCTGTCCGTAAGCAAAAGATTTTATCTCGGGAGATGAAGATAGCTCCTAGAACCATGTCGCGTATATTAAAAGATGACTTAGGACTTGCAGCCTATAAGAGACGTACTGGTCACTTCTTAACTGATAATTTAAAGAAGAATAGGGTGGTAAAATCCAAACAACTACTTAAGCGGTACGCAAAGGGAGGTCACAAAAAAATTTTGTTTACGGATGAGAAAATTTTTACAATTGAGCAGTATTTTAATAAACAAAATGACCGTATTTATGCTGGAAGCTCTAAAGAAGCTTCGCAATTAGTAAACAGAGTACAACGTGGGCATTATCCCACTTCAGTGATGGTTTGGTGGGGTGTTAGCTATGAAGGGGTGACTGAGCCATATTTTTGTGAAAAAGGTATTAAAACGTCGGCACAAGTTTATCAAAATACCATTCTTGAGACGGTAGTTAAGCCTTTAACTAACACCATGTTCAATAACAAAGAATGGTGCTTTCAACAAGACTCGGCACCGGGTCATAGAGCTCGATCCACCCAATCTTGGTTGAAAACTAACGTTCCGGACTTTATCAGCACTGAAAACTGGCCGTCGTCAAGTCCTGACCTAAATCCATTGGATTATGATTTATGGTCAGTTTTAGAGAGTAAGGCTTGCTCTAAACGCCATGATAATTTGGAGTCCCTAAAACGATCCATTCGGTTGGCAGTGAAGAATTTTCCTCTAGAAAGAGTTCGTGCTGCTATTGATAACTAGCCTCAACGTTTAAAAGACTGTATTGCAGCCAATGGAGACTACTTCGAATAAACATTGTATATTTTTAATAGTTATATATTGATGTATTAAACTAACTCACTATGAAAGGAATAAATGTTACGTATAAAAAAAAAATCGTGCTTTTCTTTATAACAATATTTATGGCAAGACTAAGTATATATAAATACCGTACAGCTTGTATATGATTCAAAAAGCTGAATAGTACTCTAAAGCCACCTAACGGATACCAGCTAAATTGACATATTAAAGAGAAACTTTCACAGGCGAAAGCTTTTTTGCACTTTTTGCGAACATTTGACAATATTGTGTAAAAAACACATTTGAAACAATAAACAATACAAATTGAAAACAATGTCGGCAAGTTTACAATGAACTAAATATTTTGTAAAAAGATAAGGCTTTCTAAGCTCTGTTTATAAAAGAATAAAGGTAGTGATTATTAACAATTTGTCTCTCTTCATGGTTTTTTTAAAGGTTTAGACACGCGTCTAATTGTTGATAGGTATGGGACGTCATGCATTGGACCTGAACACTGTCATCCGTGACTTACGTGACGCTTCCAAACTCAAAATTATTAAGTCGATTTTTACAGTTCCATGTCTATGTCTATGACAGTTCTATAAATCATAAGTATCTATAAGTATTTTCAGATGTAATGAATATCAATGGAACTTAGTGGCGTAGGATCATTGGAGGAACAAATTTGAGACAAAGAAATATTTTTTTTTAATTTGAGATACTAATAATTTCAAATAGCAAATATATGTTTACCAAGGTATGTATATGGATTTTCACGCAGTGATGAAAAGTGTTATTAAGTCCAATTACTATAAGAGAATAGCTAACATTGATTTGTCAAAACATGAATTAAATAAGCTTTTAACTACTAGGTTATATTTGCAGCGTTTTATTTTAAAACAGACGTTGTATATATGTGCAATACCTACTTGTAAAATGTTTCTTTAGCCACTTGTTTGACGTGAACTCGTTAAGTTAAAATAAGCGCTTAGGCTTTCATGAACTAGTAGTAGTATAATAATTTGTTATCTACTGAATCCCTCGTGTGACGAATGATTCATACTTTTGTACGTGTCTTTTACCTCCATTATGGTATAAAAGTTCTCAATTTTTGGTAAATAAACACCGCGAGCGCCGGTCAACTGTGCACATAATCTCCTGCCACATTAGAACGCCGCTTTCATAAGGGTCATCGTACACAGTACCATGTTTATGGCATATGTCTAAATACTAAGCGTAGCCAAGATTACGTAGGAAAATAATGTTACTTGTACTTCTCCCGATATTCTTAGCTTATATTGAAATCTTGGGATCGTGCATATAAAAACTGAACTATGAAGTTAGGTTTGCAGTTACTATTGGAGCACAGAGTATACGGTGCTGATCATCTGTCATATATAACAACATACATGTATGGCAAGCACCAGCTCATTATTCTTTATTAAATTAGGATTGTTAACTAGAACTATAATTACATGGGTTCACTGCGTGCGTTAAGGTAGTTGAGGTATACTGTGTAAGTATCAATCAGACTAGCCTTGGTATTTTTGCTCTGGAGCTAAATATTGGATTAATATTTCCCCTTTTTAATTTATTACTTCTGGCCTATCACCGTATATAACTACGATGTGACAAAAAAACTAACCAATACTCAAAGTTAAGCTTCTATTGGTATTTATTGCCTAATTACTCATTTACAATTCACAACGAAGTGTAAGATGACCTTTACATACCCCTCAATGCACAATCATTAATCAGAAGTTCGATCGTGGACTTCTTACAATAGGGCATACTCCGAGTCGCGTACGATCCATTAGAATAACAATAATTACTTTTTACTTAATATGAGAAATTAAACATCCGGTAAAAATTAACTTTAACTTAACATACACATTTTATTCACATTGAATTTAAATTATGAGAATTCAATAAGGAACGTTTATCAAAACCTTTAAACAGAGCGAAATTTTAAATCTCATAAAAAAGTATTTTCGTATCGACGACATATATCAACCATTTCGCAACATCAAATATTGTTCTAAATACTGAAATACTAAAACAATTCGAGATAAATAAATCACATTAGCTGAAGTACGACGGGGTGCGTGATTCTAAACAAAACACTCCGGTTCTGCTCCAAGAAAAACACAGAGCGACTGATTTACGAGACAATATCACCCAAGAAATGTAGCCAGAAATAAAATTAATAGTTGAAATATAAAATTAACACATTTCGCATACTTAACAACGTATAAATCACGTATAAGATTCTCTCTATTCTGGTTTTCTTCGACTTCAGTGATCTTCAAAAGAAATGAAAATTATTACAGTTAATGGTAAGAAGTATTTATTTGGAGTATGATATAAACATTAACTAATAGTTGAAATATGCTGAAATTTTTGTCAGCTGCCCCTACTCACATATTCCATAGAAACTCTGAATAAGATTGATAATGTTTGATGGAATCGTTGTATTTTTTCCGATGGCACAACGTTACCATATCACTGGCATTTCACGTAGTTAGGACACAGAATTTATGGAGCGGCGATATGTTAAGATAATCACGACATATTAATATTTCTATATTCCATATCCTCATTTTTAGATATGATGTTGTTCACATTATTTGACTACGTCTTCTAAGTAGAAAGTTAAGTAAAACTTATGTTTTATTACTAGATTTTGGTGTGGTGGTGAGTAATTTGAAATTAAATTACCTGTAATGACTGTTAAAGATCTATTTCTTTTAAATAATTAATAAAATAGACATATTTTTGAACATAAACAGCATCCATATATTTCTTTGTTCTATATCTTTATCAAGCATTGGGGGATGCAGAAAACCTTGACGGGTCAATGAAAATGATATCGCGAGACATAGGAATACATTTACTGTTTCTCTATTCGCGATATCACATAGTAATCAATCATCTTTTATGTGGAGACATTTCTTATATTGGGTAATTACTTTCACAAAGATATAGGACATTTAAAATGATTATTATACTATCATATCCGTTCAAGAAGGTTTATATAGGTGTGGTAGGTACTAGCGTAAACCTTACATTACCATTGTGTTTTATGGTAGACTATTTCTTGTAAACATGCAAGCAGTAAAACGCGATAACAGTTTAAAATTGTTTAATTCAAAATGTTGTATTGTGTTAACCATGTTATAAGCTTTATGCAGAGAAAACAATTTACGTCAAGTGTCGAAAACAAAACCGAACCGCTAATTTCCATTGAAACAGAAATTTCGGTGCCTAGGTATCACCCGTCAATACTCAGAGTACATTCACAGCACAACGTTGACTAACGACCTGCCAATCAGACCCTCACTTAATTGGAAATCCGTGTTGGTGAAAACCAACCCCCGTTCGCCTTTTGTTACTAAAAAATTAACTGAATGTATTAAATTAAAGTGTTATTGGTATTAAATATTTATATACTTACATATTTTTCCATGTACGTTCACCGTGGTGTTTGCATTGTTACATTTTGTATGAAGATAGTCCCCTGATTCCATAAAGTTGCGTTTGCTTTTTCAATTGAACTATGGGACCAGATAACAATACAAAGAATGAGCAAATTTTTGCCATTTTTAACAGCTTCTATAAAAGCGGCGACGAGTTTAGAAACAGGAAGAGGCGTGCATTTATTTTTTTAATATTCAAGTCAATTCTATGTGATAAGGCAAAAAATGTTTCACCGGACATTGAATCTTTATGTATACATATAACTATGTATTATGCCTACAATATTGCAATTTCTTAAAAAATCTTAAAGAATGAACATAATGTTTTGTATATTTTATGTTCAATTTTATTTTGAAGGCTGAGATAATTTATCTGAAGGAATATGATGTCAGTTTAGTTTAAATTACATTTTTATTTAAATCAATATGGTTATTAATTTATAATATCTTATATAGAGCCTTAGCTGTAACGTGGCGTTGTACGGTCGATGCTGTATAACCGATATTGTTTATTAGTGTACCTTAAATCAGCATGTGACTGGCAAAGTACACGCAGATGGCTAATGTATAAACGAATAAACATGATCTGATAATCGGATATCTGAAGCCTAAACAGATTTTTTATTGAGCCTTAACTTTTATTAATTTTTGTGAGTCTTATACTATGAGAAAAGAACTTTAAAATACTTTGATCTAAATGGGTCCGCAGTTACGCACTGTCTTGTGTAATATACTTTTAGTGTTATTCATTTCGTGAATGCCAACATATCGGCGTTAAAAGTGCAGGCGTCAAGTGTATGGTAATTTTGCCGACACGAATTCCTGTCAAACTGGCTCACTGTTAATGTCTTTGGAATGTATCTTAGTGTGGATACGACGCTTCTACTATTTTTAACCGCATTCACATTAACGCGGGTATCAGTTTTTTTATTTGATGGAGACCTGTCCGCAACCGTTGAGTAAATAATAACCAACGTCAAAGCGGTGATGTTTAATTTTTATATATCAGAGTGTTAAGTTGCATAATGCAGGCGAAAAAATAAAGTTTCAATAACTATCAGATGAAGTTATCACTTTTAGCCTCGCAGATATGTAAGAGACCAACGTATGTTAAGTTAAAAAAAACCTCATTAGGTTATTACAAAAATAAATATTATGATTAATGAAATATATTGTAATCTCAGACCAAGGTCGGATGAACGTCTTAAAATACCCATGATTGTGAGGTTTTTATAAGCTTGTCCACACAAAACTAACGATTTCACATCTTGCCTTCCTTGTTTGGGGATATTAAAAAATTGTTCCGGCCACCGTGTCTAATCTCCCGCAGCCGGTGTGTGGAGAACATATAATATTTATGAAAACATTTTAATATGTGCAAATTAGAACAATGTTTAGGGACTTTGTTAACTTATTGACCGATATGGAGTTAAACTCGATTGGCTGGTTTTAACGGAGAATTATTATTTAATATTGGTCTCGTCTTAGTAGGAATTGTGTTATCTATAGACTATTTGGAATGACTGCTATGTGAGACGAACTTATTATATTATTTATTAACTCAGTGTGCACAGAATCAAATATTGGGATATAATGTTAAACTACTTATGTAAACTTATATCAAAACATGCATAAAAAGCAGGTGTTAATAAATGGGAGAGTGCATAAAATGGACAGAAATATGCTACGGTTCTACGTTAATACCTATGCGTACCTAGCGCCATCTGGCAATTGCATAATAATTTAAAAACGTCACGTAATATTTTTGAAACCGCGCCACCTCTTAGCGGCAACTGGAACTAATATCATCCCTTATTTCCTAAGGGTTGCGAAATGCAATCTGCAAAATAGCGCCACTTGCGAATAAATCACTTCTTATAAAAAATATGATACTTGACATTTGTAATAGTACTTATTCATCATTGATACTCAAGTTGTGAGTTTACCTATATTTATATATTCGTATAGTTAGAGACTAGAAACGTTTTGTGATAAAGCTTAATTCAATCTCAATCTCAATATCCCATAAGTACATGAGAAGTAAGACTAATTAGTACTCAGTTCTAATTTGGAACAATTTAATAGATTTAAAATAATAATGGAAGCATTCGATGTTTTCTTTTACTTAATCAAGTAACAAACAGATGCTATAACAATAATTTCCTTCCATAAACTCATCAAGGTCTATCTAGGACTCATTGATTGAGTAAATTAAGTTTAGATTATCTACGAAAATATATTGGAAAATCTATTCAGAAGTCGTCACATGGTAGGTAAGCTTCGACCTCTTATATATAGCCAAATTCTTATACCGATTAGGTTTAAATGCGTAAGTAATCCCATAGCCATATTTAATGAAGTCGTGTTAAAATTTCCTGAGGAGGTTAAATAGCAGAGTGGAGTGAGTTGTATTGTTTGAGAGTTCTACCTAAAATATGTTCGAAGTTCGAAGAACGCACAAGCTTAACTTTATACTTATAGTTTTGTGTAGTTAACGTTACAAAAGACTTATAAGAATATAAATTATATAATAGTAATACAATATAGTTTAATGGCTGTTCCGAACAATGATATCGTGTTATTAACATCACATACAATTCGACTTCAATAACGTTTCGCGTCTTGAATTTTAATCTGTGTGATGTAAGAAAGTTTTTGTTCGAGAAAATTGCGAGAGGAGTGAAGTTTTAGAGTTTTAATAGCTTGTAATGTACGAGATTTACGACTGTAACGACCTATCGTTAACAGAAACAGGCTCGTCCTTGCCAATTGTTTGAAGACTTGAATCATAAGACGTTACCAATATCTGTGTTTATCACAAAAATATCGATTATTTAAATATGTTTGTTTAAGATCGCTAAACACAATTTATATCAATTCAGTTATTTAACACATGTTACGAACACATACAATTTTAGTTTGTTACACTCTTGATTGTATATATTGTTTTATTTTCACTTATTTTAATGTATTTAAGTTAAGTAAAATATATTCTTAATAATCTTATTTAATACTGTATAATAACGCCTTTATGGTTAACGCGGGATATTATAGCTCATAATATGAGTTTCTTATTTAAAATGTAGAAAAACCTAACTTGATTTGCAGATATAAAAGTTAAAAATGTCGGGCATAGTAATGGAATATATAATGAAGATATAGGTGTGAGAAATTAAAAGCTCAAGAGGCTGGTACACCACAAATCGCTTAGTGCTATCCCTCCCGTCCTAATGGCAGGCCAATTAAAAGTTTCCTCTTGCTCCCTAGACAGGGATTGTTCAAGCTGTAAAACTGAACATCTGAGTATCCGAACATAATGTATTTGAGCTAGGCGATTAGCATTTTGATGTCGCGCCAACGAATAGCCGATCAGTGTAACATATGGTTCAGTTAGATTTAAGAGTTTATTATTGTATCAGATATGTATGCATAAAAAATGTAATAATAATCGGAGACTGTAAAAAAATCTTTAAATATAACCGGTTACATAACTTATAATATGTATTGGTTACGCAGCCTTAAATGTCACACAGCGAATTTTCTCAGTAGCTACTGTTAAGGTCGTACAAAAAATTTTTATATATGGAATAATTATATTAATTGAATATAAATTCATTGGATATAAGGCCCATATATTGTCTAAAGTTAGTCATAAAAACAAGTGACAGATGTAGTTTTAACCATGTTATACCAAGTTATATCACATGTTCTACAGAATTTTACATTAAATATTTTAATGTTTAATCGTACGTAATATTCAATATACAATAAATTAGTCAATATTATAACTTTTGAATCTAAATATATTATTTTTAAGGTTTTACCAATGTCAAATTAGAAAGAATAAGATTATCGTTTACTAACTAGAACTACTTATACGAAAATTTAATCCATTTGAGATGCATATGGTTTGTTGGATTTTTTTCCAATCCTTTTGTACAGTTTATCTAACCGAACCATTCGAAGCTTTACGAAAAAAACCACTTTGTTTATCGGATTTTTTATAAGTAATAGATATCAAGAATATTTACCTACAGTCGTCAGTAAATATTATTCACATCATGTTAGAACACATTATGATTTTTAATATTTCGTCTGTGTATTTAGAAAACTGTAACCAAGAAGTTTGAACTTATAAATGGGTCTCAGAATATAACTGAACGTTTCTCATCAATTTTAGTTACATAGATAGTTATATAAATAAGAAAACGGAGCTTGATATTAAAAAAAATTAACAAATGTTAGTCTCTACATTGTAATAAAAATAATTAAAAAACCTTTCAAATTTAATTACTTTCGCGCTACGAACTTCCTTAATCAAATGGTAATATTTTTTTAAATCACTAATATGCGTGTTGCCATATATAGCGGCGAAACTTGACACTAATGACTTTTTGGTAACGACCATTGGCTACCACTAATGGTGTGTGGTTCCACCCACTGTTTCAAATCATTTTGGTAATTTTCCTTCACGCTTTGCTTCTGGGTATATGCCAGTTATGAAGCAAAGTAATTGTTGGATATTAAAAAAAAGTACTGCCACGTATAACGGTTAGTTCAGTTATCATACCAAGCCGTTTTAAATACAGTTTTGATTATATTTAGATCGATTCCAAAACTGGAAATATTTCTTAGGAAAAGCTAACTTACGATTGTTTCACAGAAATACCAACCACAAGTCTAGGTCTGTTATATGATTACCAGGTCGTTGACACTATTTTAACATTAGTTCTGAATTTAAATTTATCCATGATAAATTCGAAAACCTTTAAACACCCAAAGCTACTGAGCATGGGCATTTGCTCTAAAGTCATTTCAATTGGTCACGCATGCGCAACAATTAGTCACCGTCAACCGTTCAGCTACCTTTCTAATGTACAGTTCTGTAGACAAAAAGATTTGTATTGATATAGTTCAAGTAGAGTATTAAAGTTTAGGAACACTAATCACCCAAGATATCTAAATTCTAATTATCTAAATTCTTGATCAAAGTGTGATGAGTATGATTTCACCTAGCTTCGAATGTTTTATAGCAACCACTTTATAGTGGTAATCATCATTGAAGGAAAATTCATGCAGAAGTCCAAACTAAGATGTAAAACGAATGGAAATAAGCTATTTGGTTTGTTAAGTAAGAAATTAAGAATATCACATTTGTAAATTATAATCATCTTCTAATACATTTAATGATTTTACTTATAAATATTGTGTGTTTATAAATTTTCATCAAGACCCCATAATGTAGATCAGAGATTTCATTCGCTAGTCATTTGTTTTCGTCATTCGTGAGTCAGAGCTTAAAATCATTTTCTCTTCGTTGTGAAGTGGTATTTTATTTCTCAAAGAGTATGATTATGTAGTGTTTTAATAAATTTGACTCACTTTAATGTATTTTAATAGTTATAATATAAACATATTATTTTGTTATTAAATTATATTATTGTAGTGTCATAACAAAATATGTACTATTGAATATTTCATTCCTTCGGATTTGAGAAATCTGGACTCAATTTTGTATACCAACTGTATTATACATCATCTAAAGTAGATTTTAAAGCAGATTGACTAAATAACAGTATGATATATGACTTTCGATCGATCTATGATGACGCTATATGAAGATATGTGTGCTCGTTTTGAAAAGCTATTTTATTTAAAGATTGAGGTAAGAAAAGAGGATTATAAGCGTTTATAATTATAAAACAACTGTGTAACTTTACAAAGCCTTTTCTTAGTTACCTCATTAAATATTTAATACCCTCAAAACTTATGGATTTGGAAAATCTATGTCGTCGGTGAATATAAATAAATTCAAAGATAAGTTATTAAAAGCGCTGCTAAAAATCATACTCGTGTTTTATGTTCTTTGCCATTATACATCAACGTTTACCCACGGCTTGATGAGAAGATGATGACAGTAATTTGCGACGCACCAAGACGCTTGCCTCGGCTTTTTTCAGGACAGGTATCATGGTGAAATTATGTGTAATTTATCGTATAAGTGCAAACATATTATATTAAAATTTCAAGTTAGATAATAATATTAGGTTCCAGGAAAATAGTGTAAAGGATTTTCACACATTCCTACATGGTTTGTTGTTGATAGCTTAGACTGATATATCTATCATATACTAATAAGTAGGTATTATGTGTACTAGATAGCCAACACGTATATATTTCAATTAGCATTTTTTAGCAAAAATAATACTAAAGATAAATTGTAAAAAAAAACGCGACAATAATCTCCTTTTATTACGATATATTATGTGTACCTATAATGTTTTTACTAATTGCATAGCAAAGAGGGCTTTTAATTGTTGTAATTGTTCGGTACACAGTGAGACCTTGACACTCATTTTTAGTATTTTCTGATAAAAGTATTACACAACCGATTCAACAAAAACACAACAAATAGTTAACTAAAGATAGTATTTGGGCTGATATTTTTTTAATGACAGCTTTATTTCATTTTAAACGTACCACTAGCGTACCGCGGTTTCATCTACTGTTTATTTTGCCTTTATTCTGATTCCGACACGCCGATTTCGTGGTTTTATAGTATATTACATTTACCATAATGACCATCAGAAGGTAGTCAGATGTCACACGAAAATGCCACTTATTTAAGGAAACCTAAGGCTTGTTTTTGTATAGTTTTCCAACATTAACGATATTTTAATTGAGTCGATCCTGACGTAGAGTAATGATTGGACGTAACATCGATTTATTTTGAATTCTCGTTTGTGATTGGCGGTCGTGATAAGTTTGTGACTATCAGTTAATGTTGTTATAATAGCGGCATTCAGTTTTCCTGTGCTTTTCGAAAAATCTTTTTTCACTGTTGTTGAATTAATGAAATCGTACATTCACCTTTATATAAACCGTATCACCTATAAAGTTTTACTCACTGAATATTGGTCTGTATAGCCTTATTAAATTTGTTAACCAAACGTTAGATAGGAAACACCTTTTTGTTTTTTTGTATCTTGTGATTGTAATTATGACAAACCAAACTTTTAATAAAAACTTAACCACTTCTTTATTATGACAAATTGATTTTATAGTGATAAGTAATTAGATTGAGGTACTACATGATGACTGGTTTTTTGGCTTTACATTCATAAGAACGTAAAGTCTTGGATTAAGCAACCTTCAGGGACGCGTGGACCCTTAATGAGAGTCTCTTTGACAAATTGCTTCAAGCCCGCCCTTTATCGGTGATCAACGAACTATCAAGCGTAACCTTAGTTCTTACACTGTAATCAATGTTAGAAGAACCTACTATTTATGCGATTAAAGGTTTACTCATTTATTTTAATATGTACGTATTATGTCATATAAATAAATATCAATCAGAAAATATAAATCAGATATTATTCACATGAAAACTTCTACGTAAGGATAATATTTCTTAAATATTAAAAAATATATATTTCCTGCCTGTAGTAGAAGACACCACAGTTTACATTTCTATTTATCGGTTATGGCTATTACTCCGGCAGCCCAAGGTTCAAATCCTGGCAAATCAATGTCCATTCCAGCTCTCGACAAATGTAGTCAGATAATAAACTAAATAGATAAATAAACATATTTAAAAAAAAGAAAAAATGTTACAAATTCGCTTTAATGAACTCAGAGTTCTAAACACTAATTTTAAATACATTAGGGTTTTTTTTAAGAAGTTCATAATTGAATTGTAAACTTGATGATCAAAATAATAATCTAAGTTAAATTGCAAGCATCCGTCGTAGGTGAGAGCTCGCGAAAATCTTAATTAACAGATAGGAGAAAGTCATTTATTACCGTCATGATAAGGGGCTCCAGGTAAGCGTTGATGGAAGAATGATGATTGATTGATGGAGATCATTAAAGATTCGGTAGCTCCGATTTGTTTCTTAATAAAGCTGTAATTAATTTAACCGTTTTATTTTGCTAAACTTCGCATTTAATACATCTTCACTACGTGGTACGAGCCTGTTCACTTGAGTTCGATGTCCGGCAAAATAATATTTACTGACCAAAAGATTTTAAAACTACATTTATCACGGGATCTTAAACAAACATTATGCGTACGGAAAATAACGAAACCATACGGTGAAAACACATAAAGAATGTCAATACATTGCAAGATTTTTCTTTTATTACGTTTTGTAACACGATTTTGACTTACATTTATTTTTAAAATTTTATATCAAAAAATACATGAATAATTATAAATAAAACATTATGCTGAAAGCAACTTACCCCACGTCTATAATTAAACATCAATACCGTTACAAAAAGTAAATAAACAGGGTACGTATGGGGGGTGGTGGGGGGTTTCGACTATGACTAATGTCCCGCGATCCGTCAGTGTCACTCGCGGCAAGGGGGCGCCACTCTCAACCAGGGCCGGAGTCTCATTTGGGCACAGATACGAATCTATATGTTAATTTCTGTTTCGTTATAACATTCTTTATGGATTCCCAGTACAGTTTTACATGACAGTTTAATTGTATATTAACAAGAATTTTAAAAAGCGTAACCTATAAAAAAACGACATGTCAGTTAATAAGATAGTCAACAACATGCACGAAATATATTGGTATATGGAAAAAATAATCTATATTAGTTGTATTTGCAACAATAATACATACAAATACTGAAGTACCTACTGATCATTGCCTGCGGACACTACAATTATAAAGTACCATTGCAGAACCGGGACCTTATATCTTAGTAGTCAATTGGATTTGCTTAATGATTGGATCCAGGCGACAATATAGGCTATGACTAGACTATAGAAAAATACTTTTCAAGATAAGAAAGGTATTAAAGAAACTAACAAGTGCAAGAAAATTATTTCATTTTTGTTTAGCCATTAGATTTATACTAAAATATTCTAAACACTTTAGGTTTCCTAAGACTTGATACCTCTCTGTGTTTTCTGTATATTTTCTGGGTCTTTTGAAATTGGTTTTGGCGCAGTACCGCGACATATCGCCCCTCTCTGGGGCATACCGGGCACAATTAGAAAAAAAACCTCCCAATATTATTATCTTTGCTACAGAGAATTGGCCATGTTCCCTTTAATTAAATAAGAATGTTTTTACATCTAGTTTTAATTTATGACATATGCCGTATGTTAGGCAAATAGTCAGTAAATCTTAAATCAACCTAATATTAAAAAGTTACCTAATCTAAAAAGATAACTGCATACTTTTAGGTATTATTTGCAGGTGGGGTCAAAGGTTCCTCATGATGTTGAGGACTTGATGCCGTACCCACACGTGGACATTTTTAGAAAGGAAAATCAAATGTCCGACATAATACGCTACTATGTGGTAAAAGTTTTGTGTGATAATTAACGTATCGTTGATCAGTTCAATAGCTAAGCTAATGTCACAACCGCTAAAAGTTATTTTAAATTGTTTGCGTGCTTAATTAAAAAGTGCGTTTAATATTTAAATTTGAATATTTAAGATACGTTAATTGAATAAACATACGGACAATGAGATAGATAATTAAATTAATTAGTTACAAAATACAAATACAGTAAGTTTTAATTTAATACGGTTTCACATATAATACAAAATACAACCAAACTATGTATATATACGGTTGATTTTCAAACGCACTAATATTTTCAGAACTTTACAAAATCGTTTTCATATGTATAAACCCATTTTAAACTTAATCGCATCGTGATAAGATTTAAAATTAAACGCACTTTTTATTCATAGATATATTCGGAATCTGTTTCGTAAATGTTACTGGAAAATGGGGCCAATGTTTGTGGACGCAAGAAACAAATTTCGGAAAAATCCGTGAGAGTCGCTGTTCCCCACTTCGTCCCATAGATAAATGACATAACATTTGTCCAAATGATGGCGCGGGCGGCGGAGAGAATGAATTTAAATTATCATTCAGTTGAACTAACCTCCGACCAAAAACTAAGTCTGTCATAGGAAAGAAAATATTACATATACCTTGCAAACACAGTTTACGAGTACATTAAAAATGAGTTCTATATTTTATCTTTGGTGGTTTAATTATTCACATTAAATCGTTAACTTTCTCGGCTTTTTATAATACACATGTTATTATTACAGAATATCTACAAAATAATTTCTATTTGATGTACCCTGTTGTCCGCGTATTGCATTGCTTACGTCTTCCGACTGTCAACACAGTTTTGCCCTACACAGTTTAATTTGGTATGAAGAATATGCAAACGCAAAAGGGATACATTTCTATAAAGAAATTAAGAAAATCCTCTAGTCAAAAATAATATATTTATTAATATTTATATCTCACGTAGGTACCTAATTATAAAACATCTATGAACTAATTCTAGAATGCCAACTTGCGTCGTACAAGTATCATATATCGTATCATTGATTCTTGATTCCCTATTGTAGGAGTATTCTACTAATAACACAAATAAACGATTTTTTACGGTTAAAATTAACGGTTTCAAAAGGTTTAAGGTTTGAATTTAATGTTTTGAAACCTTAGTTTCAAAAAATATAAAATAATATTACTTTATAATCCTGACCAGTGTTTTTAGAACAAAGTACAATAACAACTAAAAAATAACCTTGAAAACGATGAATACAGAATCTCATTAAACACTCCCTATATCAAAGATACTGATAAATGAGCAGAAACACTGAGAAACACGTTCGCCAGTCCTCACAAAACAATACCGTGTGTGGTGAAAAAAAAAAACAATAGTTGATGAAGATGTACCCATTGTGAATAACGAGGCGGTAATATTTCACCGCTTTGTACCTTCAGAGCCCGATTAATTCTAGATATCTCTATACGAATGTGATGAAACCTTTTTGATAATGTGTTAATGTGGCTTAAGTGTTTTGATCGTAAATATTGTATTTATTTACAGGTTTATCTAAAAGTTTAAGGTACATAAAGTATAGAACTGAGCCTCTTGTTCTACAATAGTGTCAAGGGGATCTTTTCAAGCACCTACGACTTGATTTGTAATGTGTGAGTACGAGTATAATAATAATTAGCGCTGTTTAAAACAAATGTACCTACAGGACATTAACAATAACCTATGATAGGTTTTCGTAATATTATTCGTTATTATCTGAGTTAGGTTGAATAAAGGATGATTATGTTGAGATATTACTAGATACACTCATTGTCTATGACCAAAATATTACGTCGGTCTTTTAAATCTTTAGTAGTTCTTCAATACAGCGTTAAATAAATAAAGATGACAACACAATTTACATGCTCACCTACTTATAGGACGGCATTATGCAAATAGACTAAATTGAATTACCGGAGTTAAATGTCGTATAAGATAAAAACGACAGAGCAATCTACAAGCCAATGAGATTAACATATTCAGGATCCCATTGAATATTTATATAGCTTCGGTTCTCGAGTGTTGGTACTCACTCAGCCGTGTATGCGTAACGAGCCGACGACTAAAACAAAACCACTAACATTTTTTAGTAATTACCGTATATAACTAAATTATATAATTATAATAGTATATACTTCAAGCCTGCTTTTTATCTGTTATTTAAAATGCCTACTCTAGGTATTAGTTTTGGGTTGTAAGTTAAAACACACTAAGTACCTGAATTTTGCTAGTCATATAATATGTGACGAATAGGATCTGCTGTTATTAAAACGATATGAAATACTCAATATTAAATTGCTTAATTGTAACTGTGTTATAATTAAACATGTCTGGCTGTGTTATAAACATAATTAAATCAATCAATTCAAGCTGAGATCAATCGCATTCATGAATAAATGTAAGCTTATAGGATGTTTGAACGGGATTAAAATTCAAATATTCTGACAAGTCAATCTACGCCGTTCCCGGGCGGTCTTTGGACACCCTTGCTCGGTTTCCCTGATAGTATATGAAAAATGCTATGCAACTTAAACAAATCTTATTTCAATATACTTATAATATTCATTTAAACACACTTATATAAAATTCATTCCTTATAATATTATAATGATAGTACGTACTTCTAAACAGTACTTATATGTACCTTTTGCAAGATTAAAAGAGAACTTTGAATTACGTAATGGAACATTCATTCATTTTTAATATTATTATTGATAATAATTTGAATTAAAACCTGTAAAATTTAATTAAACATATGGTTAGAATTTCACACCAAACCAAACAATGTTTTTGTTGAATTATTTTCATATATATTAAAGTACCTAATTGAATCTAATGTCTCTAATAAAATAAGTATTTTAAAATATTTGTTTTATCTCAATTATTCTTATACTAGAAACAAAGCATGTCAATGCATTTGCATACGTTTTCGACGCGATCCGCTCTAGTTGGCTTCTTTGTCAGAGCTTTGATATATAGCCCAATATTGTTTCATTGTAATTAAAAATATGTTTAAAGATATGCATGAATTTTTAACAATTTTAGCGTCCCTTCTATGACATAATTATAAGCATTGACTTTTTTATTTATAAAATATTCACTAATGTAAATAGTTAAAGAAAAATGCTTTTGCTTTGCTTTTAAAGCATTTCTATTTTACCCTCAATTTAAACGAAATAATAATAGTTCAAACAATGCAAATAAAACTAATTAAGGTCACCGCTTTATCAAAAATTAAAACGTCAAAATCAAACACAAAAGACGCCATATTTGGTCGGCTGACACGGAATGGAACACGCACCGCTAACAGAAAATAAGGGACACAGAAAGACAGGAAGGGCCTGTGAGAGTGAGAGGTCAATAAAAAGAGCTCAGAAGCGAAAGGGAAGGAGATAGTGACGCGATGATTGAGCGAGCCACAAGAAAAATGATCACCCGTCAAGCGGCGACTGAGAGAAACTACCCCTAGCAGTGGAGACAGGGACGGATATGGGGTTTAATACAGCGTGCGAGAGAGATAGCTAATACCAAAATAGGGGTGACGTGCAGTGATGGATTATGCTTTTCTCTCTAAAGAAGGGAGGGGCTCACAGGTCGTTATGGAAAAAGCTGAGGGAAGTGGGGTCTCGACATGTGTCGGAGACGGAGACTAAAACCAATGGGCACTTTAATTGATTTCTCCAAGAAAGCCTAGACTTAAAAAATCTAGACTTTGTTACAAAGTCTAGATATTCAACTCCAATGATTGTTCTTAATATACTTGCTGCTAACAACATATTATTGAACATTATTGTTTCCGCTTTGAGAAGCTGATATGACTTTAACATATCAACTCGCACACCAAACTTAAATGTTATTGAATATATATATATAGAACCTAATAAAATGACGACACTTGAGGCACAGCACAATACAATTTAAATATACAATATTATAATTTTAAAGTACCATTGTATGTATACATAGTACATTGCTCATTAATTTAAAATAATGCATTTTAAATTAAATCCTGATGGGGTTATTAATTAATGTAATATTATGCAAATTTTTAACTATTTCGTTGAAATTCTGGAAAATTTGGAATTCCAGCCAAGAGATGAGCTGCCTATATATGTTTTTTATAACTTATTGGGTTATTATTATTCATTATTAAATTGTTGATGGCGTTATTAATCAAATGCTCATTAAACGTTTAAAATGCAAATTAGAAGTGACTCCAAATGTGACACCGAATACTGTCCAAGCGCCAATCCCATAGTAAAAGGGTCGAGTGCCACTCACAGAGAACCCTTTGTCCAGCTGAAATGTTATTGTTTTATGCCTTTGTTGTGTGAAATAAATCCTTAATTATTCATAGAAGTGTTTTGACAATATTTTCACAATAGGCACGGTTTTGCGAGGGTAATCGGTTTGATTAATAAATTGTCAAGTTGAATCCAGTGTTAGAATATAAATTGTTACCGCAGATATTTCATCCCATTATAAGGGAGAGGTTCTCATTGTTTTACGAAATGTCATCTCTCATTGTGTCACCTGATTGTATAAGGGTTCTGGCTATAATCCGTTATAATATTAATTTTCACAATTCCAAGATTAAATATTAATTAATAAATGTATGTTTTATTGTGTTGTATTTCGGAAAATGTTTAACACCTTAAAAATCTTATATTCTATTTTCTTGATTTTATTTTAATTCGTAGAGAAGTTTAAACGTGGATTTAACGGAAAATCATATCTTAAAATTCAATACATGCCGTATTGAATGGGCAATTTTTTATATACCGTAATAATAATAAGGTAAGTCTCCTCTCTTAATGATCCAACGATGGCCTCTTTAGTCGATAGTATGTCCTATAGCCTAGCCCTAGCTCCCTAATATTGTAGAGAAATCCGCAGCATCATTAACTAACTTACAAGAGTAATAATAGTTTTGGTAATCAAGTTGTTATATTGTAATAATATAGACAAATAAAAAGCCGAGGACTTTATTTCTTGTCACCAATACTTGAAATTTTCCAGTGTAATAGACACTCCTTACTTAGCTCTCGTTACGTTCTTACCCTCTAGACTCTGAAAAATGTGTAATATTAATTATTTAATTGTATTACATAGTAAACCATACATTTATATTAGTTAAAATTATGTTGAGAATGAGACTCGCGTCGTTATACGGATTCATTACTTCAATACTTTGAAGAAGGTATGTCTGCCATAAGTACTACTAAATATTTGCTGCCGATAGTAATATATGCCGCCCGAAGAGTTCCCTATTATCTAGTCTGAAAGGATAAATAAAAAAATAATTACTGAAATCTAAAAAAACAATCATGGCTACATTTGTCGCGCTCTCGTCCTGACTCATTATCACATTGTTCAAACCACGCCCGTCTTGAATATAATTTTATATATTTTAATTTAAAAAATATTCTCATTTTGTATAGCTTGAAATTTATTTTGTAATCGTAATAAAATACGGTATAGTTTTTGTAACTATATATACTAAACATACTCTTCGTTTTCATATAATGAAACATCATAAACCACAAGTTAAATAACCACAATTATTATACCCACATCTCGTCACAAATTGTTCGTCGTATTTCAGTTGCGTTTATAAATTAATTTAGACAAGAAGAAGATGTAAAAACTTCAAAACAGCAATTACATTTTATAGCCAACCATTATATTAATCATCGCTTTAATTAATTTAGCATTTGGACAAATAGCTGTTCATTCTTTATGTTTGATTGATATTATTGTATAAAAATTTCACTGGAGGATTTAACATCTGGTCAACTGCTGCCATGTTTAGCTAGTGCGAACGATTTGTAACGTTAATTCGATATGAAAAATAAAGCTTATATTTGATATTAAAATGTAATGTATGTATACATAAATGTGTTACAGACTTTTGTTTGCAATCTATATATCAAACGTGGATTGTAGTATGGTTTTTTTTTAATTCGAAGACCATATTAGAATCAACTTAATTAAATACTATGGTATATAAAGATTTACTGTTAAATAGGATACAGATTAATAAGTGACGTACACATTATTACATTTGAATCATAGCCAGACTTTATTTATAACAGTTTAGTTTTATTAAAATAGTGTGACATACAACGCGTTCAGAGCATTGAAAAGATGTTGAGAAGATGAATTTTAACTAGTTAACAGACCACCTCAGTTCAAGTCATGACATAATTGATTTAACAGCCATTGTTCAAGCGTCTAACCTAATTAACGATGCAAGAGAGCGAATTGTGCTACCTAATTATAACTAAATGGGCAAAGACAATACACTATTTATGTTCAACGATTTATTACACAAAGACCGCGAGCGTTTCAGTTAGTATGGACACAACGACCACAAAAATTTGGTTTAGAATAACCTTAGTTATTTTCAATGGGTTCAAAATATGTTCCCCGCTTGTTGAACAAAAGATATTATGTAAAAATTACAAAGACAAAACGTTTAACTAACGCGTACAATTTTGAAAGCACGCTTTGAAAGTCATAACGAATTTAATTATATGGCATTTGTGATATTGTTTTTAAACGTTGCTAATTGTCATTAAATAAATCATTAGCCGCGATAGCAGTATATCATCGATGTTGACAACGAAATACATTATACATGATGCGATTATTCTGATGGATTCCACGCGAGGCATCAACTCCCTCCGAAATCGAACAAAAGAACTGGGATTTCGCCTCCGAGGCTAATGCTCACCCCACATCGAGAAAGGAGATGTAAAGAAAAATGCGTATTTATAGCAAATACTCGCGTACTCAAACAGACCTACATTGTGTACGAGTCAAATAAATGAGGCTCATTTTTCGTGCTGTCAAAAAAATCTGAATGGAAAAGAAAAACGCGACGTAAAAAACGGCAGGCTGCGGGGTTTATTTCATTCTTAATGCAATACTGATTTCGGATGTTTCAGATTAATTGCATCTTACCTGAGCTGGCGGCAGAAGGGTGACGACTGAAAGAGTTCTCGCGACGCTGATCGATCGCTGAGTGTAGATTGAAAGGAGAGACGTGAAAGGTAATTATTCATTTGGCGACTAGAATAGAACACTTTTGTACCTTTATCTCGGCTCTTTTTTTCACCAGTTTTGCACGAAATTTGCAAGTAAATGGTAGATGCGACACGGTGATTTGTTTCCTTTGACACATTGCAGCTCTCACGCATTAAAATCATATAGGTATTTGCATATAATAATCATTTTCTGCGATTGCGTTTTTATTTTATTTACGTTCCCAGAGTACATCTTTGTTTTGCCAATAACAAAAGAAAAAGTGAAACTCAAGACCAGCCAATGGCCTGACAAAAAATTCGCAATTGAATTTGGAACCCGGAAGATTGCACACAAAGGCGCAAAACAAAGCCCGGGTGCACATGTGATTCTGACCTGATTTTGCAAAATCCTATCAAAAGCGTCTAGACAATAACAGGAGCCTTCTTCACAATAGTCTTTATGATTTATGTGACATTTCTTTGACATTTTATGAAGCACGCCTCATTTGAATACACTTGTGCTTTGCACATTGCATAATGATTTTTTCAACTGCGCAATAGTGTCTTAACATTTCAATGGACATTTGGTTACCAGATTAGGTATCTATAATACATATCTATACATTCAAGCAAAGCAAGGCCACATTTAACATCACAATGATAATATTTACATTACAACGCCAAATACATAACAGGTAAAGAATATTCTTAGATTGTTTGGACCAGACTGCGATTATTTGAATTGATGTAGGAACAAAACATAATCATAATAAAAGCGTTCCGTGTTGCAAAATTACAATAAAGCGGCGTAAAGTGGCAAATTATAGTCTTTCACATGAACGTTCATAGATGAACACAAAATTGCGTATTAAAAAAAATTCCGTATCTACCTTTATAATATAATAGTTGCAAGTTTTTATTAAATTTATATCGTATTGAATAACATACAAACAATTTAGGTTTAAGATAATATACCTGGTCTATCTATATATCTGGTATCTCAAAATAATAAAATAGAAGATTATACTACCACATAATTTTCCGATTAAAATATATCAATATCGTTTTAGTAGTTTTCATTTTTATACTATATTATGTACAATTCTTAAAGGATTAAAAAATCACCGCAAAGCTGGTACAGAACCTTATTTTGCCGCTAACGAATAACTCCATATTTCAAAAGATTTGCATAATAAGTTAAAATTACTTAATTCTAGAAAATAACAAAATAGCACAGTACTTAACGACATATATTATGTTTAAGTCTCAGTAAAGTAAACAGTACTGTTGAGTGCTGAATCACGATTTCGATAATAGAGTTGGAATGTCGTGGTCTATAACCTGTTATTTGAGATTAAATTCCTTTTTAACCAAAGAAAACTAAACCGTAAATCTTTTTTCGTTTTTTAATTATAAAAAATGTTCTAACATCAAATGGATTCAGTTTATAATTTATGTAGCAGTTATTCTAAAGCTGTTATAATGTAATTGGAAATACAGACCACGTCAACCCAAATGAATTTGCCAAGGCACCTTATTAACTTATTTTCATACACATGACATAATTTCGTGATTACCTTTGAAATATCATAATGATCGGAACATCTCAATACAAGTAACGAGTTGGTCATTAATTCGGGGATATTTCTTAAGATAACTTCATTTTGGTAGCCGGCTGCTTTGTATGCCTTACTCAATGCGTCCGTCATTACGCACATACAAACAATATTTACACACTGTCATTGGACTTTCAACTTTATGCTGATCGTGTTAAGGTAATTGAAAACGATATTTTAAGTGTGCCAACGCACCTCTCTCGCTTTTATCTTATTGGTCAACCATTACTCCTAAATTTAAACTCTTCATTATAATGCCGCAGCGAGAAAACTCATGATAAGGTGCGCGTGGATAAAATACAGGTAATGAATTTTGATAAAGGTGAGGTGTTTCCTTGTGGATAGATAATATGGTAAAACGAGAAACTTGTTTTGATGGAAACAGCAATAATGAACGTGGTGACAGGGACATTGATGGAGCGCATTGATAATCATATAATTTATAGACGACGTTATATAAAAATAAACACCTAGTGATTGAGTATGGGCAAAGATTATGTCTATATAGGTGCATGTTGTACAGAAATTGTTAACTATCCCGATTGTTACACGTTTTTATTACTGTTATGCGATTTAGACATCGCGTCAATCTTGTATGTATCTATTAAATAAAAATCATACATTAAAAAAGTAATTAAATTAGGCTTATTATAACATAAATAATTATAAGTATTAGATTTTTTTTAATGCATATAAAATGCCTTCGCATTAACCCGCCTTACGCACATATGACATTTTAACCTTCATAACAAGAAGAATTTTGAACCCTGGAGTGGGATTTTCAGGCACTTTCCTGACGTACACAATCGCTTCTATGTGGAAAAGATATTAATGAATAAATAAAGCTTTATAGCTTATAAGCTATTAAGGCTATATTAACTAATAATTAAAATTATAAAAAAACCTTAAAACAATTTCATGAAAGCATTGTTGTATTTGGAGGATTAAAGCTTTGTAGGATTTACTAACAACTACCTACTTGAGTTCTCCTGTACATTATGGAAACATAGAATCCTCGCGCTTCAGCATATTGGCACTTATCCATTACTCTTATCGCATATTGAATGTATTAATAATCGAATCGTAATCGATACCTTTGGCGAAAATCGATTAGGAACAATCGATATTCACTCCCGAGAGGAGGACGGGGTGGTTGTCTCTGCAGCGGGCGTTGACTAATCGAGGCGCGTCCGCGCGGAATAAGACTGATTGCACTCCGCTATGTGGCCCTCCTACCTACACAAACCGACATTATTTAAGAAATCAGCCTGCTCGAGCGGTAACAAAGAGATTTTGCCGCCTACGAAAAATATTTCCTCGTAATTTTTACTACAGAACTATAATTTCTTAGAGCATGGTTTATGCGTTACATTTTTCGCTAAATTATATTTAATTTGTAAGTTAAAATTTTATGACAACATTTCAATATAGTATATCTACCTTTTATCACGCTGCGATATATGACCTACCCTAGACGCCCTGTAGCCCGCCGAGGGGAAAAATTATCGTACACAATAAAACATAAATTTAATAATACTAATGCTAAACCACTTATTTTAATTCACGTAATAACCTAGACATTTCATAATTAAATTTATTAGAAGCGAATATAATTTGTGTTAAATATATAGGAAATCTAAACACAATCTCCCCTATTAATTCTAGCACGCGATAAGTCGAATAAAACGTATAAGTATCGATAAAAACATAATAATTGTAACAAATAAAATTTTAATGGACCGATTAATCAATTTCAATGTCAGAAACATCATTAATATCAATCAGGTAATCATGCAATTAATAAGTGGATAATTAATTTTTACTTTGAAACATGCGATGTCCACCCATTTCGCACTTACATCTACTGTTGCTAATTGTTCAACGGTAAATTATAGCCACGATAAGAAAAATTATTAAATAGAATGTTTATCGTAATACTAAATTTTAACCAATCCTAGAACATAAAATTACAGCGATAAAGGCTTACACTCTAGCGACAAGGTTTTGACAAAACATTTACAACTGCAGCTTTTTGACGAATTTAACAAGTCCCCGTGACTAGCCCAATAATGAAACTTTGCCTTAGAAATTTATTAATTCTCACTAAGGCTAAAAGCTTCTACGTTGACATTCTTGGCCGATCAAGACAAAGAAGATTGTTGGATACTTTTAATTGCAAACTTAATCTTTCTTAAGGAAAGGAAAAGATAAATTAGCCCATGCCAAGTTTTTAAAGTTACTTTTATTTGTTATTTACGCGCTTTCTAAAATATTGCCATTCGCTTCTATACCACCGTTAGAACAACATATTTATTGCTTCATTTAAAAAACATTAACTTAATACATTTTAGGGAACCTATTAGTATTAACTAAAATATAAAATATAGTTATATATATTGCGTGCCTTAGTGTTTTCACTTGTCACTTATCTTCATTTATAACTATAACTATAACTTTAATTACCTCACAGTCAAATAGTCAAGTAGTTATATATATTATTAGTCAGCCAAACCAGATTAATGAGGGTATTGTTAAACTAGGCTTATGTTAGTTTATGTTTAAAGTTTATGCTAATGAAAATATGCCTTATTTATCTCAATAAAAATCTATAAGAAACAAAAAATATGACCTATGGACCACGAAGAATAAATATTTATTTAAATACTGAAAACAAAGCCTTAACATAAATTAAATAGTACATGCTTTGATAGTTGTTAAATGTTAGACCCCTATTTTTAATACAAATAAATCAGGCTTTAATCATAGTCATTTTTTTGTTTCCACCACACACTCGGAACAGCCTTAAAAGTCAATATCAGTTCCAAAAAAATTAACATTTTTATTATATTACAGCTAAGAAGTGGTCGCGTAAACAATTAATTAACTATTACATAGCGAATGCGTGGTATGTGGACAGTGGAGTGGCGAATAGGATCGATGGTGACAAATCGGTGTCGACACAAGGCTATGCGGTGTAATAGCATAGCGGAAATAGCTAGCGGTTAGCACGGTATGTATTGTTCCATATTGAATTCGTATGGGAGATTGCTTTGTTTATTGAACAGAGATACGAATATGAATACTATTTCAATGGTACGGAAAATATAGACAACTCGGTCGATATTTGTGGTCACTCCTTGGCGCGGAGTCATATTAACGTTAAAAACTTAAATTATGTCGGTAAACTTGGTATGTCTTGTTAGTTCCCAATTGAGTAGTTTCGTATTTTCAAGAGCACGTGAAATGTTTGTGATTTAATAGAATAAAAATATTATTGGTATAAACCCTCTTGCTTTTACATTACGGCAAGTATCATATTAAGTCTATTGACTGCGCTACAGAAATAATCAAATGTAAAGTTATCTATATATAATTGTAATAAATTTAATGAGTTTCTCTATATATGTTGCAATTAAAGAATAAGTTACTACTAGGTTCCTGATTTTACCAGTTCTACAATGAAGACAAAATAAAGATTATTATTATTAATAACGCATTAGCATTAGTTAAAATAATAAATTTGATTTATTATTGACAAAAAAAACAAATTTTGTTACCACGCTTACGCTTAGTCATCGATTTCTTCATTGCCACATGCCGTTTTTCCAGATATGATTTCATGATGACCTTTACAATTTGAAACACACATAAAGTGTGTATGTGAATTTAGTCTAGTGTCTAACACACTAATACGCTGCAGCATTGAAACAAATAGCTGAAGTTCAAATAAATATTTACAAAGGAATTTCCTTCCACTTAAAAAAAATATACGTACGATAAGTTTTTAAGTTATAATTTCAAATTAAATAAAGTTTAGATTTAACATCCGATCCATCGATGTACGGATCGCTCGAGAGCGATCGGCGCTGGATATATTGCGCTCTCATCAGTTTTATGTTCTGACACTTACAGTTAATGCTTTTAGAAATACACGGCATTAATTTGTAAGGCAGCTTAGTACGAGTGCCTGTTGACACAAACATTACGGATTCTGATAGGGAACAAGCAGAAAGTGAAAATATCGAAATATGATTAAAGTTCTTCTCGATCAAATTTAATTAGAACAATTATTATGACACAAAAAATATCAAATTTAATAAATAAATTTAAACAAAGCAAGCATATAAAAGTACATATTTTTAGTAAACTGTATTTTTGATACAGTAAAAACCAGTGTTGAAATGGTATAAGCTTGCTCAATTGTGAAGATCTGCGTTTGTTCCCCGGCGCCAATGGATTGGAATGGATGAATTAACCTCTTGATTCTACGGAGATTGTAAACATGGTAAGTTTACCAGCATGCCTTATACCTATGAAGGCATTCATGTCATGCACTCACCTACTTATAAACAAGTATATGAATTAATGAATGAATAAACACAAATTTCAGGCCCAACTGCGTTTGTGGCGCTACTGAATTGTTATAAATATGTTTAGCAAAAACTGATAATTATCAATGCTATTGTCATATCAGCGGAAGTCACAAGGATGTGAAAAATACACCGTGTATTTAAAAAAATTGGTAAATTCGACACACAAGTGTTAGTATATTTATAGATTCTGATTAATGATATGCGAGTGAAGAGGGGAGGTTTTGGTGATTTGATAGATGATGCATCTGATATTAGATATTATAGAAAAGCTTTGTTCTTTGGTGAAAGCGTTAGGGTCAACAGTCAGAGCAATTCATAATGACGTGCACTGACAATTAACGTAGTTAAAGCTCAATTATAAAATACTGCTAATTTTATGTGTGTTAACACTGTGATTATTATTTCTATGGGATTAAATTCTATAAACGAATAAAAGCAAGGTGAGGGTTTCAGTATATCTTAGACTTACATGTCGTTGATCCCTGATATGATAATCACTGAACTAACCACTTAATTGCCTTTTAACTAACAAGAATATATATATATATATATATATATGTGTCATCTGATATATTAGATATAGGAAATAAATTACATTACTTTAATGATTTACACAGTGATTTAAAAAAAATTTAGATAAAGAATCTGAGGTGAATAGACGCGCAAACATCATTAGGTATATTGTTAAAGAATGTAAAGAAAATAATACTTGAAATACATTAGGACAATTCAGGAATTAAATACACCATACAATGTGACTTTCTTTGTCCTTACAGGTATTTCGAATAATTGTAGCGCAGCCCTTTCCAAAGAAAGTGTTTACTGATTTACAACCGCCTTAAAATCCGCAAACCTAACAACAAATAGATTTTTTTTTATTCGAATCGAAAGTGTAGAGGTGTAACGAAATTCGCAAGAATGCGAAAGTGTAGAAAGACAATGGCTCAACGACAATTGACCACCTGCGGATAGCCTATTTGAATATTCGCAATTCAAAAAAAAACTGTGCAAGTTTCGTTTTCTCTCAAGTCAGTATTCAATTGAATTCAGAACGTACAAGTCTACGAATGTTAGATAAATTTTAATCATAGAACATATCAAGTGACGAAAGATATTGATAGTCGATGGAATAAATAAGATTAAACCGGTCGCTATGTAACAACTAAAGATGTCAACGAGGTACGTATATATTTTTAAAGATTTGTGGTCAGGTAGAGTCACGTAAGAAGTTTTTATTTATAAGGTGGTGTTAGTAATAATGTGGAATGTTGCGCCGGTTGAGTGGACGCGAGGAGGGATTCCTTACAGGATGTTTTGTTTTATTAAGCCTTATCAGTTATATTTTCGTGTTAACTTTAACGCTATACGTCTCTTTAAAATAGAAAGATGAGTTAATATCTAACCAAGTATTTTTTTCAAATAAGTTAAAAGGTAACATGTACCTGGGTATAATATTAAATAATTTATGTATGATATGAAAATATATATTATAACATAAAAGTATTCAACACATTTAATTATACGAACGTATGCAACAACGTTAAAATTTAATAACAAAATATATATTAACAGATTTATATTAAATAAATAACTTTATCTAGGGATTGGTTAAAAACATCCTATATAATCAAGAGTATGATATCAAGGTTAGACTTAGCGGAACACTCCACATGTGGTCAACTTAAAGTGAAATGCCATTACACCATCGCCACGTGAGTGATAGAGAGGCACATATCTGCTTAGCCGCCATGTTGTATTATGGATGCCTATCATATTTTGGACCCGCTTTGGACCGGATTATTCTTTTTTATTTTACGCCTCGAACTCGAAACCGGTCTGGGCCACCATTTATTCTATATTAAAGAGGTTGTTGTCTTCATTTAAACCCCTTAATTTATAATCACATATCTGCGCTGATCGGATTTGTTTACATTTAACACTTATATTTTGTTCATAATGATGAGGCAATTAAATTTAATTTTCGTTGGTGTCGACTTGATTTGGCGCCGGCAATTTTATTATCGCGATACGTTCTATTTTTAAAATTAATTACAATAATAAAAATTTAATGTCTTCACAATTATGTTAAGCACATTTTAATTTTTTAAGTTTGTTCTTGATCCTACTTTGCAGCTTACGGTAAATCGGTAAATTATATTTGCATATTTAAATCCGCTTTTTATTGCATATTTGTAATTTTGAATGTATTAATCAATGCCAAGATTTATTTGCGATGAACGGAATTTAAACATAATCAACTTTTGTACCTATACACTATATATACCTATTTACAGAATACTGGAGATTTTTAATTATTTTTTATATTAATAACTGTATATGTATATAGTACAGTACAGGTTATCCTTCCTATATAAAAAGATTATATCGAATTTCAAGTTTAAATTTTTGTTACGGTTCGTAGGTATTGATGTGGTATGCTTATTCGAAAACCATTCAAGTAAACATTGCCACGCCACAAACAAATTTATCGTGAATTTCAAAAACAAAAGTGAAATGTGCTAAGTGCAAACTCCAATGTCCAAAAAAAAAAATGACATAACGCTCTGGCAGGCCGAAAGGATGCTACCGGCTACGGAAAAAGCTCTACCGGTGAAAAAATTTTGATTTATCGCATGAAAAATGTGGAAACGCGAAAAGGGCACGGTGAAAACGCGGCTTTCCCACTAGACGTATTTATTAATCCTTTCGCACCATGGAATATTTCTATTTTTATTAGTGCCATATAATTAATGTGTGTTGCTATTGAACCAATAAATTAAACTAGGAATTAGAAACATTGTGTTATCGTTCAATTGTTTTTGTAGGATATCTTCGTTTTATTAAATCTGTCCCCAAACATCTTATGTGCTAAATAAATTAACAAACAATAAACGTCTAAGATAATAAAACAAGGTATACACAAAAACAATTATATGAGAACTTGAAACATTTTAGAGATAAAACATAATACAACATATATAATAATACAAACAAGCTACATTTTATGTAAAATATGGTTATTTTATTAACAAAGACCTTGCTATATTTATAATAAATCCGCTAAAGATAATTATTACAAATTAATGTTACTGTCCAAAACAGCAAAGTAGATAAATCAAAAACATACTAATTACTTAAATTTAAAAAAAAACATCCTACACAGCCTTATAATTTAATAAAGTTATAATGACTCGAAAAGCTCCAAATTTTTCAACATTCGCACATATCATATATCTACTTTGCGATCGGCGTAATACATACATGCCCGGTGGCTATCGCCAGTATGTAATTAAGATACGATTCAAAAATAAGCTGTTGCAAATTTTAATGGAGTGCTAAGAATTGTGTCGATCTGATAGTAACGTATTTATTGTGAAAGTTCTTTATGAATTGTGTGGAAGGCGTATTTAAAGTTAATTAATTCCGGTAAAGCAAGTGTTTTTTTTTATTATGTTATTAAAATTTTATATTTAAATATCATACACCTTTTGTCGTGAATACTAATTGCGGCTTAAATTGTTAACTGTCGTTATTACTACATCTTTCAAGTACTAAAAAAAATATTATTACAGTTTTATATGTCAAATCTTTATATATTTTCAAAAAATGCAATAAATTATTTCTTATAACTCCAGTTAAATATGTTAGGATTTTGCGAATTACATCTTAAGGAACCTGAAATTTGCCGTAAAGAAATTTTGTACTCAATAAATGACTGTCTTAAGCACCACATTTACTAAGTATAAAGCTCGAGTGACGAGGTTTGTTAAACTCAAGTTTCAAGTTTATCCGTGTATGTCGCCTGACAGATACTGGAACGGATCTAAGCCGGAAATTAAAACTAATAATTCAAAAAGTTTCCGCGCGACTGAACGCCCAGCCAGATTTATGTTTTAACCAGTCGCGTGGGCTTCCTACGGTAACATCGCAATGATTAAGGCAAAATACCTAATAATTAATATTGCGAAATATGATTTTATGCGTGTAACTTTTAGATTTACAGCTGTTGATAAAACGTTATCGCATAAACCGTTGCAAATAAGGGATTTCCCATGGGAAAATAAATAATATCCATTATATATAGAACATATTTTATTGTCACATCATTTAAATTAATAGATTTTTGTACGTAGACATAATTACACATAAAAAAAACCATGTCTATCAGCGCTAACATTCGATTGCATGTTATCCAACCATACCAGTATCTACTTTCATTTCCCCTTTTTTATTCCGTTAAAAGAAATAAAACTCCTTCAACATTCAGACACAGATAGAGAGTAGCGTACCGTCGATTTGACATTAGGTGCATAACGATTGCAATACGTCGAGCGTCTGAAAGCATCAATCGAAGGCCCATTGGCGCACTGCACATGCATCAATGCACTACTGAACAATTGCTTGAAATTTTAACTCTGAAATGCGACGCGAGATAACCATTCGTTTTCATTACATTGCTGTTTCACTAGTATGTTCTTTATTTCAAATGATTCTAAAGAAGCAATGAATAACATCAAAATGATTAATTCGAACGTAATACGGAAAAGTTTTCGAGTTAGATATTTGTATGTAAGGTCAACGATGTGCAGTTTCTACCTTTCTCTGATCATTTATTCTAGACTACACTACGTCCCAGGACACATATTCTAGGGTTTTAAAGTGTCTATTTAAATAGGAAGATTTTGTGTAAATATATATAATAAGTTTAGAAAAAGTCTAAAGACTATGAATAAATTAATAATCACCAACTCATATAAAAATACAGTTTTTAATCGGATTACTTACACATATAACAGTAATATAATATAAGTGTAAACTAGTACACATAACTTGAAAATATTTTATTTAAACTTCTACCACTCAATTGGTTAAAAGATGTTTTCTTTTCTGTATTCTTCTTGTATGTTTTGACAAAATGCAAAAAAAAAACAAGCATATAACATAAATTCTGTATATTTTAAGTTATTTAAAAATACTTTAAGATCTAAGAAGATTCTACAAAAAATAGACTTCTAAGGTTTTATTATTTCTACTGAGGCAAAGTCAAGCTGAGAAGATAGGTAGGAAAACTGTTTATTATTTAGAATGTGTAGCGATAGGGCGTCGCAAGTCGATGCTCGCGCCAAGTGGAAATCTTTTGGGATTACGGGGCCGTCATCTTGATTACGTTTCTATACACCGGGTATCAAATGTTTTTAAAAACATATAATAATAATTATTAGTATGACGAGTTTATAGAATCACTAATAAAAAGTTCATAGCGCATGTCAGTATTACTCATAAGCCTCGGGTTAAATGTTTGAAGTCCGGTGTCCCAATTGATCTTTTCTATAGCCCAGTGAAAATGTTATTTCACACTTAAAGCTCATAGATACGAAAGTTTCAGAACAAGGACAAGAGTTGTAGTGTACGTGTATGTATTGAATATGCTACATATGTTATTTTAACTTTATACTTTATATTACTTATACAAAATGTACCCAGTGCACCTTCACCTCAATCCTCAAGCGTATCACGGTATGATGTACGAGAAGGCGACGCCTAGCGAAACCTAAAGCAGCGTAAAGCCTCCATCACGTCAAATGAATACTAAATCACGGGCGTCCATTTGAATTTCAATATCAGACCGGTTTTGGTCATCTAATGCTGATCATATTATATTTTCGAACCTTAATAATTCAAAATAAAAATATCTAATGTATTGAGATATGTTAAAAATCTGTTTATAATAGATTTCATGTTGCTGTTAAGAATCATTTTTATTTTCATGAAACAGTCTGTTGATATTTGATTGAATATGAGTATATAATTTGAGGAAGCTCTTGTGATAAACATTATACCTTCTAGTTGATATGACATAATGCTTTTGAATATAATAACGTTTATGTTATTTTGTTTTTAGTACTTCATTTGACATATTTTATCAGTTATATAAATAAATGTTGATAAGAGCGAATTAATGATTATACGGGTCAGTTCTATCTGCTATTCAAGATAACATGCGATATGCCATATAGTATTGATTATACACCTAATTTCAATTATTTATATTAAACTTTACTACTCGTAAAGTTTCTATAACATTAAAATGCTAACTAAATTTTAATTATTACCTAAAAATCGAACAGTGTTCAATGAATTTTTGTTCATCTTAAGATGTATTAAGTATGGTATCCTACTAGAATAGAAATTGATAAAGCTAGATTTTGATGGACTTAATGGGCTATACTTAAATTGGCAAATACCCGAGCACATTTATCACGGCCAAAAAACTTGGAGCAAAATCGGCAAATATTTTTTTCAGACTATTAGCGGTAACGAAATACGAATGAGTAATGGAAGGAAAATAGTCTGTATTTTCTACGTACTAAAGGTTTAATTAACTCGTATTTCCTTAAGAGAAATAAGGTTGATTCCTAAGAAGTTCACCGTGAGAACCACCACGCTGACCTCTCCAATGCTTAGACAAATGAGTCTAAGGAAAGTGCTTCCCGCGAAATGTTTTTGCGTTTTGCGAACCATGCTTATTTCAAAATACCAAACGACTCGTGAGAATATACTTAGTATACTTTTTTATCAAAAACCAATAAAATTAATGTTAATTATAAAATTCGTTTGTTTATTGACATCACAAAAACGTCCTGAACGCGAGTACATCAATATTAGTGTAACCTGACCACTCTCGTATGAGGGAATTATTTATTAATATCAATACTTTTAGCACTGTATAAACCTTACCATAACTTGGGGAGATTGGGGTGTAAGGGAGCATCCTAACAATTTTTCTCATAAACCGAACATGACAGATCGTACAGTGATTGATTGGCCACAGATCTGGTGAGGGGGGCGAATTATAATGTGTAGGGTGTTCTGTGACGATACCTAAACATGTAGATTATTCTACGTGCCTTTCAAAATCCATCGAGGATAAAATTAGCTTTTAGAAAGCGTGTTCTATTTTCAATTGTATTTTTTGTCTCATCAATGTAAGCCAATGAATATGCCGTAATGCCTTTTTGTATTTCCCTTATTTGTATTCAATGCATTCAAATTTATATAATAATTTCACATATATTAATATTTTAACAAAATAAAGATGCAATGTTTAATAAAATAATACTTCCAATAAATCCCTATTTAAAATGCATTAAAATATAAACAAATTGCATTTTTAGCTCTTAGCCTCCCCTGAGTAGAGGAAATCTTTTTTTCGCCAGAGGGCGATCTACCCTTGAAAAATATCAAAAGTATTAAAGAAGGAGACAGTTCGGCCGCATTTGTAACTGTCGTGGGCTGTGTGATGAAAAATTAGTTCAGTCCTTGTGACAAAGGCGCGCTAAGCTCACTTATGCCCCTACTCCCTTCAACCCACATGATATAATCAGTTAAAAAGGGACACATATAGTTGCGTTTTCAATGGCAAATGATACGAACAGGGATGACCGTAGGAACGAACAGCAAGTTTTTGACAGCGGCCATTTATTGTGTATGGAATATCAATATACCTAATTTCCGAGTCGATCTTTGTTCCATAGGCGTTGTCGCCAAACTTGGGCACACAGATTACGAAGCAATAGCAAATATTCGTGGTGATTGATAGGGGGATCCGTATCTTTCGCTGTTTTGTTTATTGATGGGTTATGGGAATAAGTATGCGATAGATCACATCTTAAATTATATTTTTTATTAGGTTCCAATGATAAAATAAACTTTAAAGTAATTTTCATATAACTAAACGGTAGTAACTATGATGTTCTTAAACTCTGTTATATAGCATAGTAACCAGAAATCTGAGAATTAAACGTTTAAGCTAATTCTTATTAAAACACCAATAGAATGCCGGTGGTCACAGTATGCCGCGGGCAAAGCCGGGATTACACTGTAATAGCGACACCATTCCGCTAAGAGTTCTCAACACCGCATGATCGACTGTCTTGTGGACTATTCATCTAAAACTTTATTAAACCCATTACATATTTGCAGTATTTTAATAATATATTTTCATTAACTCAACATAAGAAAGGAACATAAACTTTATTTGATAGCTTGACGGGAGATATTATATTTTGATATCTTTATTAGTGCAATTTATCTTTTATTTGTGAGCAATCACTGTCTACTTTACTTTACTTTACTGTTCTCTTAATGAATAGCTGTGTATCATTAATATGAATTAATACTAAATTATCTTCTTTTACATCTTTTACAGCGACATATGTTTTCTAGCAACGAAACAGTTCTACATAAACTTGTCGACATATAAAATAACCTTACAGTATCAACCGGTCATTTTCACCTCGGCTCTTACAAAATCGCAGTACGTAGCAATCTGACCAGCCTGAAGCCGCAGGCAAATGACAAGGAATTAGTCGTTAATGGTGCGACCATTTCAGCTAACTGCTGAGGTGGTATTACCTACCCATACATTATTGATTGTATTCAACCCTTTTGTCTTACCCTTATTTATGATGAGATGCTGATGCTGTGTTAGAAAAAATCGATTCATACTTTTGAAGTTGACGAACGACAGGCACGGTTTGCGATCCTGTATGAAAAATTTAACGTAACATCATACTTACGTCACACTTAAGTCGTTGTAAAATTAAGGTTAAAGTGTGGTAGGGAAAAATTTAGGCTTCAACTCCCACGCTAGAGAACTCCTGAGTTGTTTTAGCTTGCAGTTCTTTCTTAACTCATTAAATGTTTATGAGTAATAGTGAGAAAGCGTGAGTGTGCATTTATGTGTTGCGACCCAGAAATATACTTCGGGTGCTATTTGCTAGTTGGTATACACCTTATTAGATCATTGGCCGATATATGGCAATAATTATTTAACCTTAGACGAATCTAAGGTTATGACACAAGGCCATGAAGTATGAAGTCACTTAGCATCATCTGTCTATCTAAAACATTATATATTGTATTCATATTTCAAATTAAGTCTTAAAAAATAAAATAGAAGTATCTGCAATCATAGATATATACCTATGTGTTTTTAAGGAATTAAAGTTACCAAAGCTTTTAATAAATATTATAATTTAATCTCTTTACAATATAGTGATGTTATAATTTACACAACTAACATTAATCACTTAATCCATATTCGTACGCCTATTAATTATCTTTTTAATCTCATATAACCTTAACCTTCTTTATTTGGCAAGCGAGTCGCATCGAACAATAAAAATACACATTGTGAGAATTCGTATAATTAATACAAGAAACTAAACATCAAGGTTGTACCTGAATAATCTTATTTATCTGTGTCAGATGTCGGCTTTTTTACTAAGATGGATCTGTCACAGATTATCTCGAGCCATTTGTCATTGCTTTGCTGGGAGACCAATGTGACAGCTCAACCCTTTTTTAACCAATGAACGTTATACATACATTTTTTATATTAGGTAACGTTTTTTCTGATTGTGGTTCCAGTTAGATACTTTCGTTCTTAATTTAAAAACAATCTTTTATTACGTCAATTGTATTTGAACGTACATAAATCCATCATATAACATCAATAAAATATAATGTAATAAAATTACAGTGATTGCAACATTAATATTCATTATATTTAATTATAAAACAATACATTACCCTCATAAAGAAACAATAACATAATCTAAAGAATACATCGGTGTAGTAATCAATAAAGCGGCTCTTAACATCTCAATTTCTCGTTTTCGATACAACAATATTTCCTGAAACAGGATATTTATTTTAAACAAGGCGTTGATAAAGTAATTTTCTTTTAACCTTAACCATGTCTTTATGGAATGGTCATTACTTAGCAATGGTACACAGCCCGCTCTGAGCAATGACTCCGTATTAATCAAAATGACATTATTCTGTCCCTTTCTGAATAAAGTGATCTCCTTTTCTAACAACTTACGGATATATACAACACTTCAATAAAATAACGCAATAGACTGTTCTGTATCAATCGTACAATAACCTCTATACGGTTAATATATGACACAGTATTGCGTGAAACGTATATGCATTTACACTCTTTAATATGGCTTTAAGGCTTTGAGTCTTACTTTCCTAAGATGAAATTCGCTTTTTTCCTATCTTTTATCACGAAATGTTTTTTCGCTTAACAGAGTGATCTTACTAAGACGTCTCTACGTTTGTCCATTACTTTAATATTTTATTATGATCATTAGTTTTTGTGAAACATAATAAGTCATAGTATACAGGCCAGGTAATAAATAATAGGCGAAAATGTTAGTCAGCAGATATGAACAAGTGACTGATACCTATATTAATTACAGTATCAATCTTTTGTAAAATAGATTACATATAACAAAGCATGCCAGCATTGTTGATTGAATCATCTTTAAAAAATAGAAATATTATAATAAATTTTTTATTTGACGAAATATTATCATTTATCGTGTCGCTGTGTTTGTTGCAAAACTCCTACGAAACGGCTCGACCGATTCTCATGAAATTTGTCATGCATTGCGGTGTGAGAATTGGTTAACATTTTTCATATCCCTCGATTTTAAGGGTAGTCGTACATCGAATTGTTTTTATTTTAGGTGTTTTTTTTATTACAAAACGACAATAATTATATACGTCGAAAATAGTTTTAAATCATAATGGCAAACCAAATCAACACTTCACACATACTCTCATACAGTACAAGCTCCAATAATATAATTAGGATCTTGAGCATATTTCTTAGTGTCTCTGAATTAAATTCCACGAAGCAGTTGTTGACATAACGCAGCCTCAGTGTGTGAGCTGTCAAGGAGTCCTCATCGCTGAAAGGTCTTGACGACACCAGGGGGAGCTGTAGGGAAAATAAACACATGATTATACGTCACAAATTTATCTTAATACTGTTTTTGTTAGTCGTTTTAAAAATCGATACACATTTTTTTGTATATTTTTACTTCTCTTATGTTATTGTCTCTAATATCTTGTATCTTTAGAATTTATGAATATATAATATGAATATATTAGAATGTAAATTGCGCATATGATATTTTTATATTATTGAGTATTTACTTTTGTGTTAAATTATGATTTGAAATTTGTTTGATATGTTTTAATGTGGATACACTATTGAACTATGAACATACTAACATGCGAAGTAGTTTAACCACATCTTATCTATTTGATTTGTTTGACGGTTCTTTAAATAAGTGAACTAAAGTTTTTGGTTACCATGGTTACCACGAGTTAAATTAAATAATAAGAGAGTGAAGTTTGACTATTGAATGCATCGTTATGTCCTTATTATCTACACTTATACACACGAGGAAAAGTTTAATTTTATGCGCAAGTCTGGCTTATGTTTATATAAGTTATCAGTTTATTCACTTAAAACCTACGCGTTACTTGAGATGATGTATCATCATCAAACAACTACCGGTCATATATCATGCTTAACTGGTGGTTAAGTGTCAGACAAGTGGACGCTGTTTGGATCAATCAATATTATCAAAATGTGAACATGAATATCATTTGCATATAATGGTCCCAAGCTATTCGTCAGTGTTACTGACACATTCTTGGAATTTTATATTCCGATAACCCCATATGGGGAGGTTAGTTTTATTACACGAACGAAATTTTTTGTTTCCATGGTAACCATGAGATACATCCATGTAATCTAGTAATATTTCGGCTTTTATCGCATGTTACATTTTCCATTAAGCATGTATAGTTAAACTAAACCTTTCTTAATAATCTATTTAAATACCGCACTTAGGTAAATTATTTAACAATGTCAACTACTACAATAAAATATTTAATTGAATTTCAAATGATTTACATTTATTTATTATTAAAAGACGACTGAGAAATGTCTGTCATAGCGTTATTTTGTTATCTCCATAACCCCAGTTGGCAAACATGGTTATCAAGAATAGGAAGACCAAAGCCTAATCATATTTAATTCAATAACACAAGATCACCAAAGCTGAATCTTGAATGAAGTGGGTACTTTGATAATAAGTAATAAATCTTGTGATAATACAGGATGCTTACAGAGGAAAACTGCTTATAAGGTCTTAAACTACTTTAATAAAACACCCGAACGGGGATATTTTCTGTTCCAATTTTTATTCAATTATAAGGTTATAAAAATATTTTCTCATAATTTTCTTCTAGTGCATTTCCAATATTGAAGCTATCCAGTTACGTAGAAGGGAAGTTCCTTTGATACGGAACCCGCTCGGCAATTAATATTTTTCATGAATACGACCTTATAGATAATCTACTTGTTAGTTTAATACGTTGTAAATTGGACTCATTTTAAATGTGGTAATCTGTTTCAGGTGCTTGAAGTCTCCGAATTTTAAACACCATATATAAGGGTTGTATCAAGACAGTACATTACGTTTGGGAAGACGCCATTGTTGTCATATCAGTAGATAAACAACAACATTAATCAATTGGTCATGACAATAGCGCCGCACACCTTAGGCTTAGAAACCACCCAGAGTAATATGATCCCTTACGTATGAGAGCTTCGCTCATGTACTTAAGTATTATAAGCATTTGAAGGAGACGTGGAAGGTTAATGTATACTGGCCAAGGTACTCAGTGAATTCATCTGCATAATAAGCCCAAACAACACTTACAAGGCGGATAACGGTTATTGTGACAATTCGATTCTACCCACGTTTATTGGGTGTAGAGATTGTGATCATTTATTTTTTTCTATGGATGTGTAGATTGTCTTATCGAAGACATATCTGAGTTGTACAATTACCTAAAAGCATAGTTACATTCGTTTTAACAAGTCCACCGTTTTCTTTCACTATATTGACGTGCACAAGTGATAGCTGATACGATTGTATGGTAAATAGTATGAGCCTTGTTTAAGATAAATTAACCATCCTTTCGTACATAATTAGTAAAGTTAGAAGAACAAACCGGCGTTCGTATGGAACAACGCCTATTCATAGCGAGGGAAATTAGTCAAAATCCCTGTAGGTGAATAAAATTAAATTCCACGTCATATCTGAGCGACGCTTAATCACAACCCTGTGCCAAATAATTTCATTAGCCGAGGAAAGCCTTACATCACCGTCGTGTATTAATCATACATTGGGGCGCTTTGTTTTTGATGTCTGAATGCTGTGGGGTGATTTATATGACATAGCTTAATACTATTACTATAATACAACTTCCGACACTAGAACAAATGCTTGGTTAACAGCTACCTTGATACCCGGAGGATTATAGTAGTACCTCTTGCTCTATGCATAAATTCTATTTACCAGAGATATCTATGATATTGATTTTAATGTTGAGAGAGAGTACTTACAACAGAGACAGATTAAAGCATACTTAATAATTAAACACTCCAAGGTGTTAAAGATTTTGACGTCACATATAATAAAGAAAAATTAAGATATTTTATATTAATTTTAAGTTTAGATAGATATAATTCTAAGCTGCGACACAATGTATACGATTTTAGATTTGATGTAGATTAATTGATATAATATATTATTAATATAAATAGCCGAGACTGCTTAAATGTATTTAAAAATAATTGATAGATTGGCAGAGCTAGTATGTGCAAGACAGACGGCAGACGCTTGCATTAATTTTATCGCGGTTCGTTTGATATTTGGAACTGTGTGTGTCGTTTAAATTGTATATTAAATTAAGGACATATTATATCATATTCATTAGTATCTAAATTTAATTATGATACTTGTATATAATGTTTTATGGGCGGAATAATTATGTTAGTAAATTAATTAAACTTAGTCCCAAGTGACGAAGTATGTGTGTGATGTTGATATAGATTGTAAATGTTATCACTTGCTTATGCCCGCGAACCAATAATAATACTGGAATATACTATGAACTCAACCCTGTATAATGTTTTTCTCCAGAAGACTGGTGAGCCATACCTACTAAACCACTCCTCGGGTGTAACCCTCGATTCCGCATATGGAGACTACTGGGGTCGCGTTTGCATTCTACCAGAGACTCCGCTGTTTTATTTATTTACACTTTATTGTACTTAAACAGTAGAAGTAGAAGATGTTTATACATAACGAGCGGCTTTATCGCTAATAAGCGATCTCTTCCAGGCAACCCACAAGTTTTAGTTTCTTGTCACCCTAAATAAATGTCCTATGGAACTGTGAGGAGAAGATTAACTCGTCTCCTACGCTGCCTTCCAGACGGGTTTGTGGAGATGCGTTCTCTCAGACGCTGCTCAGACTCCTTAAACATTACAATTTACAATAGGACACTACTGAGCTCTACATTTTATAGAAGAGGGCAAACGAGCAGGAGGCCCACCATAAAGGTGAAGTCGCCGCCCATGGACACTCATGTGGCTGGGATCTCATGAGTGCGTTGCCGGCCTTTTAGGGATTTATACGCTTTTTTCTTGAAGGACCCTAAGTCGTAGTGGTTCGGAAATACCGTGGCGGGCAGCTTGTTCCATAACGTGGTGGTGCGTGGTAAGAAATGTCTTAAAAAGCGCGCAGTGGTGGAACGACAGACATCAAGGTGATACGGACAGACATCAAGGTGATACGGAAACCACAATCCACCGGAATCCACATTTCAAAAGGGGGTTTAATTATGTGTAACCATACACAAAATTAATTTTATCCTTCTAACGTCTCCAATAGATCCATATAGAAATTGTTTAAAGATTGTAATTCATAAATTTTAGCACAGACATAGGTATAAATAGGTAATAAATTCATATCTTCAATTACTGTGTACTAGATACCTAACTTGTATATAAGCTGTATCTTAGGGATTATCTATATTGGATTTGACCCCATGCTGCTCTCAGCGTGCTTCCACGTTGCAAACTTAGACATTTTTCCTTAATTTATTTTATATTCTTTTACAATTAAAATAAAACGGTAGTAACGAATAAAACTATATTTTGTATGAATTTTATCTACTTGGTATTCGATTAAGGTATAATATTCTTAAGATTTTCGAATACATTGTTAAGGGATGAAGAGAACAATAAAACAACTTTTGTTTCTTGGGTTTTATTTCGGGCAAAACAGTTATTGATTCTGTGGCCCATTGGGACAAATGTTTCAGTTAAGAAAAAGTTTACATTTTGTAAAACATTTTATTTAGTGTATAGATTATAGATGGACATAGAAATGTAGGCAGCTTAGAGTCGCTAGACGGGCGGAGGCTGAGATGAGATCCGGACCGGATATTAAACGGAACAACTTCGACAGCCGCCTTTGCCTGAAAGCCCGTATATACTATATAAGGATACGTGTTGATTTGGGAACCGGCATTAAATATAGAATCGAATTTTTTTTATAACTTATTTTGCTGGCGATTCCTAAATGTACCTAAGTTAGCTAAATGAATAAAGATACTTTTGGTTGATTTTGATTATATCCCTTTTAACCGCCTTCAAAAATGGAGGTTATCAACTTGACCTGCGAAATAGGAGTTGGATAACTTTTGACTAATACGATCTGTTTAAAATGCCAAGCTCTCAGAAATGTGTGACAATTGTTTATTTCAGTGAGTTTGTCATAAAGAAATGACATCGATGCCTGTTTAGTGGTAATTTCCAACTAAGGATTCATCTATCGATTTTATTCAGTTTTTGATATAGGCATATTATTAATTTATAACTATGCCGTTTGTGTGTATGGAAACCGTGCCCTATATAACTTAATAATATTGTTAAAAAACAGCAACAGACTCGCAAGCTCTCTGACTGTTTTGGTTTTGGTTTCCGCGTGTTATTTCAGTATATAATTGAGCCTTTTTGGTAGACAAACACTCCTTATGTATTTGGTATTACAAAAATTTGCGAACGATGCAAGAAATCTATATCGATAAGATATAATAATGCCATAAGATACATTAAGTAACAAAAAACTTTAGACATTACTACTATCTTTATTTTTAACACTAAAATGTTTTGTTTATGATAAATGTTAACATTGAGAAGTATTATTTATCGTATCTACCTACTATATATATTCTCACTACGACTCTAAAAATTCTCTTTACACATTAGAAATTTAAGAAGAAATGAGATCATTTAAATCTATGTTAAGTAATCCGAGCAAGGAAAAGCGGTGTTTCTTAATATACTTACTTGTTTCCTACCTAAAACAATGTTTGTTATACCATAGACTGTATATACCATAACATATTTTTATTAGGCACAATGGTATATTTTATAATAAGGTACCCGCGTGCTATGACAATGCAGTAAGCAGCCAAGTATTTTAAACGTAACCAGGTGACGATGTACCTAACAATGTAGTGGTACATTGGTTCTATTCCCGTCGGGACTATTTTTAGATATCCGACGGCTCAAGTGCTTCGGTTTCGTGTAAATAAACACACAACACGATGGTCTGACATAATAACTATCAGTTAATTTTATCTATAATAAGTACAATTCAGATTTAATTTTATCGTGTTCTAAACCGATGAATATTCATTAAACAGTTCAGTATTTTATTTGCGGAAATAAATAAAATTGTAAATATAATAATTGCTTATTATTAAAAAAATTAACACTGGCTGAACGTTAAATTATGCGTAAAAATACAACATATATCTACGTGTTGTTAAAAAGTTTAAGTAAGGCCATTTCATCATAATATATCTTGAGACCTAGGATATTATTAAAATTCAAATATTCAAGTGTGTACGTAATTAGTTTTATTAAAGCCAACTCATATCTTACCATCACTTTTGTATCATTATGTCATTCCTCAAGTATAATGATAATGATATAATTTTCGCTTTAAACGCTCATATAAACGCACCGATCATTAAGATGTCATTAATCGAAGCATATTATCTCACATGATGACATTATAATTGTAACTATATTGCGATTAATCATATAGGTTTATAGCTAAATTGGATATTTAACGTACTTAGATAAATTAAAATATTGACGCATTCATTGCTAAACCTTGTTTTTGTATTTTATAGACTGTATCATTATGTTCGCTCTGGTAAAAATCCTAAATAAAATCATTGAAGAATTTGTTTAAATACAGAATATTTTGTTAAGAGATTCGTGATAGGATAAAAAAATGTTTTTCAAAGATTAAAAAAATATTTGCCACACAAAATGTCAATTAGGGTTTAGGGAACCATAAAAGTCAGTTTCGCGTAGGGATCATTGTTTCCCTGGTTCCCTGATTAAATAGTCAGTAGTAAATTTAAAATTTTGACGTTTTTTTTCTAGTTAGAATGTTTATAATCTAATAAAGGATGCTGTACATGGTGCGGATTTCGTTGTGTTTTCGGTTTTAGCGCAGAAAATACTTGAAAACAGTGTATCCAACTGTAAGCATTCTTTTAGATGACATTTTAGTTAAATTACAATCTGATTCCTATACTTAGATATATTGTACGATATATGTAATTTAAGTAAGTGTATTTAACTTACTATTCTACAGAACATAGGTGTCTTTATTATATCGAATTCATACTTTCTTTAACTTCTGTCGCAACATCTGTTGTTACCAGAGGAAGCTGACAAAAGGAGATGGAGATATTACTTACCATATAAGGAAAAGAGATGATCACATGATGCTGAATGACATCTTCAAATGTATCCGCTGTGTGTACATTCATATAATAAGTTTTGCCGGTGTTGATTAAATACGACTAAAAAGTATTTTTATTTATAGTTTGTGTGATTGATAGACCTTATATTATATAATAATCATCTGTACTTAGAAATAAATCGCTGCTTAATAGAAAATTTCAAACACATATATCATACACACCTTTTTATACCTTAACTAATCCCAAATTTAAATGTTTAATTGTATATTTTTTTTTTCAGATTTATTTGCGACCACTTATCATCTCTTGAAGTCCCATTATAAGCTGAAAGCTTTGTACAAGGCACTGCGACAATACGGAGAGACATAAGTCAGATTTGTGAAGAGGCGAAACGTGTTATTTTTACACAATGTGAAGTGTTATATTTCCTGGCAATATTTTCATGGTTTTGTTGATGATTATGTTTTCTGTCGCGATAAATATATAAAAATAAAATAGCCAGTATCATTTAATGAAGTAAATTTTAGTGTCTGATACTTGTGGCGCCTACCGTACAATAATAAATGATTGGGCTGCGTCCGAGTGGTTGTCATTAGGGTGTGGTAGAGGCGGATCGAGGAGAACCCCGCCCACAACAAAATGGCTGACTTAGGCGCCAATTTTAAATTTCGAACGCGTTGGGTTCTATCCTCTTGGGTCATAGATTAAAATATATTTTTAACCGACGTTATGAACACAAACATACGAATTTCAAACAATGTTCACATTATATGTTATTGTTTCGGTTCTTCCATCAAATTGTTCATTGTATTTTTCCAAAAAAAAACAAATTACTTCAAATTAGTCCCGCGGATTTACAAATATTTATATTTTGTGATTCGACAATAATGCGAAAATGTATCAAAGCATAACATACTGTACAGCATTAACATAACTGACACCGCATTTAAACAATGGTACATTATAACTCTCACATTGAAATGATAAATGTCTCAATAATGCATCATAAATTAAGATCATACAAAGGATCGCCGGCCTAACAAACTATAAACAAATCGTTATTGCGATTTAAAGATCCATTAAAAACCTATAAATTTCTAAACATATATTAAATTGAACTGTATTACAATAATATAAGGTACTGTTTTCAATAAAGTTTTCTGAGCTGTTCTAAACTATCTCGTTGCAGTGAATAAGTTCATGTCTCTATCACACGTACGATGGTTAACGCGAATGAGACAGAGAGAGAAGATGTTTACAAGGTGTTGTTGGCAGCAGCATTGATTTGCATTGGTTTAGTTTATTGCAGTCAATAAAATTGAATGTTATGAGGCAAGGACGCTCAAAAGATTAATGTCTTTATTATGAGACATGCTGTAACTTGAGGACTTTTCTGATATAATTAATGTATATCGAAGCTAATTATTTAACTTACTTAACAATAATTATGTGAATGTGGAAACATTCACTCACAGATTTTTTTTAAACTTAGTATGATATTTATAATATACACGTGTGGATTAAACCTTATTCATGAATATTAAAAACGTAAAATGTCGCCATCTAGCGGTCACGAAGCGGACATGCCTCATATTTGTCGATATTACAAATGTATTAAATGTATACAATTATAGTTTATCTTAAGTTTAAATAGTATGTAAATTTCCGTTTCGTTTTTGTTAAACACTTTAAATTTAATCATTTTCTTTATTGGTTTAACCGGATGAAAAAGTAACCTAGATTTTTATGAAGTTTCGAGATGTGGCCATGAACCTAATACAAATGAAGTGCAATGGCACGACGGGCGTCATAAATAACACTTGGCTATCATTGTAACACATTGATATGACTGACTGACCAATTTACTTTGAACTTTGACCCCATTGGCCGTATTGTGATCCATTTTTGATATATACACAATAGCATTATTATAAAAACGAAAAAAAAAACTTTATAAAAACAAAGGATTATCTTATTTACATGCTGAATGTAAGCTATAATAGATATATTTGTCCTGTAAATAAATAAACGTCACAAAACATTCTATAGATTTTTTTAAAAACCGAACGTCATGTGTATGTTATCGAATCTCAATTATTCTTACGTAAAAATGAATCTTTAAGAATATTAAATTATTTTTTGTAGCTATAAATAAAGCTACTATAAGCGTATAAGAAATGCTTATTTTTACCTTATAGTAGCTAAATTTTTTCATACATTTCCGCAATCAATCTACGTAGACACATTAGGACCGAAATAATGGCTACAATTTCGAGCTTGTCAAAATCATATTATGATGAATAACGTGGATTGGTTATTAAAAAGTGATTAGACCACACCTAGAAACAGAAAAGTAATGATTACGAATGTCCAATCCAGACCCACGCAAAATCATTAAATTGTCATTAGTTCTTGATTATGTATCTGATATAATATATATTAATTGTATGTTATAGTTGTCGTATATAACATTATCATATTACACAAACAAAAATAAGTTGTGCTAGGTGATTATTATACGAAACATTACTTAAAGCAAGTTAAACATCTGTTAGGGAGGTCTTTCGGTGAGTTTGTCTTCAGTATATTTGGGCTCTGAATTAGGGTAGTTATCTCTTTCTGTTATATTATGTTACCTCTGTGACAAACAGAGAGTAGACATTATCAATTGATGTAAAATACCATAAATATAATCCACACAATAGTTTTTACATAAAACTAATGGTTTTTTTTAGTAACATAAGGTAAATTTGCATAACTGTATGAACAATAAAAATCTTAAATACAATCATTATGCTTTATTAATTTCATGTATTTATATATTTATGACAATATCGTCTCGCCTAACCTTATTAAATTACTAATTATAGTTATATTTCATAAATTTCGAATCGATAGGACAAAGGTAAACAAAAATGCGCACACGCAGTTTTCTACGTTTACGTTTACAGATTGCGTAGAACTAGTTGTGAGAACTTATTTTTAATAACCTAATTAATTTGATTATAAAATTTTACAAACCAATCGTGAAAATCACATCTGGCAAGGGATCTTTTCACATTGACTCCTTTTAATATCATCTTAACTTTTACAAGGTACCAATGAAAGCAGTTTAGATTCTGTCCACGTGACAGATTGTTCCTAATCCGATAATGACCCTCATAAAATTAATCTTGAGCAAATTATCTAGATTTGTTTTCAAGATTCGTTAATAATTTATAACAATATCGATCTGTCATTGAACAAGTGACAGTCACATATCAAGTGAATAAAAATCCCGGCCAGATACCTTAAAAACATACCCAAAGTATTGTAAGAAAACCTAGTTAAGCGAATCAATAAATAAATATCATGTTTCATATCAACAATGTACAGTTAATTTACATTTACTTAACACAGCACAAATTTAATGTATACGGATCACTGAGACTTTTAAATCTATTTTGAAAAATAAACGTATAACGCGAATCCCGAAATCACACTTTAGTGAAATTAATGTTTACTAGTAAATATTATGAACGATATTTCATTACGTATATCGGTTTTAGGCAATGATTTTATAAAAATACTATTCATTATGTCTCCAAGACTTGTATAGGAAAGGGCGACGCATCTAATATTTATAATGAACAACCAAGTTTATCCTCTAACTTTGGTATACTGTGTACACTGTACATTCCAAACCTACCTTTCGTATAGAATGAGAAAAATAAGTAGAGTTTATGAAATTGAAGGTAACTTTCCACTTTATAGTCCTTCGTTGAATATCTCTGTGTTTTGTCCGGATCAACATTCAATATATTACAAACATGAGCCGTACGTACTTTACATTTAAGTATATAAATTTCCTATCAGATTATTATCAGTAATAATTACGTATATGTGTCGTCAAAATCGTATACATTGCACGTGTAACTGGCCTTCCCTCAACGAAGTTAAAATCAGAGAAGATTCACAATAAACTCGTCAAACAACGAGAACCTATATCATATATTCACACTAAAACAATTGTACATAATCTTAATTCCAAATTATAGTTTTATATGTACAAAATAGTATTTCGATAGCTTAATTAGAAATAAAACATCAAATATATTAAATAATAACAATATAGATACTAATTGCCGTCTTATCAATGGTTAATTATAAGAGGTCCTTACGGTTTTGTGTTTTGATAACATTAAAATAAAGATTTTCGTTGAATTATTGTAAAATGATCCACTTACGTCAAATAAAATTTTGTAAAGTTAAAATATTATTCGATTTTTAAATAAATTCGTAGAGGGCGTGTAAGTGATGCATTCTAAAATAAATATCTCGATTAAGAAGAAATAAACTCATCGGAGTTCAAATAAATTTCCAACTACATAAATAATGAAATCACATAAAGTCGCAGTTCGTACACACTGCGTTTTTGGTAATTATTGGTATTGAGATTGTTCTATAAATTAATTTATACTTAACAATTGTAAAAATCTCTTCATCACACTATCATTACTCTTTATGTCAAGTCACTAAGTTACGTATTAGTATTGTAATATTATGAAAAGTCCAACATACAATTTATACAAATTAAACTGTTCTAGTAACTCCTTAACGATCGCTTCCGTGCACAATTTTTGTATGAAAATAAATGAACACTGCCGGCCGTTCGATTTGGAACGGACTCACTGATCGCACGATGGAGGCTTACTGGGGGGAGGTTGGGGGACTCATGTTGTCCGGTTCATCTCCCGAGCCTGGCTCTCCTTTGGTCTTATTCTCTTTCTTCCATTTCATGCGCCGGTTCTGGAACCAGATCTTGATCTGCCTCTCAGTCAGACAGAGGGCGTGAGCGATCTCGATCCGTCGTCTCCTCGTCAGGTACCGGTTGAAGTGGAACTCCTTTTCCAGCTCGAGGGTCTGGTATCGCGTGTACGTCTGCCGACCCCGCTTCCGTTCTGAAATTGGACGATAAAAAATTTTAATTTCGAAAAGACACAAGGCAGTTAATCATCTGGCCGGAGGCAGATTAAAAACTGCATAGGTATTCCTGATAAATGGTGGTTATTTGTAAACAGCGAACACTCAGCCGGAGTTAATTGAAAATTGTTTTGAGCTTATCAATTTGTTAATTGTTTTTGCTTGTTCGATACTTCACCGAAACAAACTTGCGTTAAGTGATTCAATGAGATTACTTTGTAATAGATTTTGTGATAATATTTTCGCAAAAACATATAACATTTTTGAAAAAAAAAGATATTGTCTAAGTTTGACTAGCACCTGAGTATCTAAGTTTAGCAAACTAAGCTTAACATTACCAGAAATAATATTTTTACTTATTTAAAAATGAGAACACAATTCTACCTAACACGCTCACTTTGATTGTTTTCATTGCAGAAACACGCAAAACAGGTTGCATTACCAAATCAGCACGCGAACTTCAAGGAATTTGTAAATTTTAACATGCAAACATACAGAATAACGCAAAAGTAACAATTGGACTGACTAAAAAAATATTTACAGATAAGAAAATTCTTGTAAATCTTAAGACAATCGGTGATGTGCATGATGAATGTTCATTACAGAATCAAAAAGCGATGCAATTTCACACCGTTTGAAAAATCTTTTCTTCTCCTACATAGCTTTCTTTGTTGGTTCGTTGAACGAAGCCGAGCAGGCAGTAGTAGTATACATTACACAAATTGTATATATAACTATTAATGCAAAATACTTAAGCCGACATATTACATGTGATTTTTATTAAAACAGAAAAATATATGAGAATGCAGTCGGGTTCAAAATTATCGGCCACTTGTTGCACAGGAAATTGATAACAGCCTCATCGCTACCGGATTTTGGGACGCATTCAAGAATGTATACTCCACATGTCTTAGTCCGGTCTGATTACGAATTTGCAAATTAATTTTCGGGTCAACCACTGTAACGTATAGATATATCTAAGTATATGATATATTAGGAGGTATTTGTAGGCTTGGTAAGAGAGGTTTGCAAGGAGGTTATTTTGAAAATAGTATGAACCTCCGTATTGTTAAATAAATCTTAATTATATAGATATTTTAATTTTGTTATAGTGGCTATGAAATGACTCACTTAAGACTACAGAGGGCTTAATTTTGCGTATTTTAGATAACGGTCTCGAAAGGGACTGTGCATGTTTGTCAGAAGTTTGAGGGTTACCACATCGAAGAATGGTGCCAAAGTATTATCTAATTTAATTACGTGGTATAAATGTTCGAGTTGAATTATGAAATATTTTTGTGCCTTCCAGATATTATATAAAAGGGTTGGTTTATGTGTAATACTCATAATCGGTATTATACATATAGCTAGGGTACACAGATCCTTGATGATACACACTTGTAAATATTTTGGCCGTATAGAAACATTACATTCATTATTTCGAAACCTGTTCTAATTTCTTCCTGTTCTGATAGAATACCTAAGGTATTTCTATGACTTATTGTAATACGATATGTTCTAAGTAGGTCGTTGACATATCATATTCTAAAGGGATGAGATATATAAATACGCATGAATAGATATTCCAACCACAGAATCGTATATGAAATCCCTCTCCCTTAACGCTTTATATTACAGTGGTCTCATCGAGCTCACATGCATAAAAGATGATCCCGACATCAGATTTAAACCGATATTTAGTAAGAATGATTAATAGTTCTTAAAATATGAAACTTAATTGTAGCTGATTAAACTTGCCAATAAACTATGACTTTAGCACATATTATGAAAGGCACTGTGCATGTTAAAATGTGTACAAAGAATGAGTTTTATCAATATTTTAAATTAAATAATAATTTTATTAATAATAAATGATTGTAGAAACGGTTTAATATGATTAAAATACTTGAAAATATTACAAAAATCGCGTTCAAACATCTCGTCTGTACCGGAAACGCATCTAGGGTCGTTGCATGTGTCGCCGGGCGGCCATAAATCATTAAGACCCTCTATTTTCATATAATCGTGGACAAACGTAATGCGATGAAATCGATACAATGATGGTAAGATTTGTGTCGTTCCTTTTTCAAATTAAACAATGTTTGAACAATAAGTTCAAAAATTAAATTGGCTGTATGTAAGACATGTAAGACTTGTTGTTTGTACAAAAATTAACATAGAAACCGCGACATTCTTAGGGTAAATACACAATATTTATCTGTTTATATATTTTTAATAAGCTTTTCATCTATCTATTATATACGACAGTCTCAACAAAATTTCGTTACTATAAAAAGTTGATGATACCCCGAAAGCTTACTAAACACTTTAATACCATAAATATTTATTGCAGAAAGCTCATCACCTCCACCATACAACTTTTCCGTATGATGTGTTAAATTATTAACTGGATTTAACCCATATCGCATTTGTACTGATTACTCAAAGTTGGTTGTTGTTGCAATTTATAAAAATAAAGAAATATTGGCGAGAACAATACTTAGACTATGTATATCCTTTGGGTTTGGTAATATATATATATAGTATTTATACTTATGGGCAACGGTCATTTTCTAACTTATCAATGAAGATAAACATTGCCAGTATCCTGGTTGTTATATATTTTCTCAGTTGTAAGCATGACATAATCCATAAAGAGGTTTCCTTACGATTAAGGCACTATGTGTGAGATGATTCCTTATATTTATGTATAAAAAAATATAAATAATAAAAGTTATCAGGCTTAAATCTATGTCGATACACGTTTTTAAAACCTCTCAGTGTAACTTGTAAATATTTTTTTTTGATACACACATCTATCATTATTCACAAATATTAATTATAACGTAAATAAAACTTATAATAATAACATTTAATTAATCGCGTATGAACGAAACATACATATATCATTGGCGATCTTTCAGAATATTAATTGTCGTTGATAAATATAGCGATCTCGGCCCACTGATTAAATACACCATTCATAATATTTAAATCGCAAAAAAATAAACAAACACGTATCGTACGTGTAATCCTAAATACCAAATTCATCAAGGGATGACAAGTGAAAAGAGCTTTTAATTTAATTCGTTGTGGTATCGCGCCCGAGAAATACGAAAAAAATATAGCAACAGCTTGAAGCGGTATCGACAATCCATAATTCATGTCCAACAATTTCATATATTTCGAGCCAGACGCAAACGAGTGAAACCGACTTTTATGACATTTAATTTACGCCTTTATCCCGTGGGTAATATAGTCTCAATTGTTTTAACATTATAACGTGATGCGACTTTTAAAAACAATTCCACCACTCACTGTATTGCAACATCGTACATGATATCAAACGGTTATTCAGATTAATGCAATTTCTCTTAAACGCTTACACGTCGTAAATAAAATTGCTGGTTTCCAGCGAACTCGTTCGCGAAGGTTAAACCTGCTTAATAATTTTAATTGATACAGCATCGTGCAAAAAGGATTTAACTTGAAGACTTCATTGCTTACACGAATGTAATTAAGTTGCTTTAAATTTAAACGATGCAATTTTTACGGTATGTTAAGCTTTACTTAAATACCTCTTTTACTGAGAGTATTGCTAATGGGAATGAATTTAAACTTTTGTTCGGAATACAATTGAATATTCAGTATACGTAATGATTATACAATGACCGTTTTCAAAATCAATTTCAATAAAAAATTAAAACGAGTATAACACACTTTTCTACACTTTAAAAGAGATTTGAAATTCAAGTTTTATTACAATAAACCTAATTCCCTAACGGAAACACGAATCTTGATTACGAGGAAATGAAACAATTGATCGATACGGGTAAAAACAAAAAAATGTGGGAGTCTTTCAAGCTAGGACATTAATCATCCGTGCGCTGGGCGGGCCGTAGACATAATCTGCGTTCGCAGTTCACTATGTACGAACCTGCCTAATGACTTTTGTTATATAAACCCTATTGTTGTGTAGACTGTTAGTTTTTCGTTGGAAAATTCTATTTTCCTTGTAACATCTAGGAGGTGAAATCGTTTGAAAACACCATTTGATTAATACAATGCGATGTTTATACTAAGGAAAGTATGGTTTTAATTATAAATACATTAAGTATTTAATTAACATTGTCTTTGCTTTATAAAGCGGTAACGGACTGGACTGATTACGTATAACAAAAAACATTTCTCAGGAAACACACAGATAATGTTACCATTAAAATATATGCTGACGTTGAAAATGGTAAATCATACAAAAACATTTGGTCCGAGCTCGGAAAGAATTTATATCGCGAATACAAAGCCATCAGTCAGTGTTGTGTCGACGCTGATTCCCGTCGTGTTTTGCATCCGAAATGGAATGTTATTCACCGAAAATTTCGTTTTGGTGTTCGCTAAAAATTACGCCGGCCGGATTGAACGAAATTCCGCCCGCAAAAAAGGTGTCAAATGAAATATTCAAATATATTTTAATATAATTCATGCGGCGGGTTTCATTTCTCTCCCTCGTAATGGAATGCTAAATTTTCGGCTGAACAAAAAATATATATTAATGCGCGTACCTAATAGCTTATACAAACTCGTTTGTTGGGTATTGTTGCGTACAATGGATGTCATAACTCCGCGTCGCTAGCACGGACGGTGATGTCTTTGTTGCCGGAGCTTCGTATCTCACCCGGCTACGCCTGCCAACGGGGTTTCCAACCCAGGACCCGCGGGGCCTTCGACCTCCGACTTAACACCAACCCGATCGATACCTCGAATTCAATTACGTCCCTCCCGTTTCATGATCAACTTTTCAATCGGAAATTGAATACGGTTATTAACTAATCACATGTCAGCCCATAAAAATACAGCAATAGCTTTCAAAAGGGCGATCCCCAGTCTAATTACAGTTTGTTAGAACCATTAAGATAATTTGCAGCGGGCAAAACACGAATGAATATTTGAGGAGGCGATAGAATGTGAGTAATCGCTTCGGATCACGAAGCGAAAAGTTATGAAAGGTGCTGGCGAGGGTGATTTTTCAACTTCCATCACGAAAGCGAAAATCTTAATGCAATAGAATATATTCAATCATGAAGGAAAAGGAATAATCTCATGAGGGCGCGTATGGGTAAAACTTCATCTATATATATTGAACGCATTAGGGCTCCAAGATGAGCTTCGCCGCGGGACAGCGCGTCCCCTGGGGTCTCCCCCAAAGCGAGAGGGGCGGACTTCGCTCCAGAGAATATTTGACACGGGTCTGGCAGATAGACAGGCCGGTCATGTGTGATCTAGGCAGGAAACGAGGGGTTTTTTCCGTTCCTCCGATATCGCTACGCAAGTATATATGATTTATGTTCTGTCAACTCACACATGTGTACTCTCCATGTGACGCCGCTTTTTATTAGCTAATGACATGGAATATCGTAATTACAAGGCTAAGGTATATTAGACCGCAATTACCAAATTGTTGTGAGGTTGTAGCAATATCCTTATTGGATAGATGTATTTGTAATCATAATTTTATATGGGTTATTACGTTTCTGTTTCAATTTGAAATGGTTCACGGAGCTTAATGGAATTTTAATACCATATAATAAGTTCGGCTTCATCGGCTTAGCAGCGGTCAAAGTTTGATTGGCGTTCTATCTCGACGTTTAATTAATGTAGGGTAGAGCTTACCTCACTTAGCGCGAGAGTGAGACGGTGTTATATGAAGAAAAAGGTAGGCAGTCATTTTAATAATGCTGCCAGAGCTGTCAACAAAATTCACCTAAAACAGCTTTAAATCTTTTAGATTGCACAAAAGATTTTAATACCAAAATATGATACTAATATTAAATAATGTAGACGTCTGAAATGGAAATTTTATTAATAATAATATCAAGGCTTTCAATAAAAATCTAAGTATTTTGTTGAATCTGGGAAAATTTATTCCACTTTCTAGGGAAATTCCGTGAGTATGACAATAAAAAGAGACACACATTCACAATTATCAATGTGTATTTATTTACTGATGTGTGCGTTAACCTTCGTCGGACGTAAATAATAATGGGATTGGCTGAGGGCTCAGATAAAGGTTTATAATTATGGGATGAGATGGTTTTTTAATAAGCTCCAGATGGTTTCACGTACGTTGTTATAATTTTAAATCGTATAACAATTTGAAAAAATACGTTATATATGTATTTTTAATTTACTCTATACCTACTTTTGAATTAAAATTAAATAAAAAAGTATGATAAAAAAGAAATATGTCCATATTTATTTCAAAAAACTAAAACTATGTACATAATATGTGAAAATTAAGAAAATATGCCTTAAAATATAAAAGTAATTATAGCGCCATCTCTTGTGTTGAGCTCGTACTACGATACATTTGAAATACAGACCTCTGTCTGGCAGTGAGATGTAGAACGTTGCATTTCGTATTACCTTGTATTAATATATTAATGAGTAATAATGTGACATATTATATTATATGTCAGTAAAAAAAAAAGGTTATCCGGAATGAATACGTAAAATTAATAAAATAACTATCGCAACGGGTCCCTCATCATGCAACAAGAAATACAAAATTAAATGCTACTACGAAAATGGTAAAAATAATATTATTTCAAAAAGCAATTAATCAACGCTTCAAGACCGGATTTACTAAAGAAACTAGAAGTATAGTGCACGTGTAGACAGGGGAACGTTGGAATGCAGGGGGTATATTTCCTTTAGATAAGTAAACACACTTTTCAGTTGAAATTGTAAACGAATTGTTCTTCGTACAGCCTGTAACATCATAACGAATCCCTATATAGCGTATTTAGTCTCACATTTTGATTATTTTGCTCAAAGTTAACTATCGAAAAGGTAAACAATAGTTAAAGAATTTATTACTTTTTCGTAAGTAATCGAAATACCTATATGAGACCGACTGTACACAATAAATAACATTTAAATTAAGAATATTTTGTTATATTAAATGAATTAAATTCAAACGCGGTATTACGTTACATACATAAGTCGACTATTCGTGACTACTTATTACTATTATAATAGAAGTTTAAGTAGTTTTCTTTCAAATGCTTTGACAGTTCACAAATCTTTACAAACTCAAGTATAAATCCGTTAAAGTAGTAAGAAAAGACAACACTATATGCATCGGTAGGTTGTAAATTTTGGAGAATCAAATTTCTTACGTTAAGTGCCTTTCATTCATGACGTGGTACAGTGAAAAGAGAAAATGAACCCTCGAAAAGAATCGGAACTTCAATCTGAGGGCGCATTTATCGTCATTGTTGGTTCCGACAGTCGAGGATCTATCAAAGGTAAGTTCTTACAATGGAGCTTATCGGGAAGGAGGAAAACTGGAGCCGCAGTTTCGCTATTGTACCAACCAATCCTATATATATATATATTACTCAATTATTAAGAGTCATTATATATATATATTACTCAATTATTAAGAGTCATTCAAATACCACGGGTAATTCAAATTCATTACGACTGGTAATCTACTCAACACCGAACTTACAAATGTGAAATAAATGTAAGTAGGTAGTCACAAATTTCGTAATACCTATTAAGTAACTTTGTAAAGGTTACTCCTAATTAAAGGTTCTTTTGTGAAATTTATAGAGTTATAAGTTAAGTTTATAATACATATATGGTAAATATTTTTTAGATTTTGAGTGACCGCCATTTATTTGTAATTGTTCATCGTTTACCAAACGATTTTAGCTTTCCGCAGCAGAAAGCGGAGGGCAAAACAAATTCTTCTATTCAATCATCGGCCGGGTACAAAGGCCCGAGGCCTGATAACCGAACAATGAAATGTAACAAGTCGGCATTGTGCTGACAGGGGGTGATTTCCATTATATTTCCATTTCCACCTCAATTCAATCGAAGCCTATTTTATGCTAGGAATAGAAAAAAAATCAAGGATTTTCTGTTCCATATGTCTTCGCACCCCTTTCAATCGCCTTTCGAAAATATTTACGTGCCTATAACATTAGAAATTTAAAGAAATTCAATTTAAAACAAAAATGATCAAAGCATTTGAATTATTGATAGTGATATGATAGATATATTAAGATGGCAGGACGAATCAAAGGACGTTCAAACTTTATGAAAAAATATTATAAATATATCCTTAAATATTCATCATGTTCTTACAAACCAACGTGCTGCGTTTATAAATGCAAAATAAACCATACTCTGAACATAAACTTGTTCTGAACGATAGAATTTTCTCAAGCAATAAATCACTCATATTCCCACATAATTGGTCAAACGATACTCAAAGATATAGTATATATATACTCGTTAGGTGATGCATTCCACAATGATTAACTGTTTTAGATCTATTTATGAAACGGTGTGCTTGGGACTTTTTCTTGAGAATATGAAATGGTTTCAAGAGCTTCAAAGCGTTTTAAAAGTTTGCTGTCAAGAGGTTGCGAATGGTATGTGTCAACTGCTAAATACATTGTCAGCTAATACAGTTTTATCTACTTTTTATTAAATTTAGATAATTAAGTTGTTTAAGTAGTTACTTAAAGTTTTAAACGTGCAGTGTATTAAATGCCTCTAGTTGGTCAAAGTTATAGTCGCGTAATATATCGATTCTGCGGATACTTTATCTGTTTAGAGTGTAAACGCTCAGAAGCATTTTTTTAAACAAAAGTTGACCTATTTGCTTACACATTATAAGATTATACATTCTAAACCTACAGTGTTATCCTAAACGTAAAAGTTATTTATAAAACATTTGTCTTATAAATTGAGACAAAATAATAAAATAATCAAATTCTTGCCTATTTTTCTCGATTAAATGTTTGTTAGATTAATAAAAGCTTCCAACATTAAATTCTGTAAGTTTACGTTACGATGTCAATTGTGATTTATTAATTTGTATTAATAAGTGAAATTATCAAAGAACAATATTAAACATAATTAATGTTGACAAACAAATTAGATATCTGCTGGCACGTAGTTCAAAGGCAAAGTTAAAATCCATCTCTGCCTCATCAAAAGCTTGAAATTAATTAACTTCGACAAACTTGGAGCTAGCTTCTAAGAGTATAAATTGGCAAGTTCTGCCAATGGACTCGGGTTTGGCCGGAGAAGGGTTATGACATGGGGTCGTGTGGAAGTTTTGCAACTAAGTATATTATTTTTTAAATATTTATATTGCATTTTATATGGCACTTTTTATATTATAACACAAAATTCAACTGAGCAGTAGATTGCAAATGTAATAATGGATTTTTTAGGCTTTACCGCATTTTAATAAAGTTCTAATTAAATTAGTAGTCTTTAGGACATTTAATGTATCTATATAAGCTACATACCGTATTTTTTACACTCACAGTAACATTGATAACGCCTAAGTACTTATTTAGCTTCAATCAGCTTGAAATATTGAAGTTCACTTTACGAATGTACAGTCGATACTAAATTTTTCTTAACTGAGCTTAGTTGTGATTACAATAAAGACCCTAGCTAATTCAAGCAACCAAGTCATAAATTAGTTCGGACAAATTCAGAAACAGTAGGAGTCGGTAGCGCAACTTGAGGGCGTATTGTTCGGCATTGGTGTCAGCAAAACAGAAGGTGAACGCTTTTGTGTCGGAAGTTGTAAATTTTATGAAAAGTGAAATTCCTTTTGAACGCCAGTTAAGCCCATAAATAATCCCTGCACAGAAGGAATTTCATTGTTTCTGGCAGTCATTGTTTCATCAATGCGTACGAGTTGCGGAAACGTTTTTGTTAGCCCGATAAATACTTAATTTTGATATATTTTTAAATGCATAACCAAAGGTGAAACTTACCGAATTGACTTCTCATCCAGGGATATAGCGGACTGGGAAGCGACGCGTTGGTGTTTGGAGGTGCTTGCTGTGGGGGCGCCTGTTGCCCGTGCATGGACTGCTGATGCATAGGTGGCATCTGAGTCTGATGCTGCAAGTCATCGACTGGATACATGAGGTGTTGTTGGTGTGGTGGCACTCCGTGCTGCACCATATGCTGCTGCGGATGCATGTGGTGGGGCATCTGCTGAGCCTGCTCCAGGGGCGGACTCCCTGGGACCCCGCCCGCCGTCGCCGCCGCCGCTTGTAGCTTACACGACGTATAAACGGCTGGAGCCGGTGGTTGATGGCCGTTAGGTCCATATCCATCCGTTTTAGGGCCCATATGACCCATCTGTGATGGACTATCGGGCCGATAGCCATTTTGTTCCATTTGTTGGTAATACCCGAGTCTATCGTAGGGGGGAAACCTAGGATAGGGCATTCCAGGTGCTGTCTGTGCGGAATAATGGTGCTGGGCAGGTCTGAGTTGTGGATCGCACCCTTCCATCTCATGTCCTTGCTGTGGTACAGCTCCATAGTGCGCGTGGGCTTGCTGGTGGTCGTGACCACCTCCATTCCTCATATCCGGCATGTAGGCGTTTGAAAAATATGTCATACTGTCGCAATTGTTAGCGCTCATCGCGGGCCCGCAGCCCGCGCGGCTCGCGTCCGTATCTTCCGTCGCAGGTTCTCGGCCACTGGGGCCGACACTATCACTTTATCAGTCACACACACACTTCGGATTCCATTCACTACACAGCAATGATCGAATCCACAAAGGCTTCACGAGGTACGAACGGACGGTGTCTCCTCATCAGATGCTCGTCAAATCTGAAAAGAAAGTTGAATGCACTTAATTAATCTATTATTAAACGTTTTTTCCTGGTGTCAATCACCGTCCAGTCAATTGCTTAAATATTTTGATTGGCAAGCACTCGAGAGTCGTGAAATTCACCACACCATGCCTTGGATCTGGCAATCTTAAGACTAACACGTATCCTGTGATTAGAACACACATGATGTTAATAAACCGTATATCTTTTGAGTAAACGCCTATTAGCGACAACCTGTCTATACGGGACCCTCTGTTTTCTGCAGATACAGCATTCTTAAGGAACGTTTGTCTTTGTCTCACCGAAGGAAACCGTTCCTCAAAAACGAGACGGGGAGATGAAATACTACCGCGTCATGCGGCTGACCTGTTGTCATAGCCTCGACGTCTCGAAGCAGTTGATGGAGCATGAGTGACGAGGAAGTCGAGACCGACGACGTAACATTACAACAACGTTAATTTGTATTTTCATATATTAGTATCACAGAATCTACAATTTTATCGTAGGATCTCACTTAACTGGTTGTAATGTATGAAATTTATGTGGTACTTAACGCGACAGCTACTGGAATTCACGAATAAAAACTAGTCATATAATGTAAGCAGTAATAAAAGCGAATTCCTCACGTCGCTCTGCTGTAGTTTTTTTTGTTTAAATTGATGTTGTTCCTATTCCAACTTTAAAACTGAACTACGTAAAATATGGACGTCTTTGTGAAGTAAGGAGGCAAAATTTTTGATATGGTTTGTTAAGCATTTCCTTTAAGTAAAAAATCTACATAGAGAAGTACTCTGCACTGATACCCGCCCCTTGAACGAAGGCAAGTTATTTAAAACTCAAAAGCACAAGCTTCATTAGCGACAGTTAATGATGGCGGCTTCTCTCTAGACAATATGTTTCTTGCAGATGTTATTTTGTTGTATAAATAATTTACTAAATCAAATTGTATTGTATATTTTTTCATAAAATCATTATATTATTTTGCAAACGTATAATTGAAGTTTACAAAAATGTATGAGGTGATTTATAAATTCATAAGCCTTAATACTTCACAGTGGTTTGGAATTGAAAGGCACTCGGAAAATTTGCATGTTGAGGGATGGACAATTTAAATTTACGATTTCGCCGCTCCCCAGGCGGGAGGACCCCGAATTTTTTTAATTTTCAATTTCCATTTACATTCCAGACTAGCTTTGTTCAGTTTACACACTTATAAATATATGACGTTCATTAACTTTGGGATTAAGAATTTACACGAGGGCCACACCAGCTGCGTATTCGAACAATTGAAATTAAAACAAAAACAACTTATATTTCGTGATTTTGTTTCATCTGCTGTTCTTATTTCAAATTGAAAGATTGCTATTATGCTTGTTATATTCATTTCCATGGATATACTTGACTACAATTTAGAAAAAAAGAGTCTACTACTACTACTAAGAGAGAACTACGTGTGCCTGAATGGACTTACATGGACTTACATTTCATACGTATTTTAATTTAAACCTGTATACCAATCGTACCTAGCTAGGATATAAATATGACTAAATAATAAGCTCGCTATCAATTATAAAGAACTCCTGTTACCCCTTCCCTTTTCCACACAACCGTACTTAAACTGAATTCCAAGTATTTTGTTTTTATCTGTTCTAGCCCACAATTACGGTTAAGATAAAATCATCGACCTGGTTCAAGAAACATGTCTTTAAACTGACCGACGGAAATTAAATCCCACGTGCTTTTGATAATTTGATAACCTGCTTTGATTTATTAAATGTGTGAGTCGGTGTTCTCATGCCCTTTTAAACTGTAACTACTTTGCAAGTATGTTATAATGTGGCACGTATAACACGAAATGTGTTGTTAATTAGCAAATACATACTTGAATAAAATTTTAACGGTTATAAATGAGAATTTTTCAGAAAACGTGTTTATATGTGGTTCCTTAATATTTATTATTTTCATTTTTATTTTCATTATGGAATATTTTAACTTAAAGAACAAGACGAAATACACAGAACTGGCAAATTAACTAAAGCCTCAAATAATGTTTTTGATAATTTTTACGTACAGGTAGGTAAGCCTTCTTTGTTAGCTTGTCTGGTTGCGGACAAATAGATAATTTAGTACGGCTTATTTAAAAGAGGAAAAGAGTTTCGCACCAGAAGGCATTTATAAAAATACAATAATTCATTTTAATCACATTTAATGTGGTGTTAACACCGTATAGATATGTACTGGATGACACATGACTTCAAACGGTTTTTATAAATGGCACTTTTACGCCAATATATCTCCTGTTAGAACATTGCACGAACATTCCTTTGCTACCGTCCATAAAATAAATCATAGACAAAATTTAATAGACTAAATATGAAAAATATTAATATTGTTGCACGGGCGGCAGTCGGTTGCTGTTAATCAAATGACGATCAAAGGGTATGTATTTTAAGAAAATTTCCGACGCTTGTATTTATCATTTCCACTATTTGTCAATTAACGCTATTGTTGGATTAACGTGGTCTTGATTTATTTTTAATCTAAATATATTTGGAGTATATCAAGTATGTTATATGTAATTTTAAAATTGGAATTTGTCGATTGTAGGCAAATATGGAATAAGTTTGAACCCTGTTTCTAGTTCCAAATTTGAAATACCAAAATATTTTACGAGTAGGTAGATTTGAATACTGTTTAATCCACTACTTCCGATTCCTATTTTGAATATAGAATTCGAGTGTAAAAAAGAATAGAAAAAAGCTTACATATTTGATAAACCTTCTAACAAAAGGACAACAAGTATTCACAAATAAAATACAGTCATAATTTTGAACGAGAATGTGTGTATAATTTTTCTATATCATCAAAGAGATGTCACGTAATGAGCCTCCAGTGTAAATTCGGGGTTGTGTGACGCTGAGTGAAATCCTATGTACAGTGTTAATTAACCACGCCAAGTTCGTAATTTAATCAAGCAAGTTATGAAAATTTCATACCTACTCATGTTCCGTGATTTTTCATACACAATATGACGGGTTTTCCCGGGAGCTGCCATGTAATTTTACGATTTCGAGAGGAAAAATTCGCCTTTAACAATACATTATCTCTGCTTCAAAAATACTGATTCATTCATTTAATTCTTCTTCAGTTAAGTCTTTTTCATCGATATAATTATGATATAAAACAGGTATTTAAAAACTTAGTTCTTTTTTTAAATACAATTTCATCAGTAACTGTTGCAGCGACACCTATTACATACGATCGAATATTTATGTATCGTAAAACAAATTATCAGAAGAAAGAAAGAAGTTTTACTTGATAAAACAGACACACAGTTTAAAAATAGAATTCATCGCTAGAATAGATACCAGGAATCCAGCAATCAAACGGAGCTATCAATGAAATGCGACGCAATCAAAATGCCGGACATTCCTATGCGTTGTATGTACGATTTGAATTATATTTACAAGAAATCTAAGTCTAAGCTTTTAATCACCTACTCGTACCTTGTAATGTGTTACAATACAAATGTATCTAAGTATTATTCAATCTTTTTGAATTTTAATTACTTATCTATATATAAGAGAAACTTGTTTGCCCCATGCTCGGCTCGAGGTTTATAATATATTATGAAGCTACACATTGGAAGTCGTACATTTCCTTTCGAAGTTCACAACTCGTAGAAATAAAAATCAGATATTTAAATATAGAACGCGTGAAATGTATTGTATAGAATGAAAAAGTCCTAACTGAAATTTGGCGGTAAACAATAGTGATGTGTAGCCAAATTGCATAAACGCAATGCAATAATCGGTTGTTCACGGTATTATTGCAGTTTAATTAACATTGCTATCATACCGGCTAATTGTTATATCACGCAGATGTGATTTACGATGTGATACAGACACCGACACCTTCGTATAATTGCTAAGTAAACATTTGCGTGATGGAGTTTAGACATTTTAATTGTAATATATGTGATTTATTGAGTATAAAGTATATTTATAAGAAATTACAAAATAAGTAATAACTACGTATAAATTATAAGTAAATTTATTTATTACGTGTCTTGATATTATTGGAATAAAACTGTACATAATATCTTCATAAGTAGTAATGTGTATAATGTAAAATTTAGTTTTTGCATAAAAGTTGTTTTAAGCGCCATCTTTTGCCAACTAAATAAAACTTAAAACAGCGCCACCTATAATTTTGTTAAAGAACTACGTCGATTATTAAATTGTGAGCTTTACAAATCAAGAATTCTGTAAAGCATATTTTATAACTGTTACTTTGGCTTGTAAAATAATTTATAACAGTATTCTTTTTAAATATATCATTTTACTAAAAAATTGAGTGCCTTTTATAATATATTGTTGTGAAATTAAGGCGTATAATTTCTTTAACATAATTGTTGTTTAATATAATTCGTTTTATAATTTGATTCGTTTTGTCAGTTTTTGTAAGTTAATTAAATAAATATGTTTAAAAAAGAAAGTTTTATTCGATTAAATAATATTTAAAAATTTATTTTTGATGCCATATATTTAATACTATTTAGCACCATCTACCAATAGTCAATCAAATTAAGTTGAAAGGAAACATCAGTCGCAAACATTTATTCCTTTTATAATGACATCTATGGTTGAGTAGATCAATAAGTAATTACTTTTTGGCACTAGATGGCATTACTTCATTTATAAAATATTTAGATATATTATTGTCAATACTTGTGCTATAAATATATTATTATCTTTAATTTTTAATAAACACTTTGAAAACTAAAAATATTTTTTTTATGAGCAAAGTCAATTAAATTTCAATTAGTGTTTGTTCCAATCAGAATCTAATATTTCTTATTACAGATTATGTAAATTCCAGTTCGATATATGAGATATATATTTTGTGTATAAGTAGTACTTTTATAAGTTATACAAACGATAAACGTGCGTTTTATTTAAAAACACTGTACGTTAAGTTCGCTATGGCTATATATTTTGTTTATTAGGGTAATTTTATGTAAATATTTGTATTAATCTGTGGTCATATTACATATTACTTGTGGAAAAAATGTACTGAAAGCTGCAATGCTAGCAACAGTAAAAGACAAGATTAGGTCTTGTTAGCCTCAAAAATGATTGAAAAACTAAAATATATCTTTTAACGATATACTTTACAAACGGATACATACCCCTTTTTTATTTTTTTTTAGAACAATATTAAAATTATGTGACTTGTGGCCAAAATTCCAATTGGAATATTATCCTTTTTGCTAAATAAGTACCTATTAATATATAATAAGATATTACTTAAGTGATAATATAAACTTACTACTACTACTTACTACATCGGTTCACCCAAAATTACTTACATAGGTATGGTACATAGGTAAATGTAAAATAGTAAATATTAAGAGACGATATTAAACCACCAGTTTCTTAAGTCATATTTATGTTCTGTAAATATTTTCGTAAAAAGGAGGTCTAATATATTATGGTAGCTATGTTCGCGTCAAACGTAAAAGTATTAAAAATATTGAATATCGAACATTTGAACAACACCTAACGAATGGATCGAAAAGAAACGCTTCGATAGGGATGGACGAAATGAGAATCAGTGAATTTTTTGTGCGATTTTTTCAACGTTATTATTATGAGAAAAAATGTGGAGTCAGTAAAGCGAAACGTGGGGTGGGGGCATGACGAGGGTTCCCGATTTGATTGAAGCGGGAGGGGCGGGGCGGTGACGTCACGCACTCATAATAGGCCGCGCCGTGCAGTGATGGCTGCCGTTTATCAAGAACGAGTGTTAGTTCTGCACTTGGGTTTTATTAGAAGCGCTGCATTAACGCGGAGAATTGAGTGCACGAACAAAACTCCTTTAGCATAATTGATTTTATGTTTAGTTAACAGGTTTCTTGTATAATGTCTACCTATAGTCAAATGTTTAAATGGTTGAGACGCATCATCGGTTACATTTTCAGTTTAGGTAATTTTTTAATTTATTTAATGTACCTATTAAGATTTTGTAGGTCAAAACTAAATTAACTTATTTGATAGGACATCAAGTGTGCCTTAAATAAGATTTCGATTAACTTATAATAAATTGACTTAATTAATATTATTATTTTATTTGGTATAATATGTTATAAATTAACGCATTACATTAGTAATAAATACAAATGGAGTACCTATAACGTTTATGTAGGGTTTGATTCTTGGTAAAACGATAGTTGTTTTGATTTGGAAGGTTCGTTATCAATCATAAACGTCTCTGCACCATATTAACAAACAAAACTTTAAAAATCAATGACATAATAAAATTTTACCAGTGTATATCGTCCGTTAGATAAATTAATATTTTTTTGACCAGCCGTAATTAACCCAACTATATGGTGTACTGCTCGGATCGAATAAAGATAACGCAGCTAATACCTGTCTATATTACTGGCTAAAGTAATCCATAATACGAAAGTCATACTAAGGCTTGCGTGCGTGATGGGCGGAGCGAATCGCGTGTCTCGAAGCAGTTATCGCGGGAACACCTCGGCACGGCACATCACTAGCTACGCCTATTCCTAGTGGTTGAATTCGAAATTTGAAATTACGAAAATTTGCTTCGGGGAGTTCCTGTATACCACAACATAAGTAAAGGAGCTGCGTGGCCTTTGTTCTATATCGTTCGAAATATGTATTCATTTTCCTTTTTCAAACGGTTCAAATTATTAAGAATATAATTTGCAACTTCGTATAATAATATCAAATTTACGTAAACCAAAGCTTGAAAGAAATAATAAAATTTAATTAGCGAATGGTAACAAAAAGTTAATATTTTATAATCATGACGCCATAGATCGCGAGATTACGAGAATTAGCATTTCCTACTTTGGAATAGTATTTCAACATTATCCAACAAAAAAATTGACAAAAGAAATTCTTTACTTCTACAGAGCAATTGTTTGTAGTACGTAATAAATATATTTTTGTCTATATGGGGAAAAGCATACATACAATATACAAAATTATTATTACTTTAAAAGGATAAATGCTAATTTTATCAGATGATTAGACGAACACAATCGAGAACAAGACAAACAAATTAAATTACATAATGTGTGCTCAGTATGTTTACACAGTTGCGACATTGTCGAGCACCTGTTTTCAACACTCAGCCACCAAACAAATAAAAATTACTGTAATTTGTAAGTACTAATTAAATTATCCGTTTAAAATCCAAATTATTTATAGTATAAACGTACAATATTTTATATTTTCTTGTACTAAAGTCTCTGTCTTAAATACAACTCTCTTAGTATCTACGCAAAACTTTAATTATAATATGATCACAGACACAATTGGATAAATAAAAAGCTTTGTTTATTAATTTTAGGTAGGTATTTGAAATCTGTTATATCGCTATTCAATTTGTGTGTTTTGAACCAAATGTAAATAACATAGAAGACAAACCGTGATAGGAAAGGATACTTTTAAGAAGCAAGGTAAGTAATTTTACAAGCAAAACTGTAAGGATAAGCAGTCTAGTCTGTGTAGGCTGTGGCGTAAATTAGAATTGAGGATTTTACTTGACCAAGGCCGAATAGGATCTAGCTTTCAATTTGAGCTTTGTTAAGTTTGAATGTAAATGTTATGATTTTAAAATGTAATTTAACGTAATAATCATGGTAAGAGCGCAACGTCTTGCTTTAATAATTCTTATAAATCTAAACTGTGCAAGGCAGAACAATAATTATAACCTCAATTCGGCTCCGTCTATAATTTGTTTCCAATGCAGGGGTCTCCAATTACTTGAAAAGTATTGTTTGTTGGCAAAAAATATATCGGTCTATTTTATTGTAATTTACTATTTATATACCTGACATGCAATTTAGTTGTAAAAACCAAAGATAGAATACATAATTGTATGGGACGGGATTTGAAAAAAAAATCTCCGTTTTGAGATTAATTCCTACATCAAAAATCCTTCACAGCTCAGAAGTTTACAGACCATGCACAGTAGTGGGTAATTTATTTGATATTCTCAAATGTGTATTCGATATTCAAATGTCAACAACTTATCAATATAGATAATTTATTCTAGAAAAATCAATATCTATTTTGATGTGCGGCTAAACGATATTATATATAAGGAAATATAATTTGCGTACAATGTCATCACAATGTTAAACAATATTTGTTTTCGTTATTAATTTTAGGAATAACAAGGTTTATCATAAAACCATAAAATATATATTTAAAACGTCCAGGACTATAGAATACTTTTAACTAACACTTATGTTCATAATGTCCGTGTATAGTTTAGTTATTTAGTTATAGTTTAAATTAGTTAGTTTAACATTTATTTGCGAATGTTGACTAAAAGGAACACGACCATATATTTTTTTATTTTAAATTCCAGTTTCCTATAATTTAGCAATAAGTTGCATTTATTGTTTCTTATTACAAAACTTCGTATAATTTACCCTAGCAGGATAACTAACTTGGTTATTCTATCACCTTAGCAAATACTTAAGAATCGTAATCAAAATTGGAATTAAAAAGTCGAGAAGCTTTTTAAAATTTATCACTGTATATTCACATCAACACCTGCAGAAACTTTGTAAACAGTATAAAGAACTAATAGGAATTCATATTGATGAGACAATGCACCTGTTTTATACTTATGAGCCTTAATCAATTGATATATAGGCTTATAAAAAATAGTTTACAAAATTATTGCATTTTATCACAGCGTATAGTTTTCAGTAAAGAAAGAGGTTTTGTTCGTTATCATAACATTTGAATATGGAATACCCTCAAACGGTTAAAAAGTTATTTTATAAGCATTTCAAGATAAAGTTCTTGTAAAAAGCTCGGCGCTTAATTTTTGACACTTGTTAAAACTTTAAATATTTTCTTGTCTTCTCGTTTTGTTAATTTTATAAATTCACGAGGATTCCCGAAAATGAATCAGTTAAATAAACAATAAAACAATATTACCATTTAGGTACTATCTTGGTCATTATTAGAATTTACGAAACACCAATAAAACCTTATTATTTAATTAAAATCCAAAGAACGATTAACTCTCTAAGGATTTCTAATTTAATAATACGTTATAAAGATTAATAATGTCGCACGACATAAATAATATGTCGGCTATTCCAAACGACACCTACCAACTACAGCGATTAATTACAATACTGCCTTAGGGCCTTAATAACATCTTATTAACGAACAACTTTTTTTAAATTATACAACTTTGGATCAAGGTAAATAGTGTATCAATTAAAAAAACCTTCAAATTGTAAATTTAGAATTCGTAAAATAATCGAATGAATAACATTATCATTCATAAATACTAAAAGCTTTTCGAATAGCCATCTAGTGAAAAAATCTGGAATTGAGACAGTGGAGGAGTGAACTTGCCAAGGATCTGGAACATTAGAGAGAGAGCCAAGAAATAATAATTCAAGTTAAAAATTGAAGACACTAAAACCTATGTAGGGTTGTAATATAGTATGTTTATATATATCTAATAACTGATGATGACTTTAAATAGTCAGTCCAAATGAGTTAAGACTGATTGAAGACTAAGAACGATAAATACCGTTAACGATACGTTATAATAAAAACAAAATTGATGCTAATAATGCTGTATATGAGTTTATGTTGGATTGGTGAATGTATTTCCATATGTTTAATAATAATTTAAAAAATCGTTGTATACTGTAATTACAGTAGAATAAAAAAAACCAAACCGTTTTGTGATGGTAAGTCTGATCGCCCGTAATAACATTCGATACATCAAACTCAAGATTAATATTCAAATCGGTCGATAATTTTACAAATTCGCCTTACAAACGAGAGGGTGTTTCAAGACCTATAATACACATCAATATCCTCGACTTTTCATGTCAAACCGGCAATCCGCGGCCGATTATCTTTATTTAGTGATAATTTATCAAGGCAACGTAATTCGCTCTTAAGACACGTGTTTGAGGCTTTGATGCATACAACTTGTCATGTTTTGACATTTCTCATTATATGTACGTTGACAAATGCTTCTGGTTACTTGTGTTGTAAATTATTCGTGTTTTTTCGCAGTATATTCATGTTATATATTTGATAATGTTTGTTGTCGAGAAGATTCTAGAGTTTTTTGGTCTTAATAAAGAGAAGCTTTACGTAATTATGTTTATATCGAGTGCAATTATTCTATAATAATTTTCCAATCATTGGTATTATACAATAAGAAACAAATGACGGTAACATTTTTTACCTTGACGGTGAATATTTCTGTTGTCTAAAACCTAATTATATAAGTTCGTCGAATTAGTCTGACCCTTTACAGGTATTTTTTTAACCTGTTTTTAATAATTCAAGGTCATTCTTAGCCTATGAATATATTTAAGTCGCCTAAAAGAACAAATCGTATCTATGCTAAACTTTAATTATACGTTTTAATACCGAAATGACATTAACAAATTCGATATTTAAATTTTCAATTCTGATATTAGACGTCTGTGGAAAGTTAATTAAAATATTTAATGAGACCACCGTTCCGATTGTGGGAGCTGTTGACATGTACAAATGATATTAAATTACCGATACGGAGGTAGGCGTCATCACAAACAATACAACTCGGCTCCATTGAAGCTCATTCATATAATAAAGAGAAACTCCACAATATCTAACAAATCCATTTCTCATCCTTTTCAACTTATGGTATATACGTCCTGCCGTTTCTTTCGCACAATTGTAATGTAACTATTGCTTTTCTACACTACTATTCAATATGCTTAAAATCCTATATATATCTAATATATAGTTATATAAATATGCCAATAAGGACGTTGTACAAGTTTAATAACTTCTTTACGAAAATGAACGATGGGAATAGTTTGACGCTATTCACCTCTTATCGATTTTTAATAGTTTTTTTGTTTAGACAGTCTACTAGGAAAACTATACAAGAATCGCGAGATACACTGTTTATTATTAGTATTTCTTGTATTTTGATTAGATAACTGATCGTAGTCTGACGTATGAAAGGACATTTCAATAACGTTGCGTATATAAGGGAGTACATAATGTACTTAAATGAGTTTAAAGTAATAACTATGTATTTGAGATTGTCACGTGGAATTTAAAACAGGAATATTAAATGCCTGGTTGAGATACACTCTAGTTACTATACTAGAGTGGATACAATATAATATAGTTTAATTTGAATGGCTAGAAACTCTTTCATTCACTTATCATACAAAATCTAATCTATCAATTTAAATTTGGAATTCCAAGGGCGTGCCGAATTCAAAAAAGCCGTCATGATTTCACTACATAGAAAGTCGTGATCTCAGTCACGGCGCATTATCGCATCATCTCTTGCTACACATTAAAATCATGAAGTTTTATTAAAGCAGTCGAAAAGCAGTTCATGTGATGGTCAGTAGATAGCGGTGAAAGGTACCGTTACAATAATAGCCCCTAGAGAACAACAAGTACATTTTGTATGTTAATTGCATGAATTTCAGTTTTGGTTTATTGTCTAGGATAAATTATTACCATGGTTTGTGGATAAAAATGAGTCTTAGAGTAGGGATAGTATATAAACACATAAATATAATATTATTATTAATTTTGTGTAATATAAATTAGATTATTTGAAAAGTTGTTTTGAATTAAGAACTACATAATAAATTTGTTCCATTTCTTGTATTTTTTTGTCTTGTCTCTTCTGATATACCGTCTACGAAGTAATAAAGCACATTAAAAAGGGAATTTATCTCTTTATAGCAATTTTATTTATCTAATATATATTCGTATATTTTTGTGGAAATATTAAGTCCGCCTATTAGCCAATATATAATTAAAATGTAGAATTTCTTAATATTTTGAAACGGTAAGGTAATAACAATTTCGTGAAGTTACTTTTTGTAATTGTGAAAAATAGTTTAAAAATATTTTTGTTACATTACGCTAATTACATTATCGTTTTACATAATGTGTTTAGTTAAATTTGAATAATTCGTTATCAGGCGTTGCCTCATAGGCCTTGGGCATATACCAAATAACTTAGACAAATTAAATTATATATATAATATATAATTCGTGAAAAGGAATATAAGGTAATAATGGAATAGATAGGTATTTAATATGATTTATAATTGAATATTTTATTATTATATTTAGTACTAACTACCCTAACTATAATTAGTTTAGTGAATTTGTTAAATCAAATGTATATAAATGGTATTGTTATAACTTTTGACTAATTTCAGTTTTATCTTAGTTTAATTATTAAGACTTGATAGTTCTTTTATGCAGAACCTATCGTCATAATGAGGCAATAATGTTTGATATTATTTTTTAACATGGAATCAAATCAAATGTGAGTTAAGAAATCTATGCGCTTTGATTAATAAATTTTCTATGATAATCTCATATGTGTATACAATTGTCTGTTTAAAATCTTACAAAACTGTGATTTAAATTAACTAAATGCCTAATCCAAATGTATATATTTCGCATAATAGTGCTAGATTCTCCCACGCAGTGGGATTGCAAATGGAGAATACAAATAAAGTGCCATGTACAACCTTCCGGGTTAAGTAAAAAGTTGATTGATGATCAAAGGGCGGTGCTGAAGCTACATCTCTATTTGGTCCTTCAAATGACTCTTTGATTAATGCCCCTGCCGCGGTACCTGTCCGCGACTCCTAAAGGAACCGTCGACAACACGAGTTAATTTTTATTAATAACTCTGTTTTGTGACGTCAGGGGCACACTATTTGAAGGTTGTAAGGATGTAGGTATTTCATTTTCAGATTCAGATTTTACGTTAAGAACTTGAGTATGTTTGATTTTAATAATTGAATAAGAAAATCAGGGAAAACAGTGATAACAAATTATACTTTATATTTTATGTTAGTTTAATATAATATGTGTTGTATAAAATAACTGTCTAAATTATAGCTGAACAGTAAGACGAAAGATACCAAAAATAATATTTCTTTACTATATTTTTAATAACTCTACGGCACTTACCAATATATAAAAAGCTTAAAACTTTTCCAGTAAACACTAAACAAACAAATAATGAAGTCACTTTGTAAACGAAATCACTAAAAGTTGAACTTTATCACTGATTGTCATCTAATATCATCTCTGTCTCGCCATATTTATTAAATACAGTAAAAAAGGTCACAGTCCAATCTATTTTTTACACTTAAGTGATATCATTCCAACTAGTTGGGACCACCAAACCGCGGGTAATATTTTATTCATACCGTTACCCCTCAGACTGATTTCCGACGAAGCGTGCCTAATTGCCAACATGATAACTTCGAATAGGAAAAACAAACGGAAACTGTCACTGTTCAATCGGACATCATCAAGTTCAAGAGCGCGCGAAAACGCGCAATTTCATTAAACCGCAAAATTCGTAGCACGCCTACGTTCATCACTTTTTTCACGTAAACTGTCAACAATTTCACGAAATTACGCTCGTTTAATGAACGTCTGAACCCGCATTGAGCTAGCTGTCAAATCTACGAGCCGTCATAGTCCGCTGCCATGAGCGCACTCACACACCGACAACCGCCGCGTGCAATAGACACAACTACACTGACAATTCCCGAACGCGAGCGTGCGGGCACTCTCACAAGCGAGTTTCATGAATCATACAAACTCCGCGCCTGTGTTGTACCGGGTGGGAGTGCGAACATGCAGCGTGCTTTTAGCGTGGCCAGACGAAATGATGCCTAAATGCAAAAGAGAATGTGAAGTATATCGGTTTTACAAAATGGCCGGTTATGATTGAGTGTACACGCGCCTATGTAGCTGATCCCATGAGAGATTAGCGAAATGCGTGTGAATGCAACGTTGCTACGGATGGGCGCATACTGTAGATGCGTCCTCATTCCTGCGATTGGAATCGAATGAATGATCTCTTATTTAACATTCGTGAAAGATGCGATTTTGAGGAGGCGTTTTTGAGTAATTAAATGATTTAAGTGTTTGCGGATTTACTTTAAGATAACATCGTACGGTTGTGCGAATGTAGAGACCGGTCATCTTCGATTTTACCTTCGTGATTCTTGGTTGAAAGCTTACCTGAAACAAAAAAAAGAAATAAATAAAATGATAAATAGTAAATGAATCATATCCGTTGTTTATATTTTCGTATGTCATAAAATAAAATATTATTCTTTATCTTAGAGGGAAAGAAAAATCCAAGTCATCGGCTTCTTATCGCTGACCTCACAACATCTGTTCATTAGCTTAGATAGTACGGGTCAGCTGTGTTTTGAATAGATATGTATGAGGAACGTATGTCAAGTTCATTAAAATGACCTTAAAAAATTAAATATTTTTCACCATTAAACTAACAATTAACTGTTTGTAAACACAGCAAAATGGTCGGACGAATCAAAGATGCAACAATGTTTAAAATGTATGTAATCATTCAGTAAACGATTTATTTAACGACCGAAGCACTAAACGGCCAAAGGTAATAACCGTTGAAGATAAAAACAAAGTTAACTAAGGAATATCAGCAAAAAACATTAATTAAAATGATAATGACGCAAATGCACCCTATAAAGTTGAATAGAATAATTAATAAAAATTAATTTATTGATATCATTGGCAACATTAAATTTTATAGCCGTGATAAAAATTGGAAAACAATGGGGTCATCGTTTTACATGAAAAAGGTGTACTTAGAATAAGCAAAAAAAAAAAAAAAAGCAATATTGGTTTTCATATATCTTGCTTGCTAAGAATCTGCCTATTCAAAGTGGCCGTATATACTTTAGAGCGGTAAAAATATCGACAGATGGAGCGGTAATAAATTTCTTGTATGAAACTACATAAATGACCAGCGGTCATATTCACACAAAATAATTGGATATTTTTTTTTTTGTTAATAAAGCCCACCATTCATAATCAACCACTCAACAGGCATAATGAAGATGTTAACAATTTTCCACGACCGAATGATCTATCCACCGTGAAATTTTAGAAAATGGGTCTGCAACTTCGAAATGTCCCGAGAGAGTTATTACATTAATATATTTACAAAACACGCTCCTATTATTACGTTTTCATGTACTCGTTTACGCATAAATTAAAATCATGCCAGTTTTCTTTTGTCCCAACCCTTATTTGGTATTCATGTTTGATATTTTGATAATACAAAAGGACGGCGCGTTTTGGTAACACAACGTGTTCATAACATACAAGTAAACCTGTTTTGCGAGCAATGTATGCTAAAGATACAAATTGTGAAAGAGGCAATCGTTGATAAATTTATTCAACCCATAGTGGACTTTTTTCCCTCGTGTTAAGCTTTTTATTCTAACGACGTCGAATCCATCAGCTCAATTATGGTCATACCGAATGATATATGAGTTAAGTGAGGGATATTAAAGGGCAGAGTTATGAAATGTGAACTACGAAATATGTACAGCATCTCCCTTTTTAATTTGTCCAAAACTATGACCCGTAGCGAAATGAGGTACTCAAAATAATACTTAATCGCACCCTAGTTTTTTCGATCGATTCTTAGGTTTCATATAATTTGGTTGAGATTTTCATGTTTCTTATTGTTTCCGCAACGAATTTCGTGCGACCCACGGCTAGAAATGATTGGACCTATTGGGCGTTTGCCGGCAGCGACTCCAATTTAGTTTTTCGGATTAGATACGCCAAACATAATAACATAATTGCTCTAATAACAGGCCAACCTCGCCATGCCTACAATTCACTTTCCAATTCGGTTCATTTTTTACCCCAAGACTGTCTAAAACTATTATGATTTATGACTGAAATTTTCGTGCAGGCAAATTACGGGCCGGGGTTTCGTTGAACTACTTGCTTCTCTTTCTGACTTAAGGCCAATTTGTGTGTCAGATAAGGATAATTACGATAGCTTTGGTATTACAAGCTAGCCAACGTAGCTGAGACTTGTGGATAACATGATTTACTGTGTTTTTTTTCTAATTAGCAGGAATAATTAGTAGGATTAACATGTAAAGCGAGTACATTTTTCAATGCCAGCGAGGTTCAAAGGCTCAACAAACAAGTACATTTTCAGTTTAATTTAATTACATTGAAATTATACAAATTTTACAATTAATATTTGTGTACTGTGTATCTCGTATTATTTTTTGTACAAAGTTATTTTCTGGTAAAGTAGTTTGAAATAGTGCGGTCGACAAATGTTCATGACAGTGCCTGCATTATACATGAGACCTGACACGAACCGGTAGATTTACATACAAAACTTTTTCACATAGCTTTGTAAGAGCAGAATTATTTTCGCAAAATCATTAAGTACTTATGTAAAATTGTTTTAATTTTTTACTATAATAAATTTGTTTTGTTTAGTTGTAGTATGATAGTTTTTTGTTGTCACTGATAAATTGAAAATTGATGCTTGAATTGAATTAGCATCGCATTATTATGAAATTACAAATAATAATGGATAACACTATATACATTATTAAATTTGTGTATTTTAAGTTTAATGTTTTTTTGTATATAGTTTAGATTAAAATTTACTACAAATGTATAATTTTCTTATACAAACAAATAAATGTTATCTTATTGCAAACATATTATGGAACAGAAGATCACTATAGTTAAAACGGCTAAAATTATTGTTTAAAAGTACAAATTACTTTAAAGCTTAGGAGCTTTATAACTCAAGGTTGTGTTTATGAATGGGTGATTTCACAACAGACGCAGGCGCACAAGCTCTAACCAACCGGCACCAAGTTACGCCCAAAACCAAGATTTCATAATTATATATATTGTGACATCTGTGGTTTTGATATATTAATTCAGATGTATTCAATAGTCGAAATGTGCCATGGTCATAAATAGGAATGAAACTGTGTTTTATTGGTAACTAAGATATTAATAAATAAAACAGTTTTAATGAAAAAAAACTATCCTATTGTATTCGTCAGTATTACACAGATCTAAAGACATTTGTCTCGTTCTTTTTATATATATTTCATAGAAGAGTGCAATAATACTAATATGCATTGTATGATGGCAGTATATAAGCTAAAAGCTCGATGTTCACTTATTTATAAAGATTTAAGTATATATGTATTTAACGTATAGAAGTGTATTAAAATGGAGCAGCCACCTCTAGAGATAGTATGCGTGGTGAAGCGGAAGAGTCGCCTGGTAAAGGACTGTGAAAACGAAACTGTTTTAGGGTTGAGCAATTTTATTAAAAACCATGAAGCTTTATGACATATACTAAATTTTGCAAAACTATGTAAGATCTAACTATGAAATCGTATATTAATTTTGATAATTTTATTTTAGATTAATAATATAATATATACCTCAAAAGTTATACCTATACAAGGCATATTATTACCAACACAAGGTGTGTTGTAATTAAGAACTATTAGTTTACTTTAGTTCTTAATTACAGGTACTCATTAACATATTAAAACCTATAAAAATATATTAAAATAAACCAGATTTACGTAAAGATTTACCAATTTGTATCTATAAAGGGCAATAATCGTACCGCAAATACAATGGTGGCAACCCTATTGTCCGACACAGCCGCCCGGACACGTTTCAGGATCATGAATTATGGCGCGAGCCGATGTGACTTTTCAATTTGAAATCATCAACCTGGAATTAATTTCATTTTTGAACCCCATTATTTCTGTTATCTATACGCGAATCGCACAATATGCGAATTTCTGTTATTGCTATTCGAACGAAAATATTTTGTTTCGAATTTTTTTTATACAAAATAATTATTCTCTTATTCCAATGTGTCCTTTAGCAAAGCGTTAACTCTTTATCAAACACATTTTTAACCTCTAGTAGTCAACAGATCCTGTGCCAATTTAGATATTCATATATCATCATAAAATTCACATAGAACGTCTTAATAAACTATTTTTTTTTATTTCTGATTTATAGGACGGAAATCTCCTGGTTAAGTGTCGGATACGTGTATTTCACAAATCTGTCAGCGGCGGGCCCACACAAAATCTGGAAACGTCTATTCAAACATTCGTTGACGAAATTCGAAATAGAACCATAAATTTTATTCTAAATAAAACTCTGTTCCGTTACGCATTCTATTAATCGAGGGTGTATAAAAAAATCTAGATGACACTGACTAGACGCGGCCAACGACCCGAGATTTAATTTTTTGAATTTCGAACGCGTGAATTTGATGACAGTGTTTTATGAATTGTTGAATACGATGTAATACCTTCACCATTTGGTCTATTTGTTTATCATTAAAACAACGTATTTTTTTGTCAAGATATATTGATATTTGTAATAGAGGGGACATGCTCAAATCCCAACAGTGGAGCTATATGACAAAAGCTAATATTAGACAATCATTTCCTGTCATAAGGGAGGTGTCCCGACGGGCGAGGGTGGGACACAAAACACCTCCACGTCTCAGGATTCTGCAATCCCCGTCCCTGAGTGTGAATCTGAATTCTTATTTTTTGTGAGTGATGAATGGATTTTTAATATCATCCGGCAGATGTATCGATAAGAAAAATACTTATGCTTTTTCACAACGCCATCTTATATATCACATTTTTATAATATTGTACATTCAATTTTTATACCTTTCATAACAATTTTCAATCTTCACTTTTTGTTACATATTAAAAAAACATGTCGGCATTAATAGTGAAGCAATAGACAATGTTTAAAACCAGTGTTCTAACTGGAAGAACGTGTAGAGGCTGATTAAGAAAAATGGAAAAATAAATGTCTGCTAGTGTCATTTCGCTTGTAGGGACAAGACAGTGCATGTTACAGAGACGTCTCAATACTGACGGCAGTTCGGCAAAAAACGTGGCGAGCGATCTCACGACTGTATCACGAGATAAATAAAACATGACGGGCCTATACATACATATTATTACATTTTATCTTAATCCCGGCATCTGATTTGAGCGGATTCCTACCGCTAACAAAATGCTTTGGAATGATTTCTCTTTCGTTTCCAAGTTATTTAGGCCAAACGCTAAAATGTATCTCAAGATAGTGATTATTTTGATTCGTTTTAAGAGTAGAAATTTTTTTGTAGATTGTGATGTAGATTTGCAGATGTTACAGTATTTATATATAAGTACATCGACTCGGGTCTATTATTATTTGAATCACATTCGAATACTAATTTGCAACAAGGAAAAAAGTACACAAATATCTTATAGATTTAATAAATCGATAAACACGACGTGTGTGATCTTAAATTTAATATGGCGAACACGTTAGTAGCAATAAAATGTAGGAAGTGAATCATGAATATCGATTTTAAGTAGCTCTAAACCATTATTTTTATGCTATTCTCGCTCGAGCCTCGTTTGCAATTTGTTTGAAGGTAATTTAAACTACAAATGGAACTTTTTTAAAGGTCTTATAGAATTTAATAATTCTTAAAAGAATATGTAATTTGAATGTCATTATGTAAAGACTCATCATTAAGAAAAACTGTGAGTTCTAATCCGATACGTCGTATTAATAGGTAGTGTCAAAGCAAATCAAGACAACCTACATTTTAAACTGACTGCAACGTCGCTTTGACCTTAACCTTCTGTAATCCATATTGTGGGTATTGCATAAGTAATAATACTGCTATTAAATCGAAACGTTGATCAACAATAGACAATAAAATGCGTTCTGCTGTCAAATAATTGGCAAACTCCGAAGACAAGTTTGCCATCAACTCATATCCGAACAGGAGATGCAACAATTTTAATCATTACATACAGATTGACGTGCACTGTGTGTGTCCACATAGATCAACTAATGGCTAGACTGGGTACAATAAGAGCATTTTGTGATTTGGACGCTACATTAACGCTCCCGCCATACTTGGCACCAGTCGAGCCCCGCCCGTTGGCAACCTCATGATATTTCAATAGATGGATTCCCTACGTCAAGTCGTATAGTTTTACATAATTGTGAATTTATTTTCGGTGTATACTTCATTGTTTCGAGGTTCTATGGATTTGGACGGTTTTAACTTACAATACATGAAACTATTGATTGATATATGAAAAAAGGCCTAACAGGTGGCATTACAAACCTGTTCCATTCATTTATCTATCAATTACCATTTCGATAACTATAATACCCAATTATAATATAATTAACATTACTACTAACGAAGTTTTAACTGTAATATATTAAATATTGTGTTATGATTACTTTGAAGTTTTTGCTATATTACTTTGTGACATTTTGCAATTATATATTGGTTAGAGCTTAACAGCTCCAGGTGGTTCATTTCTATAATACATGTACCGCAGTTGGGGTAATAAAAGATTAAAATGGGTAAATGTTAAAAAAATAAGTTAGAGTTAAAGTTTAAAAAAACCTTTATTTATTTTTAAGATTCATGTTAATTCAAATATATACGAGAAAAATATGAGTCTGACAAAAGTCGTTAGAGTCAATGGTAAGAGTTACAAATACATTAACGACTGTTTGAGTAATGATAATCTCACAATACATATTTTAAGCTCGCCCTTTGTATTTGCAAGTTGATTTAACGATAAAAGCAGCTGCAACTTTCTTATATTCTAATGAACTTAAAGGTCAAAAAATATGGGCAAATTTTATTTAAATCTTACCTTATCAGATCAAATAGTTTATATTAATTCATACACTTAATTAGTACCTATGACGTGAAATGATTGTTTTCTGTGGTGGTGTGTAAACCTAAGCATATTAGCCTTCGTGGTACGAGTTAATATGAATGTAAGAAATACGGATAATATAAAAAAATATACTGGCAATACTTACATTTTTATAATTTAAATTATAATCTTTATGTCATGGAAAAGTTAAAAATGAATGTTATAGTTTAAAGATAAATACAATTACAAAGAAATTCCTGTCAAAAAATGCCTGGCACGAGAGCAGATAACCCGGCTGTTCCGCATCTTCAATCCATTTGGCACTCAATAACTTTTCCACCGTCGAAAGTGGCGGAATAATTTGTACGCAACGAAATTAATTGCGATATAAGATTCATTCTTCCTACTATTGTTCACCGTCAATAGATAGATATTAATCAAAAATATATGCTATTCATGTACCAAGCGATAATTTTCCCTTCGCTGGTTATTCTTAAGTGCCCGAAGGATGTGTTATGACAAGACCGACAAAACAATGCCACACTTTGTCAGTGGAGGATATACTGTAGCCCAATATTTATTTATAACAGTGTAGGGCTGTAAATTAGCAGTAAATTTACAGCGTGGAGAAGAAGTGATCGCGGGTGGTTTATTTTTAGAACGTATGATCATTTGATTTAAACAGCCGAACGAAACGTTAGAAATTTAACGAACGTGGATTTGTGGTTAGGTGTGTAGCTTTTATCACACCACACTAATTAAAATGAGTGATAGCGGTTTAGAAGTGTGTTAAAAGTTAATTGGACAATCAATACGAATACATTCGTAAACAAGTAACAGATCTGGCTCAATTGAATAGGTTTATACTTAATATTACGACATAGAGTTTAGAAACGTACTATCCGGTTTACGAAGTCACGAAAATGGCATATCTGTGTCTCTGTTATTCAATATACGTGACCTTAATCCTTTTAGAGTTTGTGCCCGAGGGTCGATCTGACACTGTTATAATACAGCGTAAAACACATAAATAGATCAAGCTGTTCGATAATTATTATTTAAAGGGAACCGCCTCGTTAGAAGCCGTGTATTGTATTGTTAAGTATTCGCTATTATATTATACAGTATATTTTTTACACGAAAGATATTTAAGTCATATGCGCTCGTAATAGATGATAATGTCGCAATTTATGAAGCGTGGCTAGTGCAGGTTTGAATGGTGGAAGAATTTCAATAGTTCAACGTTTGTTGGAAAAAGTGGATGACCATAATTTATGTCTTTCCGAAGAGCGTCAGACAACGGTATGTTGATGAATTATTCCATGTACGTTAATGATGACAAATGGTAAAAAAAAACCGCAAATTGGCAACGAGTAAATTAATAATCATTGCTAATAAATACAATGCGTTTTACATGAGTTTGACATGATTTTAAATATTGTGTTAGTGCATTTTAAGAAAGTACTACTAATGCTTGTTACACAGAATAAGTTTTTAAAATGGAAAAAGGGCATAACGGAAGCATACATTTTATAAAGTAACGAATATATTGTTAACATACATTGCGATATATAATTAATATAAGTACTGAACATAATACATATTGATCGTCAGAGTTTAAAAATATTCTTAGCTATTAGCAATCGTAAGTCAATTGACTTCCGGTTTTAATAAAGAAATGTTTAATTCAGCAAAATGAATAAATGCCATTGCAAATGGTATGTAACGAATTTGTTAAGATGCTTATCAACAACATAAATTGCATTAATGTAAACTTCGGTGTTTATGAAAATATTTTATGCAGCATTACATGATAATTTAAATAATTCTCAAAAAGGACAACATCGAGCGATGTAACTTAATTAATGAGCAGGTCTTACTGTCATATATAAATTGGTAACGTATAAGTATGAACGCGAAGCTTTTATGTTATTAAAGCGTGATGCAATCGTGGAGACATTAATGCTTTTGCTTTTTAGGCATTTAAAAAATAAAGATATTATTATTTATCAACTAGTATCTTATTAATTTGCCAGCTTACATTTCTATATATTTTTTATAAAACAAAAAAACATTAATTTAATCACGTATGAATTACTTACAAGATACATAACGTAAAATGTATACTCTATCCACCACTTCTAAAACTAACTACTCTAGTTGTTTTTGAATCGCTTTAATAAATCGTAAAAAATTAGTACGGGATTAAATTTACCATAGAAAACCTTTACCTTATCATGAATATAGGTTATGGTTTATTTCGAATTTAGTTCTATACATTCAAAGTCGCTGGACAAAAGCTAGTTGTAAAAAGGTACTATAGGACAAAGAACTATCTAGAAATACGGCGTAGTGCGAACTCGACGGTTGACACGGTATCGTAGAAACACGTTCAGAGGCCATAAATCAACAGACGCTTGTTTTACCAATAAAATTGATTCTTTCGCTATCTATTATGGAATATCTTTTGTATTCTCGATGAAAGGTATATATAGATATTTGTGGTAAGTTCATTTAAGACATTTATATAATTAATAAGGTTAAAAGATTTACTTTAGTTTAATTAAACAGATTATATACAGTCATGTTAATATTAAATCGAGTCAGTAATTAGAATCAAAAATGTTAGGCTCTCGTAAAACTAACTTTGAAGCGGGCGTTTTTAAATTATAAATACTTACACTTTTCAATCTGATGATAACATGTAGGAACATATTTTAATCGACATGACACATTTTTTCAGTTGGAAATCAATCGACATTTTATATTGCGCCTTAACTAACGTTGTTTTCGATTTAACAAAACTACTGAATTATATAGGTATCTCTTCATTTAAGGCCAAAAGCGAAACGGTCATGGTTAGGTTATAAATCATTGTATTGATATCATTTAGCCCTTCTAAATAGCACATTTATCTATTTATCAGAAATACATTGTACACGGGCGCGTGCGCATTCTATTGACAATTATGATAAATTGAATATAAATCATTGATCTATTTTTGATACATGTCTAAAAAACCTATTGGTGCATACAAATGCTGCATATTTAATAGTGATATCGGTTTTACGGTCATATCATTTCATTGACAATGGAATGAGCAGTGTTAAAAGCGGTATTTGATTTTTGCGGCACGTTGAAGCGTAAAATGAGTCTTAAAATACAATAAAAAAATATCTAAAATAATTTTACAGTATTTTATTTTATTATATCTGTCCCCAGACATCTAATGTGCTAAATACATTTAAAACAATAAACTTATGAGATAATAAAACTAGGTTTACACATAAGACAATTAAATGGGAACTTGAGACATTTATAGTAATGGAATAGTTTTAATGATAATCTTATTTCTAACGCAAGATAATGCGGAATTAGCAAATTGAAAAGCTTTAGTAAATTGATTCATAATCTTGAGTACATTAATCATTGACAAACCGAATAGTAGGATATTTATGACTTCTTTTGTCTAAATAAATGCGAATTTCCCGAATGTAACTAGCGTTTATTATTTATTATGAGGAAGAACAAAGCAGGAGTGGCCGAGGAACGGAAACTGCGGGAGGCGACCGAAATAAATAGAAAATAGAGCGACGCGACACAAACAGTATATAACTGGTAGAAGGCAAAGTGTGGTGTACGGATAAAGTTATTTTTTTTTCAACTAAAGCTTTTCTCCTTAGTAAAATCTACAGTATACCAAAAGCTCGTAGAGTTTTATACATTCATTATCACCTAAACAAACTTTTTTATAGGTACTATAGTAAGTAGTACAATAATCAGAGTTTCCCAAAGAAATGTATGGAGAGGCTAAATGGATAGTTAAGCTCAGTAAAGTGACACAAATCGATCAGGCTTCTCGTTTAACATGAAAAAACTACAACTACGGAAAAACATTATTTCATTTAATAAATCAATCATCACTTCAATTAATTAAGTCATGTTAGTTGATTAAATGATAAATTACTTATTACGGTGTGATTAAACGAAAAGTGTTTATATTTCATTTTGGATAAAATATAATTAAGTTAATAAGAATAAAAAAATATTAGTTCATGACGTCTCATTTAAAAAATCAGAAAAAAACTTTGTTTTACTCACAATTGGATCCTAAAGCATTTATGGTAAATCTCTTAAAATTGGGTGTGCTTAATCTTAATTCAAAATTTTCGTATAAAATACTGTTGCATAGGTAATTCGATCCTTAAGACAATGTTCTAATTAAGAAAAACGTGTTCACATCAAATTACGACTACGTGCAACATAGCAATAATATAGCCATGTACCTACATATTAAGTAAACCATCTAGGCTATTTTAACTCGAAATTATAACATTCTTAAATCGGTTTAAAATGACTGGTTTGTCGCATGTCATAAAAATAAATTATCAACCGATTAAAATCAATAAGAGACGCTCCGATCGCACCTCAACAACCTGATTTCACTTATATACACCTAATTTACATATGTTTAAAGGAAATGATATGAATGTTAAAATGTAGTTTTTTATAGCCCGTGGGTGGCTTGAGTTATAAATCGCTTCTGAGTTTTGATAAAAATAATGAGAAGTTATGATGGAGATAAGTTATGAACATTATAAGATTATATTTTTAATATATATGTCATAGAATTTTAACTTATATTAAACGTAATAGATACGAATATAAGGTACGGTTTTGGAACACAGTAAATAAAGTATTAGATATAGTTAATATGTAAATAAAATATGTTTAAAATTATACATTAATAATAATTGTAGCCGATTTTTTGTCACCATCTACTCCATTTATATTGGACAGAAATATAAAAAAAAAACTTTGCATTAGCGTTACTCAAAAGCACATGCTGCAATTTCATTTTCATCTCAGACTTTCTACAACGCATTTTCACTAATGGAAGCGAGGAGTTGTGGTGGAAAAAAATAAACAAAAGAGAAACTGGTACAGAAATTCGCTTTGTCATAAATTCTGAAATACATCCGACTCGCTGCTTTACAAAGAAACTTTTACCGGAATTACGATGTTTGGTTTTGTATACTATGAATGTTCGGAGCTTAAAAGTTTCTGTTAAATATAAGGTTTTAATATAGAAATCAAGATCGGATTAAAGTGATTACAAACCGGCAGATAAATTTATATTTTATTGATTAAGTTAAAGAGATGACATATTATTCTAAAACAGGTGCTTTAAAAATCCCATGTCTAATAGTAATTGTTAAAAATATTATTATATTGTGTTAAAAAATAGGATCCACGCAACTTGGGTAAGACGCATCGTTCAAATCCCTAGCGATAAGATTCCATTAAGAAAATCAAAAAGGCCTTCTTAGTCCGGGTCGCGAGTATTTTCATTTAGCAAAAACAACCCATAAATTGTCATCTTCACGAGGTTTCTTTTAGCAAATTCGCAGTTCTGGTGCTAAGTCATTAGTACAACTTCGATTGTCCTACATAAATCATGTAATTGACATATACATTTCAAACAAAGCACCGTATAATTGAAAGAAAAGAGTTGTATAGTAACAATATGATTGGTGAACAATAAGACAGGTTTTTAATATATCAAATACAGCATATTACATTTATATGATTCATTTGAAACTGATATAAAGGTTTGGAAAGATTTGCTGATAGGTTTAGCAAAATTTGGATTTCAGTCTTTACCTGAAGCACATGACCATAGTTTATTAATTAACTCTGTACACACAAATCACTTTTTCTTTCAAAATTTGCCTAAATAAAATCACATTTCATTTACCGTGATAGTTCATAATACGAAACGCGTGCATAGATGCACGGTTTTGGCACGCAAAACCGGCGCATGCGTGTCAAGTGAGACACTGCGCGCGAGTGCGTGCACCCGGCAGTTATTTATTGCCACACCGATGAGCGCTTTGTTTATAACATCTTTCATTCGAGGTAAAAAGCTTATGAATATGTTATTATAGCTCTTCATGTAGTGGAGATAAAAACTTGTATGGTTTGTTAAACGTAAAGTGGATATAGATTATGAAGTACCCACAGACCATAAGATTAGGACGGGTACGTTACAACTATAATTCCATGATAAAACTACAGTTTGATAATTAAAAAGTATTGATCTAACACCCTAAAGCATCTGTTACACACTCATATTAGTAAGTCTCACTAATACACTGCGTAGAATACAACACTGCGTTGCAGTTCAAGATTCTAAATTCAAAATTCCCAACTAAATCGGTCACTGTAATGGTCTCGATCGTAAGTTTGTTTCCCAATTTGAAATACTCGACGTTCCAAGTATAAACTGTAGAATATCATAATTAAAGTGCTGTTTCAGTCCCGTCACGTGATAGCGTTGCCCAAATTATCCGGGCATCGTGTCATCTTGTCCCAATCCAATATGGCGCCATAAATCCTCGAGGGGGCAGGGTGGGGGAACGTCACTCAAACTTTCTCCGTCTTATTCTGACTGGGGTGGGTAGGGATAGACGGTTAGCAATCGAATCTTTTGTATATTGGTGTTGTTATCGAGGCGTGTGGTTCAACGTATGTTATATTTAATATAATTTAATTCATACCAAACGTACAGTATTTATTTGAAATAGTTTTTTATAAATGTCAAACATGCCGCTACAAATTGGTACTAGTTCTGTCTGGTCTGTTGTGAAAACTCAACCGGTTATTTTATCGGAAATTTTAAATAATTGCTTACTTATACATTTTAAGTAGTATAAAATATAATCTAGATATGTTTTAGACTTCAATTCAATTTTTTTTTGTAAGTCTAATTGAAAAAGACAGTTCCCATTGTAAATAAATATTTTTAAGTTGCTGTTGCTGCTGTTTAATAGCGTCAGTCAACTCACTTAAACTCACTTCAAATAAATATTTACCTTAATAATATTAATGGCAAACTACCGCTGCTGACTTTACTTAAGGCGCGATAGCTTCAAGGAATTCTCAGATAGAGTTCGAGCGGATGAGTAATCTCTTTTGTTTTTCTTAGAACGAACCATCGGGCAGAGTTTGATTATTTACTAAACATATAAACCATTCTATATATAACAACATTTAAATAAAATATTTATTATTTATATAATAATGAATTGTTTTTCAGTTCAATAGTTGTGTTTAGTTATAGTTAAAAATAAAAAACTTTTTTCTTATTAGTGTTATTATTTGGAAACTAAAAAACATTACTTTTAGAAACGTACATTTATAATGTTCATATCTTAAAACTTAATAAAATACAAAATACTTATGGTATGGAGTTCCTAACAAAACAAAACATTTCTTTTAATAAGCTCAACAAAACATTTACTATAATATTAACAGTGTAATAATAATAATAAACCGATCAAATTAATATAATTTTACATTAAATTTAAAGTTTTGTTTAACTCAACTTCCGTAAGATCGTCTAAGCATAAACCACAATAAAAATGTAGTTAATTGGGGCATCATAAAACTAACTTGGCGCAACTAAGCACACCACGTTTGGCCCACAATTTAAAAGCAATAAACCTGCCCTTGTAAAAACCCAATTAAACACGACCTTGTCTGATTAAAACCGGTAATTTCGATAACCAGTGTCGTAAATCTCGATTGATGTGTGAGTTTTATTAGATTTATCTTGCGACAGTGTTTATTACATTAATATAAATCAAATTTAACATTTAAGATGAAACGCAATAGCACAGTGGCTTTTAACAATTATTAGAGCAAGGTTTTAAATTTCGTTTTTATTAAAAAACATACGACTGCTTATAACGAAACGTATTATGTAGTTGATTAATCAATGTTAATGCTGGTGTTGTCTGGAAGTTATCTCTTAGTAATGTGCTCTCTGTGAAGTTTTTAAAACAAATGGCGAGACTATACCACAGTCCATTTGATTGTGATTGACCAAAAGCGTCTCCAACACGTGTCGATACGCGATATAATACGTCATGTGCAATCCTTTAGTCCACATACAACCGCACTCAACATTACATATTTTGTTCTGTAGAAAACGGTTGATTAATCAAAAATTCAAAAGTCACTCGTTCCGTTTTACACGCAAAAGTGACGTGTTATAACGAAATTAAATTTATGAAGCTAAAGTTTTAATTTAAGAATTTTAAAAACCCAGGTGCCGTTTAGTCACAGATTAAACTATTGAAATATTATAACTTGATATATTAAGATGTTTTGTTTTATCGCGTGGGGTATTTTTATAGTGCGGTATATTGTTTTCAATAAAGTGACCATCAATCAAGACGTCTTAGCGCACCAGGGGTCGGCTATATGAGACAACCTTCGTCAGGGAGCTTAAGATTGCTTACTCAGCAATACTGCGATTGCGACTGTTGCTATTTCTAACGGAAAACTTAACGTAAAATCAACACACTACATATTATTCTTATGTAAACAAGAACAGGAAAAATAAATTTGTATAACCTTTAAAATATTAATTTTTTAAGAAATATTGGTAATTAAGCTTAATATTTTAATAATGTTACACTGAGGATATGACAAACGGATGCGAGGCAAATTTAAATTTAAATGTTGAATTAAGAATACTCAATGTCTTGGGTTTTGCTCTATAGTTTACGGCGTCATAAATAAGAATTTTAAATTGCATTAGAACAAAACAGTTCTGTGGTAATTACTTATAATGTATTCATTATGTGTATTGTTTTGTCTATAAGTAAAAATTTGAATTTAGAATGCGTAAGGTATTCATACGAAGTTCTGTTGTTGGAATGTGGCCTTTATTGGGTTTTGATAGAGTCTGTGGGGCGTGAGGGTGTAAGTTTGCAAGTGTTAAGCCCCGCTGTGTTTACGAGTATAACGGCAAGATCTTCAACAATTCGAAGTTTGGAATTAATTATGTTCAGAACACAGTTATTGTCTTCGGAACAAAGCTTGAGACTGTTTGGACTATTTGCGTAATGATCAACAATGCGGACGTGACATTTGTGCGGTCAAAACCACATTTTTAGTGTAATTGTTTCTCGGAATTGGCAGAATTTAAAGCTTTAGAAAAACATGTGTGCTAAAAAGACATACAGACTTTTTAAGGTTGCTAATTTTCTTGCTCGATACAGGCATGTTTTATCATACGTGACATGTCTCTTGGTTTTATAATTAATAAATAACGGTATTTTTATAGAATACAAATAATCTTTGTAAGAAGCGTTGCATGAATACTATGTTATAGAAAAAATAATAATGGAATTACAGAGAAGACTTTATACGTATATATTGAAAAAATATTTTTATATTAATGAAATTTAAATATAATATTACAGTTAGATTATTGCATCAAACTCGTATCGTTTTTAGGACGCGCGCCAGATCCAGTTTGTTCCGTTGTATTAGAATTTTTTAAAAAGGTGAGACAATGTTAACACGGCCAAGTCGTCGTAAATTTTATGGCTCCCGTGATGAGGCGTGAGAATTCTTAATGGCCAGTCACAGTTTTAAGAAATTGTAAATAAAATATGTTGCGAAAAAGGGTTATATATTTTACGAATAGATAAAACAAATATAACTGGCCGGAGAAATTTTGTGCAATAAAAAAAAATATTAATCATACCAGGTTGTAGTTACACTAGGTTCTCAATAATTGTCTTGGAATATTTTAATACGAATAGATTTAATATGTATATTACATGGCATATTACGAATATTCAAGGATCACAATGCCGGGTACGGTTATTCTAATAAGACAATATTAAATGAAATTTTGGGACATAGTTATAGGTACATATTTGTGACCCAGAAATGTCTAACGACTTGACCCTAAATACCTACCTGTTGGAATAAGTATGATACGTAATTTTTTCAAGAGAATGCGAATTGTTTTGGTAAATTCAGTGGGTATCTAAACAGGCGGGATTAATTTGTACACTACAGCTTCTAAAAAAGTCGTATATTACAATTACATGTGGGTATACATAAGTACAAAGAGGTGGCGCAGTTATAGAAAAAAAGACCTAATATCTCAAATGTCAAAATGTGACATTGAGTGATTTGTAGCTAAGCTCCGCCTGTCCCGTGTTTCAAACATCACCGCTTCGAACAGACAGCTGAGCGCTAAGCTTTGCAAGGGCGCAGCCCAGTTGCATACACCTGTCCCCCTCACACCTATCGATAATAACTATTTCTATTTCACACGTCGGGAAGACCATTCTATGTCTAACTACATACCTGAGAGCTTTTGTGAGGTTCAATGCTTTTTCACTTTTGTGACTTAGATTTTTTAAAGTATTGCACAAGACTTGCTTTGTTGTGGTTACTCTCGATTTTTATAAATATTTGTACGTTGATATACCATTGCAAAATTCCAACAGAGCAGATTGTTAGTTACCTGAAAAAATAAATATATATTTTAGTTTGTAGCCTTATTATTACTTACAATTTAAAAGAGTACTTAATTGAACACATTTACATCACTTAATGGCTGGTTTTAACATCTGTTTTTAATGAATGAGTGTGTGTTTATTAATTTTCTAAAATAACAGACATCTTAGTTACGAAACTCATGGTTTCAATCAAATTAATATAATTTTTTAAAGTAAACAGTCTATTGCGTTTATAAAAGGGACTTTCCTAACCTGCATATCTATCAGTGTAATAGAAGTGATGATAACATACATACAATATCACTAAAATCGATAAGTGATAACTTTTAAATAAATAAAATACCAGTAGTAAAATGCAAATGAATAAAATGTATACATATTAAAACAAAATATCATCACGATAAGATGGCACAAAAAATATAATTAGCGAAACTTAATTAAAACAAAAATGCAACGTTTTGTAAATTGCAAATTTTTTATCTAATTAAAATTCATAGCCCGGAAAGAACTTTCTAAATAATTATGTAGATGGGAACACGGAAAAAACAAATTAACAAGTATCACGAATTTAAAGCACCTAAATCTTAATTTGATAGCTTATGAGATATACCTTTCTTATACTATTTGATATACTTGTTTCAAAAACAAGGTCATTTTGATTTAATTTAGATTATAGAATAGATTTCGAATAAGATTCTAGGGCACACACCGTAGTTACCTATGTTTTACGTATATAAACAGTCAAAGCTGTAGGCATTTACAACAAATATAGACAGATGCTTTAGTCCATTCATTTAGTGTGGAAAGTGGTTTAAAAAGTTATAAATAGGATCGATTTAAGTGGCAAAGCCGGGTCCTTTACCCCACTGATAAGATCGCATTAGGCCAACGAATGTTACCGCTTGCTACCGGTTTTTGTCGAAATTCGAGGGTTATTAGACACATGGGATATGAAAGATCTCTTTTTTAAGAATGTGGATTTAGTATTGCAAGAATAGATACGTAAATAATGTATTAAAAAGGCTTGTTCTTAGTAAATTTAAACATAACGCTGAATCTTTTTAATCGAACATATTTCAAGGATTCAAACTTTTGTGAATTAAATAATATTCAATCAATTTATGCAAGACAAATAAGGCCATTTATGCAAACTCAACGGGATATATTAATACATTTTGTTATATAGTTGACATATATACTACATGTAAAAAGCTTGCAAGAATGTCAATTAATAAATGCCTAGTTAATTTTCAGTTTGTGACTCACGCCGTTGATTCTGATATTTTTCAAGATAAACCCACGAAACACCCACCTCAGTCTACGTTTAGACACATCAGTGTGTCTCTAGCGATAAATTAAGTTTTATTTCTTTTTAAATATATCGAGACTTAATTTTATACTACGTTAAAAGAATTCGCGAAAAATATATTAGCTGTATTGTTCGTGAAGTAAATAAAAACCATAAAATATTATAATCATATAAAAGACACGTCAATTAGATGCTTAATTTATTGTTCTGATCGCGGATTGCGCAATGATGACATATTTCCTAATAAAAAACAGTGTTCTAATAGTTTAAAAGAAATAAATATTAATAACCACATACGTTTATATAAGTCGGATCGATAGAGAGAGATACAAGAAAATATGTTTATGTTCCTTCGCTAGCATTAGACACCTGTACTGCAAAATCATAAGCTGATAATTATAATTCGTATTTCTTTAGAATAGGTATTAAACAATTTGACATGTAAACATAATCGATGTTAATACAAATGGGAGCTTTTTGTTTTTATATACATCTATACTAAGTCCCTCGCAAAGTCTAGTATTACGAAAAACGCAATTTATCAAGATTAGTACCAGAAAGTTATCCAATAGAGAATTCCGATCACATTCAAGGGTCTTATTCTGTAGGCGTTAATACATTTCGAGCTGTGTCGACATCGAGCAAAAATCAGTGGTTGATACGACCCGCATAGCAAATAGGGATTGGAAGAAAATCTTCATTCACCGCGTGTTTTCTTTGATGGACTTATAGACCAACATTACACAAGGGGGTTCTCAATAAGTGGATATCTTTATGTATTTATAACATCGTATGACGAATTAAAGCATGGGTGGATTGAAAATCTGTTCTTTTGTTCGATAGGATCTCAGAATCCTATCTGGTAATCAGGTTAAATCTCATAATTTTATCTTAGATATATCGAATTTAAATTAAGAACACAAACAAAAACAATTTATTACAACGAAAAACCGGCTGGAAAATTACCGAAGCTATATTTAATAAGTTGTTAGGTATATATCAAGTGGTTGGTTCATCATAATTTAATATCCCTGAAAAAGAAGTAGATGCGTGTCAAATTTAGATTATTGTTAATGCAAACATGTCGTTAATCCCGATTTTTATTACGAAATAAAATAACATAACAAATTGTATCACAGAATTGTGGTCAAATAAAATTCATGGCATCGCTTGAATAGTTCATAAAGACGTAGTAAACAGGCATCATAAACATCGCACAGGGTTGCTACTAAGAACATTTTCTTAGAATTTGGTGAATCTTTCATTCGCGTTTATACAATCCGTTTACCTATGGTATATGCCATGATGTACTTAAAGTTATAGATGTTAGTTTTGAGATATAAAACGTAATTTTACTGGTAACCCTATTTGAAGATGTGGGATCTGATACATAACAATTTAAAAGCCGGCGCATGCAGCGACAAGCAACTCTGTGTTTCCAGTCACGCAATATATCCGTGTCTATAAGATGAGCTGATATCAATAGCGTTTGCTTAATTGGCTCCTATAAATATAGACGATTCGCCTTCGGGCTTATTTTGGTTGTCCATGATGTTCTTTAGTTCAATTACCTGTACCGACATTGCTAAATTTCTCTATGGTAATAAAGTCTTCCGCTAATCACAAACATCCAACATCCCAACAGCTATTTGATATGCTTATCAGATTATAAATTAATGAACGTGACAAAAATCGGGTGTTGACATCCTCATGGCTTAAGAACTTTATATATGTGTTGTGTGTATGTGTATATAACGCTTTTATATGTATTTAATATCAATAACAACATGAGATTATCGATTGTAGTTTGTTTTTTACTACGACTCGTGTTAGATAAAGTTGATTGCTTAGTAAACAAACGACATAATCAGTCATGCATATCAAAAAGTAGATCTTTTTAGTTAATTATTAATTTTATATATTTTTAAAGCAATTATGTTTACATTAATTGATGTATGATAGGAAAAATAATATAATTTTAGTCAATCTTTTAATTGATAAAAAATAATGAATTATTGCAATAGAATATGTTATCTACCTATAATTTGTATTGATACACAATAATTTGAGTAATACATCAATTAATAAGGAAGCTAATATGTTATAACAATACGAATAATATAACGACTCTTATCTATTCTAGAAACGCTAAAACCACTGAGTAATGTAATGTAATAAGTTGTTTATATACGTTAAAGTTTTGTTTTATATTTATATGGTTGGTGGCTTGGTTCTACAACAATAAAAGTTTGAACATCTCCTTGTCTTGTCATCCTTTTAGAGTTAAATAGAATTATGTTAAAACTTTTGAGGCTTAAAGAAGGATTCGCATTTCATATTAATCAGATGATATATCGTCACAAACATAGAACGTGAATAAAATAAATTGAAGGTGTCACTGGAAAACATTTAATTGATGATAAACGCAAATAATCCTATTAAATTTAACGAGCGAGAACACCTTATTACTAAAGGGCAACAATTTTCAAATGCGTATATATTTGTTTACAAGTGAATAGTCAGCTGAGCCATTTGAGCATTAACTGCCGACGACCGTTTAGCTCGTAATACTAACCTTAATTGGTATATTGAGATTGTGGCTCTAACAACTTGTTTTATGATTAAAGTGATAAATGTCGTCGATGCAGCTGATTTTGTGGCGTCTAGTTTTTTTTACGATCCTCTTTTCCGCTTTTTTATCGAGTTTATACTTCCTGCGATGTTAAAAATTTTGGTTTGACTAATTTTATGTGTGTTTAATGTATTAAATATTAAACATATAAATCACTTTAAACCTGAAACAAACCAAGCCCTTTCTGTGACCGAATATCATGGTTTTGTTTTCAGAATAATGTAAGTGACGAAAAACTTAGTAGCATAGTAGTAAGCATAGGTTTAAGCCAGTATGAATACTTAAGGTATCAGTTTTTATTCCTGGTATTACAAGATTTCCATTGAGTTACGATTATGGGTTAAACAGACGCGGTGTTCCTACACGCTTGAAGCTTGGCAAGCGGAGTCTACTATAGAAAGAATACGGTAAGGTAAGCTGTTTATTTATTGCAAGAAGACAAACATCAAGCTTTTAAAGGTTGAGTACAAAGTTGCTGGTAGATACGCGCATTTTTTTTTTAACAAAAGCTTTATAAAATCATATGACGAAGAACTATTAAAGCAATTGTAATACGACTGAAGACAACTTTAAGGGTATTTATGTAATGCTAATGCGAGTCCATTTCAATTATAACTAAATCAAACATATTCATACAAATTTTCCATGTTCGCAATAACACTTAAATGTTTTTGCATCTCACTGCCACCCGTTATTTCGAATGCCTGATTCTGGCGTCCACTAGTATTTTAATTACTTGTTTCAGAAATGATTTATTTTGCAATCGTGCACAAATGGCAGACATGCTGTGTTGTGGTGATACGATGTTTTTATTGGCGTATTGTATAGACATGTTTTAATTTCTTTTTAATATAAACAAACACTATATTAAACTTTTCTTTAATATATGTTCATAACTTATAACGAAACTAGAATAACTTAAAAATCAGATAAAACCGCTAGTTATTAATTTTGAACTTTACTGTACTTTAACGTGCAACTTCTAGTGACAGTCACTCGCTTACAAATTCCCAATACATAAATAATATATGTAATTCAAATAAGTTTTCTATTCATTAAAGAATTACTTTACATAATATGTAGAATACATCAAGTAAATGAAGATGCAAAAATCCTAACATTAATATGAAATAAATGCACATTTTAATGAGTAACGGAAAGTTGAGGAAGCATCGATTTATACAAATGAGAGGTCTCGCATATTAAAAGCACAAAGAGAGCTTTCACCGGCCACCCTCGCGCCACAAACAATACAATTTCAAATGTTCACGATTTTTCGTGAACAAAATAAAATCTTGCGCAAGACCGTCATTGTTACCTTTTGAGACATTGTGTTGGACCGTTACAGTCAACGTAACTTGAACAAAAATGCCCAACATACAAAGAATTTAGATATGATTTATTGTAGGCATTGCTTTTTAATTTTTTTGCTGTATCGTCAATTGTTTCGTCTAAAAATGACTGTTTTTTGCGTTTGTGTTTAATTGGTCACAGTTTATAATGTATTTAGCAACACTGGACTTTAATTTACAATTTAAATTTAATTCGAAATTTATAATGTTTCATTCCTTTTTAAATAATTTCTTGCCTCTTGTTTTTCCCATGAGCATACCACTAATGTAGCATTTAACTGCAAATTAGGTGATATGTATGTGTGAATTTGAATTTCTATGGCTGTTCACACTTGGCAACGCATGAATTATATGACATTATACGATTAACAGATAATTTTAATAAAGTTTTATTCGATCGTCCACCTCTTTTGTGCTCTTATTTATTGCCCGAAGCGGAATGATAAAATGATTAACGATCTGAGAGAAAGCGAAAAACAAAGGCCATTCGACCGGCGATTCCTCATGTAAACTTCAGGTGCTATATCAATCTATCATGTAATTTATTTAACAAACAAAAACAATGCATCATAATGAACCGCAGATGCATGCTGAGAAATTATTAATCAAAGTTTGGGCGCGCACAGAGTTGCATACAGCGATCGACTTTGTTTTGCTGCTATGTTTCATGTCTATATTCAAAACAATCGCGGTGTATTCGATTTACGATCGGCATTTGTTTCAGCCTAAATATATATTGTTTGAGGCGGGACAAACAATTCTCGGATTGCGAAGGTACGAAATGTTGTCGGCCGGCCACCGTGTGTTTGTCAACTGCCGAGTTATTAAACCGTGTAATGTTATCTCAGGTTAGTAACATACCAATTTAGAAGTAGGTATTTGATCACAGGCGACAATTTATCACGTAATTCTTGAAATTTTAGTATGCGGCGTAGCTTTGTGTTATTTTAAGCGTATTAGCAATGCGTATAATTTAATTTCTACACAGTTTACTATTAACTGAATAAGCTTACCTGAAAACACTCCTGATAAACACAGATGATAATTAGAGTTCTCGTTTCAGCTTAATCTACAATCACAATGAATTCATACAAAACTGACCCTGTATTTATTAGAAGATAATCTATAGACGCTACGGCGCTGCTACATAATACTTTGTACTTTAAAAATACTAATCTCATCTCTCTACCGAAGATATACAATTTTGTACTAGAAAATGAAAAACTATAGAACTATAAGCGGTTACACGTCCGTCTATATAGTGGTCCAGGTAGGAGGAGGATTTGTCGAACTTATTCAGTTTCGTGGTGAAACGCGGGGGCTTAGATCGCGAGCGTGGCTATTCGCGCGGAATAGCGTGCGTCGGACGGCATCGCAGGGGCGGCGGCGACTGCTGGCGACGCAAACGTCCGCGGGCGACTGCTGGGCGGGCGGAACGATAGCAGGGCGGGCGGCGCGACGGCCGCGCGCGGCGCACTGCCGCGCCGACCGACCGAGGCCACCCCTCATCCCGCGTCATGTCGCCTGATTAAAAATTCTTCACAAACTTCCTTTTACAGCATCTTTACGCTCTCCTAACGAGCACTTACCTCGATTTACAAGCATATGTGTTTTGATATGTCTTCAAGGTTGTGTCAGTAAATGAGAATAATGAAAATTAAATTAATTACAGTCTATGCTTAGGCAAATTTATATATAGATCGAATTGAAAAAGGCGTAAAAAAACTTGTTTCTATACAACATTTCTACAACATGAGAAAAAAAATTCAAAAGAGATAATTTATCATATATTTTAAGTCAAGTAAGTGTCACTCATTAACATAAAACTTTGGTTTTAGGCAGAGTACATTTGAACTTTGGTGTGCGTACACAAAGTGCCCTATTGCCATTCGCTTTAAGTGCTACTTGGTTATTTATAGTGCAAGTGCTATTTATAAAGAATCTTTAATAAGAGATATTTCATACACATTTAAATATGATGAAATTAGACTTCGATAAATACGACTATAATCAATCAAGAATATAACGGCAACTTTTGCTCTAAAACTGGAATACACCAGTTTTAATTGATATTTCAAATAAACATATAAATATAAGATATATTTTTAATACGTCGTTATCATTTCGTGGATATTAATTTAATTCAGTACAAAAAGTATTGTTTGTCATTTTGTAAAGCGTGTCTATGAATAGGGAACAAAATCCTCCTACGATGAGCCCGGCGGACCCCTCTAATCGTCCTCCCCCCGCCCCTCGCCCCGGGACACCGTGACGACCCACAAATATAATTTAGGTAAAACTTTCCCCCTATTAATGCGTAGACATTGTTTTGAGTGCATTAGCAATGATCGATTCGAGTGAACTCCATTTATGAAAGGTTCATAATTTACGGACGCGTTGCTCTAATTTTGGCTTAAGTATTTCATCATATTGTTTTTTGGTTTACGTGATATAAATAAAACCTCTTTTGAATGTCCGATAAATAAAATTTAAAGCGTTTCATCGCTTATAGACGGTAATGATAAACCTCTTTCACAGAATTTTGATTAATGCACTCTCTTAACAAAGACCTATTCTGTCGTCTCTTTCTGTTAAATTGTGATTAGGCTATGTTGAAAAGAGATGAGTATTTTAAAACTGCCATTAGACTATTTTTTTTTGTATGTAGGGATGTATTTTGTTATTAATTAAGTATTGGCAAATAAACCGAAAGCTACATCAATAGATATTATGGCTATGGAATGATGTTTCCCATGGGTTTACCCTACACCTATAATCCTGATCAGTATGAGCGTGAACAAACATAAAACTAAATGATTGCGATAATTCTCACAAATAGAATTTAAATTGAACATCATTGAAATACTGCGCCAATACTATTCAATATACGTTTCAAAACTACGGTTTGCTCGCAAAATCGCGACACACTTTTTAATTTATTTCGTCCACAAAAGCATTGTGCTGTTTTATTTTCATTTCAACGGCGACTTGCGCTGTAGCGGGATATCTATTTTTATTTATTCCACTCTCGGATTTTTTTTCCTCTTTTTCAATTTCGTTTCGATCGACGCGGGCCCAAGCGGAACGTAGACGGATCTCATTTTAAATTAAATTCGTCTCCGTTTTGCATATTTCTTTCGGTTCGAGATTCTAATTGGTTGAATTAACATAATATGATTTTAAGATTTGGCTTTTGGGACACCTGTTAAAGTTGTACATTGAGTAATTATTTTAAAAATCTATTTAACTTACTAAAAACATAAGGTATTATCCTTATTATATTTTTTAAAGTTTGTGATCTGATGTAATTAATATAAAACAAAGAGTAATCAATACAATGTTCTTCTACCTTAACTACAAATTAAACTATAACCCTTAAATAAATACAATTTCTTATATCAGAGTAAAAACGTTTTTAATAGATAAACTTTGCAAATATTGCTTTGCTAAAAGAACATCCAATCATTACAACAATTGAGTATACAAGATTACGTTCAAGAATCGAGATCTTGATGCGATAACTAAATACTTATCCTGTATTCATTGCAATGTCGCCAAATATTGATTGCGAACGGTAGCCGATATCTGGTTAATGAATATGTATGTTGCAGGTGCAACATGATTAAATAGGTGCCACCAACGATTTTTGACAGCATCGGTAGATAACGATTTCTTTTTATCGATAACATTATTTTTGTTCTTTAATGGCATAAAGTCTACAGTGGTAAATAAATTAATTAACTTATCGAGCCCTTTTTTAGATTGTTTTTGTAAAAAAAAATCAGTTATGTAAAAAGTATTTAATTTATAACTCTCCTTAATCACGCAAATTTGATATCGGTACTTGTACGTGCGAAGTGCTAAAATGTATACTAAATGTTGCCATGTTGCAACAGTTATTAATCGTAAGCTTATACCATAACATAACATAGCGAGTAGGTTTAGATAAGTGTCAAATATTTGGATTCACGACTTTTAAATTTAAATTGACTGTGAAAGTAGGTATTGTTTACGAATTTTTGTATGAAAAATTGTAATTTGAATTCACGTGATTTCAACTAAATTTTTTCCCTGAAATATATATAAGTATTACGGAAGGCTTTTAATTTAATTGTTCATTCAAAATTATAATGATTTGCAAGAAGTTTTGACCCATAACAACAACGAAATTACCAAAGTTTCACTCTAATTATTTTACAAGTCAATTACTAAAATTCAAATTACGAAATATTAGTGGCGGTAGGTACGCAATTATTTTAAACGCTCTTAAATTTTATGCTTTTTTTTCAATGTTCATATTTTAATATTAGTGTTAATTATCTTAATCAGTGGTTGTAAACACGGAGCAGTTACATGAAATTAATATAATATGTACATATTAGTTTAATATTATGATAATTTTTTGATTAACCATCAGTCTGTGTAAATATATTTGATATTCATGTATAAAATAGTAATAAATCGATTGTTTTTATAAGTAAATAAAACCGAATGTTTATCGTCTAGTAAATATAACGTGAATATAAAAGTACTATTATTTAATTGTGAAATTTAAAAACAGGATTAATTAGAGTATATAAGTGCAAAGGACAATTAATTGCTGTGTTTGATACAAGAATCGAGGTTATACTTACAATTCAAATATATGAAATTCTTTATTTAGACCAAATGCACACAATAGATTTAAGAAAACGTTTAATCAAATATAGTCATAAGATATTAAATCATTTAATATTATTTTTAATTACTAACGTTATGCTAATGCCTATAATATTTCTATCATAATTTTTTCTATATGTCACATATGTGTACTTAAAAAACAATATTTATCTATATAATAATATTTAGAAAGTGAGTTACCTATTTACATTAATTAAATATACTATCTATAAAAATGAATATGCATAAAATAATGTTATCGATAAGGAATTTTAATAGTTCCAGTGTACTAAAAACTTTTACAACGCACTAAATTAGTATGAAATCAGGATTTTTCTTAATTAATTCCACTCATCAATCGTGTTTGAAGCCGGTTTTATTTCCTTTAGAAAACACGACTGGTGTCATTCCCATGACACGTAGATCACATGTTGAGAGCAAATATTTGGACTAATTGATACAATAACATTCGCTTGATTGAATTATAATAATCTATCAACGGAATTTTCTTACTACGAAAAGGTCGTTCTTGGGGATTTCTAGGACCTTATATGTATGTACCTAATATTTTAGAATAAAAATAAACGATGATATTGTTTTTATTGATAAAGTTAATTAGTTCATCATGTTAACAGAACATAAGCTACTGTCAATTTGAATATGAAATCAAAGCGGTATAGGTATACCAATCAAAATACAGGACAAATGATGTATTTTATATTGAGCACATGAAATTGGACCTCGAATTTCATAAGCTTCGTCCCCGTAAGATAATAAAAAAAAACTATTTTGTATAGGAATTGATTCTTAATTCAAAAATAAAAAGTGAATATGCGTGTGGCTTATTTTTGATTTTTCGTTTGGGATTGCTTAAACAGAGCGTGATTTATGTACGGCCGAGGTGCTATTTCCGACGAAGAGTTTGAAGATTTATACGAATTTGAAATACGAACCGTGGCATAACTAGGAGGAAATTTTAATTAGTATTGCCTTATCCGTAAGAACTATTTTCATTGTGGCCCTTAAAACATTTGATTCAACGTTTAACATTATAAAAGATAAACATTATGTATGTAAATTGGCAGTTTTAAAATACTTTTTTCATAATTTTATTAGTTTTAATTTTTTATAGCTTCTAACGAATATAATTAAGAATCAAAATTTAATTCATTATTAAAGTGTTACTAATGTGAGCTCACAAATATAAACACTTTTATCAAGTTTAAATAAATAATAATAATTTAGTTTAATTTAAAATAAGTTTACTATCTATAGTTGGTTTCCATTTAATATTTATATATAACAGAAAAATATTATTCCAATCCATTGTTATACAAACATTTGACATCCACATATTTAATGTAAAGTATTATCTATATGTGCTATAACCTGTGTACATATAGAGCGGTTTATCTTTATAAAAAGTATTTCCGAAGTAAAACAATTAGTTCGGGCGAGTGCTACAGAAAAGTGAAGCCATTAGTTTTCTGTTAGTTTTCGCTCCCTTGCACTTTTCCGGACGAAAAGGAACAAAAGATTTACGTGGCCCACGTCTTGGCCTTATGTTCGATTCTCTATAACATTTACGATAAATAATTCCTTGTAGTTTTAATATGGCCATTGTGTATGGGCTATGAATTTGACAGATTCACGTCTTGTGGTTCCTCGTCTATACTTAAATTATGTTTTAACGAGATTAGTATTATAACGACAGTTCTTTTTCACACTATATTGATCTTTGATATGATATACGATTATTTAATATGATAAGAAAATATATTTTATATAATTGGGTGTTAATTAGAGTACCTATCTTTGATTCTGTTTTAAATTTGATAACTATCTTCTTGTTATAATATAAAGTTATCAACACAGTCAGTAGTAATTTGTAAAGTATATAAGGTTAACTTTTAAATAGCGCTAATATTTGTTGACACATAATATATCACCTAACAATAAGCCATGAACTACTGTATCATTTAAAACAAAATAAATTTAAAAGTCACATAAAGCTCTCGACACCCCCCAGTCACAGATTCACAGTTGCAGCGTAAATCACAAACTTAAGAAAAAACACCTTTAAATAAAGAACTCACGTGAAAGTTCAAAAATATCAGCCGTGAATATAATTATGAGAGTGAACACCCGCTGATTTCCGGCCTATGGCTCCTACCATTGAAAATCACTTTAAACTCGATCGACATTTACAAACTTTAAACAGGTTTTTTTTAAAAGAGATCATTAATGAAAGTGTAGCGAATTCGATTTAATTTATTTATGTGCAGACGTCATAAAAGCTTGTAACATTATATCCCTTGAACTATAAATATTTAAATTCATTATTTTATTGGTTTTGGTTGTTTTTTATCATTCAATTTATTAGCTAACCATATTTATTATTAGGATGGTTTTGGTTTTACTGGCTTATTAAAGAAAATATAAGTTGTACCTATATTTTATTCCTATTTAAATGTATTGAGTGACGTTGGGAATCTCCGTTATAAATTGACGATATATTTATGTTGTGGTCTTGTTATAGTATATTTTTAAAACAAGTCTTGATCCACTACGACCATAATAAAATAGATTTCAAGATCATCGAAATAAGAACGAATATTTTTAAGTCGATTGGAAATCTGGTACTGGTCCCCATTATGTAGATTGTTCGCGAGCTTATAAATAAAAGATATTCTCTTTAGTCTACCTGGGTGACTCCTCTATTTCAGATACTGTAGAAACTTCAACGAAAATTTCATATAAAAAGATTATTAAAATAATTAGACTGGGTTCTCTGTGAGCGAATCCAAACAATAGTGATTCTTATCAATTTTGGTAATTAAAATCGTGATTATACGCGGGAAGCGCCTAAAATAGGTTATAAACGTAGGCGCACCTCATTGTGGTCATAAATTTTTTACGTTACACAGAATAACCTAATACAGAGACCTCGTTAGTTTGTATCAAACATTTTACTTATTATGTACGATTACAGAAGGATTGAATACATTCTCAATCGTATTAGAACAAAAAACTTTTTGGGTGTTTTTCAGTATATTATTAAAAAAAATAACTTATTACGAAATATTATAAAGATGATAGACACAAGTTTAAGTCAAATTTGTTGTCGTTAACGACTTAATACGTAAATAAAGTCTTTATTTGGGATTATATTATATTAATTTGTTAACCTTTCGATTGTTTTTTCAGCAAAGCCTCAGCGAAGGACCAAAATGCACATTAAATTAATCTGTGTTACCTTTTTACGTTTTGAATTCTATATAAGTATGAACTACACTCCTCACGTATGATGTAATGACATTTATAACCGACAGCAGCTATTTTATGTTAAACACTTACAAAATAATACTAAGTGGAATAATTTGGCTTTAATTAAACCCGTTCACAATAATTATAGAAAACTGTAAACGTATTCTTTTTAATTCAACACCCATGTTATATAGAAACCTTTATAGTTTTCAACTATCAACATATTACATCCAAAAATAGAATATATTACATACAATATTGCTGGCAGTTATTATGATTTTTGGTTCAGTTACGATAATGTTATTAATAATTTCGACGAATCTTACAAACGGAATGTTCTCATAAAGTATTACAAAACCTCGTTATTCAGTTGCCAAGGCGCGGAAAAAAATTAAGCAAACAGAAAAGTTTCACAAGTTTTTTTAAATCCAGACAATTTTAAGCCATTTGCTAAAAGCTTCTTAGTTTGTAAAAAAAACCCCTCGGACTCGGAGGACGTTAAAAGCAATAGACTTTAGGTTCCTTGAGACTAAAGTTAAATATCCATTTAAATCTTCGACGCCGGGGGGACGCCGGGGAATACAGCGCTGCAGCTACGAAAAGCGCTTTCTAAATTATCCTGTTATTTGAACCGTAAATGCTTGCGAATTTTTTTTTCTTTGTATTTTACTTATTTAAAACTACTAAAATTTGCCTACCTTGGAAAATGTTAAATTTGTTAGTGGAGTTTTTATAAAAATAAGCATTTATTGGTTATACATTTTTCTATCGTCTATATTATATAGATAACTATATAATATAGATACCTATAACTATATAGGTATGCTCAAAAAAAAGGAATCTATAAATATTTATAATTCGGGTCAAAATTAGAGAAATAAAACTAACCAAGTACTTCAAGTCATCCTGGATTTTAAAGTGAAAGAGTGATTTAACTTCGAAGTAAAAAAATATGAGTTCTAAATTTGTTTTTAGTAATAAAACATGTTTGATCACTAAGTAAAAATTAGCGATACATTATATGAATAACGTGTAACAAAAGACACATATATCATCAGAATATTATTCATATTGATTGCGAAAATAATAAGCGAAAACAGCGCTAAGGAAGCGCATCAAGCGATCTACCTAACAGTACATAGCTTTGTCGACGACGGCACTAAATCAATACGAGCCATCCACCCCACCCCCTTCAAGCTTTCCCGCCGAAAGCAGCCACCACCCTTGAAAAGCTCGTGAGCTGAGCTCCTACTTCTGTTCGGCTTTTGTGGAGGTGTAGTTCGAGCGAAACGTCTTGGGATTTGTTCTCCACTCTCCAATTGACAGTTCGCAATTTAAGATTTGTTTCCTCAAAGTTCGAATGGTAGTTAGGTTTCGTGATTAAGGTATTTTAATCGCGAGTATTTGTCACATTGTTAGAGACTTAATAAGGAAAGATTACCTATATCAGTGTTCACCTCAATCATATCTTATTTATATTACTCACTGACTTCTAACACTTCTAACTTACGTTAAAATCTAATATAAAAAGTAGGTACTTTATTTTTTTATTAACACAGTCAAAAGTAACTCCTGTTATTGTAGTGTGATCAGAAACAGGCAAGCTTAAATTCACTGTAATTATTATTTTTATAGTAATTTAATTGTACAAATCATTGAACATACCGAAAAACGTATGTGCACACACAAAGTGGTTTAATTAGTATTAATTAAAAATTCAATGTTATCACAACCAACCAATCACAAGTGCGAAAACATTAAAACTACGCGATCGTGGTATAATTATCCGTAATGTTTCCACTAAACGGTTGTATAAATCATGCGACGCTATTGTTCGACTCGCGCTAGATTGATAAGCTTACGGGTGTGAACGGGACAGATATTTATTCCACTGAGTGATACTACTAATTGAAAATTTACACCTAGAAACTAATTGATGAACCAGTTCAATGTAATGAAATCCTTGCAAAAGGAGAAATTCAAATGGCTTTCGTTTTATAGCTGTGTAAAGCGCTTTTTGTGGGAAAGTTTAAGTCGTAAACTTATTATAATTTTGTATTCTAGCGTGTCCAACGAGCGAAAATTAAATCGAATGTATGTATTTTTGAAATGTCTCCTTTATATTGAAAAAACAAAAATAGGCCTGCGACTATAATGAAATAAGCCCAGGACAAATATAATAAATCTTGGCGAGACGCGAGGGCGACTTCCACATTCGATATTTGATTTTCATTTAGCATTCCGGATGTTCAACGTTTTTTGTTCATTTTAAACTCTCTTTTATCTATGGGCTTTTATGATATATTCTTAATTTAAACATCATTTTTACAATACAGAAAAATTGAGTAAGTATCTATCTAGTAAAAGTTGTTTAATCAAGAGTAATTATTTTATTTAACGGAATAATATTTCATTATGTCAAAATTAGAACAAAATATTTTAATGCGAATACGTTTTAAGATATAATACGAGAAAAAATCGATAAAGTATATAGTTTTTTAATTAAAAACACATAAAAACGACTGAAGCTACAGTGATTCTCAATATCATTTTTAATTATTGGAAATAGATTTAGTAATAAAAGTGGTAAAATCTAAAAGTAGCGTGTAAAGTTGATCGTGTTTCGCATGTTTACATCCAGGACTATCGGCCCGCTTAACCCACGGCCTCAGATTAAAGTCAGTGGTACACCAAGGACACGGACAGTAAAAACTCTTTAAAAATCATAAATTGATTTTGTGTTACATAATATTGCTATTTATAACCGATTGCAATTAATCCAATTGTATGAAATATTTTGTTATTTTTAAATGAAATGGGCACCCATATACTAAAACTAATATAATAAAATATAAATATATATAAAAGACTTAAGTTACGTTTTATAACAAAAATTATCTAAACTATATAAAACAAAATATTTTAGAATTTATCTTTTATACGTTAATCCGCGCAAAGCTTAGTGTATCGCAAACATTATTGGCCGCGATGATAATCTGATTCTGGCCACGCTATCTATACATTTTTCGTACGTATGTACCCTTAACTAACGAGCTTTAAACTTTTAAAACCAAACTAGATAGTTTTATTCGTGACTTACACTAGCAAAGGCATGTTATAATTACCTAAGATTTCAGATCGAGTCCTTAAGATCTCCACTATTGGAGAAGAAATTCTAAAAAGGGATTTAACAATATAGAACTACACTTTGTTCAATTAAACTCCTTTTTAGGTACCACCTCTTTTTAGATCTTACGTAATAATTAAATAAATACTTCCTGTACAATATGTTTTTATTTCGATAATTTATATAGATAATATCGTAAGGGTTAGAGACCTGTGATTCAAGATATAATAATTCCTATTTAGCCTAGATGTTCAGATACTATGTAATAAGAACCTAATTAAAATGTAAATTTTACCGTTTTACTACGGACACATAAATAAGAATGATGGATTAGTTTTTTTATTTATATTGTGTTTTTCATTTTGAATTTAGTCATAATTTAATTTTTATAATATAATAATTCAATTTAGGAGTTTAATTTTATAACCTTACCATAGCACGAGGCAGATAAAAGTTTAGCAAAGTTCACGTGATGTGAGGAGGTGCGGCAAAATGGGACACGCCGGTGATGGGGTGACACAGTTATTATTAGTTTTTGTCCCCACTCCCCTCCCAAAAACGGCAGCCATTTCTCTCGTTGCATTTTTTGTTCATATCACAACTACACATTTTATGTTCACATAGAAATTCACTTTCAAAACCAAACATATAAATATTATTTATACTTAGTGTTATTTAAATATGCGTATAAAGTGTTCGCTTAAAGGATGCGAGATGAATTTTAATAGTCCGATATCGATCGCTCTTCACCGTGCCACGACTGATTTGTTACTACGAAGGTACATAGTCCTTGAATTGTACTGTTTATAAACAAAGCTTGTTATGCAAAAGAAAAAAAATCGGGTTTTACAACCGTATTATGGACACAAGATAAAGTGATTGTTTTGGGTCGTAAATAAGACTGCAACAGGTATTGTGGCAACGGGACTGTGATCACGCGCCATACTCTCCCTTTCGTTTATTTTGACTACTGAATGCCTTAAAAACGATAAAGATTTTTCTAAGGTGGCAATTGACAAGCCATCAAAGTCAGTGGGACAATTTAACATCCCTCCGTGTTCTTCAGATAACTTATAAGTAAGATATTTAATGTCGAATATTTTTAAGGATTTTAATCAAACTTTTGTTCTATATAAAAAGTGAAATACCGACATCTCTCTATAGTAAAATATAGGTTATTTACATATTACTTATTGACTTCATATAGCCTTAGATTTAAAGCTTAAGAAGTCCTAAATATGAATTTTTTTTTTATTTTTATTAAACAAAACACAAGCACAAATAGTTGGGTTTCTTGTAAATGTACATTGCATCGGTCATTTTATTAAATGAAACCATTGATATAATATCTTTATCTAACTAGAATTAATATAATTAGTTTATATATAAAAAATAAACTTACCTCTATCGGGGCAGTGTCGACTGCCTCAGCCCAAATATAATAGACGAGGAACGTAGAAAATTGATTACCTAGCAACCATTGGATATAAATAAAACTCTACGTTAGTGTAATTTGAAAGCTGTAATTGAAGACGCATGAATAATATTTGGGCGTCGTGACAGGGCCCCCGAATCGATACGTAATTATAGAGTGAGAATGTACCCCTCATAAATTTTATATCGGTGGTAGGGCGCGGCCGGATAGCCCGTGGCGCCTATTGTATAGAGCCAAGGACCATGGCGGTGACGTCATGCTAGACAATCAATCTGATTATGCTAAGATTTAAATTTACTATTAAGTCTTATATACATAATGGGCGACCAATTCCAGTAACTTAATTGGTGTTTGGTGTTAAAAAAAGAATAATAAACCGTATATTTATATTGTATATATATCGTAAAAATAGCAAGAAATAGTATAATAAAATTAAAAAGTAACGAAAAATTACTATATTACAAGAATTATATGACTCAACGCGAACAAAACGGAAATATTTAAGCATATAATTTTCCAAGGTCTAATTTCCCAACACTCAAAATTGTTTTCCCTCTTTATCTAATTTCAGCCCACGAAGGGTCGCATGTCAAACGGCACTAAAACCAGATTGAACTAGATTAAGCCAGGCCTAACCGCCGCGGTATAAAAATTGACCGTGAAACGGCACAATAATTTCAAAAGTTCGTTAAGATTTTTTATCGATATAACGCTTGATTCGTTTCGGGTATCAGTAATGTTTACTACACCTTTGAAATTAATATGTTGCAAGATTTCGATCATAAATGAAAAAAGACTTTCGAAATATATCAGTTTTTAAATAATTCAACATTGTAATTTACCGCTTAGGTAAAGGTTTTAAATTGTGTTAAGTTTAGGTTTTAAAAATGGTGGAATGCAAAACATTGGGTATAAAAAAGCCAACACAATTATTGTCAACTTGATAAATGATTAAATTAATTCCATATCATGATAATACTTAGTACACTTGTTTAAGATAAGGCGACACTTGCAGTAAAAAACTATCGATTTAATTTATTGCTACATGTAACTAATATACTGGTCATATATGGAACCGCTTTTGTTTAATCGGGCCGGACAAAACAATAGCGCCGACTTAATCTATGAGGGAATTTAATAAACATCTGCCTAAAAGAATCCAACATGTCACATCTGTTGCTTCTTCTTTTTTCAAAATTTCGAGCTAACGGCAGATGTTTTCTTCTATCACAAAAAAGAGGTTTATTATAAGCCTTACTGGCTGGCAATAGAGTATATATTTAAAAAAGAATAACGGAATTTTTTCGGATTCGATTATGACATTCTACTTTTGAATTTGGCGGTGTTTAGCCCGGTGTGGCCCCGCTATCGTCAGTGATAATCGTAAATGGTATCATTAGACGCTACGACCCTTTCATAATTTAAGCAATTCGTAATGTGATGCATTTATCAAATACTTTATTGGATTCGAGTTTACCATTTATTTTATTACTTCCTAGTTGATAACTTTATTAGGGAGATTGTGATCTTGAAAAAGAAATAAAGAAGCCAGTGTTACTTAACATTTCATAGATATGAAATACCAGATTTTATCTTCAGATAATACGATAAAAGCGACTTATATGAAAGCTATTGAAGTATGTAGGTAGTATTTTATACTTAGGTACTATTAGATTTGCAAGTAAAAATTATGTAACTGTTTATAAAAAGATTTATTAGACTAATAAATACAGATTCACGTTTCTAAACATTGCATTGCCTTGATGGAATGGCATTTTTTTCATTACTTTCGGATAGAAGTGGGGTGCGAAAAAATCGATACAATTTAATTTAAATAGTTTAACGTTTTTAAATCAATTGCTCCAATGTAGCGTATACTATGTCTAAAAGACTTATTTCTTTGACCCTCAAATTCAGTAATTTAAGTTTTCCCCTCCGGATAGCATTTCATTTACCTCTTCAACCGATACGCTGCGTGGGACGGACTAATCTTGGACAGCAAAAACTATGGACATGTTATGTAAAATAAATGTTTTTTTTTTTAAATTTATTTCATACAATATAAATGCTATCGTTTATTGTAATGATTCGATTATAGTAATATTTAAATTGAATTTCAATACCAATCTAACTATTACTTCGATACGATATAAATGACAATATCGTTCCACAATTAAGACATAATGTATTTTTGTTATGTCTAATAATGAAAAACCAATTAATATTTTTAATTAGTGCAAGGTGTGTCCATGTAGTTTGATATTCCGATAATTCCCTCCATTGATTCGTAACGCCTCCCGCGCCACGGTACAATGGTCGCGAGTGAGCCCCGACATTTGCTATTGTGTTGTCTATGCGCCGCTTTACCATGCTCTGTTATTTATGTCAACTCCTCTATGTATGAGGAAGCCCTTGAGTTGTAGTTGCTAATGAATTTGTGTCTTTGAATATATAATGAAATACAATACATTTTGAATTATTCTCTTTTCAAAAAGAACTCCCAAAACGATATTGGTAAGAATGTGTTTTAGGCGGTTTAAATACAAAACAATAAGTTTAAACAAAATAATTATATTAACATTTGCCTAAAAGAGATCAAGGAATCATTCAATAGATTGAATGAATTCCAACGTTCAATACGGTTTTCGAAATTTGAAAATACACCTCAGAAATACTCAATGTTTCACTAAGTGTCAAACATATAGTAGGTACACTTATATTACTTAGAGCAGTTTGCCAAATAATGGATGACGTACATAAGTGTGTGGCGATCGAGAATAAACAATTATTTGCCCGCTGGGGTGCAGCTACGAACAGGGTCGCGAAATAAAGGTGGGGTGATGTTGATGGTGATGGATAAGGTTGTAACTGAGAAGTTTAATATATATGTATTTTATATTTTATTAGCTATGAATGAAGGATTGTTTAAAAAAGCATAGGATTTGGTTTTGGTTTAGACCGGTGTAACCGATTAGATAATTAACATTGCGTTGAACCTTTTGATTCCTCTCCAAAGTGGTTATTATAATTATATTGTGTAAGTTGACATAAGTAACCACTATAAAGTTCATAAGGTTTAGTTAAAGGAATATAGGTAAGTACCTAATTTTCACTTACACCGCTTTTCAGATGGCGTAGCGAACAACGGCAGCGAATCTGATCAGTGACCCATGAAGCTTCCAGAAAGGAAATTTTCTTCCAAAAGAAAATATAAATAACTCCATTGGCCCCAACATCACCCCGTGACAAAAGAGTTATCGGTGCGTTGAAAACAAAAATGGCGAAGTGATTTATAGACGAAGGCTGTACATTAATCGCAATGAACTTTTAAATTATTTCACAAGTTAACCTTATTATTGTTTTTAAGTATCTTCAAACTTATTTTCAGATCTGTACGTTTGGTGTTAATTTTTACAAATAAATGTGCTTATTCAAGAAACAGTAAATCATTTTAAAGGCACTGTTTAACTAAGATATCTTTTCAATAACATCTAGTTATAGATCGAAAGTGAAAAGTCTAAGGACAATATCTGTTTAGATTCAAATAGTCAATATGAATATAACAATGCACATATAGCCTTGCTAGATGACCTTTGACTTAAGGCCAAATAATGCATTTGGCCTCAAAATATACGGTGGATTTTTTACAATCAAACTCAAACTCAAAATATCTTTATTCAAGTAGGTATTTATAAAGACACTTTTGAATCGTCAATTTTTACACTACCACCGGTTCGGAAGGCAGTCATCTACCGAGAAGATATATATATATAATAATACTAAATATCACTACAACAATAATGATTTCATCTGAAATAGGATTTTTTATTAAAAAACAGAAATATATTCCTTAGATGGTTGTTTGTCTTTAAGCCCTGCTATAGTAGTATATTAATAATACTTACATTTCTGCATAGTTCAATCAAATCCTCTCGTCTCTATTAAAAAGCTGGCAGTGCACTCATAAATCCTGTCGCGACGAAACCAAAGATTAGAAGCTAGCAAGTGAAGCCAAAACTCGATATTGGGTGAATAATCGTCGCCACTACCGGCGCGGTGGCCACCCGGATATGCCAGATTTATACCCGGGAACCCGGGCAACCGGCCGGGTATACCTAGCGTTTCTGCCCGGACTTATCCGCGCTGTCGTCGAGTCCATGCTCTTCATATACCAACCGATGTCCGCTCGCCTTGAAGGGACGCGATTTATGGCGTGGAAATGTCAACGGTACCCGTGTTTAGTTATAAATCATATGTGTTTGCTTAGTGCATGAGACGTCTAAATTTCTCGGATGTTTGCTTGAATTGTCTTCATATTTATGACTGGGGTGTATAATTGCTCGGCAGATTCAAACATTGTTTTGGAACCCTAAACAGTGGTTAAGCATGAATTCACTAAGGACAACTTACGAAGAAAATTTATTATAATCGTACGGATTAAATTAAATTAATTCGTAATAGCTTGGATATAATAAAATAATCATAATCAATAAAATACTTAGCAGGTCTAGAATTAAAACGTTTCACAACATTTGTCAGAAAACTTCCCTTTTGAATGTATCTTGAGTGAAATCCTTAATCTTTTGAACTTGCGAATTTGACGGCATTGTACAAATAAACAGGTAAGTCAAAAACAATTACCAAACAATATTAGAAGTTAACAAAAGTGAATTGGGTCACTTCCTACGGGATACAATTTACGACTGGCATTGTCAGCTCTTATTTCGATACAATGCATCAAAAGTGAGAAGCCAGGTATGTTTATGTGAAATGAAATTTGCATGAAGTTTAGCTTTCACTTTTATTGTTAAATTAGTATAATGGAACGATTTAAAAGTGGCTACAGTAGCCGTTGTATCTCCTTTGAATAGTTATATGAGTGTTTGATGTTATGTGAGAAACACTTGCGCAATTTGATTAGTTTTCACATATAAGCTTTCTTGTTTAGAACCTCCTGAGATTAATGCCCTATTGTATAATAGGTGACAATCAAAATAGAATGGAAATTAGACAAATTTTAACACGAATAAATTTATTGCCAATCTCTCTGATAAAGCTTGGAATAATGTTATAATAAAATACTTTAATAGTACAACGTATTAACTATAATAATTTCTTAACATTATTATTGTTATGTCTCTTATAATGTGTTATTAGTATTGCATTATATTTTTAAAATATAACGTCGTAATGCAGAGACATCTTTTTAAACAATCCATCCCTTGACTGAAATGACAACGACATCTATAGAATAAACACAGAATCACTATAACGTCTGAACGCAGCTCTGGGTAATTTTGGGAACCATTTCAACCCCTATCCTACTCAAACGACAACCCCGTAGGATCACTTGCTATTAGCGCCACCTCTTCGACAAAGCTTGAACTACTACAAATTGTGTTAGTTCCCTGTTTATCCGCGTGGCAGCAAAATCGCCGAAGTTTGAATGAAACTCCTCGCATAGTTAAAAATTAATTTTAAGCCCGACAAATAAAGTTGTTTTTACACTGTCGAGATTTTGGTAAATGACCAGAGTATGCAAATTAGCCCGCCATTACATGGTAATTTATTTGAATCGAATGACTATTTTGCGGCATAGTGCATCGAGCTCTGAACGTTATATGGGGACCCTGACCTTATATCGTTCCAATTTATAGCTTTAAAGCCGTTAAATGCTCTTTTACGTAACAGCTGTTGAGTCGCGTGAAGCCTAAGTGTATTAACCTTGTTTATAAAGGGCTTTCACCTGTTCCTTTGTTTTGTTTACTAGATTTTAATGAATTACGACTGCTATATATTACAATCGTAAAATATATTTTAACGTTACATTTATTTAATTAATGCGTAGGCTTATAATAATATAGTAAATTTAAGTTATTTACAACCGAGAATAATTAAAATTTTATATCTTGAAAAAGTTACAATTTCACAATTACACATAACATTTATTGCATACACTACAAAATAACGATACAATAAATTAACAATTATATTAAATCAAGTAAGTAGGTGAAGTCGCCGCCTTCTGTAATGGACGAGATAAAATCTCACCAATTAGTGAATTATTCAGTTAAAGCATTTAATGTCAGCGAACACCTTAATGTGCCTTCAACCACAAATTGACGTAATAACGTACGCAAAATATTTCCTTTTTTTGTCTCGTTATAAAATTTAATACGCCTATTTTGTACGGCCCTTTAACTTTTGATATCCTTATATAATGTTTTCATTGATTGTCAAAGTTTTTGATCATTTAAAACGATATCAAATTATACGATATGAAATTCTTTGTAATGTTTAGTATTTGATACCGTAGGAACATTGTACGGATGCCAATTCTAACTGTCTATGAAAACCTGCCCAGAATTACTTTAAATTTACAATAGCCAGTGAGAATGTACCACTCGCGTCTTACAATAATGGTATCGGTTATAATTTGCGTGCGATGGCCCGCCAGATAGTGCAGGCCGGCGACACATAAACGACAGGCTTCCCCAATCGACGACGCGATCGGCGTGCGCAGACACTGGACAATGCTATCGCCTCTACCATCACAGACATGCACTCGCACAGTTCGATTGGTAAGACCTAGTGATTAGTATTTTCTAGGGTACATTACATATTGAATATGCAACACCTTTAAAGCTTTCCTCCAATCTTAAAGGAAAATAATCAAGATCATTTGGACGAGTATTTTTAACTAATCAATATTGTAGGTACGCTTGGCCCACCGGCATAGTATATAAAATTCAATATACAACTGGCACGGACGTGTCTCGCAAATAGATTCGCGTTGAGTTTGGCACCTACACCACGATAAACATTCATTTATCTAGAGTAATCTTATACTGGAAATACCAAAATGTGTTAAAATTAAAACACTTTCTTTAAGGATTTTTTTTAAACAAGTATTTGGGAGTATACATGTCTTTTAATGTGTTGCCTAATTCATTTCACATTCTCTTGTGCCCGACATATGTATATTAAAATAATAATAATATGTTATAGATTTTTTTCTGGGCTGCTGAAGCTTCGTTGAAGCTGCGAAGAAACTCAAGGATAATAAACTAAAGGCAGGGTATAATATTGTTTTTGTATTTTAAATTGCACTGAATACCATGAGAAGATTTTGTCTTACGTGACATTTCTTAAATACGTATCTATGTATTGATGATGATAATCAAATATATAAATATAACTGAAATAAACGCAATAAACATCAATAAAAGTCCGCTACGTCAATAAAAGTCGTATTACAACTATACACACGTCGGTCCGCGACGCTGCGCAGACGCAGCAGGCTGTCTTCGGCTGATTTTCAATAGGAATTAGATATTTCTTAATATAAGCAGTAAGGTAGGCTTTATTAGGAACAAACAGATGAACAAATCTGATATATCGTTAATATGAATAATATGTATGTAAAGTTTCAATGAAGCAAAATTGATTTTAAGTTTAAAAAATGCAAAAGACGAGCTTCTATAAATTCAAAAATATATATTAAATTTCATTTTAATGTTTTAAATCCATTCATTCGTTATATACTATACTTTCACCGAATCATTCTATTTCGATTCCTATCTTATATGTAAACAAAACGAGACGTAACAGAACATTCAAAGTGTCAATCTAAAATCGTGTACAGACGACAGCGTCTAACACGAGAGCCTACAAAGTGTCTAATGATGCAGTAATTTGCATAGAGGACCTCGGAACTTAAGCCTATTCTCACGTCCATCGCTTGCCTTATACAGGTGACTCTTGTTACGTAAAACCGTCAATACTAGTGCTTTTGAAAATTACGGTCAATACTGTAATAACAGAAGAACAACGGTATAACGGTACTTTAATTAGTACGTAATCATTTTGAGACAAGTATTTTGCTTAATTTAAATAAATGTTATACAGAGACTAACAATACTCATGTTCATATCGGTCAGTCACTTAACTGAACATTAAACATATAGATGACGTGAATGAAAATAAAAAGCTTAAGACTTGTATATTAGATTATATATAAGATACCATATTATATAAAGTATAGTATCGATAGTAAAGTTACCAATAGCATTTTTTTAAATCTACTGTAATTCAACTGATCTACTGTAAGTTGGATTTATGAAATCAATGAACGTAACTAACATCGATGAAAACGAAGTGTTAAACTTTATTGCTAATTACATATAGTATCCGCTTTTAAATTGAACAACGATTTCCTTTGTTGATGTAATGAATAAAATATATCTTATAAGAACGATATTTTTAAAATCCCCGAAATACCTTATCTAAGTTAACTACATATGGATTACAAAATAACTTCATACACACTTTATTCATTCAATGATTTAGTTATATACGTACTTAAATATCCGTACTAGAGCACTATTATTTTCAATTTTAATCAGAAAAAGCGTACAGAAACTAATCAGAAATAATTATATAAAAATAACGTACCATTAAGTTTTCGGTTGTCCTTAACGAAGCGAGAAGACTTTGTACCTGTTGAAATAAAATAATAATTAATATACGATATTCGTAGAAGATAAACAATTATTAACAGTTTAGTAAACGGATATGACGTTGAGTCGTAACTAAAAAGTGACATCGCTATGACTTCACATGGCCTTCCCGTCTTATTTACCTTGGTTTTCTTTTTCAAACTTAGCTTAACACTTGTTCTTAATATTTGATACCTTATATTACTTATTATGAAATTTCCAAGTTAAATTAAAAATAATTATTATCTATAGAATAAAAGAGAAATCATTTAGAGCAATACCAGTAGTGGGACACGGTTTAAATAATTGTAGCAATTTTCGTAAGATTATACAGCTACAAGTGAATATTAAAACATTCAAATTGAATGTGGAATCAATTATGGTGCGGCCCACGAAGCCTGCACGGGCCGCTAAACCCCGGCGAACAATCTGACATTTATGAGTGCCATAAAAACGCTCAAGTAGTGACTTTTACTACTTGTTTAGTGAACATAAATGTCTTTGCTTTGCCCGCGTTGAGCGTCCTCCGTATTTAAAAGCGCACATTTTCGTGCAGTTCTGCTCTTTTTATTTACTGTACTCCTATGCAACAATAGTTTGGTTACTTTTCAGCGAAAATTTATAGGCGTCGTCCTTTGTCTTTATTTGCAAGTGTTTTTCTTGCCGAAATATTCAAATCTTGAATTAATTTTTTTTATCGCGTAATATTTATGTATCATGCAACTTACGATTCAGTAATTGTAATATATATGTTTTTAGTATACAATATAGTTTTGTACAAAATAGCATGTGGAGTAGTGCGAACGTGTGAAGGGAAATTATCGAATTTTACTCTAAAAAAAGATGTGCGAAGTAAAGTTATAACAACCATACTATTATGCAAATGTATAAATAATAAACATTATTTTTTAACTAAAAAATAACTTTCTCATAAAAAAATATCATCAACTAAAATAATGTTTAGCACTTCCAGTACAAACAATAGCCTTGCTAATATTAGTCATACAAGTGTACACAAATATTTTTATACATTCAGTGTTCGTAAAGACGTAGATGTCCTAGTGCCATGACCACCCAGGTGTACAAAAACGTCCGACTTGCACTGAAGAATAGCAATGTACTGACATTTAATTGCTTTCAAACCAATTAAGATTACTACTGCGTACTTCGTGAATTGTTATATGAAAACTGAAACTCAAGTTTGTAATTAGACTTGATAGTATCAACTTATATGATCACGATGCTTATGTTATGCTGATGGTGTTTAATACATAATAGAATAGATATACAGCTTCTAAGCATGTGAAAAACTATTTATCTGAAATATGTAATGATAACAACTACCAACGACTGCCTTTATAGAACAGTGTATCGATATTTAGACATTTTGGAACGATGTGTGTCATATTTCCTATATGAATATTTATCATAGACAACTTAAGCCTAAACCACTTGCTATGCTCCACAAGCCTTTATTTATATCCCGTACCAAATGAAAGTCCTGCATACCATACCATCCGTCCGTTGTTTTCGCTACAAATTAGACAATTAAGAGTCGATGTGTGACTCAAAATCTATTCAATTAAAGCCGAGTACGCATCGGTCACCTACCGCGATGTATTTTAATAATATGTATGCGACGCGCAGAATATGTAGGCAATTCGCATACCAATCGATCGGATATATTGATGAAAAACGTGTCGATAAATTATGGAGGTGTGACCAGGGATTGTAGTAATTGATACTATAGAGATAAGATCTATATTATAGTAGTAGTAAGCGTATTTGTGTATTTTTAATCTAATTCGGATTGTATGGAAGATATTTTGGAGGTTATTTTTAAGTTTGTAAGGTATTTGTGGTCGTTACGAAGATAATTCTCTACGACGCGTAGGTTTTGAGTGTTTCCTGAAATACTGCGTCCATTGGAATAAACTCGCGTTAAGTTATATATTTACTATACTATCTCAGGTGTACTTTTGAATTTTAGTCAAAAATACTTGTGTCCATAATACATTTTCTAATAACTATATATTTATATATACGAACATTACTTTATAAGACAGGCATAACCATTTTGGTATATCCAGACCAGACCAGAATTCAACAAATCCCCAAAGGATAATAATAACGACTATTATCAGATATGAATGAACATTCAAAATTTCTTTATAATTATAGTAATGGAAATAGGCATGGTGTTATTAATATTCGCATTATTGAACTTAATTTATTAACAGCAATATTTACAAGATAAACAATGTAAATTGTCTATGCTTTATGAGGTGTTACATCCTTTTATTGGAAGTTGATTGGCTTTAGATAACATCATAGTTTTTAACGTCTTCTATCTAGTTAAATTATTCGCGGTCTAAGGAATTTAAATCGAATGTATTCGAAATTTAATTGCATATTATAATTGCCTCTCATTAACAACCGCGTAATATTTGTACTAAAGTTCATTTGGACAATTACGAACTTGGTTCTACTACCAGTTGTAATATTGAGACGAGACCAATATTTAAACCTCAAAGTCTATTTGAAGTATGACATGTTTAACAGATCTCAAGCTGATATTGTGATATATAAAACCTTTGAGGAAATAGCGTGGGCAATGTTATTTTTTTCAAATAGTTCAAATTGTTTCATAGCCCCACCGTGTATTATATCTTTCATGGCACATCAACCACATTAAACATGCCACCATCATTCAGGGCGCGACGTAAGTTTAATAAATTTCTTTTTGTATCACTTAAAGGTCTCATTAAAAATGACTAATAATAGCAAAAACTATGATGCTCAAGGATCGGTTAAAGTAGACATAACCAGGTCATTTAACCCGCACTATATAACAGGTGATTATCTTAATCAATGATTATATACGCACTATAATTCAACTAAAAGACTATTAGTACCTCTTTTGTTAACACGTGTTTTTTCTACCTTACTTGCATTTACTAATGTTTTTTTTAAATATTGAAGTATAGAGTTGTATAGAATATAATTAGAATTGTTATATTTTGCCAATGTTTGCCAAAAAAAGGATATAATTAACATATATAATAAAAACTGTACATTTATTAATAGTGAATCTCGAACGTAGGAAAACATATGAGACTTCGTGCTTTTTTAATAAAAAACTTCCCTCGCACACGAAACAAAACTCCAAATTCAAACCAGATCGAACCGGCGCAAACACAATCTGTCAGTCAAGTGTCAAGATTGATTTAAACGTTAATCAGCGAGTGTCGAAATTATTAATTACAGTGAGAGATGCGCGGATGCTCGTATATGCAGATTGTCGTGCTAACGAATGATTAACTATGTATGCACGAATTACAACGCTGATTTCAGCTGGAATTACACATGTAGTCGTTTATTTACCTATATGTTGCGTTATGCGATAGCCTAACTAACACAATAAAAAAACCTATAGGCTCTTGCATTTGAAGATTGATATATAAGATAAGATTCTACATAGATGTTATACGAATAAAAAAATGATCAAAATAAATATACTTATTTTGATCATTGTATGCTAAGATTTCAACGTACGCGTGAATACAGTCTGAAATATTGAAGATCGTGGATTTTTGTTCTATATCGCGTTGACTACTTGCAGAAACAGGAAATGACAGATCAGTGGCTGTATTGTCAACTTGTCTATAAAAAACGACTAGTGAAATAAATGCCAAAGTGACTTTTAAACGGTTGTTTGTTTATGAGTGGGGTTGGGTTCCAACCGTTTATCTCATTAACCTAATCATCGTAATAAGTTCAATTACTATAAAATAAACGATCGATCGTTGTTGTCGATAGTCGAGAATCGTTTCGAATTTAAAATTCGAACACCTAGTATGGCGGACAAGGGATCGTAAAAGTATTATAGCTCTATTCTAACTTCATACGTGATCTTGGATCAGTTTGTGAATTCTAATGTAGGGCCCGACTAGTCGCTGTGACACCGATTTGCTTCCCGGAAGTTATATTGTTTATCCGAAATTGTATTAACAAAAAATGTGATCAATTAATAATTCTTAAGCACTAATTCCCTTTTAAGTTACTTTTAATTGGTTAGTTTAATTTATTTTTAGCAAATAGGTTTGACCATTTGATGTTACTAATGTGTTTTTTAAGTGGGGACAAGACTGATCTAGAAAATACATACGCACACAGATTCATCGATAGTAAATTATTGGCATTTTTACGAGAGGTGCAGAAATTTAACTAAATTTTATATGCTAATATTAAACTTTATAAATCGACATATTTTATTTTTGTTTTACCGTCAAATATTTTGAATGTATTTTACATAATTTTAGTTTTTCGTTATAACCAATTCGTACGCTACACATCTCTAATACTAGAATATATTCAATGCGATACACAAATCATGGCTGTACATCACGCTACATCCTGAAGGGCAAATGGTTCAGAAATGTTATGCGACACACTGACTTGTTGAGATGTTATTTATGTACGAAAATAACTGTTATTGATTGACTTTCTCTGTGATTTGTTTGTTTGTACCGATATTGATAAAAAAACATAAAATAATCTATTGTAGCTACTTGTATTTTTGATGATTTTGTTATAAGGTAATTGTAATGAAGCAAGTGTTAACTACTTAACCTATATGTGGAATATGAGGATCTTGAATGTTGACGCCGGTACCAAGTAAGTAATAATAAAGAAATAGAAAATATATCATAAGCACAGTTTTGCAATGTATAGCACATTGCAAAAACAATAATAGGTAACGTAACGAATTGTTTATCTCTAGTATTTTTGCAGTCGGTCAATAGCTTGTAAGTTTATTGTAGCGTTTGACGTATCGAGAGATACATGGTGCCGTGGACAAGTACGTCTTTATAAAGACACTTTTGAATCGTCAATTTTTACACTACCACCGGTTCGGAAGGCAGTCATCTACCGAGAAGAAAGAAAAGAAACTCGATAGCTGCTCTTTTAAAATAAACAGTTAATACAAAATTGTGTTACTGACAATTAAAATAACAAAGCATTGTAAGGCTACTCAAGAAATGATCATTCGTTTTATATTGAATATGAAATTAGGATTAGGAAATTAGTTATTTAATTGTTTGAGTTTAAAAATTGTACGGTAATACATTATTTCTATGACATCTAGATAATATTTTAGAATATCCGTGTTCTCTAGTACCTTTTCTGAATAACAGATGAGAACGTTCTCTTTGAACTTCACGTTATAAAGGTCGAACAACAGTATTTATTAAAACCTTAGTAAATGTTTAGTTATAAGATTTTCATGTTAATCCAGTTATTGTTTTAGGAAATATATAAAAGTATTTTTTTGGCTGTTCCGTGTAATACTCATGCGATGTTGAGGATGTAAAAAAATTGTCAGATATTCTCGTATATCGGAACTTTTTATGTAACAACAATTGCTTTTTACATAACTCGATGTTGAGTAGTCTAAACGGTCGAAGTGTCTACTGGTTAGACGTAAGATGATATTACCATCGAGCACTTAAGTAACCGTCAATTGCAATTGAAAACAATACAAAACAATTGTTAAACTTTCAGATTAGAACGTAGAGGGCGGCGTACGTACAAGTGATTTTTCACGGCTACAGAACCCGTGTACAAAGGGCACGCAGTGGTGTTGCAATCACGATCGGCAATCACGACCGTTCCTCTGCTATTTATTTGTCCCATCACCTTCAATTAATTCATTTGAAAATAGTTTTTACGCAATTAATCTTAAGGTCGACGACGCCCGCAATAACATCTTTGTTAACTTCAGTTTGTGTGCAATTGAAATTTAATATAAACTGAACTCTATTGTGATAGAAATAAAGGTGACAAGTGTTGCATTTATTAGTTGGTGTGCATTAAAATGTCTCTAGAGCGTGTCGCTACCCGTAAATGCATTAAGTTTGTTTTAGAGATAATAATCGTTGCGAATGCTTTGTTGTTTCAAAGATAGAGTTGTCGTCGGTGATTTATTTTTGGTCAACTCTTGTTGGACTTAATAGAGGTAAACGCAACGCGAATTATGCAAAGGAATAATAGCTTTTGTATTTATGCACATGGTTCTTAAGTGTTGCTTCTTATTTGACTTACTATTTGGTAAAACTAAATCTTATAAGAGAAGTTGTTTTTAATTTGATCAAACTCGGCATCTTGTTTGAAAGTGTTTTGCAATATAAAATTAAATATTCTATACGTACACTTTAATGAACTTGTTGAACACTGAAAAGTTTGATCAGTGAATTCGATTTTCTGTTTGTAGTTCAAAAAATCTTCTGTTAAGAATAATTTGTATGCGAAATGGGATCACTTATACCTGTGTGCTTTATATGTAGGTGCAAAAAAGCAAATGAAATAAACCTTCTACATTGTATGACAGAATCGAGAATGTTTCTAAGAAAATAAATACTTCTCACGGGCGTTTCCTAGTAATCTACGTACCAAAACTAGTTATTTTATATTCTTTATGTAACCGCTGAAAACAGGTTTCGTCACCAGAACTTTAAAGGTTTACAAAGTTCGAATTAAAAGAATAGATTTAGATCAGGTTGAACTTCAGCATTTTTGGCATTTATCAAATTCCCTTAACAATATACATTAAGCCTAATACATCTTCAAAAGCACTAACAAAGTAGCTAAAAACTTATTACTATTAATATAATGATTTATGGCAAAGTGTTTATGACTTTATGTTAAATTTATAAAAAAAGAGATTCGACATTTTTAAAAAATTTACCTTGCTCAATGTAATACATAAATTGACTTTTATTTAAGGTTTGCATTTAATTAATATGCTTTTAAATTTTTGATGGTAATCCGATATCTAGAAAATATTGTAATTCCGGTATGAGCATGTAGAGTAGAAAAAAAAACTCCAGCAAAGTTTAAAGTAAACTTATAACAGCTTAGCTTCCATCACTTCGTACATTTAATTAGAAACTATATACAACCATATTTTTTCTTCCCCTGAAATCATACTTGTAATCACTGCAGGCAATAAGAGAAAAGTTTCAACATATTTATTAAAATAATTTCGGTAAAGTGCGTGCGTTTCGTTCGGTTACTGCCTCCGAACACGCAATGCTTCTATTTTTTCCTATTAACATTTAAATTCTTGTTTCTTAACATCTCAACGATAAGATCTAAACTCGTTTAACACCTTAAATAAATCTAATCAACTTTTATACTTGTCCCTTAATATGTATATGCTGGTTAGGAAATTTAAATAATGTGGAGATGTATGGCATTTATCCAATTAAATATTTCATATAAAATATCACATGAACTTTTACCATTTTCTAAATTTTACACAATGACAATTGAAAAATAATTAATACATACATACTAATATTTCAAAGTTGTTATATCAACGGATTCTATTGATATTGCTTTTTCACAATTGCCAATTTGACAAATATAAAAAGTCTTAAAATTAATATTAATTGCATTAACGAAACTGTGTGGGTCTCTCCGACCCAGCTACTTTCTATAAGAACAGTCTCAAACGATACAATCATTAAAACAAATGCAAGAACTAAAACAAATTGAAACAAAGTCCTGTTTGAATTTCGAATAAAGATCAGAATTAAATATTCTATTATCAATAAAGTATCTATGTGGTACAGCTGTACCCTACATCTTGTCGAGTCTCGTAGAGGAGGGGTTTGACATAGACAAATGACATTCTGCCAGTGCCCCTGGTGGCGGCGGGATGAGTTATTGCCACCAATCGAGAACGCTATACTGGCGGCCATTTTTAATTTTTAGGGGTACGTTACCCCTACGAGTATTGTTATTACTTCTTTTATTCAACTTTGAGACGAAAGAAAAATATTATCTAAAAGTTAAACTTTCGAACTTGGTTGGTGTAAATTGTTAACCTGCTTAGATATAATTTAGGTTATAAATAGTTGAAGTAATATTGTAATTCGTACAAAAATACTGGAAGTATGAGAACTAAAATACCTCAAATTGTGTTTATTGAAGTGTCTTTAAAAGTTAATAATTTTATTATACAAAGAAATAACTTTGGTATTTCTTTATAATTATGCAGATATGTATAAAAACATATCATAACTATTGTTTCAATATGTAAGCGCTTAAACACTCATTGATAAAATATAACTTGTGGATTCCATAAAACCATAATTATTTAGTTTAAAAAAACCTATACTTAAAGAATATTGAACTACGCGTTAAACCAAAGAAAACTACTAGGACATCACATGCGGAACTTTCTTTCCTTAAAAATTAAATATTTACTTAAACGACATCTAGTAAAGCAGAAGAGAACTACTTATATCTAAATCAAATTAATCGCGTACAAAATTCAACGGATGTAAGAGTCGTAATCAAAAAACACAGACTGTAACAGTCAATAACAATTTATCAAGTTGAAGATCAATAATTCATATTTATACTCAAGCGTGGATGTAATTACAGCAATTATTAGACCTCACAGGAAGTAACCTTATCTATTGGGATATAAGTGATGTAGCGATTTTCTTCATACTTTATTTTATTTACTTTTTAGTTGGTATATTAGTTGGTTGGATTAAAGACCAGTGTATAATAAGCCTTTTTAACATAAACCTCTAAAACCTAAGGTACGTCCATACTTTTAAAACAATTAATTAACCGTTAGCAGAAGCCACAATTTGTCTCTATCTACAGTATCATAAATATTTCTTGTGGCTTAGTGTTTATCTACACGAGTTATTGTACATTATGTGGGAACAATTACGCGACCATTTATCACCGAAGTCCTGTGGCAACCCTTTTGAATTACACCCTTTAAACGCCCCCCGCTGAACCCACTTCACACTTGATTAGCTGCCTTTACAAATTTTAAGTTATTTTGTAAGGTTATGTAATTTTATAAAGTAGTGCAAATTAAAGTTACTGTTCACACTTCAAAGGTAAGACGATAATGTCGAAACTCATGTATATTTATTAATATACTTTGTAATTGTTGTTTTTACATATGTTAATAAGTTTAATACGAGCCACGTGAGTTACTACAATCAGTGCCTCCTGCCCTATCTTCTATAAACAAATGTGTTATATTTAACTTTTTAAAAAAAATGTTTTAATTCAGTATATTTTTTGTATTAAATATGTATATACACATAATGTGACGTTAAAAATTTCTTGAAAATGACACTCTTTTAAAGCATTTTTTGGTAGTCAATAATAAGATATTTAAATATGCTGTTTCATTAAGTCGTAATTCTGGAGTCGATTAAGTACTGTATTTTTTTTAAATTTTTATTGAAGAGGGGGCAAACGTAAGGCCCAACATAAAGGTGAAGACGCCGCCCATAACCATTGGCGTTGTAGGTAGGCGAAGAGGATTGTATATAATAATATATATAAAAACTATATGATACAATTTTATTCAAAAAAAATGTATGTTTAGGTAAACCTAATCAACTCAAATGTAAGCATTAAATAACTAAGCATCTTGGCAAGCGTGTTATTCACGGTGTAGCCAACATAAATAATTTTGGCAGGAACAAATGAGCTCATTAATGATTAACAACCCTAATTCTCTGCGAGAATTTTGTTGGTGCATTTTTTAAACGCGAACAATATTTATAAGCTTAATTATATTTTTAGTATTGTTATTCACGCCATCTCGTGAGAGAGGATTGAAAACAACATACTTACTTAGTATTTAAAAATAATTTAACACTAATGTTTTCAATAACAATACAGATCAGCCACTTTATTCATATGTCAGTGATAAACTACTTTTTACTTCTACCTGAGTAATATACATAAATAAAAGTATCTTATCGTGCTTCTAATGAATAGAAATATATAAAAGATAAACCAGTTTCTTTTCTATATAATATAATATAATTAATTTGTATCTAGAGAAATTGGAAATCTATTTTTGATTATTATTTAAAACGCTTATATTGGACTATATTTCATTTGTAAGATACATAAACCATATACCTGATACGTAATATCATGGTCAGGTGTTTCATAAGGGTGTCCACTCCAAAGGGTCGTTCGCAGTCAGAGGTTTTACTGATTTATAGCACCCTTATTGATATCCTTTAATCTCGCAGTCAAGTGAGAAGGGATACTTTTTCAATCGATTTTATATTTCTCATGTATCAAACGATGTGAAAAAAGTTTCATTCGGTTCATTCGTCTTTTAAAAATTTCTTCATATATGTCCTGATTTATAGTTTGTCTAACTATTTTGTCTGTAATGGTTAATTTAGAATTTATGATCTACGTACTATTATGGATTTTGCATAAGTCTTTTTTCTATAACAAAAATTATCGTGTAATATGCGAACTACCTACTTAACTCTTGCATTGTTAGGGTAGGTAGGCACCGTCAATGTTAGAAATGATAGTGGAAGTATATAAGCGGTTTTTAGACGTAAGTATATAAAAATATAAAATATTCCAAAGATATATGTTAGACCTGTTTATTACATTACAAATAAATTAAATATATATATATTTTATCTGTTGTTCAAAGCTTAAATTGTACTAGCTTTACTTGTTGGATAAAATCGGTCCCTATTTAGCATCAGCACCGATATCACAATACCGGCTGCCAGCCGATTTAAATTTATTTCGGACGTCGGTAACTTCCAATTTAAACCTCTTAATCCTCTATGATGTATGTCGGTATTCGGCAGGATTAAAAGTTCCACGGAAAATAACCGGGGAAACCTTTTCCGGGGTCGAATTGACCCGGGCAAGAGCGGGATTAGGAGACCGGGATTGGATATACATAAATCTTGTATAAGGCTTTAGGGGGGACGCAATTAAGCCTCTCCCGCATATGTCATTTGGTGACGAGCCCCGGGTTAGCGTTACTAATCGCACAATCCCGCGTGTATAAATACATAATTTCAATATTAAAATTCAGCGGCGGCTGCGAAGCGTTCACAATGGACGCTCACCGTGCATTGCGTCATAAATTATTCAATTTCATAGTAATAAAATACGCGTGACCGGGACTACGGCGTGAAAACTTTTCAGCAATTACGGGTTGAATATAACAAAAAGCTGTATCGATCGGACACGGCGCGGCGGGGTCTATGAGGCCCGTCCGACACTCGTAATTCATGCATCAGCTTGCGCAGAAGGGTTGGCCACGAGTGCAGCTCGGATGACTTATAGTTTGTATTAATACGCTCCAGCACACGAATCCGATCCGAGTGGGGTTAATTAATTTAGTCTGAAAAGGTACCAGATTTAATGGCACTCTTATCTGAGTAATTTAAGTGCACTTTATGCCATGCCCTCTGATGTTTTATGAAATTAAGATAATTGTAACATCATAATTGAGCGACCAGAGTATATTAACCACCTATTGAAGATTTATTGCAACTTGAATCCTTTTTGTATTTAAATTTCATTTAAAAATGTGGCTTTATAAAAATGACAAACATTATTCCCATACTGTAGGATTACATAATGGTAAGATTAATTCTTTAAGAAATTGAGACGAACATAAAGTATTTTTTCTAATTACAATCGTCATATTTTATTAAAATACCATTAGGAACCGAAAGGTTAGTTCGGCTACACAAATATGGCATGGGCACCTTTTTTCCGTTAAGCAAATACACTCTAAGTACAGTAATTACCGATACAGCGGCCATCCCCACTAATGTAAAAGTGTAAAAACAATAAATGCGGCTACTCTACATAGGTAACCCATAAATGACTGATTTATTGCAGTTTAATTACAGCAATTAGTTACGCCTCTCGTGTTATAATTCCTATTGACATGTTTTGAAACAGATGAGAGCATACAGAAAAAGCGTCCGCCTGCGTTACGTTGCATGCTGATTGATCATAATAAATAAAGCAGAAAAAATAATCGATTAACACTTGTTCTATTTAAATTATCGAGGAATATTAATTATTATTTAGATTATCTTCTTAATATTTACAAATTTTAAATAAAGAATATGTCTTATAATTGATAATTATGTCATGAACATTATTATTATAATATTGAGTGTGATAAAAAGCACACTCTACACTTCATTATCCGGATATACAGATAGCAGCCATTAAAATTAGGGTTGGGCAAAGCTCGAGACTAGGGCAGGGCCCGCCGCGGGATACAAAAAAGAAAGCGATACAAAGATCGTTTATTTAAAAAAAAGGTTTGTAAGAGAATGAACTGCACATCTTTATATGTGTAAATTAAGTCTAAATTAAAAAGCAATTTGATTATTAATTAGATCCGTGGTGGGCGTGGTTAAAGTAACGCAGGGGGCGAGCTGTCAGTTCGAATAACAGCTGCACCAGTGGTGATAAGTTCAGGTAGAGTTGCTTCTTTGTTATCTGTGTATAACATAGATACAGATCAATAGATTTTTTTTATTAACTAAAAACATGCTAAAGCTGAATGCTGAAATGTATGTACGTAAAAAAAATAACCGGACATCTCTTTGCTGTCAATAAACTAAAATATGAAATTTATGTTGCCAGCGAAAAGTTATTTTGCATTATTTAAAACTATAAGCTTATTTCTAAGCTTTCACTATCTCTTCAGTTGTTAATTGACATTAATTAGCTCCTAAATTCTACCTAATTAAACGCTTAAAGTACTGTCAGTTTGATTTAGACATTCTAAGTTTAAGGGTTTCCTCATGCCTCATTAGTAGATAAATTCGACATGAAAAGCAAAATTTATATTAAGTAGATAATACTATATATCACATGCTACCTACTCAAACGTGCGACTGATTTTAATCTTTTTTAACCACCTAATTCTTGTGCGCCTACGCACCTCTAAATTTGAATTTCGAAGCAAGAGGAACATGCTGGTTGAATGTAAAAAACATTATTGGCTAACGTAATTAGCATACGATCCATAGGTGTATTTGGTTTTTCCATTTGACAGCATTTGTGTTTTTCTCTTCTCGCAACGTCTACTATTAGGCTGTATTTCCGTACACTTTATTGCTTGACAAGCTCATAAACTTGTCATAGAATCAGCGATCACGTAATCAGATGCCGTAATAAAGGTTAGAAGCCACATTCGAGACATATTATACGAAGATTTATGTAAAAAATATTAGATTATACTCAAATGCAAATGTCGATAGACAATGAATAACAACTTTTTAATATATTTATAGTAGAACATTCCAATAATAAAAACAACTAATAAATTGCATTGAACGAATATAAATGTCACCCGAGACATTACTACGGAGTTGTCAACACTTTGGGAAATTATTCATTTTCTCATTCTATTGCATTACACGTTAAATGACCTGCTATAAAAATATTAAATATATGTAATTTGCTTTTCATTTGTGAAATATGTGTTTTTTTTTTCTAATCTTCCTAATCTTTGAATAAAACACCGCAGATTTTTAATACTTCAATGTATTTTTTATATGAAGACGCAAAACTGAATAATTATAAATTCTGTGACCGCTCCCAAGTCTTAACAAGGGGCATTTATCAATTTAATATAAACCGATTATGCAAAATACGTTTTGTGCATTCTGATAAATATAGTATCGTCGAATTTAGATGAGAATTAGAATTTTATCGCGTTCAAACGGTTCGTTTTATTATTTATTTAAAACCTTATATGAATTAATTATATATCTATAAACGGATAACAGATATGAATAAATATGAACGATTAAAAAAATCGATATAATATGTATATAGGTGATTTTAATATTTGTGTATTGTCTTTTTTCGGACTTATCTAGATTAGGCTGTTCCAATAGAAGTCTACTAGGTATGTTGAGGGCTAATTTTAAATATTTCTTTGTTCCGTTCTTAAAATATATCTACTATCATAAAACTGAATAATTATTATGAGATACAATATACTTTGCTACACACTTAAACGACATAACTATAATAAAACAAAGCTAACTGGCGCAGCTAGATAATAATTAAAACACACACAAAAAACATTTCCGAAAGTTATATCTTCTAGTTGTTTAGATTAAATTACTTTCTAAAAAAACTTTAAGAGAGCTTAAAAAATTGTAACAAAGGTTGATAAACATTTTGTTGCTTTCATCTCAAACTATAGACTATAGAATCTTTAGTTATCTAAAAAAATAACAATAGAAAAATATCACAAGGCTTCATTGGAAGGCCAAATGAAAGAGCTTTGTAAAAAAGTTGACACATTTTTAGAAACGTCAGGCACGCAATGCTCGGTCAGGGCGATCGTAAATTTTGTGTAGCGTCAGAATAAAAAAACATGATTGTTGAAACTTTTAACTCCGATTCGAAATATTACATAAAATATTTTATTCTACATTATATATATATATATATATATATAAGATATATATATATAAGATATATATATATATATATATATATATATATAAGACTCAAACTGTCCACTTTTATATTCTTATTTAAAATTCTTAAAATTGCCAGAAAATGAACCACTCGCTAAAAGTTAATATCAACTAACCAACACTCATAACAGGTAGGAATCAAAAGTTTAATTCTATCTGATTTAATCAATACAAGTTATTATTATTTTAATTCTAAATATTTTAGTAATTAAATTTTCGTAAGGACCTTTGAGTAGATATTTATTTTCATTCGCAACTAGACACCGTTATTTAGTACCTACGATACGTTTTTAGATAGAACGAGAGATTTACTTGACTTCTTTTACCAATCAGATGGCAGTTATTGCTTGCGGTTCCCCCTCTGTATATTTTTCTACAGATAAAAGTGTAAGCTTTTCTTCCATAGCACGATAAGAATTTCATTTCCTTGCGACAGAATGCCGCTATCTCAGGAAGTTTGAGAAAAAGAAGCTCACTTTAAGCTCACTCAGTTCTATAACTATAGGTAGGTTATAGAACTGGTCCATATATAAGATATATTTAAATATATATTATTTAGGTTAAAAAAACGGAGAGAAAATTACTGATTTGGAAGCTCACATTGGGAGTTGAACTTAATATAAGTGATATAAAAGTTTCGTTAGCAGTATTGCGGTCTCATATAAGTCCTTAGTTCAATTCAGTTAAGTATATTGTTTCAGTTGTAAATAATGTTTTTAATATTAGCAATTTCCTATAGGAATTACCTTGGTATAATCGTTTTCATATTAATCCTCTGTGGATATTTAAAAATTCCAACCGGTACAATCAGGATTGCAGCAAATTAAAACATAAAAATAATTTGAGTTTGCAAAAAAACATTTTCGGAGAATAACGCATGGGATGCGGCTCGATATTATTATGAATTCTCAACGCTAGGTCAAGAGTTTTATCCAGAACGGTTCAAAAAAAGCAAAAATAATTTTCACCTTTACTTAGCTAACTTAAACCCTATCCTAAAGGGCTTAAAATCCCTTTTCAATTATATTTGTCGTCGTAAACCCTCGGCTGTGTCGTTTTAAGGTCCATATTCTGGATGACATCTTTTATCTCGATACATTCCAACTTGATCTTAAAGGGTTTGACTTGAGCCGAAATTTATAATTTATTTATACAACTATAATCGCTGTCCAAATTATTTTATTGTTGTTCTAATGAATTTTACAAATCCGGTCAGTTTCGATACATACATATTTTAAATGAAAGTTAGCAAATATGTATATAGGTATATAATGTTAATAAATAGCTTATATATAAAAATACCTATCTATACTATAACCAAATTCAGCCATAAATTATGGCAAAGATTTGCCGCCCCACCTAAACAAATAAAAAAGGTAAAATAATTGCTTGCAATAAATACTTAACTATCTATAAAGTTTATACAAACCAGTTATTTATGTCTAAGAGTAGGTTATGTCAAATTAATAATACCTCATACGTAAGATATAATTAATACATTATAATCAATAATCTATTAGCAATAAATTACTTACAATAGACATAAATCCTTATAAGTCAATGCCACTTAATTTAGCGAAAACACAGCACACATTATCTCACAGCACTGCGTCTATTATCCTATTGGATCACTAATTAAATAGTAATGAAAATATTGGACACGTATGATCTATACAAATACGTATTTACAACTGACACTATTGTTCATGGTAATACAGAATGTATCGCTAAGGTGGCATTCGCGTATATAATCCAGGATATCGCGATAGGTTAATTCCCTAACACAACTCTACGACCCTAACGGACAAGCCCGACTGTAGAAAAAAGTCACGAGGTAGGGGAAAATTTCGTAAGCCATTATACAAAAGTTTTGACACGGCGCGTTGCGCTTGGGCAGTCTATTTTAGTGGGGCGCGAGATAGCGCTAGCAACGATCCTAAACTGTCATAGGCAAGAGCGAGATAGCATTACGTGTGTCGTATTAGATTTAAGTTTGGGGAGCGAGAAACCGCGGGATACCGAGTAGGTGGTGATAAAGTTCTATAGCCCAAATGCGATGAGTAATTATAAAAAAGTAAGATTTGTTACCTGTCCAATGTCGGGATAATACAATTTTTTTTTGGAATAGAATTAGGTTGTGGTAAGGTGGATCGTAAATCATCACACCTGACAAATGAAACGTTAAGGTCCGAAATTTGGTGAGACTTAAAATGGCCGTAGTTTCAATATTTTTTTATATAAAACTTGCTCTTTCCCGCGATTTTTTACCGCGGGAAAGAGCGATTATATAATACTTCTACCAATCAAGTGTCATATACTCATGATAAACCAAAATACTCAAAATAAAAAAGGATTTTATATATATTAGTTATTCATAATATTAGGTAGAACAAATAAATTAACTTAATATATTTTTATGGCTTAAGTTTTCGTAATAACACAGATAATATGAAACCACTGTCGATGCCTTATTGATTACATATGCGAAACTCTCTTAAGTTGCAAATACAAAAAGAAGTCAAAATTCAAAGCGAGAAAATTTTAAAATTACGAGATGCCCGAAGCCTCAATTACAACGTGGAGAGTACCTTGAAAGCGCCAATCGGCAATCGAAAATTACACAACGAATAGTCTAAGAAATTGTCGAGCATTCAGAATCAGCCAGACCAACAAACTGGGACCCTTACAACGCAAATTACCGATACTCGATTTGAAAATCGAGTCCAACAATCGGGAGGTCGTGCGATCTCTAATGAAGATGTTAACTTAAATCGTGGCTGACTTTTCACGGTGTTTATATTGAATTTTATGAGAATTTAATTTTATTACATTCAACACCGTAGGCGTTACAAGACCATTTATGTTCTGTTATTGCTCGATGGCTGAATCGATTTTTATTCCGCAACGACGGGCATGTAAATAACGAGCAAAACAACTAAACAAACGATCGCACGGTAAATAAAAGACGCGAGCGATGTGTTATTGTGCAAAACAAAAGAATGCTCCTTTTGGATGATATAAATTTCGCGAGTGTATAAAAATACTGTCACGATAATCAACTCGGTCGATTTAATTCGAGCGACTTAAACACGGGAATCTGGCAGCTCCATCGATAAGGGTGCTTAATGACAAACTGCGCGAGAAAAATGCTTTAAACAGAGTAATTTTTACCGTTTATCTCGCGATCTTCGAGGAGATTGTGCTGTTAAACACCAGTTCTTAATGTGATTTAGTTATTCGCGTTTAAATTCATTTACAGATACATCTGAGTGGTTTTTACCACTGGTTCGGATATGATTTATACAGACATTAAGAAAATATTTAAATTTAGAATGTTCTTTTCTTATAGCAACTCCATTATTTAGTAATACATATTAAATTATTTAATTAACTATCATTACCTCGTGAGACATAAAATACACTTAACAACTACATTAAATAATTTTCTGTTAATAGCCACTTAATATAATCTAACAGTGAATCCCACCCAATATTTCAAATACGAATAAGCCAACGTCTAATCTTAACTGCCTTCTTTAAAACTAATAAAATAGATTTAAAATAGCTACCGCGAGTCGAGTGCTTTTGTAAACAAGGACGCTGGCTAATGATAGGCATCCATCCAGCTAGTGTAAATATATCAGTATACATCTGTTTTAAAGCCTCGTTGAATGGTATGGATGTTATTATTTGTATTTATTAACCCTTACGTTGACGTTAATTCTATGAACACTTCATTATTCTTTATTATATTATTTTAGTATAATCTTAACATCGCTTTAATATTCTATAATTTGTAATAGGTATGTAAATGTGGTAATAATAATAAAGTATTTTTTTAATTTTCATGTAAGTAAGTTTGCATGTTAGTCATAACGTTAAAATTATGTTTGTCGAAATAAAATTTCACAGATTTCATCCAATTAAATTTATGTAAATTAGGAATACCTATATACTATACTGTGTTTTTGTATATCTTATTGCTTAGGAAACAGAAAGGAAAAGATTGTTTACCCCAAAAGCAAGAAATTAATTGCTTAAATGGAAATACGATACTTGTACAAAACATTGTTTGAAAAGCAAGCTTTTTAAAGCAATCTTCATTTTAAAGTTTATATCTACCTGTATACATCGGTCCCTTCCTTGTTGTAATTATATAGTTATATTGTGAATAGGCATTAATTAAATTTAATAAGCATTTTGAAAAGTTTCAAAAAATATCACTGACCCACAAATGGGCCAGCTTCACGGCCTTGAAGGCTACCGATAAACTGGTTGCTATCAAACAAACGTTCGAATAAATATGTACGATTTCAAAGCCAAAGTATTCAGCTTGCACAAAAGTTATTAGGCGTTGAGCGTATGATAAAACAAAACCAACAAATAACATATTATTATTGTTAACAGCGTTATTATAATACAGTGTAAATGACCCGTGTCAAATTTCGTTGCTTGAACATAATTTCACTGAGTCTATAGATTATTTAAGATTTTGTCACGAACAAGACGCTTTAATATATTTGTCAAAGCCTATTGTCATAGGGTACATTGAGATAACTTTCTCAGCAAATACAGCCTGCGGTGTTGCAATGGCTTTATAATTCTCCACTGATTACACAGGGGTGCCGCCGGCTGCAATTTCGTCTTGAACTGATCGTGCTGAACATAAATCAGTTATCGATGAAGACATTATGTATCGTTTTATTTTTAATATAATGCCAAATGTTATTTCACGTATGGCTGTGCAATTAGTATGTTGCAATTAAGATTCAAGATTCAGCTATATCTTTATCTTTATGTAATAAATCATTAATTAAGAGAATATTTATAAAAAGCCTACTTGAAATTTGATGACTGAAAATGTTTTTTTATATTTTTGAAGTTTCCTATACAGAATTCGGATGTCTTTAAATATGTCCGGTTGGTTTTTTCTAAGTTGTAATAAGGCTGTTAAAGATTTAATAAGTGGTCGTCACCGCGTCAATTTTTGCACTTCGCTGAATCGGTGAATCGACTTCTTGCTCGCGGACCAGTTTCACCTAATTCCGATGTTAATAACAGCAACATAACAAATGGGATTAATTGCGTTTAATTTTTCACATATCAAATACACCGCAACATAATTAGGGTCCTATTCTGTTATTTCGTTTCATTATTATTAACACTTTTATTATAAAGATACGATTTTATCGTGATATGCTTTAATGTTTTTATTCTTTTATCATAAGCTCTTTTCAAGTGCTTAGCATATGACTTATTATGGGAATACATCTGGTGGTAGATAGAATGCTCCGATTCATATGTGTGGCTGTAAGGAGGTAAAATTAAATAGGACGGTTGTGACTTGCTTCCAGATTACGGTGTGTATAGAATATATTTATCGAAATAACTGTTGTTTAGAAGGCCCTTTTTGTCGGAAGTACACGCTTATTATATTACGCATACAATACGTTAATTTACTTTTTAGAGACATGAATTTTAATTAGACCCGGAGGGAAATTTAATTAATAATTTGTATATTTAAATAGAAGTTTGGGAGAGGCGGGAGTGTACGCATAAAAAAAATAGGTAGGTTTTTTAACTTTCATATTTCTTTTAAATTGCTCAAGATTTGTGATTTTGAGAATTTGTTTATTAAATTCAACTTAGCCATTACATAAACTTAATGATCTCCAAAACAGCTTTGGTTTCTATTTATTTTGTTTTGTAATGTATTAATAAGAACTCCCTACATTGGGAATTCGTAAGCGCGCGTTGTCCACGTTAAGACAGTGAATAACAATCGACGATCGTTGGCACCGAGTCACTCTTGGCCTAATGTTACTATTGGAAGTCGCTTTAATTGAATTTCGAATTAATTTTAACTCATTTGAAAAAACATAAAACACGTTTGAGTATTTTTACACTGTATTATTTCGTTAAGATTTCTTTTACCCTCATATTCATCTTAAGTAATAAACATCTAAAACCACTATTTCATTATGGAAAGAACACATTTTAAAGTATGTATGCAGAGTTTCTAAATAATAATATTTCGATACGTTTCTCTAAAATGAAAGTGTGTTTTTTCTTAAAAAATATATTTAAAAAACCGTGCATCTCAAAATTTGGAACGTATATTCAGTAGTAAGGGTTGTAGTAATCTTGGCAGTTACCAAAGCACAATGATGTTGACAATGAGTGGGTTGATACACTGGCACTTTGAAAAGCATATCCGGTAAACTCGACATGGGAACACGCTAAAGGACTTTATAAAAATACTACTTCATTTTGTTTCTATAAACTCAACCATAAGACGAAAAATTATGTATAATTCAAAATAATTTACAGTTGTATCATCATAGTAGCTTATAGTAAAGTAGGTTTGAATGAGTCTTCAGATCTTTGCCTTATGGCTTTGTGAACAGTACTAATTTAATCTACTCTGTATAAAACTTACTTGAGTATGTAGGTTAAGCTTTTCAACATATATCCTATTACACTAAAACTAACTTTCGCTTTCAATAGTTGAAAATAAAAATAAATAATAATTTTAATAAAAAACCTATATAAAAACGCGCAAAATCCACTACATATAACATATACATGTAGAGAATTTAAGATTTTAATATTGTATTATTAGAAAAGCATGTTTACAGGCGAAAATGTGTGAAGAATTGGTAAGTAATGAAAAAAAACCTGGTTACATTAAAAAAGATCCAGTTACTTAATATTATCTGCGACGCATCTAATTGAGGAGGCTGGAACGATCGCCCGCTTAGAATACATAAAACTCATACGCTTCCTATAATTGAAATTGATAAAATCTTGTCATGTACTTGTAGCTAGAATTGCTTTTTATACCGTTTCAAGTGTGATTGGAATGCTGTTAATTAAACATATCAACGCTATCGACGTAAACCTCGTAATTAAATTGTATAATTAAGAAATTTGTATTCACCTTAGCCTAAAAATCAGGTATCGACTAATTTAAAGAATTTACAGTAAACAAGTTAATTTTATAAGATCGTATGTTTGATTAAAAAACAAAATAATAGTTGGAATATTTTTTTAATGAAATGAGGCACTTATTGTATCCTGAAGATATTAATATCCTGAAGATTTCGGCTTAGACTATATAAAAGTTCGTATGGCATATCTTAAGGAAGTGAAATTTCTATGAAGCGTCAAGTAATCCAGACACATCTAGAGAAAATGCACGCAAAGATTGCATGCATGATTAGACTAATTAGTTACTGTTTACAGAACTAAAACATTGGATAAGTGGGCCTATCGAAACTTGATGAATGTTTAAGTAGATTACTATGTTTTAGATATAGAATACATTGCCCAATATCATAAAGATTTTCAAACGAGTGGCGCTGTTTATTCCTACTTTATATGCGTCAAAGACATCTCCAATAAGACCTTAATATACATTTATTCGCCGCAATTTGTCACGTAACCAACAAGCGGTTTAAACGCTCATAAATTTCGCATATTTTTCATTCGAGACAGGTAATTTTAATGCATATTTAATGGACAATTTTTGGCTTCAAATTCACTAAGATAAGGTGAGGCTATAATGCATGCAGCTTGCCCCTCTATTATTTATTGTGTGATTTTTGGCAACGAGCTTTAGCCCGTTACTTGGCTTGGCTAGATCCGCAATCTTCATAATACGATGCACTTTTACTGGACACAGCCTGAAGCTAATTTTTCTATTCCACATTTGACTGTTTCAAAAAAAATTGTGTAATTTGTTGCCATAGAGGACGCGTATGCAAAAAAAATAGGGAGTCTAATTCAAGATAAGAATAGTTCAGATACAGCTTCTTCATAAAAGTATTTTACTTGAGTCAATTCGTGGAAAAATTCTCGACACTTCCCACTCAATTAAAACCGTAGCCTTTTGACATTATTAAGACTTACACGTAAAATAACAGTACACAATTTTTAAGGCACTCAATTAAAACGTCAGTTATGACGAATACAGTTGTAACATCAGATATGACAATTTAATAAAACTAGTTTACTCACTGCTTTCACTGGAAATTAACTTGAGAATCTGGATATACCTGCGGAAAAAATACACAGGCTTAATTAAGTCGAAAAAGTAATGTGTTAAATAATAAATCATTCGATATGTCGCATCGTCATGTACTGAATAATGAATTATGGTGCGTCCGGTCGGTAAAGAGTCCTAATTGATTGTATATAAAGATAGTTATCGGCTATCGTGTGAAAAAATATACGCACCTATTATCGATTCAACGTAATACGAGCGATGGTTTTTTAATTATCTTTTGTTTATTTCTAGAATGTCTTTAACTATACAGTCTACGAGGCTTACTATTGTGGACTAATAATTATTATACAATGGTTTTGGGTAATATGTTTATATATATATATTTGAATTGTTATTTACTTATTGATATATACTGGTCCCAACCATTTCACTTTCCGGTTAGGTTAGCCTTGTCTGAATATGCATAAAACACGACAAATTTTGGACATCCTAGCTATTCCTCCCAAACTAACTTTGAGATAACTTAAAATGCAAAATATTGCACTCTACATACATTAAATGTGTATATCAATTAGCTTAACATACATTGTTGCCTGGAAGAGATCGCTTATTAGCGATAAGTCCGACCGTTGCTCTTATATGTATTAACATCTTCTACTTGTATTGTTTAAGTGCAATAAAGTGTAAATTAATAAATATATATATGTATATTAATTAGCTTCTGTATTCATTTAGTTTAATGTTCGACCTCAATCTTAATCCCAGTGACATTTCAAGGCGACGTTAAAATAACTTCCATCAGAGTGATTTAGGTTAATTTAATTCCTTAAAATCATATACGACGAACAATTTCCGAATACATGATTACATAAGGCTTACTTAATGATTTATATGACCCAAAATTCCAATCGCACCGCCTACACTAAGAGATAAATCATAAGGGACAACTCAAAAATACCAACATCATGCTCGTCCGGCGAGTACACGCACGGAAAGACAAGAAAAACAAACTTTAAAAAATAAATTACTTTTGTACCTTCTTTTCTTTCCCGTTGGACTCAAGTCATAAATCACAGAAAGATAAGCACAAAAAGATTGTATGAGCTACACGGTAGAACTTTTCGTATTGCGCTATCAAGTTGTGATATAAAGAATTCAGTACCAATTCTATTAACCGTATGACTATTTATACTTATAAAGGTCTCATTTAAAAGAAATCTACTTAAAATTGTTTCTTTTATACCCATTGTATTTGATGTTGAAATTAATATATCAAAGCTTAATAATACAAGAAGTAAGGCTAGAAAAATCCTAAATCAACAGCGACCTGTGCGTTTAACAAATAGCCCACGTCTACCGCGACCACATGAGGGGCCATTTGTCAGCCACTATACACAAGCGCCTACTGAGCAATTAGATTTGTTAGCTTGTACCCGAGCAGTTTCATCACGCCCCCGCTCAACAACAGATGCTTGGACTAATAACCTCTCGAAGTTTCCCTTCGACCCCTCGCCGCCTCCCCAGAGCTACCCCAGCCTCCCTCAGCCAACCCAACTAAGATAGATTGCGCCACCATTCTTGCAATTTTCTTGTCGTATCTTGCCTCGTAAATTCCTTGTGATATATTGGTTCGGATCTCTCGCGATGCGACCAGGAGCATACTCGAAATATGATAAGAGTTATTTATTATTGTTCTTATTGGTTTTCTTCCCTATGTAAAAATATGCCATTATAGGGTGCGATGTATATACGATAACGCGTTGTGTTAATACATCGAACGCGTCGCCTAAAGCTAAGTTATAAATCAAATGATTCACCCGGCCGTTCAAAACAAACACTTGATTTATATTCACGTACGCCAAACAGAAACGAATTAAACTTAATAATAACAAAACGAGATTGCAGAGTAAACAGAGTTCGGCCTGAATACCGCGATCCGCAAAACAAAATAAGAGGATCTTCATTAATTTTACGCCAAATTAAAAACACTCGAGGCACTTTCTCTGCAGCAGGCGCCTCCATTTCCATATTCTAACAGCAATAAGTTTTATCGTCGCCATCAGTTGGCAATCGTAATTAGAATGGAATTGTTTGGTGACTTTTCTATATACAAATAATCAACAAACAATGCAAGTATTTCTTTGATATATTTTAAAGTTGACTGATATTTTCTGATTTTATTGCTGTTCGAGAAAACGGTATAACCTCGTGAAAAAGTTGAAAACCGGATATGTCGCTAGTTTACAGGAAACATTATTGTCGGAAACTGCTTCCGCTTGAGCTGACATTTACTCCGGAAAATACCGTAGAAAACATTCTCAAAGTAAAGAAATATCACTCATAGTCAACATTACTGAATTTTGCAAATTGATATTTTATTAAAGAGTTGTATGTAATGTAATGTAATATGTAGTATTTGGTGAATTAAAACGAATTATTAGTAAAAATCAAAAGCAATGAATTATATATGCGCTTCGCGTGCTTTGCAACACGATCAATGCATGTTGCATGAACTTAATACAACTTATAAATTTATATAAAACTGTATAAAAATATTTTCCATGGGTTATTGCATCTTCTTGGCATCCGGTAGTCTGTTTCCATCGGTCCTCGTCATTATAAAAAAATATTTTAACTGATATGTACTCATTCAATCTCAAAATGACTTAGAAAAATGTATCTCATCAAGATTATATGGTAATTCAAGATACTTTTAGGCGATACTATCAAAAGATTTATTATCGTTAACCGTTAGCATCGAGTCGTTGCGTAAACGATACACGTAGAACGATCTATTAAATTCTCTAGGACTTTCCCAGTTTCAATGCTGTGTACTTTCGCTTTTACTTCAACTTTGTCATTTAGGAACTTTGCCACTGTTACGATTAGTTGTTTGCATAATTACCACGCAATTGGATAAGTTACTTATGAAAGCTACAAATATTTTAGTTAAGCCTTTAAATATAATGATGGTCTAATACATAAATTAAAATAGATTCAATTAAAATCTTAAGTCGTATATGAAGCTGGTTAAAGATGTTAGCAAATAAAGTCGCGGGTACATAAATCTATTTTGCAATGGCGTCGACCGCAACTTATAACCTTAAGAATGCAAAGGACGCGAAACGATTTTTAATACACCCCACAGACCATTATGAATGTTTTCGCACCCTACGTGACATTTGAAATTCGAAGCTCTATGAAAAAACAAAGCACAAAACATTATGCAAATGGGGGTATGTTCGTATTTTTGTACGTTTCAACAATTTTATGAGCCGAATAGAAAGGGTTGAGTATCTAGTGAATAAGTTTTTGATTGTCTATTGCGGTTTATGTGGTGAAAATTATTGTTTTATTATTAGTTGACGGTATGTTCGTTGTGTTTTAATTTTATTCGTTTTATAAATTATATAATAAAAGGTTTATTGGCCGATGTCTGTATAAAGCTGTGTTTAGAATTTCTCTCAATATAATATTAAGCAAAATCTTTAAGAGAGTTCAGTTGTAATAAGGAGAGTTACATCTTGTTATTATCATATTTGAGACATACAAGATTAGACTAAAATAATAGTTTTTTTTGGTTAAAAAAATTAATTAACAACTTTTTAACGATATATAAGACTTTTTACTATACTTAACATTGCAAACAAATTCTTTACTTTATCTTTATTAGTAAATCAATATAACTAGGCTATCGTCCGCAGTGAGATTCCATCAGAGATTTGTCAACCAGGTTGATAAGTGATTTCCTCAATTTAGCATTTGAAGATACCGTGATTACCTACTTTTAGTTCAACCAACTACGACCATTACTTCATTTATACGGTTTAATCTAGCGGTATGTGCAAAAACAATAAGAAACCCAGCAAAACAAAAAACTATTTAAATAGTGGGTAAAATCGTATAATATTAGGAAATATCATCAAAAAATTATTATCTCCTACAGTCTATAGTTAATAAGGCTGCTTAATCGCTTATCAAAATTGTGTCATGAATTAAAGCAGGTATTATTTCTAAAGTATTAACCCTGGTGTTTATATAAAATACAATTATGTATGTTTAATATTCAAAGCACACATGTTGTATCGTTCTTTCCCGTCGTTCATCAGCTGGTTGATTCTGATCAATTATCATGCAATTTCTGTTTGAATTAAACCCGCGAAAAGAACAAAAAACTTATCGAAATTTTAATTATTAAAGACGAATGCAAATTATTTGTACTAATCAATTCTAGTGTACAATAATAAATTGTTTTTTGGTATTTTTGCCAGTTCTTATCTTATCATAAAAAATCGGCTAAAATACATTTTTATTTAGACAGATTATATTTTATATGGATTGGTATATTATAATTCCAAGATTTGTGATTACGGAATTAAAATAAACTTACGTAGATTCCGCAGATCGGTGACGTTATTATGATCAATTCCTTCAATCCTTACAATCATCAATTCCTTTGCCAATTCCAGCCAAATACTGAGCTAAAAGTTGACTGTTACAAGTATAAACCGAATAAAAACAAACAAAAGACACAGAATACGACATTGTATTAAGCGTTTGTTAATGTTATATTCATGTAATCTTTGGAATCTTAAGTGGTCCGGATTTGGTTTTGTGACGTTCCAGCAGACAAATATAATCTTCGACGACGTTTTCCTTATTATATATATATTAGAAACACGTTTTTGTGTCACGTTTTACCTATTTTAAACTAAGGTAATTGATAGTTACCTCGCACACATATCGCGCGCATAGATCCGCTACCAAAGTGTTATTGACATTATATTTTTATTCTATGTCATATCAAATAGAACAGTCGAAGATTTCCAATTTTTTTTTTCCAATCAATATAGCGATTGTAAATAATACACATACAAGTAAAAAATAGGCAAAAAAGGATTACAACATAGCAAGCATAGCGCAAGATAGTGGTTTAAGCTAAATAAAATGATCTCAAAGTCCTTTCGCGTTACTGATTAAGTGCACAAGGATCACGTTTTGTGCATTATTCATTTTCACTTTTAAACCATTCCGCGTCGGTATCTTGTTTCAACACAATATGTATTATATACATCGGCGCAACTACAACAATTAGTATTAAAATAACTAGAATAATTAGGTTCAGGCATCATTTAATTGTCCGAAAGTTTAAAAACATAAGTTTATTGTGCTATGAAATGTCCAACTTATTATTTAAATAAAGAAAAACAAGACAACAACGTCTGTGAAAGAAAAACAAGTGCGGATATGTCATCATTATAAAAGATGGATGCATTGTAACTGCACGACAGCAATAGTGAAAATAAAAACTGACAAATATCAGAGAAGTGTTGTTTTAATTATGCGTGGTAAAATTCTTTCGTCATATATAATAAGTCTTAGTCGCTTGCACCGTTACGATCTCAACTCAATTAGAAGAAAAGTGTTCTTTTCTATGTATCAAGTGGTCGTACATAATATAAAGCCGTTCAATCAAAAACGTATACTTCTGAAATCCGATACATCATTTGCATATCCCAAGCACATGTGGTCATAGACAAAGGGTGTAATGGACCCCGTATTTAATTTTCATGAAACGAGTCCCATTTTAATATGTCTGCAAGAGAATAATAAATTATAACCCCATTTGAAAATTATATGCGGTTATATGATTAGTTTATTGTGTAGACTATTAATTAAAGAAATTTTATATAGAGGGTATGGATAGTTTGTGTGTAAATTAATTGGGAATGACACGAATATATTTCTATCTATTCTATAAGTAAATGCCTACTAAATAGTATACTGAAATGTTGAATATCTAAATTAATAATTATACTGTTTGTGCGTGTGTGAGGTTAGTAGTACATAGTAGTAGTACGTCAACTTTTGATACTGATATACTTCTACAGTACAAACTGTCCATTTCTTACAATATTTAATAATATATATCGCGTTCATTTTGTCTTCCTAATACTAAATATACTATCAAATGAAAATTCTTCAAAGAAATTATTACGGTTTTTATGTTAGAAAAACTAACGCTTGGTTCAATATAACGTAGTTTAACCTAACAATTGACTCAAAAAAAAAGTTCAACGCTAAAAACTAAATACTTAATTTATTTTTTTCAAACGCACCACTGCGTAACATCACAATTTTCATTTTAATTTACTTATATTCACAGTCATTGCATACTTTAACAAGACAAAATTGCGTTAAGAAAAGTCCTTATTACCATAATATAAGGTTCGCATTCGCTGGTTGCGTGTTTCAAAAAAGGTAGTTCTGTGTTTATCAGAAGTCCATAGGCAGCGGGCATCCAATGCGCTGAGGAAATTTATTAACTGTGATACGCACTCAGTGTTGCGAAGTAAAGGTGATTTAAATTAATATTAATTACCGACAAGTCTCTAATTAATGTAATTCGCAAGATAACGATATCAAGTCAGATGTTTTGATGGCTGGGTGGTTTCTATATACATTTATTGGACATTTTGCGCGGCACTTGACTAGTTAACGAAGATTAAGCGCTATATTTTCATTTAATAACGCTGCTACCGAATTTGTTTTATGATAAACATAATCTTTGACATTACGTTTCGGGACGGGTAGAGATTTTAATGGGTTAATTTTGTACTTAAAATTTGTGTTGGAGTCAATAAAACATAACAACATATACAATGTATTATTTGTACTAAGACATGCATAATTTTCGTTAATTAGACCAGAGTATAAATTACATTTGTGTATATTCTTTTCAAAGCATATACTTTTGTTATCAGGTGAAATCCATTAAATTGACTGTAAATGTTAGACTGAATGAATGACGAATATTCTTGAAATACGGTCGGACTATAATTTATGTGTGCATTTGTTTGAATTTTATTAGATTGATTCTGAAACTCGACGATTTAATAGATCTATACAATTAAACCGGTGATAAAACCTGCACTGTCCTATTTTAAACAGTCCCCACAACTGTCAAAAAGAACACCTGTCAACAGATTTGCTTATTTGTTATATGCTTAATTATATTTGTTATTGGGTAGCCAATTACAGTTTAAAATATTATTCATCAGGTGGTAGTGTAAAAATTGACGATTCAAAAGTGTCTTTATAAAGACCTACTTGAATAAAGATATTTTGAGTTTGAGTTTATTTATTAACGTAAATTAAAAGGATTATCGGGAGTTTAAAAGTCAAAAATCTCCCTGCTAAGTCCTAATTACCTAAGTATACGAAAAAAGTTTGCAAAAGATAGCCGTGTTAGCAACAAACTAATCAACGGCAAACACGGTACATGGGTTGAATTAATCAAAGTTTAAAACAAAGCCGTGTAAAGTGCAGAGAGGCGGGCTGGCGGTTACACTAACTATATTACCTTCGCGTACAGCCTATGCTTAATATAAAATGCCATATAAATAATCTGTGAGTATATTTCAAAGTTCTGTTATCTATTAATAGTCCAAACACGACCAAACCAGTTAGTCATTTTATTCATTAGAACGTTTGAATCAAAATACTTGTTCCAACTGATTATTATCCACTTTATAAATAAAATCGTATACTTTAGTATATACGAGTATAAATATTGGACTTGTAACTTCCATAATATGATATTAATCATTGATACGCACAAAATAACTTTATAAAATCCTTGTATAATAAATATCTATATAACATTACGCCCTTTCGCCACCGTGTGCTTCATATTGATATATTGTATTGTTTATGGCGCGGCCGAATCAAAACGTGATATATTGTGCAGCGCGTGTGCTGTTCACGAGTAACTTTCATATTTGGTAGAGTTATGGGCTTGTTGGGGAATAGAAGGGCATATGTGCTTACATATTACATACACAGTTGGCAAATTTGAATTTGGAACATCGCTTGGTGTGATTAAAAGTACAAAAACTCACCTACTTATGTTAGAGCAATCCATGACCAGTTTGTAAGAGACATTCATATTTAAAACACTTTGAATCGAAATATATAGATATATAAGTTCTTCATAGCGTCGTCAATACCCGTCATAACATATCTAACCTATTCCACATCTTTTAATAGGTATTTTAATTATATATACTAAGTAATATTTTTACTTATAAAGAATTGTTTGTTTAGTTAGATATATCATTTTAGTAGAATAAAAAACAGCATTGGTATCCAGGCTCTGATACTCTCTTTAGTTTAAATACAAATGAAGTACTAATAAAACAGTATCTTATTTAACACTTTAGTAAATTAATGGCATTTTTTTTTATGACTTCTATCTTTATACATATAAAACAAAAATATATAGACAATTTAGATTTTAATCACTGCCAAGTACTTACATACGAAAAAAAAGATTGAGATGTAAGGTTTAAAACTTAAATCTCATTTACAATACTGACATAAATAATACTTCCCGATTTTCCAAATCGTTAAAATGTATATCATTTTTGGAATAGTAAGACTAACCTATAAATAAAACGTTTACGTTAACCATTTATTTATATTGTAGTATTTATAATTATAGAAACCTCTCAAACAATCCAGCATTGAGAATTTTAACTAACTTCAGTACGTAGTTTTTTGTTAGCTCTGAAGTTAGCAAAATGTTTATATGTTCAAACAGTATTATTTCCAACTGAACCTTTTAATATCAATACAAACAGACTATACGCAAATCGTGTATGCATTGTAGATGTATGGAGCCAAGGGAATAGACGGGATGAGGAAGGATAAATTATTGCTTTCTACAACTATGTGTCTGCGCCATGTGTTATGTTAGACACTGTTTTAAGTTCCCGCTTGATAAATGCGTGGGGATCGTATTTGGATCAATATTTTTGAAATAACACTGGATTGTATTCTATATAAAAACATGTCTTAGGTATGAAATTTAAACCAAAAACATGTCTACAATTAACTTGATAAGTTTAAATTAAATTGATAAGTAGCAATTTAAATTTGTTTAATACATTTTTATTTTTTAATTGAAGCAGTGTAATTTTCTGAAGTTTTTGTGAAATAGTACAATTAAAGATCAAGTACAGAATAATAAAGTACCTACGTACTATAAGTAGTCATAACAATGACTTAAAAGAAAATTAGAGTCGTAATGTACTTGACAAAGAGCCAAAATCCAACCGTGTTTCGAAGTCCATGCGTGCCAGATTTTATTAGAATACTCATTGTTACACGTTATTTGTATTGCGTTTTAATCACTTAAAAATATACTGTTTTGAAAATACGAAGATACTTTTAAAACTTTACGCATTTAAAATGAATGTCTGCTTAATAACGGACAGTTTCTTACGTCACAATGTAAGTTATTTATTCTTGTGTGCTTTGTGCTATAACAACTGATAAATACATATAAAACCCAGAAAACAGCCAACAAATTAGTTTATAACACAAATGTCGATCGAACCCAGAAACCTCTGTTCGAGAACCTCTACTAACTGAGTCGTCAAATATTTACCATATTTTGTTAAACAATTACAGATTGTTGTATACACTCATTATAATAACCTTTGTAGGTTAATGAAATTAATGGACATTATCCATTTCCTTAATTAGATACAATTTTTTTTGTTAAGATTATTGTCAAATGTTTCTGTGTCTGGGTAACAAATTTAAAATTCAGGATAATACAGGCTTGATTATTGTACTGTCTTTGTATTGATTTGTACAACAACGTTTCAAAAAATTTAAATAAACCTTCTTTAGTGTACAAATTATTTGTTTATCGTTAACTACGATTACTAAATAAACATTTAAAATATCAAGTTATGTTAATAATGTAATAAATTTATATTTATATCCGTTAAAGAGTTAATGGTTGGTACTAAACGCAATATATTTTGAATGTAACTTTTCTAAAATGTACATTAATTTAAAATACTTTTAATATATTAAAACCGGTTAATGCACTATTAGTTTAATGCGTTTTTCATGTCTATGGCTGTGAAAACTTCCCACTTACCTCTGAAAAGTTTGTACACACCTTAAATTAACTTCCAGAAAGTTTTGCGATGGAAACCGTACTTGTTAAAAATATTCAGCTTTTAGATTAATATATGTACGTAAATAAACTCATATTTCAGAGTTGTTTTATTAAATTAATTTTGGTTTGGTATAGATTTATTAACGACGGATGCTTAATCATACACATACATAAATTCTATTTTAATATTATTTTAATCAAGTTTAGTTTTTATATAAGCGATTTTCTAAAAATAACCATTGTTTTGATTTAGTTCTTAATTCATGACGTGAGGTATTTTACCGTAAGTTGTTTATGTATCAAACCTATTTATCATACATCCTCTACATTTATGTTATTTATTTATTTACGAGTAGGTACATGGTAAAGTAACAAACGTGTTTTGTACTCTCAATTCTTGTACGAATTATGGAGAACTGATATATAAAAAACATTATTGAATCAGTTGTTTGCTGATTAACACTAATGCACTATGTACTGTTCAAAATGTAAAAATTCTTGAATGACAGCGCTCACAATTAACTAACGTATCCAAAAGAAAAACGTTAAAACTGAAAATAAATCGAGCATCACTAATCGCTGGGTACAATTTCATCACAAATCTAATTACAGCAAAGCAATTTAGTGAAACAATGCACTCAGAGAAAAATGTGTAATAGAAAATGCGTCGAAAATAAAACGATAAATTAGCGGGGCGTTGATTCACTGGCGTATAAACGTCTGGCAAGGCGATAAAATTATTTCATACAATTTTATATTTACTATGACTCAGTTATGCTTATTAGATATAGATGACTCGATTACTGGCCACTATATATAATTCATATAAATGAAATGAAAATATAATAGAAACAAAAGAATAACACAGCTTTATTATTATATCAATAAATTACTCGTATTGAGTGAAGTAGCAGATACGAGATTTTCGAAACTTTACCTAAGGTAAGATCTGTGTACTAAATTTATGCAGATCCGTTCAGCCAATCGGAGTGATTTAACCGTTCAAACTCTCGCATTTATAACAATTGCGATGTTTAAGATAAATAACCTTTACAGGAAGCCTTACGCCTAAGTTCGTGTTTCATTTACCTTTATATTGAATTTGAATCGTAGTCATATGAGACAGTGGTTTTAGAGAATTCTAGTTCCATCAAACAAGTCTATGTTAAGTTTATTATGTACTTTCATGTAATGTACACACGGTCATTTTTATTATAATTATTCTATTTAATATTTTTATTTATTATTGATTATTATTTTGGAAATATTGTATTTATTTGTATATGAATTCGTCTTTAATGTTACCGCCATTTTCGCCCCTTTTCAAATCCCACATTTCTCAAGATTGGGGCTAGAATCGTTGTCGATACACACCCCTGTCCAAAACACGCGGAACGAATCCACGATAATGTCATAAAAAGATAAAAAGTAATATAAATAGACATTTACCCTGTTTATTATTATTTACAGTTTTAGAAGGATTTTTTAAATATAAATATTACAAAGGTTATTATTTAATCTATGAAATGGTTTTCACTATATAGAGCATTCTAATATAGAAGATAGATTTAATAATATTGATAAAGTTTATTACTATTCTTCTATTCGGAATGCTGACAAAGGCGGTATTTTGTTGCACTATGTGACGGTTAATATGTAAACATTTAAGATCGATTGAATTTCATTATTTTTAATTTAATAGGTATTTTTTTGGCATAGAATCATAAATACAATAACAACTGAACTATTTTATTGTATTAAATCAATCCCACATAGAGGTTGGCATCTGATTAAATTGCATGTACAAAACCGTATGCATACCTACATTGTATAAATTTACGTTGAAATAATATTGAGACAATAATATTTTAATTGTTTACCTGTTAAATAATTTCTTAGTGAATAATATAAGTCCTGCAAGAACATTACAGAAGTAGATATCACGAAAACATATTACAAAATAAGACATTTCAAATGGCTACATTAAAATCACATTAGTAACTCTGAAGGGTTCGCAAATTTAACTCAAAAAAAATTAGATCCATTTATTTATTATCTCATTTGGTTGATGGTATAAGAAATTATATAAAGTAATAATCAATAATACTTCCTTCAAATATTTCTTTAGATAATGTATAAACTGGCTGTAATCTGATATTGAAAACAAAAAATTCAATCAAATATATTATTTAAGTGATGTTTTTTTTGTAAACAAAATGTATGTGTTACATTTTTAATGTCCACAAATATATTAGCACTTCATCGGTTTGGCAAAAGCTGGTCGTAGACAGGCTCGCAATTTGCCTCACGAAGGCATGTTTAATATTAGAAGTCCTGATTTATGTTCTGCCCCCATAATGAAGTGTCTCCACTACAAATGTGCGAGCACTAATTCACTACCGACTATTAGACGCGAGGTATGGATATATTGGAATACCGCAACTGCGAAAAGTACGTGCTTTTAAGTTTATATTAATAAAAATAATATACACAGTGTTATTACCAAATAAATGTGTTTTGCCTTGAAATAAAGCTTATGTATTAATATAAATAGTTTTCGCGTATAAACAGTCAATATATGACAAAATTTAATATTAAACTTCGGTTTTAATTCGCTGCGGATACTACACTGTCCTAACTCAATTGAGCTTGTGTTTCGTGATGTTACGTTAAATATATCATACAACTATTACTATATTAATCGTATGTTTTAGTGAAAACTGTACTTAATAATTTTATTTGAAAAATATCTAAGACACAATTAGATCTTATATTTATTATTGATGGCTACACTCCAAATTTTATTTGTTTTATCTCCCAGTTGTGTTGAAGCTACAGCAATTGTTTATATAAAGCTTATTTACGACAGTGTATCTCACACCCCAGTAACCTTGGACTTAATTTATCTTATACACCTCTAATGTTGAAATAAACCAAATTTAGTTAAATGTTTAGGTCATTATATACATTCAAGTATTTTATATATTATAGACTAGGCTGACTTAACGATTAGACAATATTGCAAAAAAAATCATACTAATAACGTTTATTCAAAATATTTAAAGTTATAATCATTATGGAATGGTAAAATTAAAGCTTTTTATTGAGCATAATATTATTGTACCGATCCATTATTTTTCTAAGAAAATGAGTAATTTCGTTAAAAAAACAGTAATTACAATTTGTTTTTATCCATCTAAAAATATGCTTAACGCTGCTAGCATCCAATACAAAGGCCGCTGGCCGTTGAAGGAGTAATAAATTAGTGAGAAAGCTGCGCTAGGATTTCCCTCGGGTTTATTCTCACTCAAGAGCGCTACACCTAATCCAAAAAGCCTTATTATGCTACCCTTAATACAGCGCTCAAGACTACTTGAAAATTTTCTCGAGAATAAACGCTTTTAAGTCGCTTTTTGAAAGTTCTATCATTATTTTGACCTGTACTTTAACTTAGCCTTTTTATATTACGCTCTTAGAAAGTGTCGTACAGGGTCAGTTGAATGGGAAAGGAAGGGTAAAACTGGGAATTCATTAAGGAAAGGAAATTTACTCTTCGTATGAATACTTTTTATTTTATTTTATAATAACAAATAATAATTAAACATGGCAATCAAATCATACAAAACAATGAATTTTCCCATAAACTTAAATAAACGCAGTGATGTTCCGAACGGTTCCGATATTTTATGCATGAGTTGAATAAATATTAATGTCTACGTATCGACAGTGCTACAGCTAATACATTATCAAGCCAATGCGTTATCTACATACGTCGACATTTGTCCGTTATTACCAGTTCTTCGAAGTACCCGGTTACCAATTTCTCCAATTTAAATTGTCTATGAGTACCGCTCGACTGAAGTCAGCCGGCGCATTCCGGGGCTATCGGCACCGCAAGCGCAACCCAGACAGAGACAGAAACATTGACAAAATCACGCGAGAAAAGGACATAGCACTAACACATCAGGCGTTTGTTTTTTAAATAATCGAGCCAGGAATGAAGATAGGCAGCGGACAATTCGAGGTATTTTATCGTGTTGGCAGCCCTAGCGGACACAGTGGCCATTTAATTTGTTTCCTTATGAGTCACGTTAAAATGAATTTCGACTAAATGTCGTGATAATTGCTTCGCTCGATTGTTAAATACCTATCAATTTAACTCCTTGTCAGTATTGTACTTAACTGTCAAGAGATAAAAATAAGTCGCGACTAGATTTGAAACATGCTTACAGTAAAATTGATAGTGATCAATTACCACTAATGTAATATTTACTTAAGTATATATTACTAATATATAGTTATGTCCTCTAAGATCGTTCGCATCTGTAGTAAAAAGACGACGATAGGAAATTATTTAATTGATTTAGGAGTAATTATAACGCATCATTGCAACTATTTCGTAGCTGTTGCATTACTTATAAGGAGTTCAGGTTGTGAGTTGTTAAAGTAATTTTAAGTTTATATTAATAACCCATAATCCTTTATAAACAAGTGAACGAAGACACTATCTTTTATTTCTCTCACTAGCCTCTTAAGCGTGTGGCGACATCTTTTATCGCGCGGTTATTTTCGTTGTGTTTGTTTGTTTTGCTTGAATATTTCGCTCGTAAATTATATTGTAGAGAGATTTGTTTCCATAGTTCTGCGGCTGCTATACATCACCGTTTGCCGGATGTTAGTTTATGTTGACGACCGCTTTGTATTCGGCGATTTTGTGCCTGTCACATTGGACAGACGGGACAATTGTCGCATATATATTATTATGGATGCTATTATTGCGTAGATAGTTTTAAAAAATGCATAAATTCAATCGCATTAAAATTTTATGACTAACTGAACTTTAATGATATATGATGATGATATAAACATTATTACCTCATTTTCAAAATAAGAGACAAGAGGAAGAGCGATTAGGAATTAAGGCAAAGAAATATATTATTTCAAATTTGGAACGCGTAATTAAAAAGTCGTTCACATATCGTCAATTGGTAAGATTGTACACTATATTACTCATATCTCCTGTCTTATATATTTATTATGTAAAACTTCAAGAGAAGGGCTTAAAGATGTTCATTCTAGTTGCAAATCAATAAATATCTTTCGCTATCACTTAAAATATAAATCGACAAGTTTTACGATGATTTGAGCTAAGAAACTTATTGATAACACTATAGGCCAATTGGTTTTGTATACATATTTGATCGAAAATATATAGAGCTGTTAATGCGTTACAAATAAAAGGAAATTTTGACGGCTCACAAGTCTCGTGTATTTATAACAACACTTTGGTTTGCTTTGTTTGACATTTGAGTATTTATTGAGTTCATTTGAATATTTATACTCCTAAGCTATCTAAAATACTGTATTAAGTTGTAAATGATTTTATTTTTATGTTGAAATATCAAATGTATTAAAAACATAACGTTAATGCTTGCTTGCTTGTGAATAGTCAAAAGTCGCGCGTGTCTATCTAGATCCTGAATACTACACAATATTTATATAATGTATTACTTATTATAGTTTGTTTCGAGATTCCAATTATTTCTAAGTCCTAAAAAGACAAGCCAGGACGTCTCAAATACTCCAAAATATATTTTTGCAGCTCCATATTTATCCATTGAGTTTATACTGCGTAATGTTTTACGGTATGGGCCGAGACAATAATGGCTTGCTCATAACATTACTCGTCCTCGGTCTCTGTACCACGGACCGATTTCGCTACAAACGGTTCAGCTTGCCACGAGGGAACTCTTCGATTTTCCGACTGTTTTCGAGTGGTGCACAACTTAAGTGATAACTTGGTACAGGGATATCATGATTGAAGTTTACAGTAAACACGATACTTATTTGAATGCAATAGTCACGTAAACTAATTAATTTAATTTTTAATAAAGAAAAATACTTTTTTTCGGCCAGTTTATATGGCTTAATATATTCAAAATTTAGAAAACACATTTAAAATTATTGTGTATTTATTAGCATTAGCATATAGCATTTAACGATTTAGAATTCCTTAAATTTATAATGCAATTCAAATAAATAAAACTAAGCAAAATATCTGTCATAATTCATTCAGTTGCCGCTGCAAATTTACATAGAATAAGGCGCACGCGTCTAATTAGATGTAAATACATCAATCATAGTCTTCTCTATATAATTCGGATGTTCTATTCTATTTTATTTCTATTCATATTAAGCTCTTCCATAACATTTACATATGTATACATTTTAAAAATTAAAGACAAAAGTTTATATGTTCCCTGTAATATGTTAACTAGCATTAATTTAAACATAAATCAGCGATAAACGAATTTTACAAATACTATATTTAAAAATTAAAATAATTGTATATTTTTAACCGATCAAAATCGACCGAAATCAATTTAAAAAAAACCTTTAGATAGGTATTAAATATTCATAATTAATTGCTTTTTCTGATAAAATATGTATAGATTGCTTATTCAATCGGATTTATATATATTTTAAAGTAAAAACCTTTCTGAATACACTACTTTTTAAGACAATTTTACGCGCACAATAATTGATCTACATTAATATTCAATACAATTTAGAAATCTTAAAAGTTAAAACCTGATATTGACGAAGAATGGGCGCGTGCAATGAAACTACACGCTTGATTGATGGGTTAAAGGCAACCGAACACAAATTAAAAAACAATTCAACGACACGTCACGGCATTGTGCAATCTTGAATTATACCAAATGTACTTGAAGTATTAACATTTTAAATAAGAACAATGTTGAAATTTTTAATCTGTGACTGTGATTAGTTCTTCGGTTTGTTTTTCTTTTCATATTATTCCTCATAATCGTGTCCTAAAAGACCCATTTAAGTTTTACCTCAACTATATTTAATATCGTAACATTCAGTTTTCGCGAGTCTAATTTCAAATATTTATTCCGTCTAATGTTTATTCTAAGAATTGTATTTATACAAATGTATGAGAATGAAAAATGTTATTTTCATAGTAGCTCGTTAACGCGTCCACTTTTATAATATATGTCTATGTTGAATCATTGTTTATGAGATGAATCATGATAAAACAAGCTTGGTCAGTTAACATTAAAATTCCTAACAAAATGTCACGTACGTCTCCAAATTTGGTTTTGTTCTTTTGTAAAGAAACCTTTGTGTGAATTTGAATATTATAATTGAGTTGTAAATATTTTTTCTTAAATATTTAAGTGTTAAGTCTAATTAAACGCAAAGAACGATGCTCGTTCAACTGATTAAAAATTATCAATTTTACAATAGTATAATATCATCTACGATTAAAAGTTCATTACATATTAGGCTCGATTTTAAAATATTAACGTAAGACCATTTTAGCAATGCAATTCAAATGTTGAAAGGCACTTATCAAATATGAAAATAACGTATAATAATTGAATAAAAAATACAGATACAATCTCATTAAGAGTTCATGAGCCATTAATATACTACATACCGGGAGGTACTTAAGTGTAGTCAGAACGGCGTGAACAATTTTAGCTGCCGGAGTAATTAATTAGGTGGTCCTATGTGATGGGGAGATTTATAGAGGCGAAGATCGTTCGCGATCTGAAACTATTTTGTTGCTAACTTCAGACACTACGGAAGCTTTTTAACGCATATAAATCGTTATAATTAGATACGTTGACACACTGTTTAGTTCCTAACTTCATTGTTAACATTGCAAAAGTCATTTTGGAAATTGTGGCTTTTATAATATCATTATAAACTTGTTTGGTTTATTAAGTTCATTGTGATACAGAAGTCTATTATTTAATGAACTTTGTAATCATTTCACGGTTTTAATTAACTTAAATTTTGTAAATTTTGTTTGATAGTAATAATTTAGTTTCAGACGTGTGATATAAGGACGATCGTTAGGTATTTTAAGATAATTACTTTGGAATTTCTGGCTTATTATGATTTATAAAATTGATTAGGGATTAGTTGTTATAAAATATATACTACAGTTTCTATGTGTAAGAAAATAGCTCATAAATATATGGATATTTTTGAGTTGGTAAAACGCGGGAAGCATAATCCATTTTTTTCAGTTATGTACGAGATTTATCAAGGGATGCAATATACCAATCACTACACTTACTATATGTATATACAGTGCATAGTTTGACTTCAATTATATGCATGCAATATGTTTATTCGCAAAGATCGAGGTCAAAGGCTTGTGCGAGGTTCAATGGTTGTCTGATGCCTATATAGATATCGTGTACGGAGATACTTCAATTTGCGCCAATTTATCATTTTATTCAATTTATATATAAATATATATTTCAAACGTAGTATTTACACCAAGTATATAATTATAGTATTTTCGATTTTTAGTCACTCCGAAGTATGAAATGTTTCTCTGAAACAATTATTTTTAATAGGTAATGGCTTCTTAATACGTGTTTTATAAAACAGATCAAGGTCCTCATAGATTCAAGTTACAGACCACCTATATTAATAAATCAGCATGAGCCGTTTATTATGTGTCCGTACTATCCGCACCTTGCTATAACAAAAACTTGTAACAATTAAGGAAACAAGGTTTTAGCGTATATGCAATTTGTCAGTTGTTGTAAAGGAGACATTAATACTATAGTCGGAGAGATTAATTTCAATTGTAATAGAATGTTATCGATAGTGATATGAGACGGCATGTGGCATTCCAAGTCGGGTTTCTTCGTTCTCAATTTTCATAGAATTACGAGTGTTTTTCCGACACCTTTCAATTGCGTGTTGCAAATTCTAGAAAGTGATGTACTTATAGTTTTTTTTTAATTGGCAATGGTATTTTAAACGGTACCTTTTTACATCTAAGATGATAACAATAATTAAAATACTTGATAGTGTTGACATTCAGAGAGCGATGCGTTGAGACGTTTTTAATTTAAAGGTGTTCTGAATTTTAAAAAAAAATCGTAGTTCTATGCAAACTATTGCTTATATAATTAAGTTTAATAATTAATTATATAAGCATTAATTAAGTTTATTTTATATACATAAGTTTCAATTATTTTTAACATTACCTATTCTGGTTTAACTGATATAAACGAAAATTCGAGGTTTTCTAAAAACCAGAAACAAAAAGAAGAATGTTTCCTATATAGTAGGTATATATTTATTTGTTAGATATCTCTTTTGCTAAATGGTTGATTCGCAATCGATAGCTAACCAGCTTTTCTTTGCACATAAATACAATATATCAATAATTAAACGTATTACTCTTAGTTATAAAATCAAAGCAAATGATATATTACACACAACCGTCGAACTTTAAAAGCCAAGAACAAATTTAATAATATTCCTGCAAAGCCTCAACGGTAAATAGTCCGCAAACGTTACGAAGTAAAGGCATAAATATAAGAGGTTTTGCGCAGACGACGCTCTAACAAGTCGAAGCGAGATTCTTCAAGTTAAAACGTACTCACAAGTTTTGCAGGTGCGGATTCTCCTAGATTTCAATTAAACTCATGAGCTTTTACTAATTAAATGGTTAGAGAACTTTGTATCTACTTGAGAATTCAACAATATTAAATTTAATTAAAACAAGCAATGACATTTATTTATTATTGAAATCATCATTTCAGACTAATATCTAAGAGGTGTCCAAACCGAAATGAAAAGCAGCCTCATATTAGCCCATAAAATAGTTAGATTCGGCAATGTCATTATCAATATAGTATAAGTATTCAACGATTTTATTTCGGTAATACTCGTAATAAAAAAACAATGGCATAGCCATAACAAATGCTTTAATTGAAACAAATTAATTGTATCACTGGTACAGGTGACATAATTTCACTTGTGATTAGATCGATTTAATTCGAATTGTATTATCACAAACGTATGCTATAGTTAATAGTTCATTTTATAACAAAAAATCTTTATTTTTAATTCAATCACGTTAATTCAATTCTAATAATATTGACATATGATATAAACAAATCATACTATTAAGACAGGCAGCATTTTATAAAGGCACTCATGGTAACATAGATACATAACACATCTAGGTCATTAACACTTTCACAAGTGTTTCACACGATTTTCATATTCCCACGCGTTACGGAGGGAGGCTTAAAAGTGAATTGAGGAGTCCTTAACTCACGTAAGTCGTTTAGAGGTTACTAGGCTTGCTTAAGACCGGTTTGTCACATGGCCCTGTCCACGTGCGGCCTCACAATATTATATATACGAAAAGGACCGGAGCTTAAACCATTGAAAACGAAAACGATAACGGTCTTTGGAAAGTTAATTACTTTTGTTGCTTATATAAGGATGTTAGTTATAAAGCTATTGTTTTAATCGCGATGATATTCTTTGTTAATTGATTGAATTAAAACGTATCAGTACCAGACATATTTTTTTGAAAATCATGTGAATGTATGAACCATAAGGAATACACGCTAGCTATTTGTGACGTATTTTAATTACATACGAATATTATTATAAGGAAAGCGTTTGTAGAGAACTTTATATGCACAGTAATAATCGGTCCTTATAATAAATCATAGCTATAATAAAAAAACTTTTTTATAAGAATTATATTTAAACTGTTATTATTTTTTTAATTTATTTAGAAAATGGTATCTTACCACCAATATCACACCATATTAAAGTATTTAGAAACATAAGTTGAGAATTAAGAAAGATGGAGGCACGCACGCGGGGTTCTACTCCCAAATCACCCTAAAACTTATGCCATTACTCAAGTGAACGCGACTCTTCACTAATTTTGAAATATTACAAATTTCAAGTCATACCACAGCTTCGACGGACTAGAAACTTCTTTATTACATAAATATACAAAAGTTTATACTGAAATTAAGCAATTTGTTAATGTTTTGTACCGTTTATGAGGTTAGTTTATGGACCTTTATTTTTATGTTGGAAGTATCACTTGTTATGTTAAATTACCAAGAAAATAATAAAAAATATATATATATTTTAATATTAAGTTATATTTTACACGAATGTTTTATAACCAAACAAATGAAATATTAAAATAAAAATATTGTTCCGTAAACTTTTTGCAAGGAATTATAAAATGTGCTTACAATAGAAACGGGTGCTATTAAATTGTTTTAAAAAACAAAAGGACATCTTCACACTTTACAAAGAATACTCAAATTACAAAAGCGTGTTTTGAAATACTAACATATGTTCATTTGTGATGTAACTGTTACATTTAAACAAAAATTTTGCCCGTAAATCAACAAAAAAAAACACACACACACAAAAAAAGTTGCATTCTTTCGCCTATTGTGATGTTAAATAGTAAAAATGCAAATCAAGTACCGTTATGTTTACGAATTTCTTTGAAGGCACGCTTAAAAACTTAAATCCGACAATAGAAACAAATCGTTGAGGGTCGTGAGAGAGAATTGCACAAGATCGCACAAAGCGGCATAGACAATACCAATTCACCTGACTAAATGAGCAGGTAACCAATTATTATGCTAATGGATTTGACAATGTATTAATATTTTGAGGAAATGCGGTCAAAAGACGAACAACACCTTGTCGTAATTTATTACTCTCTTTGGGCGGTTTCAAACAAAAGTTCGTTTCCGTGTTCTTTATCAAAGACACTATCGGTTGACAAGAAAAATTTACAGCTTTTTCGGGTCGTGATAAAGTAATTTTTTTTTAAAACTAACAGTGCACTTATGTTAATTTCAGTACGTGAAACCAGCTATTTGACAGATGCGGTGAGGTTTATAACTGCTAATAGACTTTATTGCTTTTTTATTGACATTAATGTTCTCTTGATTCAGCCGTTTACGACCATCTCATTCATTACCAAAGTGTGAGGTCAAAACATCTTTAAATCAAACGAAATGATTATGTGACCATTTATTTGCCCTAATTTATATATAATCATGTATTTACATAAATCAACAACGTCATTCTTATCATAATTATGATGTCAGTTCATTTAAATATGTTTTAAACATATATATGCATATCATACACGAGAAGTGTAATCGAAATAAATAAATTATTCCGAATGGCAATTCTGATTAATTAAGTGCAGTTCTTTTTTTAAATTAACTCTTCAATGAATTTTAAATGATTGGTATTTTAAAAAATGTGAATGTTTTATACAGTTTTAATTTATATGTGTTCAGTAAACTGCAGATACGTTTAACTATAGTTAGATAGTAACGAAAAGAAATTTAAAACAATTGATAGATTGAGAATAAAGGCGTATAAGTAGGTGGATGTTACAAGTGTATAATAATATTACTAAGGTATGTAGCGGTTATACAAAACGCACCCAGCCAGTGTAATTTATATCGTACGATAATTATGCGGATTTCATGGTAAAGTGTGCTTTACGATCCGGTTTACGGTTCTTTGGAATATCTAGTGATAAGCCAATTTGCGTTTTGTTACCGAACCGGTGAGATTGATTCACCGCAACCAGAATACGTCTATGCAAAGATTGAACTGCAATTTGTCTCCAACGATGTGTTTAAAGATTATAATCGTATTTATTTTTCAGAAACAGATGTCGATTTCTGTAATGCGGGAGGTAGGATTCACCTGGTACTTGAGAATGTTTGACGCTTGTAATTAAGTTTTTATATGAATTAAACGATGTGCAGTGTGCAAAGTTATGCGACATAGTAGATCAACTATTTGATGTAAAAATCATGTGAAGAAACTTTAAATGGACAGAGACTTCATAGTAAGGAGATCCTGTGATTTTTTTTATATTCATATGCACTAAAAGTATATTAAACTTTATGTACTATCGGAGTAGGTTTTTTTTAAAGGGTCCATTTATTCATACCTGATTGTTAGTTATTGTCAAATTTTAATTTAAAACGTGTTTTATTAAAGCCTTTAACAATCGCTGTCTTTCTTTATCATTTTCGTATAAATAAATTAAATAGGCGATAAACAAACATTGAATTATAATAAAATTCGTCCGGCAGATGTGTTCGTTCCAATACGGTAATAACGGGTACCTACACCATAAAAACTGAGGTATTGCTTCGGCCACTCATTAACTTATTAAGATGATAATTTATTACTACCAAGGGAGACAATTTCACGATCGATATAGACTTTTTAACACTACGAGTTTTTGTTGTAATACATTTGCCATGATCCTTTTACTCATCAACCACAATATGGCGTAAAATGTTTTTCGTTTACCTATTATTTGTTTTTTCAATCATTCTTCAAGAAACCTTATACACAATATAATGTAATATATAATGGGAAAACTTAAAATAGTTAAAATAAAGTAATACAGATTATTTTTGCGTTAAAACGGTTAACGGGTAAACGTCGCTAAAACGCTTAACAGTAAATTAACTAAATCTATTTTATTTCTTAAACTTATTTAAAGATATGTATAAGTAAACATTGTAATAGTTCTGATAAAAACTTTAATAGTAAATGCAGTGGCATTTTACTTCCGGTAACCATAAACTACAAGGTGATGAGTTCGTAGCTTTATTACCACAAAAAGGCATAATTTAATTCTCATTATAATTTCACAACATTGTGTATAACTTCTGTATAATAAGATAGGAGCTGAGTACGAAATGGAATAAATCAATGAATGGCTTCAAGAGTTGAATACATTCTGAAAGCTTTTTGCCCTAAATATCTATTCGCCGATTAAACGTTAGATCTTTGTAATATTTTAACCAGTCCGCTTATTTCCAATGCAATTTAAAAGAAAAAATGTTTATATAACTCTGTATAAAACTTAATACTTGACATACTTTGTAATAACTGTAGGTTAATATCTTTAAGCCTATAATTATAAATAGACAAAATGATATTTTTGATTTTATAAAATCAGTGTATTAATTGAGAATAATTTTAGATTACATTAGTACAGTTGATACGAGTCGGAATAAGAACAGATTGAGATCAGACCAGTTATGTGGAATAAGACAAATATGGCGGCGCATGCGCTGAATATAAAATTTATTTATAATCATAATATGTATTACGCTATTTGGGTAAAAGGAAATTTATATTGTTTCCTTTCAACGCAACATTTATGACATTTGAATATTTTTGATTGTGTGTTTGATTCTTAGATCTAATGTTTTATATAAATTAAATTAATAAAATAAATACTAATATAAAGATAAATTAAAATTACTTTAATTTTAAATTACCAATTTAAAAAACTTATCCCAAAATAGTGACATTTGGTGTAGAGATGTAAGTTAGGGGAGAGTCTTATCAATTCAATATGGCGTCTGAAGCATGATGGCCGCAATTCTAAATTTGACTTTTTTGTTGTTTATTTATCATTGTTATAATAGTCTAATTTTAATACGGGTAAAACACAGCACTGTTAATCATGTAATAAATACATGATACATACAAACAAAAAAATATATTAATAAAATAATAAGGTTTACTTTGTACTATTTATCTAAAAACTTAAGATTATATAACTTTTTCACTTTCATAAGATAATTTTCTTTAGTCTCTATGTACATACTGTAGGTATATAATCAGGCATTTTTTTCTATTCAACTATGTAAATAATTTGTCACGATTTTTTCGTGAGTTACGTTAATCCAATTATATTTTTTTTATTTAATTTATGATACAAAACTATGTGTCATATTTGAATATATTTAAGCATCAACAACCCTAGGTCGTGATATTAATACCATACTTTAAGACTGTACAAAGTGTTTATATACATTTTCATATGACAGGAGATATGATAAATGTCAATAAAATAAATGAGACAGTGAGGTACATTTTCCATTATACCCTACATAGCACTCTCTCATACAAGTTTTTATAGATCCGAAGCCGCTACAAGATTTCCCATAAAAAGAATCTTAATTAAGTATCCATCACTTCCATACACTGTAGGAATTAAATAAACACCTGCATTTTTTTTGGTATTTGTTCGTGTCGAGAGATCTAGTTATTAATTATCTTAAATATAATATTATGAATTACTCGTATATTCAGAATTATGTCTCTCGATACGTTTATGCAGTTATGCATGAATAAGTTTTGTTTAGTCTTTTGTTAGTTTAAACTAATTCGATTTTCAAAAAACAATTAATTATATGTTCGCTTTGTGCTAACAAGTTTTAAGCGGGCTCTTTAACTGCTATGGTCCTTTTAAAAGCCTTAACAACAAAGACATTAAAACCTTATCATAGACAATTTAAATATAAATTAAATTTTGTGTACACAAAAGTAATTCCTTCTTATCTTTTAATTTTTGTTAATGGTGCAAATAGACTTAGAGTCATAAATTATTAAAACCTGATACGCGATGTCACTCTTTCTATTGGTTTCCTTATTGGTATGTATTAATTACTGGTTATCCGTTTTGTAATTGGCCAACAAAACGGGTATGTTATGATAGCAACTATTATCTATATATTATTCAATAGGTAAGCCAAATGTATTACTTATAATAGGCGATGAATTTTTTTTGTTCGTTTTTTTCCAAATATATTTCGTGTTAATTTTCAATTTAATGTAGTAATTTTATTGTTTGATAAGAAGTTATGTATTATATTTAGTATGAATTTATTATATATGTACTCGTGAAAAATTAATTTTATATGTATAATCTTTAAAATGATTTATTTGTATGTATTTCATACCTACACCATTTCTTACATTGCTTTTAATTGGCGGTGAATTAAAAATTGTTTACAATTATATCTTAAATGTGCAAATTATGTGAATGTACTTTACCGTTATTATATATAGTTTATTTGCTACATCTAAGTACAATTTCCTCAAATACCCGCCAATACTCAATTAGATGTCGAGCCAAAGTCGACTCTCTATCTTTTAATTAAGGGTGGTATTGCTTTGGCTCTAACAATGTTTCAGTTACAACCAAATTGAAATAATACAGTTCAACATTAAGATGTTTAGTCTGAAAGGTATTCATTTTCTCTTTATCGCTTTATAGAAAATAACATAGTTTATAGCTTTGTAAAGTACTTAAGATCTTATATAATTATTTATATGTTATCATACAAATATTTTAAATAAATAATACAACTATTACTCTATAGAGAAGTTTATTCATTTTCATTAAGCTATTTTTTGTGTTTTGACTTTCGTGGAACTATTTCAACTCACATCAAACAAAATGTCCACAGCTGTTAGGGAATTAGCCTGATATATTTACAATTATTGTTTTGCTGGCAGACGAACTGAATAGTTCTTTAAATTTAACACTTTATTTTCGATAAAACATATCATTCATTCGTGACTCATACAATTCTCTCAACGTAGGGCTATTTATCGCCCGCGCTCTGAAACTATTGCGCCGTTAAAATCATTTAGAGCAGTGCTAAACGTAACGGCGATCCCGCGCAAAAGTTTGTTTTGCAAACAAAACTTGAGTGCGACCCTTTGCTCCACGTTAAACCAAGTTGGGAGCAATAAATCGGCAATAAAGCTTACCTTAAGCGGAGCGGCCGCCGTCCGCCGTCGGCAAACGGGCCAGCGGCATCCCGCTCGCTAATAACTTCTTCACAAACTCACAGTTCTAAAGAGTTCTAAGTTCTGGGTTTCACTCTGTCAAGTCACGTGTCAGCGTTTTATCGAAGGCATGAGCGCAATACGTAATGCGTGAGGCGCACGTGGTTGAGCGGCCGTCAGGTGCGAGAAGTGGTTGTTTATGGCGCGTCGAGTTACGCAACGCGTAGTCGCCGAGGCGCGCGTCAGTTGAGTGTGCCGACCGATGCTTTACGAGCGACGGCGCACCCCCGCCTAGCGACGCGGCGCCGCACTAAATCTGCGACCAACAGAAAAGGACACACCACCCTCCGTTAATCCAGCACCATTGATGTCCGAGAGACAACGTTAATCGGCCCTATTAATTGAACGGTCCGTCCGCGATAGAATTGTACCGGCAGTGGCCGTAGCACGGGCGATCCCAGTGCGGCGTCGCGTCGTAAAGTTTCTTCGTGTATCGTTCGATGCACCAGACGTTGATAACTAATACGCTCGGTATGAAAAGAGCTCTACTTTGTCTTCGTTGAAATATATTAAAGAATCATATAAAGAGTATATTGTTTATTTTTTCTAATAAGTCTCCCTATTTACCTAGATCATTACTTTTTGATTAAATGTTTGTATAATTCTTTTCAGTCTCTATACACAACTTCTATATTAAATGCTTAGATTAATAAACGAATCAAAATGACACTCTTTCTTGGTTGAAATGTGCAGCGTGTTAATGACAGTATAATCGAAATTCACCAATCACTCCTATATAAGCTTAATGATTATGTATTCATACCATTGCGTATTACGTGTTGTAAATACATTATTTAAAAAATAAAAATGTTTCTTAAAATTATAATATCGTACCAATACAAAAATGTTGTGTGACATTGAGTTCATACATTTTGCTAAGATGCGCAGCATTTGTAGGTCTACCGTAGTAGTGTAGTCTATTACCGTTTTTCCACTAATATGGAAATATGATGCAAAAGATAATCATTTAACTTTATAACTTAAATTTGATTTAAGGCTCAGACGTTAAGTCGAGCGAGTCGAACTCTATGAGCTATATATAGGAATACAGCTAGCACTACGTTCTTGTCAAAAACCTATATAAGATTAGGAACTGATACTTCCCCAAGCAATACTTTCCAATAGATCAGTATCGTGCAACGTATGTACGATGACTATGTCCAATTTGTGTGGTCGTATATCAGTAATAACGCGGCGAATGTTGTTCTCCAAGTAGTCAAGCGGAGCTTATCAGCGTAGACCAACGACTTCATATATCCCAACAGAACATAGCTAGAGGCGTTAAATAATACTATCTTGAGCTATGAGTTGTGTAATATGTTGCACCTTCTTGTTAAAACTGCTGGTTCAGCACATGATGGTTGTTCAATTGAAGCATGCAAAAGTCAGTAAGCGTGGTTTTATAGCGGTGACACTTGACTATAATGTTCCATCCAGCATCTATTTTAAGAAGCCAGCCAATATACTGGGGCTGTGGGGCTAACTTTAATGTACTCTTAAAATGGAATAACCTGCTTTCCCTGAGCCAACATCGACATTTAATAGACGCGCTCATGAAATTACCAGTACCGAACTTCTAGAGCTTTTACCGTTTAATGTTCCTGCCAGGTCTCTACGCACGTATGCTACTTTTAACTTGCCCACCCACAATTTCTTACGCCGATCCAAAGAATGTGCTTTTCCATACATTCACACCTCTGCATCGACCTGTGTTCGCACATCTCTGCAGCTTCATTTAGGAGAGAGTTGAGGCAGCAACTATTGTCTTCACCAAGGTAGAGACAATGTTTGCTCTACTCTCTCTTTCAACCTGCTACTTCCTTGTGTCTGTATTAATTTTCAATTTGTCATTCCTGTAGTTGTTTATTTTCAGAGAAACTTAGTTAAGGATACATCTTAACTTTTAACATATTTATTCTTATAACTTGTATTTTCATACTGTGATGTATCTGTTTATGTTTCCTTAATAACTATATAGCATTTTTGTAGTGGTGGTTAAGACACTATCGTATTCAAAAATTAACATTTAACCAAAAGATCTACACAAAACTATGAAAATCTGGATCAACGGCGATCCCAATGGGCCCACTGAAACTGGGCTTAGCTAGGTGGTTTCAATTCCTGCACGAGTTGAAAATTTAAACACGCAAGCCAAGATCTTCTCTTGGATGGATCATAAATTCCATGGACACATATCCAATTCCTGGGCACGATGTCGGATAGGCTGATGCGGGTCGACATCTACGCTAAGGTCTACGGCAGAAAAAAAATTCTGCACTGTACGGCGTCCCTGTGTATTTATTCCTATTATCATTTAATGTAAAGGTGGTGTGAAAACATATCATAGTTAATCGAACTAATTGCTTTGATGGACGATTATGTTGACCGTAACATAGGCGTAGTTAACGATACACATTTCAAACGGAACCATGATTTTCAAAATAAATTTGCATAATTTGAAAGCGTTGTTCGGGAGTCAGTCTTTTCGCGTTGAAACGCCAAACCAAATTAAACGTAACTCATTTGACAGTTGACAAAATGGCCGCCAGTTAAAAGTTCTATCTTGCTTCTAAAAAAACCTATTGTGAGTATTAAGAAGCTCTTTATCGTACAACAGTGTTGACTGAACAGACCTTATTTGTTAACAAATTTATTTGGCTGTGTCATGTCAGTTATAACGAATTCAAAAACTACATATTCTTGATTTATGCTATGATATATTTAATAAATAGTATTTTGATTAATGTCCCTACGTATGTGTTCCTTCGATTGCTTGCGCATTGCTAAATATCGTATTGGTAATTTGTGACGGCCCATTTTTTCATGGTCTAGCATATGACAACAGACATTTTAATACTTTACTGCGTCTTTTCAGTCCATTTCTTAATACTATAGACATAACAAAGTTTTATAGTTATATAATTTAGTTAGTATTAAATGTTTTGTTGAAAAACGTTTTAATTCAGATTGAACAGAATTCACAATCACAATCCACCAACAAATGTTAATTTTTTTTATATATAATATGTAATAAATGTATCCAACATGGAATTTACTCACATAATTGTGTAAGAACTGATTTGAATAAATGCATTTGCGATTATAATACTTAATCTAAAGGGTTTTTACTATGTAAAACACTCAAAATGTCACAATAAATAAGTTATTTTAAGTGTCCTTAGTAAAACATAAAGAATTAATCAACTTTATAAATAAGTTTAAGAATTACTTAGCTATATAAAATAATATTTAGTTTAACAAACCAAAGAATGAACTCTAAAGCAGTTATTGAAATAACAATTTCCTGGTTTAACGAAGCGTGTGATTTTTTTACAGTAAACAAATTTTATTAATTTAACAAAACAAACTTATGAATAAAAAAATTACTTAACTTATTACCACAAACACTACTAATTGCAATAGCACCAATATACAAATGTCAATACCTATGTTGTCAAAAATACACAACCAAACGGGCATCCGTCCGCCAATAGACGTCACGCGTATGGCAGCCATAACTATCCCCACCAACGCGAGATAAACTTCTCGGCCTCATTCGCCACAGCATCGCGTTGGGTACAACCCGCTCTTTGTCAGTTGTGACATTTCTTTTAATCTATTTGGATAGGTGTTAGGATATTATTACAACTGGGTTACTTAGATTTTATTGATTATTTTACACATAAATTTCATATCGTATCATATTCTCGGACTTATTGCATAGTTACAAATATTTAATAAATTACAATTTTTTCCGTTGGATAAAGATATGAAAATAGAATTGAGGTTTTTATCCTTTTAGTAGTAGTAGTAGACATATTCATTTTGCACTACCTAACTTGTTAAATTTTATATAATATCTTATATTAAAAATATTTTTGAATCTTACAGATGGTGGTATGCCAATAGGCTATTAGTTAATAATTTGAAATTGAAATATATATTTACGCTGTTTAAGCAAATAGTGGTTATATCAATAGTATTTTAATAATTACAAGTAGAGTAACATTCACATAGCCGTGCAGCACATTTCATCCGCCACATTCCTGAGCGCGTTTAAAGCATGCTCCGAACAGCTGATTTCCCGCTATACTCTCATCTCCTTTATCGCTTACTAAAACATGCAATAAAACAGAGAAAACTATACTTTATGCGCTCCCGCCGGAATAGCGCGGGCAGTGTGCGTAACCTACATGCGGCCGTTTCACGATTTACGATCTGGGAATTATGAGTTAGAAAGAGATGAAAATATTACTCACGTTGCACCGCTGTCGATTAACTTAGTTGTTATTAGATCGCGGTTTTCAATAGGTAATATATTTTGAAATCCTTTAGAGTTGAATTATATTGAAAATATAATAAAAATGGGACGTGTATCAAACGTTTGTTTTCAATAAGAAAGTAATTTAAAGACACTAGATAAAATTTAAAGACGACTACTAACTCAGCGCACGTGTGTGTGTAAATTAAACTATTCGCTTGGGAGCGATGATAGTATACCTTTCCCTTTTGTTTGGCTAAGTTATGGCTGTGTTAGAGTGAGAGGTCGTAAATCGCGGCATGCGGCCTGAAGTGACATGTTTATGGGCGGCGCGCGTGTTTGCAACAGTACGGAGTGGGAATCCAGCAGTCGAGAGAATGGCGCCGATCTAGAAGCTTATGAACTAACGTTTCCTTACTGTACGCTCTTTAAAAGAAAATATTTGTAGCGTAATAAAAAAATAATTAATATATTTTTTTAATTAATAAAATTACTTACAAGAGCTGCATAATAATATGATTAACTTATTACACCTTTCTTTTTTCTTTCCTTTTTATTAACAATTAAAAAATATATAAAATTTATTTTTCATAAAAAGATTAATTTGCGATACATATTTGTGTTTTGAATGTTTTTATTAAATTAAATATTTTAATTATTATTTACAGTAAGTATTCATCTGATTGGCCATTTACAGGTCTTCAGCATGCAGCATAAAACTTATAAAAATATGTAACTATAGTGTATATGCCTATCTCTCATTTTATGTATTTACCAATAAATCATAATAGACAATTTTATTTTATACTTAGTATACTATTTTTGTACCTTTATACTATATTTTAATAAAAATAGCTATTAATAAGACACTGAAAACTTATGTTGGTTCAGAAGAACAAGTGGTTAATGCTCATCCGTCCAAAGTCAAACATCAAAGTCATACACAAATGGATTATCTACTTGTCAAAAAATAAAAATGATTAAAGAAAATGGAATCCGAAGCCATATAAAGTTGTTGTGACACTAGATTATTTTTATTATTTATAAAACAATGAAGTAGATAATCCAATTGCAAAGATAGCCAATGGCCATGCGCCGAGAGAATTTCTAAATTTTTAGCAATATTAGAGGAAACTAGAAAAAATATGAGTAAAACTCGGGCGACACAAACTGTTCTTTCTATGTGTTATTATTTTGATATAAGATAAAAATATGGCAAAATTAAAACACTTACAATTTATAACAGTTAGGTACAATACATATAAAACGGTGTCCCAGGAGCGACACTTAACTAGAGTGACGTACTTTGAATCCCTTGTTGTGTTTGGGATTCTACAACTAAAGTCGTTTGGTCCATCCGGATTAAAAAAAAAACACCATAGCCTCGCCATAGTGTTGTGTTCCCTTGGCTTTTATTACTCGTTGCGAGGCAAATATTCAATAGCTTGTCATTAATCGTCCATCAATTTAATATCATACATCTAAAAAAAACTATTATTAGTATTTTTCCATCATAACAAAGAATTAAATTGTGTATTAAATAGTATGTATGGGTTCAAATACATAAGATTCACACAATCGATGCTATGTCGAATTTTAAAATTTGCATAGGTTTAACAGCTGCCTTCTCTATAACAATAAACACTTGAATCCGCATTGCCAAAGCAGGAGCAACTTTTACCAAGACGGACTAGAAACAAATTCTCAATAACGGTATGGGGTTAATATGCAGATTAGTATACAGTATGTGATGCGGCCCTGGAAGTAATCGACAATTACACTGCAAGTCACGACTGTCCCTTGATGGACGCACCAAATCAACACCGGCCATTGTGACCGGATTATACATGGGCTACGCATTGTAAAGCAAATCATATTTTTCCTTTCGCAAACGTTTGATATGCCTTATTGACAACAACAACAAATAGATTACAGTGTTTACAAAACGCAAAACAAGTCGTTTAGTTATAACCTCCAAACTGCAAAAAAATGATTAACAATTAATGAAGACATCGAACATATACATAAAATTTTATGAACCATTCCATCTTATTAGCGTTTAAAGGTTAACAGTGAGTTATTAGATACTTCTGAACTAAAGATATAATTTATCAATTAATTGATCTTTCCTATTGGATAACATTTATAATTAACAAAAGCTGCTTTGAAAATTAAGTCGTCAACACGGTTACATTTCTTATTGTTAACGATTAATTTAAATCTACCTATTCCGCTTATGGTTGAGGCACAAGAAAATGATGTAAGATTATGTGCCTTCTTTCCAGTTGTGGAAATGTAAGATAATTCTATCATTAGCAGGTGTGAGAAGTGCCATTATTGATTAGCTGGTCCGTAAGAAATGTAATAGTGCAGCATTCTATTGGACATGGAAATAGCTTTGGGATTATTCAATACGTTCTTATAAATCATTTAGAATTTATATTGCAGTTGTAATTTAAGTGTGAATTAACTTTTTTTTGTGAGACCATATGTCAAGGAACTATCAATCGTATCAGACACTTTTTTCATTACAATTGTCAGTAATATCAATTCTGGTGTGAAAAAAAGCATTAACTCGATATCGTTTGAACACCCTAATACGTTACAATGAAAATGATACTTGTTTCAATTGATTTCCCAGCATATTTGGATATAAAACGTCACTTTATGTCTGACACATTGCACAATTATATATTATAATATTTTTTATAGGTTTTTGACAAAGCTTGGTTGCTTGTATAGCTGACTTTGATGTTGTTTGTTTGTTATTTAAAACAGTACAAATGTACTGTTTTATTATTTACAGGGCCTATTTAGTTAAATCATGAGAATGAACTGCGTGTTCGACTTGAAATATACTTTTATAAAATTTATACCAAATTATTCGAGTTTTATAAGTACGAGTATGTTGGATATACGCGAATGTAACATTAAAAGTACTTACTTAGTTATGATAGATTGTAAATTAAATGACAAGGCAATTTATTAGATTTCTCCTCAACCACAAAAGAGGTTAATAGAAACATAAATATTATTAATAACGTCGCAAAGTTCGTATCATGCTGAAGTTTCATTTGTACACAAAAGAAAAACTCGCTCAATGTAACCTATGCATCGCAATTTATCTTTTTCCACAAAAGCCGGACATTATTGTTCGGTCCAAACACTCCTAAATCTTCGGTAAAGTAATATATTTTCGTTTTGCCGAGTGCGGTGTACGCTACATAGACGCTACTTTCCTATGTTTACTAATGTTTTATACATTGCTTGTCTCTTTTGAAATTCTTCTTTGAAATTTTATACACTTTTTCTTCGTTAACCCAAAAATGGAGTCAATATACGCTGGCCTTTTTGTTAATAACCGGAGCAGGTACAAACCGCATATGCAGTGTGAAAAATTATTCAATTGAATTAAAATAGTAAATATGTTAACATTTGTATGTTATGTACTTTAATTTGTATGTAGACCTCGGTCATTAAGAAATAATTAGTCATATAACCAAATAATTTAGTCTAATTGCACTTTCTTGATTAAAGTAGGTACTCACCGGTCTATTTGCATCAGAGCGTATATAAATATTACCAACAATTACAGAAGAGTGCATTTGAACTGCAATCTTTTTTAAATTACCCAAGGACGACTTATGAACACAAATAGGCAATGGTTAACCTAATACCACAAGTTGTACTTGAGGTATTAGGATTTTAGGTAATCATATGTAAAATTTTGATTTGATAACCTTATGTTATCGTAAACTCCAAAAAAATATAGGATATAACGGTATGCCAATGGATGGTTGTGTCAAACTTCTGTGGTAACTATAGAATCAAAATGAATATAAAAGATAATCAAGAAATATTGATTCTTATAAAATGCGATGATTTCATAAGGAGCAATATTTTTGCAAATAGTAGCTTTTAACAAATGGGGACACAAGTTGGTTAAGAATCGATTTAATTTATATTATGAGCTTTAATACGAGGTGTTAAGGCTCACTTTTTATTTAATCTGGTTTTGAAATTCCGTTGGGATGTTAGTGTTTGTTTGCAATTGACAAGCTTCGCAAATAGGAATACATACATGAATAGATAGTATTTACGTTTGTTAAAAAGTATATCTATGTTACGACGATACGTCCTGGTGTGAGGTCCAGCGTCTACTCTGTATGAAACACTTTGTGATTTAAATGAAGAATGTGTTGTTTTGACTTGGACACAATCAGAGATTGTTGAGAGTATATCAACAAGATTTAAATTGTTCGCTCATTAAACTTGATTAAATCTTTACCAGTTAGATCAAGAATTAAAGTGAAAAATGCTACTGTCACAGCGGTACTATTCTCTTAACACTGGAGTTTCGTGTTACTCAATATTTATTCCGGGTATTATGTAATGTGTGTAATTTGAGAATGAGCTCAGTAAAGCAGCGTCAAAATATGTAAAGATTGTTATCTTTTTCTTAAAATGGCTTGGGAAAAAACATAAAGAAGTTGGTGTCACCTGATCCCGACAACACGATTTATGACAGGCAGTGTGGCCGCGACCTTAGACCAATATATATCTTCACTAATATTATAAAAAGGAAAAGATTGGGTCTACGAAAAGTTATATTTTTTAAACATTTACCCCATTTATTAACTGATTAGTTAATAAATAGGTAATAGAAGAATATATTCTTTACATATAAGGCAAATACAATTAAAACTAATATCGCCAACTATGCATCATTTTTCTAAAATCCTCTTTTTAAAAAATACACTGAAATATTGCGTAAGTTTATCACGAAGTAATTATAAGTTAAGAACATTATTGTGTCTATTAAGTAGTATTGAAAAGAAAAATTAAGCCGAAACTAACTTTATTTAAGTTACAGAGGTTTTATAAATATATTTAGTTTTTTCCATTAGTAACTCTATGTATAATATTGTAGGCTGGTTTCTCTTTAAAGCCATGTAGACATACGACGTTTTGATTTAAAAATGTAGGGCCCAAGTAAAGTGGAAGAAGTCCCTGAGAAAATTGGCACAAGCGGTTTTAGCAGCGTCGGGTGGGTGAGGAACGAAGGGGTGAAAAGAGCCAAAGATTAATTAAAAATTTTCATTTATTTCTATATTCAATTACCGCCACGCGTCGGCTTATATTATTAGAATTCAAGTTTGATTCACTTTCTTGCCCATAATAAACAAGTATTAGTTAGATTATATATATTAATTAATACCAAAGTGTTTATTTATCTAAATGTTACATAATAGGTCGTATTGTCATTTGACAATAGATATCGAAACTATACATTTAAATAATAAATAAACTAAGCTCAAGTTACGTCCACTGCAAGCAAACAGCCTGCATATATGCATTTTATAATATTGTCTACACTTTTGTTCGTAAACTTACAGTTTTCTTTAAGGTATTTTTTAATTTCGTCTATTTTTATAATATTTTACTGGCGTCAAGAAGAATTACCACCAACACTCACGACTTTAGCACTCATAAATTAATTGAAACGTTAGTTATTGGTATTGGTTCAAAAATACCTATATCGCATCTGATCTTTAATCATCTATGAATGAAACCGTGGGGCGGCCGAATGTTCGCCCAAAGATAGGACTCGCGACAAGATGTATTGCTGCTTACGAAAAATTTTCAACAGTCGCTCCTATCCGATTGGCCTCGAACGGAAAATAAGAGGGGACACCGACAAATAAATGAACGCTGTAAATATCCCTATGACAATAATACAGGTCAGCATAGATAGAAGATAAATGTTATTAATGTCGTAAGAAAAAGATTAGAAAACGCGTCTACGATTTCCGTAGTTATGAATTGTTGATGGCTTTGTACTGATTGAACGTAGATCAGAAAGTTTTATCTCTTCACTTTTCTTTATAAATCACATACATAACTAATAAAAAATATTTTTACATTACTTTACATTACTTTATATATAACATGTTGTTTATATAATATATTACAAATACAGGATATAAATTCAATGAACTGTGCTATATGTATATGCTTAAATGTGTCTAAGTAGTCTTAGTGTGTGGAAATGAAATTGATATACGAATATCTAATTTACAATTTTTGATACAGTTTGCCGGAGACGTACATTCAATTAATAATCCAAATCACACGTAGCGAAACTGGGATTTTTCTTGGCAATTTATAAGCGGGTGGGGGTCGGGGTAAGCGGGGTGGTACCCGCGACTTCATTTCGCCCACGTCGTTTATCTTGAGTCACATAACTCAGCCACAAGTCCCTGTCAACTTATTCTCTTGCAAAGCGTAAAATTACTTGTTTTAGATTCAAATTCTACTTCATTCCAAGCTATAGGTCTATTGCTATTGGCTTCGACCGACCTTTGAGAGTATAATTTTCTAGTAATTAGAAGTATGCGTTAGGTGCTAATGATTAATTTGAGGTATTAGATCCTGCATGACATTTAGATTTAAATAAACACCTACCAAACATCCTATTTATAAAAAGTCGCATGTGTATTATGTAATATAGTAACAAACGTTGTATGTTTTAAAAATAGAACGTTTTTAAAACATGGCTGGAACATCAATTCAAATAATCTTAACCCTCTCATCTTCATATTTTTAAAAATCACCATAGATACAATAAGTCATTCACTAGTAGCGTAATGACGATATGATATTGGTAGGGACGTTATCGCTCGTCTGCCAGTCTGCGGCTCGTAAATAACCGTTATTGATCACCCCGTGCATTTAGGAAAGTATTAAATATACAACTATTATAATCGTAAGTGGAAAAAGTCATTAAGGAAGCCCTCTTATATCAGGAAGTGCTTTAATTTCATACAAGGTCTATTATGTTATAAGTCTATTACGATTGACATAGGTAAATATATCGTAACATAACATAAATGTTAACTTATCTAAATAAAACGTTTTAAGATGATATGATATTGTTTATGCTAATTAATTCGAAATTTAAATTCAATAGCCTGATCTGTAGTGTGATCTGAAAACCTTTAAATATAACTCCAGTAGGCACATTTGCAAAGGTCTTTTCTAAACAACGATTTGGTAAATCTTATAGCGTCATACGTCACGAGTAAGCCATCCTTAAACTATCCGTGCGAGCAATTCGTCATTTGATGCAATAACGGTCAAACAATAAATATCGCTTTGCGCAGACAACATGCGTAAAGTAATATATGAAGTTAAGAATAAATAGGCAATTTAGTACGGAGCTCACGTCCGCCCGAATATTGCCGAATATTGCCGACGGGCGAATTTCCATACGGTATCGCGATTCGTGGGGGGCGTTTATGGGGTAAAAATTAAGTCACGGCGGCAGTTTAGTGTTGACTTTCAATTGGCTTCAAATAGTTCTACGCTGTACCACTTTTCTACTTATCACCATATTCACCCATTACTACAGCTAAGTTTTAATTCATAGTGTTTAAAACATACGCAATATATATATATATATATATATATATATATATATATATATATATCTACTTACATTTGTTGGCATTTCATAATGGTGGGTTTATGTTTTATATAAGTAAGTTTAATTGGTTAGGAAATATTTATTTAATAATGAGTAGTTACTAAAGTATTCAATACCATAGTTTAGTTATAGAATTAATACATTTCCAAAGTGTCTGTTGTTTATAGACTCATTTTAATTTCTTTATCTTGCAAGTGAATTTAATCGTAATAGCTCATTAGCCATTGAAGCGATCATATTGCGATCGATAGGTCAGTATAACTTTAATCAGTCACGTTAAGCCTAAGCTCGAAGTCAATTTAAACTCTGTAAAGTATGTATTAGGGGTGTGCGAGAGCGCGCGAAACGAAATGTGGCTTTAAAAATTTGGAACACAATCCGGCTATTTGTCTCTCGAACGTCTCATATAAATCAAGGAATAAAGCAGCCAACAATGCTTTATGGCGGAAAAAAAGAAGCTTCGTAAGACGGAAAATAGCATACAGATCTTTGCACATACATTATGAATGTTAGTGTTGCGTAAGATGCGGAAGGGGGAAACTACAGCCTTTTTAAATTGATATTTTTGTTGTCCTTAATATACTTTGTATTACCGTCTCTTTATACACACTAAGACAATTTCAAGGTGGTTTACATAATTTATCTTTAACACAACATTAGATGAGAGGACAGTATTCTTTATTTGTTCTACATTTCATAAAATAGGGTAAGATGATATTAAACTTATAAAAATAATCAAGCTCAATGTATTTTATTTTGTATTTAACTTTATATACACAGCGCTAACTGCAGTTAGGATAGTACGAAAAAACACCAGCCATTTTAATATCGAATGCCGTTTTTTAACACGCGTCACCACCGTCCACACTATGGGTGTGCTAAGTTATAACCATGTAAAGCACTACATCACACTGAATTTACGACTCTCTGAATATGATAGATTTTCAATCCGAAAAACGCTGTCAAAATAGAGAAATAAATAAACTTGCGACAACCAATTAATAACTCGTAAAGTACAATAAAAAACTTAAACGCATAAAGGACCAGAAAAAGGCGATCACAATACCGGAATGAGGAGAAAAACGCTTGTAAAAAGGTCTGATATCGCCATAAATCTGAGCAGATCCAAAACAAATCACCCTTATTCATTACACATATGACTTATAGCCCGACTAAAATATCGCATAAGTGAACACAAAAGCGACTATTCAACATTAACAAAAAACAATCTACAAAGCGAAAATTCGCTTCATTAGTCACGTATCGAGTGAATTGGTAAATTAAAGGTTTAAAATATTATTTAACAGTACCTATTTGTATTCTCACCTATTTTAAATTGACAGTTGACAGTTCGTTTAGTTAGGTTGACTGCACTTTCATTATGATGGTGACATACATTTTTACTATTGATATATAAAACGACGAGTGCTCACCTAATGTGTTGTTTCGTAGGCATATAACAAGACATGTCCAATAAGTCAATCAACCCCAACACATTTCATTGTCTTAAATTTAAAAGCAATACCTTAATCAAAACGTGAACGTTATCGAGAATTAATGGCGTTTAAAGCGTGATTCGACTTGTACAAAAGGTGGGTGGAAGAAAAAAGTCAACTGAAATGATAAATTTCTTGTCTCATGTGAAAAAGTGAGCTTTTATTTATGACACAACGATTGCGAAGCCTTCATGTGATTTTATCTGATCTTCTTGGGTCCTGGACATTAATATATGCCCTTATAACACATAATTGTAATGTGTTAAACGACACCACGAACATAGTTTTAATTTATTGAGGATCTTTTTTAAAGTATCAGTATTTTAAATTGGTAAAATTATTTAATATCTGTAATGGTGGACTTAAATTTCGTTATATATTAAATTAATTGAAACACAATAAGGACATGTTAATTTTACTATTATTTTTTATCCGAATTACACCCACATTATACTTCACACATAAGTAGATTTAATTTTGTCCAAGATAAGAAAACGGAATGCAATGAAATCAATTTAAGTAACCGAAAAGTCTATTTAACGAGAGTTGGAACTCTAAATTAGGTAAAGAAAGAATTTATTCTCCTCCAATCTCCTTTAGTCAAACCACAAATCACGCTGCTACTTTGAATGTAATTGAAAATACATTACGCAACCAAATTAAAGTGAGAAAGTGGTACAAGTTAGTGGGGGCAGGTGCCGCCCCACCCGCAGAATGTTTTGGCATAAAATATCGTTTCAATTATTTACGTGAAAGATTTATCGCACTTAGAAAACTGCCGGAGAAAAAAAATGCGAGCGACGGAGACGTGTGTAAGAAAAGCGCTTCTTTGGTGAAACTTATAATGGCCACGAGTGTAGGAAACTTTTTGAATCTCTTTCCTATGGTAATTTGTTTGTATATTTGAAGTTATGATGAAATGTGGTTAGACATGATTATACTTTTAGTATTAAATACAGGGATGTTTAGTTTTCAGCTGACTGGTTTAAATGTCTTTGTATCATAAACCTTTTATTCAAAATGAATAAAATACAATGAAATTTTTGTATTCTTTCCAGATTCAGATTCAATGCCTAATATAATATTTTAACAGTTATGAGTAGATAATATCGTATTCATATTTTTACATTTGAGACTTGGCCAACCGCACCAAGGTAAGAACTTGCTATTTAAACAATACAAAAATTTCATTGTATTTTATTAATTTTATAGAAAATGAATAAAATACAATAAAAAAAAATGTATTTTTTACAGATTTCAATGCTTAATATAATATTTAAATGATTCTGAGTAGATAATATATTATTCATTTTTTTACATTTGAGACTTGGCCAAAGTAACCAAGGTAAGACCTTCCTATTTAAATTATTTGCAGTGTTAATTTGGTTTCTGTTAGCAATTTTGCTTATATACATTTGTAACTCATATATCACACAATCCAAGCATAGTTAAATTAAAATTATATACCTTAAAATATACCTACATAAAATTACAATAAGTACCAATCTATTGATATTATACCATAGCCCATAATGAAACTGTATATATTGTTAATACATATTGGTCAATAGGGCAGCTTGTAAAAAATAAGTAATGCTGCATCTAGAATGTAAAAGGCGAATTGTTATGGACGCTCTTTGCACTACCGATAGAACAATTAGTCTTAATATAACTACCTCCTTAATTTAACTACAAATGCATTCTGAGCAAGTTTTGTTAATATTAAATTATTGTATGTAATATACGAGTTGTAAATTAGTGAGAACATAATATGAAGCAAACAATGATAATATGTGACATAGCATTAAGCTTGGTGTGTTTATTTTTCATTTACGCGCAACCCCTGTACACAGTACAGGTGGGAGTACCTATCCCGATAGGCACCGGTATAAGTCACTAAAAATATTGAAATTTACAATATTGTTAACATCATTGTTAAGACTTTATGTAGGTATATTTAATACTTGTTGTTTAAAATATTAGCGCATAAATTGAGTCATTAATAAAATCAGTGTTATATATGTAATATCATGAATTAAGTATATTTTTATTACCACGAATGTATTTGTTGTTAAGATATTAGATGATTTTAAATCTTTTGATTAAAGTGTCCATGAACATTGATATGGAGATATATAATAGGCACCTGCAGGCTTCATGTTTGCGTGAAAGTCAGTTAAAATTTAATAGATTTTTTAAATGATTTACGATTTATTTGTAAATAGATAGATATTTTAATCAAATTTATGTAATTCAGCTGATTTAGTATAAGCGTACCTACGTAACGTGGATCTAAAAAAGCTGAAATAATTCTATACAATTAGTTAGCTTATCTATTACTTAAAAACGTTTACGTTACTTTTGTAAAACGCTAAGTTTGTAATTCGTAAAATGTTGAATATTTGACGAATTACAAGCAAAACTCAAAGTTCTTTTTTATCAAAAATTAAAAAAAAAACATTAAACTGACAGACACCTATTATTATGATAACTTACAAAAGTTATATTTTAATAATTAAATAACGACGATGGTTAAAAGCTCGTTACAATAATATTAAAGAAAATAAAAAAATAGTGTTGATTTTTCTCGTTCTTAGTTTTTGGGAACTGGCAATAATTGTAAAGTTTAAGTATACACTTTGCTAACAGTGCCAAAGGAATATGTGAATAAATCAAAACAAATACCAAAAACCGACAGAGGAAAAAGGCTCGTGCGCTTTAATAATAATTTGTTAATGATAAATAAACTCATAAATCGGGGAGAGAGCGCGAATTTGTTTACAACAGATCCACATTTAAGATATGACCGGCGCTTTGTTGCTAATCTCCAAACGACTTTCAGCGAAAATTTTAAGTACATGAAACGTTGCGCGGATGAAAATGTGGTATAAACAATAATTTATTTATTGATATAGGTACGTATTAAAAATATATTCATCATTGAGTTAGTATTTTTTTTAATGTTGTATAATAACCAAATGATATTTACTGTTCTCAAAATTAGAATTATATTATAAAAACATTATTTATAAAAATGTAAGTAGACAAAGATTTTCCATACGCATACTATTATTTTTAAATTTATTCATTACTTATACTACAATCATACTAATAAAGAGAGCAACACAGAAATATCATCACTAATAATGAATGAGTGAAAAAGTAGTGGACAAAAGAGGGTCATTTCATCTCTTCCAGAACATTAACAGTAGTCATTTGAAGAAGAATTATTTTTTAGCTTCAAAGCTCAGGCAGCATTTTAGAGGAGAGGTTAAATCCTATTAATATTTACGTATAAAATAAGATGTGAAGTTCATTACCCTGTGACCAAGATCGCAACCCACTCTAATTTAACTTACGGTATTTCGGAACTCATCCACATTTCAAATTAGGGATTCCTGAAAGACGAATTAGGGAGCTTAGCGTCCTCAGCGCCCTTTCGAAGGCATTATGCTAAGGCACGTAGCCGAATGTTTTCACGCACCCACCCATCTTGGTGCCGACCCCAAATATAATATATCTGGCAAACTTTACATATATTTGTACCGTAAATCCTTTTAATATATCGCTCTATTTTTGTCTGTTGACTGTAAATTTAAACCCGGGAACGGTATTTAATGAATGTTAATGTCAACTTGGTTTCGCGTTTCGGAATTGTTCTAAATTTGTTGAGAATTTTTGTTTTACTTGGTAAATATGGAAGAATTACATTTGCTAAAATAGATCTGCGCTTTTCATGAATTAAACGCACTAATAACAAAGTTATTTTATATATGTAATACATTACTTTAAGGTACAACGATAGTTAGATGAAAGTTTTTATGCAATACAAATATTTTTTTACAAAGTCGGATAAGCCGTGAAACGAATACGTCTGTTTTATGTTAAAGTTTAACGAAAAAAATTAAGATGAAGTGAACATTTTGGGGATATATAGCGGGCGATTTATGTCTCAAAAATGGTCAGGCTTTTCTCGTATTTGACATGGCGTATAAATTGATATTTATAAGTGAGGGACAGAATTCGTAGCACGTTACCGGGATTCTGTTTATTGCTCAACGCTTAGAGGCCACCATTTTCACAGTTCTTAATACTCATAGAATAGAAGAAATAATAAAAACTAAAATATACTAAAAGTATTTAAAAATTTGTACTTAAAGGCTGAGCTTGAAATGAAGATTTTAATGAGTTATATAATTGTCTGTAGGAAAGTAAAAAAAAAAAAACTATTGCTGTTTTAATTGTATTGAGTATTGTTAATAATATAAATGTTGGTTTTGAACGTTTTTTTTTATTATAGATAAAAACAATTTTAGTGAAAGAAATAATAGTTAAAACACCTCATTAACGGTTAAGAATTTGAATGAGTTATTTTATAATGTATTGTATAGTAAATAATTAGTATATTATTATTAATATTTAACGTGCGATATATATCACGTAATTGAGAATCAGCCCCCTGTTTAGTTCCGCGTTATTATGATATATAAGTAGGCTTAACTTGAAAAAGTCGAAGGTATATTTATTGGATAGCGAAGGAATTATTATCGACAAAACCGGATGAGGGAAGCCATCTTCGTCCCCTTTATTGGTATAATATTTAATTTTAGCCCGTTTTACTCGTAATGTGCATGGAGGCTTCAGTAAAAAATATATACTTTCGATATTTCTTATATCCAAAATATTCAGAATAAAAATGTATTTGTGTTAGTATTTACACTTGTTGTTAATACAACAATATACAAATAAAAAGCTATCAAGAAACTTCTGTAAGTAACTGGTAGTGTGATATTTTGTTGATTTTAATTTATTTTAACAAAATAAAAAAGTAGCGTTGTTAATAATCTGAAGTCCTGAAACCTTAACCCTAGTCATTCATTTGAAGTTTTGTTTGCACATACAATCCAAATTGTGCCATTCGTAAGATGGTCAATTGACTTAAAAAAGTAGCTAAATATTGTAGTATATCTTTATTGAAAATATAATATCGCAATATATTAAACAATTTAATATCATTTAAATCTATCCACAGACTTTATTTAAAATTTTAATCTGTGAATAGCGTTTATCTATGGAATAAGCGATTGCACGTTAATAAATTATTGTGATCGGCTGCAAGTTTCAGTACAGGTCAGAGGTGTACGTTCAGAGGGAAAGGAGGGAGACGCCAATTATCGGACATAGAACCACATATACTAGAAACGAATAAGAATTCAATCAGTTGAACGTTTTATTTTTAATATACCGACCCTATCAGATCTATCAAACGTATCCAATGTTGAGTTTAAAATCAAACAATCATACAAATGCAATACGATATAATTTGTGCGGACAAAAAGCTTAAAACACTTAATCTATGATATAACACATCGTTCTCCACATCGCTTACTCCTGGTAAGTATACAAATAGAATTTATCGGGCTTTTATAAATACGAAATCTAATTTATACGATCGACTTTAAATTACATCCTACAAACGACCAAACTATTATCAGGCAATATAATATGAATTTAATAATGTACCTCACAAAGGTATTATATAATTCTTCAATACTGGCTATTCAGCGAACACCAGTGATCATAGAACACCAGTGTCATTCGACACTGGTGTTCGATTTCTAAATTATCAAAATAAAGGTAAAAGTTAATAAGCTATTTATTAAATCCCACGCATATATTAACAGTTAACACATCTAGCTCATTTGATAATGGCGATCTACAGTCACCCGCACACAGTAGATAAAGTAAAGGCCCCAGGCGTCACCCGCTCTGATTTATGCGGCAGCCCTTATCCAAGATTACGATGACCGCGATCCACTTGCTTAATACGACTATGTACTGGCTTAACAATAAACATATAGCTATTATGTACTGATTTATTGACTGGTAGCTATTGGCTTGTAACATATGCGTTTACTAATATTTAGTATATCCACAGGTACGTTTATTCGAAAAAGCACGAGCTTTATGGAAGTCGTATATCTATTATTTTAAAAATTAAAAAATATAGTATGAGTTTTGTTACTGTGCTTTTAATGACCTTCTTATAAAAATATAAATTTTACAGCATAAAGATAAAAGTGATAGAGTGGAGTCTCGCTCTTTTTAAGCTATAGGTATAGGAAAAAGTTCAAAATAAGATATATAGATATTTACGTAAAACCAAGGGCATGCTTCCAACGCACAGCCTGGTGGAACGACTAATTTGTAATGCCTGTATTGAAAAATATATTCTTAAAATAAAAAAAGGTAAATGTTAAATAAAATACAAATTATAGTAAATTAGCATTAACGCAAACAAGTATCGCACATACAAAATAAGAGTAATGTGTTTGAATTTGATTATAAAGATCCGCACAAATTTATGGACGGTTTGTTCCATAGGGTGTGTATTTATTAAAATGCTAATTTTCCTTCTCTTCGCCGACACTGGATGCCTCGCTATCGGGCTCCCGCACGCTTTGTGTACAGCCTCTAGATTTATTTCATACGGCCTTTACTAACGGTTCTAGAATTAATGTCGAATGTGAGAAGACACGTATTTCTTACAACATATATTTGTCATACAGTCGCTTATTCTTAAAGTAATTATTTTTTTTCCAAGTACGAGTAGGTACACTATTATTTGGTTACTCTTAAAACAATGTAGGCAAAATACGTATCCTTTTCTTAGTTCTCTAGTTATAAAGAATTCGAAGTTCGAATAAAGCGTATTCATTTCAATGTTTAATTAATCGACATAGAAGTGTTACGGGCACATCAAACTTAAATTCAATCATGGTAGATTATCGTACCCCAAATATTTAATGCTTGGACAGCGTCCGCTAACGTACAATCGATTGGCTGCCCCCTTCCAGTATATACCATATATCACATTTCAGCTAATTGGGGTCGCTTATTATGGCTTACCGGCGTAAGTATATAATTTATTTTCTAATAAACTAGATACGCGAGAAAGATGGTAAAATAAAGAGTTAAAAATATATATATATATATATAGTAAGTTTACAATTAATGTACATCATTTTATATTTGTACAGCATTTTGTTCTTAATATGAGTATTTAGAACAATACTTCTAATTCATAATACAAGCTTTAAAAAAATACATTTTCAATAAGACATAAGGCAAAGTGTCGCCGCTTGCCTTACCTACAGGTGAGTTGCCGGAGTTTGAGAAGCTTTTCGAAGCTAGAAAGTGCTTATGAAAGGCTCGGTTATGGAACGGCATGCATCAAGGCGATACATATGAAATTTCGTATTGTCTTGACGTCTGATGTATTTCAGTTTTATTATTAATAGTAGTATAAGTCTTGAGTCTAGGTATAATTAAGAATAAGCCCTTATTTCTTCTATAAGTGATATTTACTAAAAGTTTGTTCGCTATAATGAAAACACCAAATGAATATATTAAATAAAATTAAAACAAGACCGCACAAAGCCGATGCATGGGATCTCTACGCCTCTGACGTTAACAACATAATTAAGCATTTTCTTTTGCAAATTATTATATTGAATCTTATTCCCATAGGATAAGGTCTAATAAATCTTAATCTGGAGGATATAAGCGAATAAAGCGTCTCAATACTGGTTGCAATACAAGAACAAAAACAAAACTTCGTTTAACATGCAAATTTGAAAGTCGCACGACGCGTTGATACTTAATTACTGTTGCATTCAATCAAACGTTGTAAGGTCATTAAATTTCAAATAATTCCAAGATTCAGTTATTATTTAATATTATAAATTATATATATATATATATATATAATTTATAATATTCGATTGGCACATATGCAAAATTTATCCTGTATAGGAAAGTTAATAATAAGTAATATGAAATGTAATTTAGTTAAAAATAATTCCAACTCTCACTGTTTCAACTACCGTATTCTAGATTTTTGAACGATTTATTTAACGGTTGAATCATTTATGAACAGTATACTCGGTATATAAAGAAAGAGTGCTTGGCTGAAGAATTATTAGTAAAATATATATGCATATAATCTTAGCCACAGTTTTAAAATTAAACATAGAAACATGCTGCATCTAGCGGAATATTGTTTTATTTGAAAAAAGATCTTAACAAAAAGAAATAGAAAATAAAAGGTTAAGCTGTGACGACTGAATTTAGTCAACATTAAATATACGTAAACAGAACGAACAATGGCAAAATGATAAATGCTCAGATGAATAAATTGCACACTTATTTGTAATTTTTATTACACACCTCCTCTATAACGACTGATTTATTTATCCTAATAGCTAGACTATTTTCCTTCTAATAAATACAATGAAATATTTAACTGAAAACAAATATGAGAAAATGTGAGCTGGCTTTTTTACAGAAGAGGGGCAAACGAGCAGGAGGCACACCATAAAGGTGAAGTCGCCGCCCATAAACATTCGGTGTGGGAGCTCGTGAGTGCGTTGCCGGCCTTTCAGACAGTGGCACGCTCTTTTTCTGAAGGACCTAAAGTCGTATTGGTTCGGAAATACTGTAGCGGGCAGCTGGTTTCATTACGTGGTTCCTGGCTTCAGGGATAAATAAAAATATTTAAAAAAAAGTTGTTTACAGGTCGAAAAATTTCCTTGGAAAACGATTGGCAAAAATCTATAATATCCTCGTTATATTTCTTCTTTATCTAGAAATTTACTCAAGTAAATAAACTTGCCCACTTTGCCTATCATAAAAAAAATACAATACAAACAACTTAAATACACTTTTGTTTCCCTCAGTCAATAATTTATATGTGATGAAAAGAGATGGATATATCGATTTATTTAAATGAGAGATAAGTGTTAATTGAAAAGGACAATATCAGTTGTGAAAATTCTCTTTTCCTTAGCAAAATATAGGAATGTGTGTCTTGTATTGTCTTGTCTTGTATTTACAGTTATTTTTAAATATTCCGTAGTTATATAACTGTACTTATCAAATTTAATGCAAATCGAATATAGGTCGCCACATTAATTTCGCGTAGTAATCTAACATAAATAAATCAATTATAATGGACCACAAATATCTTTCCCACTTCAAAATTATTACGAAGCAATCCAATCCTACCTTTGAAACGGGAGTTTTGCCAATTATTTGCGCATCGAAGAGTCCCTACCTCTGATCTATACTTTTGTTGAACTGAAAATAATCAAAACTTTCCTCATAAAAATCCAAAACAAAAATGCATTATTCATATTCGCTTCTCGGCGTACGTGTACCAGGATAAGATGACCCTCGAAGTTCTCTATCCTTAACAATAAAATATAGGAAATAATACGCATTAAACACTTTCATGTATCAATTTATGCTGGTCGTACGAGGACATTCCGGTAAAGTATGAAATTGTCTGAAAATAATAAATATTGTATTTAGGAAACCTATTAGTTGCGTACACTCGTATATTTCGACATAAATAATATGAAAATGGATCCGCGTAATTACAAAGTTTTGTATAAAATCATGATGTGAAATAGTACCTTTCTTTTCGAAATGCGGACGGAGAACTATTAGAATATAAAGTCCTACTAAAATATATATCTATCCTATTTATTTAATTTTGAGACATAAATGAAAACCATTAAAAATATATAATTTTATAATACCTTATGCATGCGTTGGAAAGTGCATTTGATAAAATTTCTCTATTTAAATCACCCAGTAATCAATTACAGTGCTTTTCCACACATACAAGATTAAGTTGGTATTTTCCCGTAGATATATTTGAAAATGCAACGATTTCGAATCTAAATTCAGTCAGCGAGTTTGCGGCGTCTGCATTGCGCAGATTTATTTGAACTCTATCAGAGAAAAACTTGTATCTGGAAGGCACCCACTAGGCGCCATCACACACTTGCTTACTTTCTAAAGATACGCTTACACTGTATGCATTTTAAGATCAGTATTCCGATATTTGAAGCTACAATCTTTACTTAAGTGATATTAAGTATTGTTATATATGATATTAATATAATGTTTGACATACTGTATATGACATAGTGGATATGACTTTGGGTGAAATTTTAGATTACGGACCCAAATTTAATTATATTTTTGATGATTTTCTATTACATTGTCATGTTTTACAATTTAATATTTTTGGATAAGCAGAAATTAAATGAAAACTGTTGAAATGCACTCATTATATTATGAAGGAAACAAAGAAATAAATGTATGTTAAGAAATTTCATTCAAATACCAATGATTAAATACGATGAATAATGTTTATTATTAATAATGTTTATTAGTAAGGTAGACATAACTGTATATATATATATATATATATATATATATATATATATATATATATACATACATGTATATATATACATTTACAGTTATGTCTACCTTACAACTATGACTTACTTATTTAAACGTATTTTGTGATTATTTGAAAAAAAAAACACGTGTCATTGTTCATTTAAATCATCCACAGATTTAAGTGTACAACCATCTTTAAAAACAAATACAATGCGATTCTGGCATGCAGGCAGCTATTTAATACTGTCAATTGCAACTTGGCCATTTGTCGCCTTAAGTACTCTAACTCTTTTTCTTCCAATAAACACCCAACAAAGATATGATTTAATTCCCATACTTTCTATAAAAGTTTATATATATATATATATATATATATATATATTAGTTATATTAATAAACGCTTAAAAATCGTCTTAGTAGCATTCTTGTTTTGAAACAATTTCATCAAATAACTGTATCACAATAGTCTGTCTGGCAGAGATACAAAGAAGAAATATCTCAGTACAAAGCATTGTTATGTTTTGAAGTTGTGTCATCGCATGAAGAATGGAGATAAACACTAATGTTATACTCTCTGATTTAAATTCTCTGCGATTGTATTTTTCTTAAAACGTTATTGTGTTAAGATAATTTTAGTATTATTGAACGAATATATGTGTCATATGTAGTGAGGAGGAATGGAAGCTGTGGCATTCTTCTGCGAGCAAGTAATGATACTAAAAGAAATAGCTGAACGACAGAGAGAGCGATCCGCCCCACGTCCTACGCGGGCATGGAGACGTCGAGAACGTAAAAGAAGGTATAGGCCAACCTTCTACCTCTTCGGTACATAATTATTATAATATGAACAGCGGTTGAGTGAGATACTGACCCCAGGGCCCTTTCAATGTCGTCTTGTACGTCTACTCAAGGTGGTTTTAATGGGTACCACACCCCATCTCTGAAAAGTAAAGACGCCAGCGTGAATTAAGTCTTACATATGCCTCCTCCTTTGGGATCGGAAAAAAAAGGTGTATGTGGGTTAAGTGAAAATGTAAACACAAATAAAAAGAGACATTTTCAAAAATCATTTCTCAGAAAAAAAGAAAGAAAACACTTATATTAGCACACTCTTGTATAATTGTAAGTTACTTATTAATCTTTGCAATTAATTGTATCTTAAAGCTTAAATCCAACATTCATTATACTACATATAGAATGAAATGGAAGATTTATTTACAAATTTATCTTTGGAATATATCACCGGAATAGTTAACGGCCAGTTGATATTTTTGTCTTAGAAAGCATTAGCTCTTTTCACTATTCCTGAAAAGGTCTATTCATTTGATTCTGTCACGGTGCGTTCATGTAAGAAAATAAATTATCATAATAAATATATCGAAATAGTGCCCATCAAATAAACGTTTTGTACATTAAAGTATATAGATTTAAATAAAGCCGCCCGTGAGGTTCGTTCTTTCGTTTAATTCAGTGACAGATGTCAGAAGAAATCGATTATGACACGGCACGCGACTCATTCGTAAAGAAATTTAAACAATATTTCGTACTAATTTGAACTGTATTAAATTACAGAAATCATAGAACATAGCGTGATTATAAAACTCTTCATATATAAGTTACTTTTAAAACATATAGTTAGGATTCAGCGGTTTGCTTACGACACTTTAACGAGCTCGGTTAAGGAAATAACTATTGTGCAGTAAGTATATGAATTCTGCACTGACCAAATGACTAAGACCGTTAACTTAAACTGTTCTTATTTAACTGCAATGCATCTTGTTAAGACCTAATGTCCAAACGACTTACATATGTAGGAGATATACTGAAATTAGTGATACGGGGATCATGGGATCTCAAGTAGGTACTATGGACACCTCAAGAATTGGTATTAAGTATTGGTAGGAGTTAATTATACCAGTTATATTTATTTTACCAACGTATAAGAATTTTCCAAGACGCTTAATGTAGTTTGATAGACATACTTTTGAAATATAGTTAAAATAAGTTTTATTAAGTATTTAAGTAAAAATCATATTAAAGAAGCTAATGTAAAATTTATTATCAATTTATAAATTTTGAAGAAGCTGGTTCCACCTTGTAGCAATCAGTAAAATGGGGCACTATTTTCACATTAAAACTTAAAATTTTAAAATTCTTCTATTCATATACTTAATTTTACCAACAGAAAAAAAGAATTTTCTTTAAAAATAACTTTTTTCAAAGTAAGAAAACCTCTGTAGGCAATGTGCACAATTGCAATTACCTCGACAACTTTACATCAGTATTCCGTCCTTATTTTTGTTTCGTCATTTATTACAAAAGGCTCAGCCGCTTTATTAAGATTCTTAGTTGGTACATAATAATTTATGGAACGCTCTGCCTGGCTTGACTCAGATTAAATTGTGGGATCTTAGATAATTCGGATGTTTGTACTTAAACGAATGTTAAAAGCTATTTTGTTTCATAAAATTGACGACACTTTTAACACATTCTTCAAGTATTTCAAAACCTTTTGTATGATATATCGATGAATGTCTTAAATATCGTGATAATTAAATGGCGTCATTGTAATTATTACCAATAAAATAATAATTATTTAATAGTAATAGATTATTTTTATATAATATTTTCGAGCTTTTCCCCCTTTGTGATGCGGTCTGTCTCTGCAAATAGTAATAATAATAAAATTTGTTTCAAACAGGTTAACAAGTCACTCGTCCAAATCGTGCAGTGGAAAATTCCATACAGTGCTTTCCATAAAGGTCGTTAGTGTGAAAGTTTTACGTGACCGTATTTATTTATTCTAAATTCGTGCGATGTTTGCTTGTCTATTAAATAGTCATAAAGACACAATTTTATATTCAAGCAGAGCAACTAGGGGACAATATATCTTGTTTAGTTTTAGTGTTTTTTTACTACCCTACGTTTAGGGCATCGATAAGTAATAATGTAACAAACGATCATATTCAAATGACACACACATGATGAGCACTAAATAAATCTCTCTAAGTAAGTTATCTCAGGCTATTGCATAAATGTAATATAGATTAATTAATTTAAGGAACAAAGCCTTAATGTCTTAGACGCAGTCACATAATCGCGAAAATAGTATTTAAGTGACAAACAATATATGCCCCGTATATCCCTGTTTACCCTTCAAAGTATAGGCGATAATTTTTGAACCGAGCTAATTATTTTATTAGCTTCTTTTGAATTACTGTCAAAACATATATAAACACACATTAACTGTTTTGAAGCTAAGCTTTTTAAATAATAGATACATAAGAGGCGAACAAAATGTATTTCAACACATGATTTACGTATTTAACCCTTCGTCGCTTGTAATTGTCTCTTACATTAAGCACAGAGCACAATGCAACGTTATTATAAACCGTGAGCTGAGTTATTTATTAGTAAAATGATTTATGATATTTCCACGCAGCTTTAAACTGGTTCAAACTGCATTTCACATGCTATTGTTTCATTTGAAAATGGTTAGGTATGCGTTTAGGGGTGTGATATGAGCCGACAGTGAATACTATCTTTAATTTGACAATCATTTTGTTTACCCAAATTAATAATTGCATCCAAGGACCAAACTTTTTACGTTTGTATTAGTTATGTTTTTTTTAATGTTATATTAGAGTTATATAATATATTTATTTTCCCTTCAAACTATTCTATAAATGCGGCTATAATTTGAGGTACATATCTACTAAAAGTATAAAAGGCAAAGCCGAAATTTTAATATCTATCAATATACTATATAAAAAAATAGTGTTTAATATGAGTTTTTTAAATTGTGTTTTACTAGTAAATTAGAGTGTGCAATTAGTTTTTCTTTGATGACATAGTGTAAATTATGGGAGCTTATGTGTGTATGTCAGCTAATGTAGAGAAATTTTTTTAGGTTAAGATTTATGATTTTGATAAAATTTATCTTAGACTTAAAATTAAGTATATCTCTGTTGTACATAAGAAAGCTCTTAATTGTATGTTATTGTTGTTATATTTAATAAAACATATTTACAATATGCAATTCCTATTATAACTTTGAATGTTGACGAAATATCAGTCGTTACTAAAATAAATCGAGACAATTAATTAATTAACATAAACAAATTCTTAATAACAATATTATGTTAACCTAACTAATATAACTGAAAATAATAAAAAAACACATAATTAACTACTAATATTTTAGTTTCGTGAAATTAGGATGTCTTAGTAATATCTACCACTATTCACTACATAACACTCACCAAATGCAATGAATAAAGTAATTGAAACTAATAATTAAAATTTAATACTCAATGTATATCATTTTTAATATAGAACAAAAAAAAAATTATCAACACTGAACATTTTGAAAGAAGCGACAATTTGCGACAGTGACAGAGGAGAGCATGACATCAAATGATGTGTTAAATATGTAGGTCTGTTAAGCTTCATATTAAGGGTTGCTACAGGTGACATGTTTAGGTAAATACTATTAAAAAAAAGCTTTCAAGATAATAAAAATATAAAGAAGCCTAGCTATACTGTCTTGAATAAATATGATTTCCGGCTACTGGATCTGACATAACTTATTCTACTCGCACAAGCATATTTTTTAGTAATTTGTCATCTATTGATGAATATACTTATACTTCTTTGTAATAAGGGGAGGTATAGAATACCGAATAAAAAAGAAGTAGTTATAGTCAATTCTAATTTACAGTTACGAGCGACCGACAAATTACGCGTTGATTCGCAGCTAATGAGAAAAATGGGCTATCAATTGCTGGTCTTGGTAAAAAATGTACGTTCTCAGTAAGTCCACAAGACGCATAGCCCTAGACGTGTCTGCTGGGGTAATTAGTGGAGATACTAATTTACATTTGTATTCAAAATTCGGGCTCTCTCGCCATTCGCCGTCGTCTGTTTATTCTCATCTACTTTTTTGTTAAGCGTACCGCATTGCTGTGTTTCGCGTAAAAAATTACATGGTCCCCTAACAAATGTTTCTGGGACATTGTCTAGTAAACTCTCTAAGCTTATTTGTTACTTTTATTGCCAATGTTTTGGATTGTCGAAAGGACTTATTGGCTTGTTAGTGCATTTATCTCAAGACTTGCGTGGTTTACAAATTTCACTATGTTTGCTAAAGGTATACGTAGTATGCAGAAAAAATATAGTATTAAAGACTCGGTCTAAATAAGTTGACTATAAATAGTTATAAAGCCGATTATGATTATTTCTATATAAATTTAGTAACTGGGATACAGTTGTAGTTTTAACTCGGTATATACCTAATTAGACACACGATTAATATGTACGGTTAAACATTTTTATAAAATCCAAAAATCAATGTAAGATTTTGGCTTTACAGCTTAAACTATAACATGTTTCTGCTAGGTGACAGTCGCACTCAGTTTAATAGAATCTACTTTGTTAACAATTCCACACATTAAACTATTTTTAGTTTTGTTTTATACGCGCGTAGACTGCTCGTTAATTTGAAACACTTGTTTTGTCAGTGGCCGCTTGCATTTCAAAATATGTCGTAAAAATCTACTTAACGTAGTGTTTATGTGATTTTAAGTTGTTAAAGGACTACAACATATTTTTTGTAGGTAGAAAAACTACCCTTTTCATGTCTTTTTTACAATAATTTATTAGAGATTCTCATGCTTAAAATGTTATTAGCGTCTTGTCAATTCGTTGGTTAATTGTCGTTCAGATGTTATTCCTTCTTTTTTTATTGGGAATATTTTTTATGACAGGTGATTTTTCTATTATAATAATAATAATTTAAAGAACAAGTGTTTAATGTAAAAAGACATGTGATATGTCTAGACTCAAAACTCAACATGTCTCAGTATTAAGTATCATGCAGTGCAGGACCCATCCAAGTGACAAAACAAGGTTGTTGTGCGACTATATTAGTACTGCGATTATTGTGAATTTAACAGATTAAATCATAGACTTACAAAACATAAAACATCACAAGATTGTTAATCTTATTATAACAGGAACAATATGAAAGAATTTTTTTTTATAATTACTAAAATAACTAGCTAGTTAATTTAGAAGTTTATATTGCTAGCCTGAATGACTAAATCTATAAAAGAGGTTAAGTATATATAAATAGTTTCAGACGTTACAGCATTATTGTACAGTCTGTTGACAGAAGAGGAGTACGCAACAAATATTCAAAACATGCGTGGGTAGTTAATTTTTTCCACTTCTTTTTCTTATTATCTTAGCGCCTATACACAAAGTATCTATTCTATGAAAGACGTACGTATAATATTTGTGTATATAGTATTCAAATTCTTAATACCACCTCGAAAGCTTTTGATTATAGAAAAAATAGATTTTTTTGTGTTAAAAATCCTAATAAAAATTATATTAAAAAGCTACTTTCAAGTTGATATGTGTGGTATAATATTATATGAATAGAGTAAATTCATTGTTTGTCTGCATACATTGGGCTGGGAAGCCTTAATGTAAACATGTTGTTTTTAAAGGAGAATAAACGAAATATGAATAACGATCGAAACATTACGCACACAGTAATAAATGTTCGAAAATATACGAAACGGACATTAATGAAAGCACGTAAAATCCATTTCGCATTTTCATTTCAATTTTATTTAATTAAGGCCCGTGTTGACAGTTAGCTCATTAAAATAACATAATATTATGGTTTAGTGTTGTTTATTGGCAGTTCATTATCGTTATTCTTTGGTTAATTTGCATAGTTAAATTATCATTACTGTATTTTTTCATTGAATAATCGCTATTTTTTTCGTTCAGATTTGTTCTAGTCCAAATGTACTCCACCTGCTCTGCGATTGGCCCATGAATTAATAAAAGCCTGGGAAATATTCAATAATAGCCATTAGTCAATTGTATAAACCCGACTTTTTTTTATTCCTATGTAAATTATATTAGCGCGCAAACTAATAAAACTTGCAACATTCAATACATTTTTTTAAAATTTATTAACAATAATTCACACGCACGTATTAAACAATGCCAACATTTTAAAATTATTTGACTGGTATTTGAAAAAATAATCTTTATTTAAAAATATTTTTAACACGCAAAATTTAACTTTTAACTAAATATTTCAGTAATTTTATTTTGAACTAAGCAATGCACATTTCATTACAAGTTATCTCAACAGGTTAATTAAGCGTGTCCTATTAAGGCACAAAACAAGGCTATTCGTACTGTGAAATTGTGGAGAGTGAACACCGAACGCGATGTTATTTCAATAGAGTGCGGACAATACACAACGGTGTCGTCATTCTAGGCGCCATAGCTAAATATGTCACGGAAGCATTACCAATATAAGTATGTCTATAAATAGGTTGGATGAAAGTTTTAGATTGGACAGGCTAAAACGTGACGTGGAAGTTGTAAAAAAAAGCTTCGCGTTAATTTGATTTTAACTATCACTTAAATATGTGATTTTAAAACAATTGCATACTTCAAACAATGAAACCTTATTTGTTGGCGCAGTGAACTCACGGTTCTCTCGGCGCTGAATATATGGCGTTTAAATTCAATTAAAATCAAAAGTTCCTTAAGTTTTTAATAACGAATCTATTAAGGATTTTAATTTTATATGGAAGTTAACATACAATAAGCTATAACTTAGTGTATAGTATAATAGTTATTATTTATAATGTATGTATGTAGTTAACAAAATTGATCAGAAAATACAGATTCTGGATAAAACAATTGGCATTAGTTCAAATGCTAATACAAAACCATTATGTACGTAGCGTAGATAATTTCCATGCCCTATGCTGATCTATTTATGTTTGTAATGTTTAAATTCTTAAAAAATATGTCAATTATCGTATAGAAATTAGAAATGGGTTCACCTTTAGTTATTTAGGGTTAAAAGATTTTTCGCAATCTCTGATTAGGTACCTATTTAGCACAATAATTATTCCTAATAACATTAATAGTCAACGTGGGTAATAAGACGTGAGGTATCGACTATACTCATCAAATGATTATATACCTACCGCGGAGTTTTACGATTTTTTTACGATGGTTGTATCGTTGAATTATTTAATAGATGACTAATTTTATTATGACAAAAAGGGTTATATGTATGTTTGGCTTGTTAAAAGAGCATAAAATTTTGATTATTTTAATAAGATTTAAACATCAATCGAGTCTATTTAATTAACGAAAATACGAACCAAATTTTAGAAGGATTGTATTTAAGGAATGTATGCGATTTATTATTTTTGGGTGTTTATTTACTAAGTATCTTTTCATAACATTATTTTATTATTATTTTTAATATAATTTGTTAAAAAAAATTATGTAGGAAGCTTATAAAATAGTAAACAAACTGAAACATCTAGTATAAGTATCGCGTACACGGGCATAAATCCTCCGGGCGCTATATCAAACGACGCTTGCGCAGGACATGCGCGGATCGTGCTCTACCAGATAAGATAAACGTCAATGTTACGTGCCTTGGGATCACTAATTAAGTCTTTAAATTCAATTTATATTTCGATACAAATAATTATATAAATACTTCATAAAATCACTAGAATAGTTAAAATATTCTTATGAATATGTAGGATGTCTGGAAATGTACTATATATTATTTACTAGCCACCTCCATGTTTTAACATACGTACTTGACCATTATACGATTCCAGCCGATTTTTTACACAAGATTACATGTTTCATAGAGATTTCATGAAGCCGATTCAGATCTATTCAATTTAAGTGTAACTAGGACTAGGTCTAAAGAAAATCAAAATCAATCAAGATAACCAGTCTTATCAACTTACCCATATATTTTAATAAAGCATATGATATATATTGCGACATTTTACTGATTATTCTTTAAAAAATAACAAGTAAAGATAAAAGAAAATAAAAAAATAGTCTAGAGTCACTTGCTTAAATTTAAAATACAAAGTTTTCAAAGGTAGAGTGTAATCTCAAACAATAAGTTATTATTTACGATGTTTTCAATAGTTATAACGAGCGAAACCGCGGTATTGCGGAGACAAAGCTGTCTGTGACCAAGTGTCATAAATGCATGATTTACGCAATTACAATGTAAAAGAGGTGATAAATTACAGCCCACTACTCTATAGACGCTTTAAAGGTATCCTTTTTAGACACAACAAAATGCGGTTAGCACTATAGAACTTATTTCTATGAAACTAACGACGCTTATTGAATGTATAAATTCTCAAAGTCGGTCGGTGCATTCACAGATATTGCACCTTACCACCCGCTAACAGAGGTAAAGCTGGTATTAAAAAATTAACAATACTCGGTACCAATATTTCATGGTCAAATTTGCATTTACAGGTGATTTTTGAATTATTTATTGCGCAAATACAATAACACAGTTTGGTATTTTGATGTTTTTTTTAAATGCACCCTTAAAAATATGGTAATAATTTATTAAAATATTTTGTTAGTCATGTGGCGTAATAGCTCTCTCGCAGTTGGTAAAACTGCATTCAGTTACTATTTGCCACTATCTACCTCCAGCAGTAAGAGTGGCTCTGCTGTTTCAAGTGTCTATGAGGTTATTGCACTCTCCGGCCTTGAACTTCATGCCCACATAATTTAAGTATCTGTCCAGCATCTATAGGATGGTGTTAAGGTGTGCCCCGTTATCACACACATTTACGTATTTAATGAAACCTTTTACATTCAACTCACCTTATTTAAAAAAAAAGAAAATAAATTATATCAAAGATCTTTCAATTAATTTATTTTCACTATGCTGAACTAAATTAATATATCATTAATTTCATTAGAATTCAGCGAACGATAATATCAACATGAAATGCTAAAGCGACTTGCATGAACAATTGGACAAGATTCCATCCAACCTAATGTTTTGTCAATCATCAATGCCAAACGCATAGTGCGGAATAACATTAAGTTTTTTTGTTTACACTCTATAGTTGAATACTAATATGCTGATGTGTCACTTGCTTTCTTTATAGTTCTGGTAAAACTTAAAAATGTACACAACACAAGCCTTTCAACGGATTATATAAGGTGTATAAACGAGCTGGTAATTACCGCGCAATTACCAATTAAGTTTCTTTGATCATCTGACGTACGCCCTTGAACTGATATTGACTTAAAAAACTGTGTGCAGTACCAGCCAGCAACAATAGCCTGTGACAAGTAAAGAAGCCGACCAAGCATTAAGCATAGGTTTAGTTAGCATAGTTAAGTGAGATAGCTTTACTATCTCACTTAACGAATCACCAGTTATTCACACCTAATGATAACCTGTCTTTATGAGATAATAATGAACATTATATAACTATCATAATAACCGGTGTTTATTTTATATACCAATTATCTTACTTACAAGCATAAACAGTATTATTATATAAATTATTTCTACCACCAACTAGTAAGTATCATCATTTAATATTATTTTGAATATCAATTTTTCTCTGTTCAAAAGTAAGACATAGCTAAAAAAAACATTCCCTAATTTTATTATGATATTGCGTATAACAACTTAATAGCCCATGTTGAGAAATATTAATTGTTTGTTGTGGGCGTAAAGACAGTCGCGATGCTTGATAGCGTGTGTTAATCGTATTGAAAATTAATTTATTGAACGATAACCTACACCGGCTTGGCTTACACTCGTCTGTTTATAAAATATAACTCACTACATATTTTGCTAATTCAAAAATAAAGAGAAAAAGTCAGTTTCAAAAATCGTACCCACAACTTTTGTTTTATACATTGTTCATATTAAGATATGTAGTCGCAGGCTAGATTTATATAGACACACAATATGAACAGTTAAAGACCTGTTTTTTTAAAGAAATTGACTTGACACAATCCACATATTTACATATTTAAAAAAAGGAATACAAACATATGTATAAGATATTTTAATATTTTTATGCCCTGGGTAAATTTTAATGATCACTTAAATAAGTCAGTAAGCTCCAATCGGAATTAAATTCCTTGGGTGGTTTTCTCTAATTAAGATAACTCAATATGTCTATCGACAGCAAAATATGGATGCGCACACGCAAGACAGATAGCTTTATATGTTCCGTGGTTTATTCTATAGCTAATTATTGTATGACGTATCGTTTAATTTATAGCTGATACGAAAGCTTGACAGTCTCGCACACTGTGTTAAAACTTAGTTACTCGAAGTATCGAATTTAAATATCAATTGATTTAATATATTTATATTTATTTTAAGTACCTTTCCGTAATTAATTCGGTTTATAAGTATATCGTTTTTCATATTAAATCAATGAACTTATAATCATGTTAAATAATAATCCTTAATAAGTAAAACATTCTACACGTGGTACCGGTGTAACATGAAGTACCTAATTAAACTAGTACCAAAATCCGATATCAGGACATCGCAGCGTCACGAGCCCCAACCACCTAATAAAGTAAGCAGTCTCACGTTCCTAATTAGACCGTTAATTATAAGCCTTTCATGGGAGCCTTAATTTCTACATAGAACACTATCTCGGGCTCTTATTATTAACTTGCTACAAGAAATTTCGAACATATTTAGGCGTTCAATTAGTTTTGTTTTTAAATTTAGAATTACTTTTAAAATATTGTATAGTACCAAATATGAAAAACAAAATACGGTCTTCTTTGGATTAACAATAATAAGTCTATTGTATTAATAATAAATTGCCCGTAGTGGTATAACCAGTCCAATCATAATTTGACTGCATATATGCAATATGTTTCTATAATTTTTTTTATTTTTATTAATATGACAATGGACAGTAAGTATGTATTTAACTAACTAAAAATTTAACTCATTCTACATTATTTTGGCGAGGTAAACAATGAAGTTTCGAAATTATAAACCCGTCTAGAACACTTCTACAAAAAATTTGTTCTAAAATGTTAAATGTTAAAATTTTGTGATTCCATTTTCAAATATGGTGAGGTACCGCAGACTAAGCACATAGTCCCCAAAAGTGGTTACTGGGCGTACGGTCGAGCAAATCGCTAAATAATAGCAGTCCCTCACCAGGTGGACTTGAATCATTACTCCAACTGTAATCCTGGAATACAGGCTGATTTATTGCGGGCCCAGACGGACGAATTTACGGTTTTCATAAAAAATGCAGCTTAGTTCCTCTCAAGTAAATCATACTTTAGACGTGCTTAAATCTTTTCTTGCGTTAAATAAAGTTGAATGTTTATAGGTTTTTTTTGTACATTTAATAGTTTAACAGTTAATGGTTATGTTTTAATCGTATTTTATGTCGTAACGTACAGGTTTAATAGGTAACAATGTTGGTATTGGATGAACTTTCATTAATGTGTATTGCCATAATCTAGGCACACTACTGATAGTACGGATTAGAAATGTAATGTTATAATTATTAGTAGTCTATAGTTGAAGTTCTATTAAAAAGTAAGTGTGTGACTATTCCAATATCACATAAAACACACACCATCGACACATTTTCATAAAAAAATATTTTACAATGTTTAATACCAGTTCCGAAATCAAAGTCGTATAGTAATATCATACATATATAATAATAATAATATATAATTTTAGTTTTGAATTATTATATGGAAGTTTAAAAGGTGATAATAAGAATGATGCTGTTCGTTAGTCTCACTAAAACTCGAGAAGTGTTATCATTCAGCTTTTTTATTTAATTCCGTGGCGGTATAAAGATCGGTTCATCTAACTACCTAACTATTAATGATTAACAGATCACAATGATGCAGAAAATGTTATAATTAAATTAATAAATAATTTAACGATTTAAATATCTTTAAGAATTGATACACACTTTAATAAAGTTATAAACTGCTATAGCAGCATAGCACTAACTTACCCACTCGAAATTTATTCACGACGTATAATAAAACTCTTGCTATGACGTGTATGCAAATAAAGCTGAAATTTCGCTAGCAAGGCATCGAACCCCATATTCTTCGGCCTCGTATAAACTTCCTGTTTGGCACGACAACGCGACTACTCCTCAATATACCTGCCAAGCAGCATTATTCTTCAGAATCCACTTTTATTTTAATATTCTTACGTAATGTGTAGAGCCGACAAACGCTTATGTTTTTAAATAGTATAGACCTATGTATAGTATATAGTTTTAAGTTTTAAACACGACCACAACACAAGAAATAGAGAAAAAATTGATGTGCCTGATACTCGCTTTAGTAAATTTCAAAAATCGTTTGTATGACATACGTTTTTATAACAAAGTCCCAGCACTTATAGCCAAATTGACTTCTAATAAATTTAAAACACGCGTAAAGAGTATTTTGGTTGAAAAGGCGTTGAAGTGTCGTTTAAATATTTTATATCTTTTATAGTGTTTATTTTATATCTACTGCTAGTGTTTTGTGTCTGAGATTAAAAAAATCATCAGTAGTTACCTACCTCAAATGATAAAAATCTCAAAAATTAAATACTCATAATTTTCCCCTTTTAATCGGGAAGATATCCATGTCTCATAAACTTAGTAATTGTCTATAAAGATACGGAACTACGTCGCTAATGAACAGCTGATATGTTGTCATGACCTTCATGTCATGAGAGGGAATGACCCTAAATTTAACTTCATACTTGTTACCATGTTTAGTTTTCTACACACAAGGAATACAAGCTTAAATATTTCATTATGCTTGTAGGTCGAATGCAATAAAAATACAAAATGTACAGTAACAGAATTTTATTTAATGCAGTTGTTGCACTAGATGATATTGTACAAAAAAAAATATCGTTTCCCATTCAAATATATATTATAAGTGATAAATCGTATAATTTTATACAACATTTCACACGGTACAATCATCAAAACACAAACGTTAAAATCATTTTTAACTAGATTTCAAGTTTTAAGTATTTCACTATATTCTAATTAATATTAATTATGATACATTACTATAAATTGTGCCTAACTATTTACGTATGAAATGCTTCGAGGACCAATTTTACGTATATAATCGGGAGCATCATTAAAGTATAATAGGGTTTTAAAAATTAACGACAACAAACTATCGGTGATTATTGATAGTGGCTATAGTAAACTCGTTTTGATGAAACTTGTACAGTTAGTGTCCAAATAAGGTGATTCTAATACATTAATAACCCCTATATAAACAAGAAAGCTATATAAATATGTATATAATCCATTTATTTACAATATATTCAAATTAAGTCACAAAAAAACTTAGGCTTAGATTCTTTCTAAAATAAATGTGTATATAAGGGTGTCTAAAGGAACTCTGTTAAAATTATTGTAACAAGAAAAAAATTGTTTAATTTGGCACTTTGCGATGTTAAAGGAAATATGAAAGAATCATGGCCAAATTTTAAATGACTTGTAATCTACATAGTGATATTACACGTACGTATGTTATAGGAATCCAAAAATATTACAACTACTGTATCTTAAAATAAATTATATTAGATATAACTTAATTAAATTAGCTATTCGTATACTGGGCACAACTAGTTTTGTTTGTCATTTAAGTGAGTAAGCTAAGAATAAGTTAAGCTATCGACTAATTAAATGGAATATTTTTGTAATAAAGCCTTTTTTTTACGTATTTCGACTGGCGGATGTGACGCATACATTATATAAACCAATACGCGCTATTAACATTTTGTAAATTCTAATATAATTGTTTTTTACCACATTTGTTTGCGTGATACGTCACACCGCCAAAGGTTCTCACAAATATTTAATTATAATATAATAAAGATAATTCTGACCGTATACAGACATTGTACATGAGTTTCAGATTAAATATACATTATAATGATAGTATATACATTGCATTCTGTCCATTGAAGTGAAGCGAAGCATTCATGAGAAAGCAACTACTTATACACCAATGGTTATCATTAAATGGCAAGTCATCAGAAAACCTGACCTATTTGTACATTTATTTAATTAATTTGAAGCAATAATACCATACAATTGGAGCCGATACTGCGCTTAGCCGATGTAGTGATCGATACGGTACGATTCGCACGATAAATAAAAACACAATTCCATTTGAAGCTGGAGGCAGCTCGGCCACGTCTCGTGTACCTCAGCAGGCGTTCAGGATTTATGCTGGCTGATGCTTGACAATATATCACGACGACGCGGGAACTCGACCTATGCCTAGTGGAGCCACCGTATCAGATTAGCCTGACTGATTTTGCATTCACGCCCCTTTCAAACCTACCTCTCACGTATGTATCGAATGCTAATTAATATTAATCAATATTAATCATTCAGATTAACATAACCCAAGCAAAGAGATAAATAAACGGACTGAACGTGTATTTTTCGTATATAATTTATAGTCGACGATATTATCGCGACTGGTTCTTTTATTTGTGAAATAGTGATACGCGGAGTGCTCGCCGAGCGTTACTAACGGGAAATTTTTGACAATAAATCTTCGGTAGTCGATTGCCTAAGCGATCGTGTGGGCTCAGAGGAAAATTTATTTCATATTTGACATTGATATTTTGACCTCGAGAGATGTCAATTCGTGTTAGGCGAGTGGACGCGACTGTTAGGTAAATATGCCTAAATTCAAAACTCAAATGTTTTTTATAGTTGTTGTGTAATAAAAAATTAGGCATATTTATTTAATTACATTGTCTTGTCGATTAAAGCCAGCATATCTACCAAGCATACAACGCGTTAATTAATAACGCGATGACCACCTGAAACAAAAGAAAAAGCAAAATTAATATGATTTTTGAAAATTAACGTAGACTTGCAAAGAATATATAAAGGTTACTGATCGTTAAAAAGAGTATAAAATAAATTTGAGTTTTTTATATGGATTACTATTTGTAACTAGATCCATAGTGTTGTCTATAAAATTACAACATGAATACGATTCTTACAAATCACAAGTATTTTAATATGGAATTCGGCCAATTGTTAAGTTATGATTATAATCGCATATCTAACTTCCCGTTGTAAATTTAAAAATACAAGAATATAGAATAACCGCAAAATAAAAAGGCATCGTATCTTTTTATCATATTATTTGACTCACTTAATTTAATTTCGCATTAATTTAAACGATTTTGATAAAGGCCGTATCTGTAGCTCGCAGGCTCCAAGTCTTGAAATTAAGATGTAACATGATGCGAGAACGAGCAAGAGCTGCTAGATTTATTGCTATACCACTTTGCATATGCTGATTTACAGAGACTGAGGATATCTATAGAGCTGTATTTAATTATTTTATAAAGAAATGTACTTGGGTTACATATTAATAAAGGCAAGAAGGGTAATCAGAAATACAATCTAAAATAATTATATAAATAAAACTTATTTAGGTGTAAAACATTGTGCATTTTTCGTGTGTGTGTAAGAGATTATGTATTTTAAGACAATAATATTTTAATATTATCATGTATATTTTACCAATATTAAACAGTCAGCGATGAATTAAAAATAATGATTATATACTAATGATTTTAATAGAATTACAACACTTGAAGTCATAAATGTTTTTTGTATGATATCCTGGGCATAGTACAAAATGTGTCACATGATAATATATTCATACACTTTGGTCATTACTATATACTGTAACTATAATTTGGCATAATTATAAAAGTTTTTCGTGGATAAGATCTTAATACTAAAGCCTTTATTTAAGTTAAAATAAGTTAGCCTTCCTTAATATTAATTAAGTATGGTAGAATTTGAAAAGGTTCAGTTAAAATTAAAATATTAAAATCAGCTCTATATAGATCGCGTATGTAGCCGATTCGCGCGGTATAGCGTCTCGGCTCGTCCGCACTCAGCAGAAAGAAACAACGAAGCTACGTATTTCCAGTTTACTTGTACATATAACTCAACACTATCACAGATTAAATAACATCTAAATCTCAGCAATGAATGCATGTGTGCACTATAACTGCACTTTAATGCTCGCTGAGTTTGTTTTGCGTAATCGGAACTTGATAGGTTGATCTAGACACTGTGAGGGGTCGTACATCCATGTGGCCACGGTTTTTTGGATCACTATGTTTTTGAATCAGCCTTTAATGTTTGATCTCATTGATTTTTAAGGACTTCTGATCATGGATTGAGTGTTATAAAATATGAAGAAAATATACTAAGTTACATAAGTAATTTAAGTGTTATAAATAATATGTAAGTTCTAGAACATATGCATTATCTGTAATTTCAGAAAGTACTATTTTAATTTGTTACGTAAGAGACGAAAAAGGCCCAGGCTCTACCTTCTGCAGAAAGTAATAAAGGAAGAGGACGCCAACCGAATAATTGATACTATTATCTGTCACTGTAAGGGCTGCCGCACACATACATTGTAGTTTGTACACATACAAACGTTTTTTAAATACAAATATAAAGATCTATGGTATGATATTCAATACTTTTGCCGAATAATTTTATATTTTTAAACTAGGAAAACAGTAAATCACCACATATTTTAACAGCTTCAAGTAGATACGAAGTGTAAGAGGTTTTGTTAGAATTTCAAACTCGTATTAAACTTGTGACTCAATTTTTATTAAATAATTTTATAAGACGGATATCGCGCAATATACAGGAAGTGACGAAAAAAGCACTTGCATAAATCAAATAAATATACTCGAAAAGCGAAGCAATTAATTCGCAGCCGTCATACGACGTTCGCAGGAATCCCTAAATAGAGTTGCGGTTAATGACCTAGACTGTATCCTGAATGTCTATTTCAGCTCTGGTCAGGAACAATGAAAGAAGGCAAGCGCTTCGTCAAGTGAGAGAGACCATAAATCGAGTAGGACGTGCAATTTGTTGAATTACAGCATGCGCCCAGCCAGCCACCGGCCCGACGCGGAATTAGCTCCCTCGGAGATAAATGGATGGCGGCCCGCTAAATAAATTATTTGGGAAAACCGAGAAAAAACCGGCATCTTGCCTTGATAAGGGTTGCCTGGATATAATGAATATCGACCGCCCGGTCTTACAAGTACCTACAGTTGGTTGGATATGAAATGTAATGATTATAGACTTCTACATGGCTTGTATTCAAAATTTAAAAAAAAAACTAAAATTTTAATTAGTCATTATGTATTTATTGGGATATAAAATAAATACATATAACTGAATATATAGATTATAAAATATATGACCAGATATCTGATTTCAATTGAAATTATTTACAATGACTAGTAGCAATGACCTGCCTACTATAATATTCTGATATTGTGTACAAGCGTAATACTGATTTATATTCATAAAACTGGCTGAATAATACAGATTTTTAATTTATTTTATATGTTCAGCTAGCTGTTATGAATATTAATTAAAACCAATTAAATATTTTAAGACCAATAAAAAAAATATACCAGTTCAATATCTACCTTTGAAAGATTTATGGACCGAATCATGCATTAATTTAAATTCTCATTTGATTAAAATTGTATCTCAATTGTATTTCGTCTTATCATGCGATCAAAATCAAAAGAAGTGTATTACGTATACCGTATACCGTATATTACGATGTTGTATGCCAACATGTGTTTAGAACTTAATCAGCAAATTATCACGTGGTACTTTAACGATATAATCCTTGGTTTTTACAAAGACAATCGGTTTATAAATGAATCAGAATTATTTTCAGTTTTATGTGAAATTTTAATTAATTGCAACTTAAAATTCTAAAAAGACTTTACAGTTTAAAAGAATGAAAATTAAAAACCCAAAAATAAGTAAAAAAAATATAGATGAAATAAATAGTGTTTTAAAAATAATATGCTGAGTTTTTAGCAAAAATATCACCTGGTTCTACAACATAATGCATGTCAGTATATATATTGTATGTGTATGTAAAATTTTGCTTCTCTTTCTAGTAATATTTTTGTTTAATTTAACAGAGAACGTAATAAAAATTGAAACATAAAATGATTTTTTGGCCAATTAACGTGTGAAACATTGTGAATTATTCATTTGATAATCATAAAAGCTAAAGACACCCTTTTCTTTCAACGAGATTAATCTTACTTGTATATTCGAGATTTAGCTGGCAATAAGAAAGACACATAGGTGGGCTTAGAGGGGGCGGGCAAATTGTCTCAGATTCGGCCCTCGTGAAAGGATTTTATTACATTTGTTATCACATTTCAAATTACGGTGTAGACATTAAGAACTTTAAAAAAATGTTTTTAAATGTCGCTTTACCTAATTTACTTATAATAGGTCTATTTAGTACTTAAGAACTTAGTTAACAGTGTACACAGGCAATAACTTAGTAATAATTGAAGTAAAGAAGAAACTTTTTATTTAACGTGTTAGAAATTTTAAAAATCAAAGTTTTTATTTATAACACTCTCGATAAGCCGCCATTTGAAATAAAATTACCACATTTCTTTAGCTTATTCCATTATAAAGGTACGTTGGCGGGGTGTAACCAACCCCTGCCCATTAATCCATCCCCTCCGACGTATGCTGTGACGTGCACGAGTGAAACGCCATTACTATTTCGATTATCCTTTCTACCTGCCTAAATTTCTTAGCTAATAATTCCATTGTAATTCGTTATGACACTGCGTGAATAGACTTCATATAAAGAATGAGGTTTTGAAAATCGAATGCTTCAACTATACGCGCCAAGTTCGAGCTATTTACATAACCTTGATATATTTCTGTGACAACTATTGAATGAACGAATTTATTCTCCATTCCTTTGGTTGGATTCAGTGAGTATTGCAACGAATTATAACTCGTTCCCCACTCATAAATCAGGATTTTGGACTATCGGATCGAAAATTTTTCACGCTTAAAGTCGGTATAACTTTCATAAAACTTGATACTCCAAGATTAAAGTGTTAGATAAACATGTTTTTTTTTCAGCGTTGAAATGTATCAAAGCAAAAACCATGTGGACGAATAAAGATTTCTTTGTATTTCTTAATGTACCAGCTGTGTTCGGAGTTATGAGCAAACGTTTAACCTATCGATCTCAGACATAAATCACGACATATCTCTCAAGACGGCGACCATTACGCAGAACTGTTTAAAAGCTACATACGTCCTTTGTCGCTATGAACTTTCACACAACACATATATTATTTTTAGATGCGACGACACTCTAATCCTCTCTTTTTAATTCTCAATCTAATTCTGTAACATTCGTCGGCATATGGAAACAACACTTTGGGGTTATTTAAATTAAAACATACATATTTTTTGTATATCAATAAAGAACTCTAATAATACACGTTACATTTGTATGTTACGCCATCTAGTAATATTATGTCCATATTGCAGTTCGCTAAATATGAAATATTTCGAGTTTTGTAAAAAGGTGCGAAAAATCGCGTTTACAGACAAAGGAGGTTTCATGTTACCAAACTCTTTAATATTTTCATTTTTTGACAACCCAACCTTTAATACGCAAACACGGCTGTTTATAAATCAAAGTAATAATTCATTGAATACATGACGGGATGTTTGCGTATAATGTAGACTATATTAAATGTCAACAATGCAGCAACATATATCACGTCCCTATTTAAAAGCGTAAAAAGATACGTAAAATAATTTTGTTGCCAAATATTGAAACGGGAAAAACTATTTAATCCAAAAAGTTTTGTAGGTTTAAATAAATTTGTGTGTCGTCGTCGATGCCAAAGAAATAAGAATTGAGTTGGCAATGTGACGGGGTTAACATAATCCATCAGCCCGGTGTTGGTATACAGCTAGAAGTATGTGCTATTAATTACAAATAATCCGTTTCTTGTTATAATTTATTGGCTTATTTATCGCAGCGTCGCCCGCAGCGTACACTCGGTAGAGATAGTCAAAATAGATAAATTCATATTCAACGACTGTATATGGATTGTTATATATTAAGATTATAGACATTTAGTTTATAAACGAATAAAAATCTGGTCTTATATGAATCTCAGTAACTTATCTTAAGAGTAAATGTACTATTAATACATTTTATATTCATATACATAACATCAAACACTTGGCATGGAGCATATCTATAATTATCTAATGTTATAAATCCCTGTCATTGAATGCATGTAAAGGCAAGTATTGTGTAATTATTCTAATTAATAAAACTAAACAGCTCATGTTGAACAATTAATAAAAGGATGAAAGACGATAAGGATTCTGAAATCATTATACACTGTGTGTGTGTCTTAAATATCCATTTAAATACTTATAAAGATTTACATATTCCGGATCCAGATGATAGACGTTGTCGTGATTGTCATTTGTTTAAGGTTATTATTTTCTTATTACTATACAAATACAACATCAATCACAACGCTATAACGTTCTAACAGTTAACTTTCAAGTGCCACCTCACTGGAATGTCTCGTTGAGAAACGAAAACGGACTGTGCCTGGCAAGTGGATGTTTAAATATAGATTTCAATCAGGAGCTTAGAACGCGTGGCCACTTGAACTATATAATTAATAACTAAAACTTTATAATACATATTAAACTGGACACAAAGCCCTATTAAATGTAAGCATAGCACGTTATTACAATTCCTCATTCGTGAACAAACAAGGGAAAATATAAAACAATTTCTCGTAGCGAAGATTACTCCTGGGATGTGATCTTTATTACCACGAATCACGTGATACAACAATAAACTATTTTTCATCTCTAGTTATTTAGTGAAGCGCTGTGTTCACACTTTTTATTTTTTCCCTCTATTTCCTTAGAAAAATAACAATCAAAGCGATGTATCAACGTCTCCAGAGCTCGTTACCGAAATCACGTTTATCATAGATCACATTTGTCTAAGGCTTTAGATTTTAATTGTATTAAGAAGATCGTAACACCTTTTATTGCTTCATAGGAAATTGAACCTTTCCCCTTGTTATTAAGCGGCGAAAATTGCGTGTGAAAATATTGGTTCTACAATGAAATTATAAGAAAGGATGGCGAGAAGAGTCGCGAGCCACACACGACGAATTACGAGCGAACTCGGGACGCGAGCTTGAGTTATGTGACCGCGATATATAATATTTATGAATTATTCCTTATATTTCGTAAAATTCCTTTTGTTTAAAGTATTTTTCATAAATCCTTTTAGGGTTTGGAATAAGAAGAATCCAAATTACATTACTGTGGAACTTTGTTAAAGAAAGCTTAAAGACACTTTTACATCTCTTTCTTCTACACTATTTTATCAATGATGATGTTAGCGAATTCTAATACTAAAACCCACATAAGCATATTTATTTATCATAGAATAAATAGTTATTATAATAAATACATGAAAATAAACGAGTTCTTTCAAAATGATAAGCAGAGGTAATAAATATTAAAAAGCTACTTGCATTAGTCTAGGAACACGTAACTTATTTCTGCGAGTATTTGTCTAAGCAGAAGCTTCGCGGAAGAGAACACATTTAGGCTTTATATACACCATGCCGCTTTATTCGCTATAACCTGATAATGGATAATCCTGACTCACATGTATATTAAATATAACTTATTTAAAAAATATTACCGCGCGTTAGTATTCATGACCACGCCTACAGTCGTTAATTAACACTTCATATTATATATGACTTAATAAATATACGAAAAAACTTGTGGAATCATTACAACTATAACCATTAGGTTTTCAATCAAATAACATGGCTAAGGCGTGATTTAGCCGCTGTTATCATTTGATACGTGTATGCACAGCTTAGAGCCGGTGAAGTTAGGCGGGACAAGAGCGCAACAAGAATAATACAAAATGTTTTTCATTTTCTTTATGTCACCCCCGGCAGTCGTAAAGGCATTAAGCGTGACCAAACTTTTGTTTGATACCAACGGGCAACGATGTATGCGATCTCTAAGAACATGCGCTTAACAAAATTATGTTTAAAGTTACCACTATCATACTTTGGAGTAAAATGTAGCAGTAATATGACTCATCTTCAGATAAACCATGTTCTCTAAGCAAAGTATTGATACAGTCATATACTAAGGCATACATATTCTAAAATTAATGATAAAACAAAAATGGCTTAACACTCTGCAAATATTAAATCTCTTATGTTAGTATCTTCTGCAAAACAAAACTGCAAACTGCAACAATACAGTTGCAGATTTGTTTTCATAAAAGTTATAACTCAAACAGTTTATAAAACACTTCTGACACTTCTGACTAAACAAATGTTATAAGGAGGTATTATAGAAAATTGCGTAATCTTGCATTCTTATCTAGCAACAATAAAAATGATAAATTAACACCCAACACGTGTGCCAGATAATTTTGTAAAATAATCCTGACTTTCACAAATCTTTGTAGGCGTATACGTCGATTTCAAGTTTTGTCACGAAATGTAATCTTTCTTTTTGGGGGACACGAAGATGTATGGATATTGAAGAATTAACTAGATTACGGTGATAAAAATTTCAAAATGGTTTATCAAGCCTATAACTACGTCAAGCTAGTGGGTGGTCCGAAATATACCAAGGAATTAATTAACATAACATATATAATTAAAAACAATTCGTTTTTTAATTGCATGGTAATTGTAATAAATTTTCTAGTTTACAACATTATTAAAAATGTTGTTGCTTCTGTATTTAATATTTTATATCAATAAAACGCAGTAGCATGGTAATAAAAATAAGATGAACTTATAATGATTGAGTATAAAAATGCTAATTTGGTGGCGTCGAGCGAAGAATGTTAGTCCACTTAAAATGTATAATTAACGTTGAAATTCTACTTAAATGTGACATTAATTTGAAAAAGGAACACACATTTTATGTAATTTTATAACTATGAATACGCTTAATAGGGTATTTTGTATGTTAAAAATTAAATGAGTGACTTTACACCTCATAATACAGTCGTATATCATTTAATTTACTGTTAATGGACACGACGGTGTAGATAATTAAAATTAATTGTTTGAACAATATCTGTGAACCCTTCAAATTAGGTTCCCAACTATTGGGCGGATCGGTAATGTCCGTAATTACGCAGTGTTTACACGACCTTACTATATTCTAATTAAAACTAATTTTTGAACCTCTCAAGAAAACGATTTGTTGTTTAAGATTACAATTATACAATAGACTTAAATTTAAATTTAGATAAATATAGAATATACTCACTGTCTTAGCACAACCGACGGTCAATTTAATGCGAAAATATTTTCACTACACAACAATCCATCACCAAAATCGGAATTTAATGAATAAAGTAATTGTATTTTGCAACTCCTGTACCTGTAGCTGGATATAATATTTTATGACCATTGCACAAAGCGTGTCAAAATTCAAACAATTAACTAAAAAACATTTAAGATTTTTTAAGTCTGCCAATTGTTCGTAACAATAGTTTGAGAAGAAAGCATTGTTACAAAAACAATAGTAAAGACTTTTTTTTGTTTTTTTTTAAAGGAGAAAGCATGTTAAAGTGTAGTTCTAGGAAGTCGGTATGGGGATGTGCCAAAAAGAGATAAAGTCGTTTTATTGATCTATACGGACATAGACCAGTGTGAGTTGAATGGAACGAAGATAACTTGCCGCCCCAACATCATTCATCCTTGTTAGACGCCCGGATTTTTATATCGCCCCATCCCTTTCGGGCCACGTGACCTAAGCAGGGTGTAACTCACCCTACAGCAGCCATAACTTACTCATACCGATAGGCGGGACGGTTGCGAAAATCGTGTACACTATTAATCTTTTTTATTTTATTAAAAATTAGAAACAATATGTTTATTGATTTAAGTTTAATGTAGTTACGCCTTAAGCTTATATATACAGATTTATTTTATGAGATTGAGATGTAATGATTTGTTTGACCGAAGGTGAAATAAATAATTACTATATTTCTCAAAACATATTTTTATATACTAATCCATTTATTATTATGACTCTAGAATACATATATTGTTTTTTCAAAGCAAATTGTATATAGCTAGGCTAAGTATCTATATAAAATGTTGTATATTGTAAGAACAGGTTGAAATAAATGTCAAAGAGAATAAATCGATTATAATTTTTTGATGCATACAAATTGCATTCCATAAATACTGACAATTTATTACCCTTTCATGATATTTCGTCTTCTTCCCCCACAAATTATTAACTATGTCTGTCCTCTGGGTCCTATACGATACTTGCTTTGAATGAAATAAAGTTCTGATAGCTTTTTTTTCTAAAAAGCAATTATTTTAGACAAATATAAGAATATCTAACAAACAGACATCGATAATTGATTTTCTACAACAACAAAAAAATTTTATATATACAACAGTAATGTTATGTGTAATAATTTAATTTAAAAACTTGAGGTAGTATAAAATCTTAGAAATTAACTATAGATTGCAAAAATAATAATTAGTATAACAGGAAAAAGCATCTTTAATGTCACTTTATGGCTCGGCGTATTTTACCTACCTACTTGATATGAGTCAAGTATAAAATGAAAATATATTTACTATATTTAAAAGTAATTAAGTTCAATTAAATTACAAAGTGCCAAAAATACTTCATTATTTACCGTGTGTAATTTCAAGACTACAAAAACATACGAAACGTGTAACAATCGTGTACAATTAATATAACTCTAATTAAAAATCACATCATAAAAATGTGTAACGATTTTTTATCTGTTTACAAAATTAAATTAAAGTGGCAATAAGCCCCAATCTGTACGAGGTGTTAACCGATCGTAAATGTCGAACGAATGATCACGATTATCGTAAAACGTCTCGTAAAACAAATAATTAGCGATCGTTAAACTTATGAGGGCTGTATTGACTTGGTAGTGTTCGATGAATATGTCAGTAGGTTTAATGGAATATTAGCGTTTTTTAAACAAGTTCACTTTTTGTATTTAATAATTTTGTATAAGTGCCTAAATGCAAATTAAATCCTGTTTGAGCTATTTTTCGTATATTATTAATCTGGGGTTTGATCGTCTAGGCATGCTATAAGACTTATCTATAGATTACTAATAATGCAGAGGAAGTGTGTAACATAATTCAAAGTAACTGGATATATGTAAAAAAGTCTTCAAAAAAAAAAAACGTATGCAATACAAATTTAATCATTTTAAATAATTTATATTTATGTAGTTATGATTAATACAACCACATAAATACTATATAATAGGGTACAAATCTTGACCTAATTGTAAGAAAAATAATGAATGTAGCTAAGATTATCGTTGATATTTAAAAAAGACGTTCTAAACGCTTCGAAACTAGATGATTAACCTCAAGAAACTACGTAAGCTTGAAAATAAAGAAAGAAACTGAACAATAAAACACGGTTGTGGTAATAAAACGATTTATCCCATAAAATAACAGCTGATCGCTTTGATTACGCACAATACGATGGAACTCATAATTTTACAACCAATTTACAAACAATAAAAGTCCATCTTATGCACACATTCACCCTCTGATATAACTCCATTGAGAGACGAAAGCCGCAGCTCATAATTTTTATGGGCACTCCTGTATTCGAATAAAACCATAACTCGATAAAAGTCCGACAAAACTCCTTATATTTACTAGCCATATAGGGCCATATAGGTAATTGTTTACAGCGCCACCTCTGTACGAAATGTGGAACTTTTTAAGCGTCTAGTCGAATGTTGACGCGTCGTAAAATACAACGACGTTCGAAGATACATTACGAGCTCGAGTGATGCCGCTAGTATAGCATTTTCTAGTACAGTTTTTGTAAAAAATAAGAAACACACATTGGAAACATTTTTTATATAGATATTATTTCAGTCACAATAAATTTATGTAAATATTTTATTGAACCTGTAATTATTAACTTTTTAATTATGAACAATGAACAACAAAACGGGCATAGTGCCAAGAAATCATTTTTTTGCTATTTGATTTATGTCTTTGGAAAAAACATAATATCAAAACATTACTGTCAATTACACTTTAATTGTAGTATTCTCAGGTTTAAAATTATAATTAGGTAACCTTGGGTGCTTATAATAGCAACGTTCTCAATAACTGTAATAGCGCCACCTGTTATAATACGCCGGAACTTTTACGCTCACAATTGTGAGTAATGTTTGGCGCGTATCGGCCATAAAGAATATCGTATTCATGACGATGAAACGTCATCTTAGAGCAAATTTGTCTGCTTTTCAATATACAAATTAAATCAATACGTATAATCAATGAGAGATCTTATTTATTTAAGATAATAAGTGACATATTTTAATGTATCCTCATTAACGATATTAAATTATATATTGATGCTATGGTATCATTTTACAAATACGACTGGCATACTGGCTAATAGATGGCGCTTGTTGCTCAATAAGTTAAAATTGAATGATTACATAAGCCTATGCTATAAAACATAGTTGTAAATAATTACAAAAACAGAAATACTATGTCTATTTTTGCTTATATAATTAAAATATATCGTTTTTGATACCAATGAAGTAACTTTACAATGAATAAAATAACTTATAGATGGAAAATTATTTAACTAAAGCTTGTTATTTATTATTTAACAAAGTTCTCATTTTGATATCACAAAGTTTTCACAACGACGAGTTATTGAAATAATGTAGCTACCGTTTTTATTCGTTAATACGAGTATACTTATGTAAACAAAAGACAGTATCCCTATCATTAGTAGGTACGTCGCACCGTTTAAAACCGCTCACATAATTCTAAAAAGTTGTAGAGTAATTATAAAGTGGGAGGGTGACAAATCCCCTAATAAAACAACAGGAAAATAATTCCGAGGATAAATCGCTCTCGGTGTGAATGGAATAGCAATTATATGCTTGAGTTGCTCACTCCTTCTCGTTATTTTATTTTCGCTTAGAACAGCGGCCTTCAACGGAATACAAGCTTAAGTTGGCGATTAAATATACATGTACAATGTATATATTATATAATATAGTTTTCTACTCCGGTCTTAATTGCGTATACATGCTGTATACTGGATATAATGTCCCAGGTTTGTAACAAATATTATCTGATGAACACATTTATTGTTGTCTGAGTGTTGTACCAATTAATAAAATATATGTAAGTGGCGTGTTTAGTACAGAGAATGTTAAGTCCGCATAACAAAATACCACCAGGCCGACCACCAATTGCAAACCTTTGCAAAACTGTACCCAATAAAAGGCTGATGATGATAGATGTTTAGTTTATCACACGTGCCAACCATAACATAAGCTTCAAATCGATTACATTAAGGTTCGGACCGTATGTCATATGTATATTGTTTATCGTACAATGTTCAAATGGAAAGAACATTGTATAGTTTTAAATGTTATGTATAAATCTATGTTTAATAATTGTCAATTATATTTCAGTAAACAGTTCTCACATAATACGGAAACTTGAAAGATAACTTTATCACTACGCTCCCAGAACGCATACACTTATTCAAATTCAGCGATAACGATACATTATTCGTAATAAATCACCGACGCATGCGCAACGCATATGAATTAACTAGATATTTCAATTAAACATAGGTTTATATAATTAATTTAAACGCTTTTGCTGCATCGGCGCTTAGTTAACATCCCATTTGTTATGGTTTGCGAACTTTTACGATTTTATCATCAAATCGATTTATATACGTGTAAAGTACCTTAAGTTTAACCCTAAGTTTTTATTTTACGTGCATAATGTAGGTTCTATATATCTATATGTTTTTAAGGAGTAGCTTTATAAGCTACGATCCAGTGCTACTGTCAGTTTTTCGTCAATAATTAGAACCATATAATAACAACTTGCTAAATAGATTCCTACAGTTTTTTTTTTCAATTTTATTTTATTTTAAAGTCACGGAACCACTAATATACTTAAATGTATTTTTATGAAGTCGTATATTATCATATGTTGACTATTATAAAACTTAAAAATGACAATTAAAGGGAATTTAATTTATAAATAATAACCGAGGTCGGTAGGGTCACCTGTTTAACTCGAACGTTTATAAGGTCATAACGGTTATCGTTAAGCATTTAAGATAAAATTTCAAAAATCGAATGCGTGTAAATGACCGTTAATTTCAGTGATTTCATCAACATTAATGTAAAAGTTGTCAAAGTAACTGGTTTGTGACATTATAAATAAATATTAACATCGGAAGCGAAATTACCAAGACTGGTGCGTTTAAGTTTTATAGATTTTATTCTTCGAAATTATTTTTGTTATATAAAGCGATCGTTTGGAGTGCTTTTAATGAAGATAACGAAATCATTCTTATGATAAGTGTGAATTTTGCCAGATTGAATTTTTATGTCACACTGTTAAAGTTAAATTAAAACAAATCAAACTTTTAGTTAAAAAGATGTTTGAAAAATTTACCTACGTATGTATATTTTGATAGTAAATAAGTAAACAGAATGATTAAATATAAGGTTATCGGACAATATTTATTAAAAATACTGCTGTATTATAAAAGGTGTGTTTTGTGAGAAGACATGATTTAAAATTTGGTAAGCAAACTAGTTTTACATACGTACATAATATAATAAGTGATTATTCTAAATATCAGAATATCACTTCTCACACACCAGCACATCCCCGTTACATACGGGCTAATGCTCAACATTTATGTCTATAAAGCGACAATACTTGATTGCTGAAAAATCTCTGTTTTTTTAAGATCATATATTTCCATTACAATAACACATTGCAATAAAAGGAATAGCAGTTTGTCAGCGTAGCGCACGAGCTTTATGGCATTCAGTGTGGTGTCATAAAGCGATAAAATAGAAGTTGGGAGCGCGAACAAACCAATAGATAATGAAGTTTTATTGGTCAGTTTTACAACAGTCCCTGGGCGACAGTGAGGCCCAGTAAATGGTTGTCCGTACACGCAATCGGATTGGTGTGGGATGCTACGATGTAAATACTGGGAAATGTTACTTGCAATTTCATTACTAACTCATGCGACTAAAAGATGCAGTTTAATTTGCATTGTAGTTTTTGTTTAAGAACCATGTTTACACGATTTTGAACACCGATTTTGTGTTCATTATAGGGCCTCGTATTCTCATACAACTTAATAGTGTTCTTATAATTCTATTAATACGCCAAATAAATGTGAATTTGTCGGTTATATTTTGACGATGTTAAATAGATGGTAAGGTAATGAAAAGGCTGATCACTAAAAAAAGGTTACAGTTTTTGCGTTCGGTACTAATTATAAATATAAATCAGAAACGATGTGTGACGACTTTTGGAAGCCAAAATCGCTATCGCAACGGGTAGGTTTTTTGTACATAACTACGTATATTTTAAAAGCCATTAGCCATTTTTTTATAGGGACATTATCTCACATTTTTAAAGTCCTCTTATATATTTTGCTATATAAATCTTGTAACATACCTAATGAAGTAACAAGACTAATTTATATCCTTTCAAAGTTCCGCAGATTTATCGCTGTGACGAGATAAAGGACAGACAGCCTGTCCATGAAATCTTTCTTATTCTGGTTTAAATATCAATTTACTGGTTTTGAAGGGATAAGTGGCTGAAAATTAATTCTGTTGAAACACCACAAACGCTTCACGATAAATCGATGTATTACTCTACTTTTACATTTAAACATTATTCATGGAAACTCATTTCTGAACTAAAACAAATATTTAAATACGAGAAAATGTACACAACTGTGATAAACAAACAGACGAGTAAATTCAAAGTAGATTGTTTTCGACTCAGTATCCCCCTTTATTGTCGATGGTACAGGGTAGTGTGAAAGTGTAAGTTATCAACACCAATTGTAACTTTATTGATAGCTGCAATTATAGCAAAGTGACTATTAAGTAGGCAGTATGCGGCTCAGTTGAGATAGCGCGCTGGTTTATAGCCCCTAGTGTGGTCCACAACAATTAATGGATGCCACTAAGAACTGTATTTTCATTGAATGATCCCTTTCTAAATCTATATACTATTTATTATAATCAAACATTCTTGCATAATTAATCCTTTTACATTTGCTTTGAATAGGTACTTAGTTTAAAAAGACTCTTCCGATTGTAAGTAACTTATGTTTAATAATCAAACGTAATATTTCTGCAATTCCTGTAAGCCCAATATATTGTTTGTTACTAGCATAATACTTTTACGTTAGGCGTTCATTAATTTAACACATGAAATCTGTAACAGACATGGTAACAGGGAAACAGTTATTATTTTTAACTTTCTGTTTTGTATGTAGAAATGTAATGTAATGTATGCGTGTAACCCTATGTAATAAAGACAGTATACAGAAGCAGGCTCGTGCGCGGGTACAGTTAATTAAATAAATTGTTATCGATGGAAAACCTTCAATTCGTCCGCGTACAAAAGTTCATTGACCACAAACACACCACAATTTTGTATTAACTAGGACATTTCGCTATTCAAAGATATAGGAACAATCTGATAGGTATCCAGTTTTGAAAGACGTTGTTAAATGATATCCTGGTTTTATCAAATTTATGTGCATCGTACCTACGTACAGTCGAGTCGTGTGCGGTGGGGCAGGCCGGGTGACGCGATAGTATCACTGCACGAATGTACAAGTACCTACCCACAAGGGCTGGATTCTCTACTTTGAGCCATTGTTTTTTGAAGTATTATTTATTGTAACCATCTGCTAGATAAATAACAATTAAAGATGACCATGTTAATCTACTGGATAAATATTAAACTACTTACACGTGTATACAATTAATATAATTAATAATAAATTAAATAATAATATTAATAAATTAATATAATATTTCAGGAGCAAATTGAAGCAACCTATATCTACACTTTACGTAGTCTCGGTACGATATCTATTATAGTTAATATAATTTCCAATCAATAAAATTGTATAGTACCTAATTGGTTATTTGCACCTAGTTATTGTCTAGATCGTGTGTGAACAAAATGAAGTTGGATAAGATTACCTGCGATAAGGCTATCTAACCATTAGTTACCTAAGGCTTGTAAGGATGACCTTTTACTATGATTCCTATCTCTTATAGCTTATCTAGTAATTAATTGAACGTAGGTTATACGTATTTATAAATAGTATAATAAGAATATTGAATGAGGCAAAATTTATAGATACAATATTATGTAAAGATAATGGGATAAGCATGCTTTCCCAACTTATCAGAAAACCGTACTTAGACAATATTGGATTTCATTGATCGAAATCTGCAAAAGCTTCTAATGCGTGTCTTGTTGAATTGTCAATTCAAAAAAATATTTAATACAAACAACCTCATTTATCTGATCGTTTTCGCACTCCACAAATAAACTCTCCGTTAAATTCTCAAAAGTGAACATGTAAAAAGAGCTATCGATAAATAACTCCGATGGCTCGCGTCTGGTGACCACATAAGAAAGATCACATCGTCTCAGCTGCCTTGAGTATATAATGATATGTGGATCGGTACATACCCGAACAGGTTCCGGGAGCCTTATAAAATTGCATTATAACCGCTGCTGAATATCGATTAATAAAAAATTCGTACATTATGATTAATCGTTAATGCATTATTCAAGTTTTCTACTAATAACTTGCGAATTTCATCATAACGCGTCAAGTTATGTTCCAAAATGTTAATAATAATTAATAAAAATAGTTATGTGTGATTAATATGAATTGTTTCTTGTGAAGTGGCTTTTTTGTTATAATTTTATTCTTTACAACGCGAAAAGTGATGTATAAAGTGGGCAACCCGTGGCCACCTTCGATCCCTTCCAGGCAATATAATACGGAACATGGAATATCGTACGAAGTTAAAAAAATGTTTATAAAAAAAAAGCAAAAACAATGTTGTAATGTTTAGTTGAAATTTGAAGCCAGGACAAACGAAAGATCTTCTATTTACTTATAAAAGTGGTTTTAAGTCAACTAAATTGAGTCATTTGAATATTAATGTATCTGCGTCGTAATGTGACCAATAATATTTCTTATCGAACTAAATACTATCGTTGAATTGATTTAGGTCGAGGACCGAAAAATGGCGACCATGTAAGTAAGTTTGGTATCGATTAACGTGGACGACGCAATGAAAATAATTTTAATAAATTTTTCTGTAACGATTAACTGCTTACAAATATTTATTAATTAATGTTTAATTCGCTGTGCATGCGCCGTTCACGTTTCGACTATAAAGAGACGGTCGGGAAAGATCAAAGGGCCTTCGAAACTGGCTTAGTAAATTAAAACATTGCAAAGCAGCTATCCATAGAAGTCTCGCTCGGGCGATTTCAAAAATGGCGTCGCGGTTCGCCCTGTGACGAGTGAGTTTTTCGCAACCGTCTCCACTCGATAAATAATGCCGCGGTCTTTGACAAAAACTCACCTAGTCCTGTTCGGTGGCCGGCGGCACCCTCCCGCCCTCACCACTCGCCCTTCACTGCCTCTCTTTGCCCGCACTCCTCCCGAAGCCTTTTTCTCTCCGTTCCGAGGCGCCAGAGCATTCAACATCCTCACTTTCACGACTATAACCCTAACTATTTACACGGCTATGCGCTAAAATAATACCTACTTATATTTATGGCAATTTGTTTAACTTCACCAACTATTACAACTGCAGGAACACGAGCACGTTACACTATACTTATGCGAGAGTATTGAAAGGTGATGGCGCGGTTAGACTGTTTGCACACGACTCCGGTACGAGACGATTTATCTAACTTAATATGACTCTTACTTAGGTTTAAGGGTACGAGACCGGGTCTCTTTGGTAGGCATATTAATTTGTACAATGTTATAGTCAATTTCACTGCCGGCGACAGCATCTGCTCATATTCTCTGATAGAGCTACACTATGATACACGGAAGAGATTTCTACAAATTGCACTGGTTCAAACGCGAACATCTAAGACGATAGCGCGAATTAAAATATATGTAAATAATTCAATAAATCAACAAAAACAACCCAAAACACAAAATAATACGACCCGTTTCTATTCTAACAGTAACAGTTTATTCATCGCACATACAAAAGGGAACATGTCAAATTCGTGTTAATTTAAAAAATAATCACAACAACCGAACAACACTTAAATTACAAAAATAATTACAAACAATTTTCATACACAAAGGGCTAGGGACTGTTCGAATTGCTGAGTGCAATCGTATCACTGTAATTATTATAGATAGTACGCGCGCACCTAATGCTCGGGGTGACCTTGCGCGGCCACCGCGGCCGCCGCCGCCGCCGCAGCAGCCTTCTGCGCTTGCGCCTGTTTTTCTTGTTCGTTTAACTCTTTTATCGCCTGTATCTCTTTCTTTAACTTCATCCTTCGATTTTGAAACCATATTTTTATCTGTCGTTCTGTAAGACAGAGGGCGTGCGCCATTTCGATACGTCTCCTTCGCGTGAGGTAGTGGTTTGTGTGGAATTCTTTCTCTAATTCTAACGTTTGATATCTTGTGTACGTCTGTCTCCCTCGTCTTCTCAGGCCATTTGCTCCTGAAACAAAAACAAAGTGTTAGTTATTGATTGGGGCGGATGTTAGGCAGTGGAAGAAGAACAAAAGTTTGTGATGTCGGGTGCACCGTTTGATCGTCATTGAATGGGTTAGCCGTCGTTCTGTATTTAGAACGACATAACAATTGCTTCAGGAGACAGCTTCATTTGGTCTCGCTTAGGTATCAATATTGATGAATGACGACGCTTGTAAACTGGTTATATTTCTAAATCCCTATTCAAATATGTTGCGTTCATAAATTACATACTAAAGAATTCATATATGGTAAGGTAAAATGACTGAAAAGGTGTTTATTTAACCGCGTTGGGTATACAACAGGTTACTGTAACGAATGTTATTAAGCATCGTTGAGGCCGGTTACTGGAAACGACGCTGAATTGGTTCCCGGGAATTCGATCTGAGATAGCCGGCTACAGCTCGATGGCCGCGGGACGTGAAAATTCGTTCGTAACATCGCATATAGAAAAAAATAACATGCAATTTTAAATAAGAAATACGAGAAAATTTTAAACCATTGCAATTTATAAAAGTCATGACGGCTATTAAAAAATACACCTACATATATCGATTACGAAACAATATATAAGCACTTAAACCATTAATTTTTTATATATCTAATATTCATAGATATAATATGATCGCAGTATGTAAATAATGTGTCAAAACCCCAATTGAGATGTTAAAAGACTAAGCACTCAAGTAGCACGTTGTCTTTGAAGTTGATACAAAAATAAAAGCACTTTAGAACGAGGCCGAAGAACGCTTCTCACAGTGTAAAAGGGTTGGCAAGCGATTTAATGGCTTAATTATCTCAAGTGGGAGCGGGCAGCTTGAAGACCACAGTGCATGTATGCGTTTATCTATTATATTGAAAGAGTCCAAGTCGCGAGAGACTTATTTATTGAACTGTCTTATTAAAATATATAAGATTTCTAAGCTCAGAATGACTTAAGAATTGCAATTCGTTAGTGCAAAGCGAATTCAGTTTCTTGCATTCAATTTTGCACACGTGCCTCTTTTGTTCTAATCACATAATTACTATGGGATTCAAACCACTTTCAATATTCGTTTATTTCTTTGACTATTGCATTTATTTTAATCCGTGCCTTTCAATATTGTTATTAAGTATTATTACTAAGAGTGTTTGATTTTTTTTTTTAATTACATGCCCATTTTCTAAGAGCTTAATACTGTAAGTGCAACCTTTTTAATAATTAACAAATTTATTTCAGTCGGAGGAGGTGGTGGTTAATTGAGTGACGCTAATTGCCTAAGCCGTAAAAGCCTTCCGCACGAGTCCACATAAATATACCGAACCTTTTCTTTTCTCAAGCACATAGAACAATTATCTAAATAATTAAACCAATTGTCAATTCATATATATCAGCTAAAATAAATAGAATTATACATAATAATTAAATAAAACATACACACATTTTATCCTGTGTGTGTACTAATTAATGTGTTTTTATGTCTTTATACATATTAAACTGCAAAACAAAATTACGTGTCAAGCTTCGATAGAAGTATTTTTGATTCGATAACATTACATAATAATATCTGCGTATAACATTGTGGCCGCATCCAATTACGAAAAAAGCAACGCTTTCACAACGGATGCGCCAAATACCTTATGATAAAATAAATATAAAAGCCATAAATACAAGTATGTAAATAAATATTTTTTTGTTTATGTAATTAACGTCAGTGGTTTCTGTCAATTTACGCCTTGGAAATTTAACTCAAAATCTGGCGTTCATAAAGGCAATAAACATGACACAAACGACTTCATTAAGACGGTAGGCGGGACTTTGACAAGCAAAAAATGATGTGTGCTGAGGCCTTAATAGGTAAATAATGACAATCGAATGTTTCCGTGAGCAACAAATCTGAAATATCATCTGTACATCTGTATCAAATTCCGGCGTCTTAGGGAGTGCGACCCTTTTGCATTTCTATTATAGATATTTTAAAATCCATTTCAAAGCCATATGTATGGTGAAAAAAGCGTCCGAGGAAACCACTCGCTGTTCTCAAGCACTGAACAAGTGTCAGGACTTGGGAATAACCCGTTTTGCAACACGTGGCGCGAACAAAAGAAACTCACCATACCCGCTTTCCCAATGCTGGGCGACAAAGGATTGCGTAAGTTTATATTAGTCGTAAAGAAATTTGAACTAAGATCTATAGTCTGTAAACCGCTCGTAATTCTCAATGGTCCCGCAATTCGGGAACATTTGAAACAACTGTTGTTTGCTTCGATATTTTAATTGTTCGTAATTCATAAAACTTTTGTGATTTACACCCGCTGCGCACAAAACCGAAAAACTTTTTTCCGAACACGTGAGCCATGTTGTGGCAGGATGCGCCTATTTGTGTGTTCATAAAACAATAATCATGTGTTAAATAGTGTATTAAGAAATAAAGGTGTTGGCGTTTTGTATAATGGCTGAGCTCAATGTGCAATCATGATGCCCGCGCTGGCAATTTTCTATCATAGAATTATGTAAATTAAACGCGCTCTACGAAGATTAAAGTCAACATAGACCATATCAACCATATGTAAAAACATATCCATATTTGTTATCTAGCCTTCATTATATCGATATGAATCTTGAAATAATTTGATTCGTCCATAAAAAAATACACATGTAGCAAGGCTATGTAAAAATAAATTAACGATCAATTTTCACGAAACTTGTTTTTTTTTTAAATCAACGAGGACAGAACGAGTTTTTTATCAGCCTCTTTCCCGAATTTCGCTTATTACATATTCAGAGGTAACCAGTTCACCGAGATAATAACTCTTATTGGTAAGACGAATCGAAAATTACAAAATGAACACCTTCAACGACATCATACGAGTATCAAGGTACCTAAAAGCGTACATATAAGTAAAACATAAGGTAGCTACAGGTAACGGCCTACCTGGGTGGTCCAGCCAGCGATCAGATAATACATAATATCTATAAATATGTATAACATTTATATCGGTATAGGTTCTCTTTATTGATTCGTATTACATTGTAAGCAATTAAACTCGTGCTTTTATTCGTTGTTTTTTTTAGAATTGCTGAGATTGCTTTTATCTATAAGTATATTTTTAGATGGTTGATAAACTTTTAGTTTAGTATTTTAGGCGCCAAATAATTCAAATATATACCTCAAAAATGTATGCAAAAATCTAATAAGCAAATCGAAGACCAATAAGATTTCTATTTGATTATTTATCGAGTATATTTCATGTCAATGAGAAACGAAACGTGCTCACGTTTAATTTATAATAGTAACCATAATGCCGCTATCTGCACACTTCCAATCAGAGCACTAGATGTGTATCAAGAGACTGCTTGTTATCTCAAAAACACAATATGAATAATACATTAGTCACCAGCACGGAATACCTGAGTACTTAAATTGGCAAAGCTTAATTGACTCAAAGTTGAAAATGAAACACTGCCAGCGTTTTCTTACGTCCGATCGGGAACTTTTTGTACGATAAGTTCCCGCCGTGGAATCAATTTAAATCGCTAATGCCTCTCTAGATGGAGCGTACGAAAAAAGTAATGAAAATTTGAAAACAATAGTGAAATTAAGTGCCTCCGAGATAACTTCTTGCGTTGATCCGATCTCAGACGTTATTATGACATTAAGTTAAACGAACTATCCGTTTTTTTAACAATTACTTAAAGCTCATTGAATTTCTACTGTTAAACTGTTGTTTATTACTATGGTTCGTGAAGAAATTTCATAAATTTCAACTTATAAATGAAGGGAATAAATCGAATTAGTATTCATGTTATAAATTGAACGTTTGTGGTTGTCAAGTGGTTTTTCACGTTATAAATTCATGTAATACTTAGGTATACCTATTAAATAATTATCTATAATACTGTAGCAATGTTTTTAATAAGTAGCTTTCATATAGTAGTTACGCTCAGCCTTTGGAACGTTTCACAGATATAAATTTCGACATATTGTCTATTCAATTTCAATACTGTTAATCCACTATTACAATAATTGCCAACTATGCAAGTAATTCCAAAATTGGTTTTAAAAATTATCATATTCGTTTTCAGTTGTCTGTCACAATATTGAATTTCTTGGAAAAATTAAGTGGCACCCACAAAATGAAATGCAAATTGCTAATTGATGGCTGTAAGGCCCAGTTACGTGATTTATTTTAAGCTCGTAAAACGTACATAATGTATATAAGAACTGCCCTTTTCATGGATGTATGTTTTATTTATATCACGCACGTAATAAAGTTACGCCTTCAACATTGGATGTAATTCATAACGGGAGATATTGAACTTTAAAAGATATCATACAGTTAGTACCCCTTAACAATATGTGAACCCTTTTGACATACCTCTTCGATACTGGACCCATATTACATCATAGATCAGGGCCGAAAGCAATAAAAATTGCCCATCCCTCCGGGATTAGGACAAACCCTGACGTATGTGGCATGTAAAATCCTGAGACACTTTCAAGGGGCCCATTTCAACTTATTTAAAAATCAATTTGGTCATACGCCCTCAACACTAAAATGGCGTATAAACATTTCCTTTCTATAAAATACGATCAATATATTCGTTACTCCAAATATATGAGGCATAAATCAATAACAGCGTACTGATACAGAATTTATGAGATCATTCAGCTTATAACACGAATAACATAATGCGTGATATCTATATTCAATTCAAAATTGTAAAAGGGAGCGTGTTATTCGTATTCGCACAAATATGAATTCGAATTATTGATGCGAATAATTTAAAGCAAATAATTGAAAACCGCGTTAACAAGATGCAGCTGTTACAGTTTGGAAAAAGTCGTTAGTCCACTAAAATAGAAAGTGTCACTCCTTCCCTAATAAATCAGGGGTGATTAATGTTAGTTAGCAACGAAGCTCTCCGTGTGACGCGGCAGTGCCTCATTGGGTGGCGCGGACGCCATATTGCTCAGAACTTGTAGCTGTCAAACTTTGAGTAATCACTGGTCGCCATTCTTCGCTCGGATTAGTCTACGTATTATCTTATTAAGAAGTAAGTACGAAAATTGGTCGCCTACCTGAGAATGTTTGTAAAAAACTCTCCGATCCAATTTCATGGATATTTCTGATAAATTGAAGTTTTGTTCTGAAGGTGTAAAATTATCGCTACATTGACTCTAAAGGAATGCATTTTGATTTATATTTTGACTTAAAAGCCAAAACATTCGTATCTATTGTAAAAATCAATTTATAGTCATAATAAATATGACCGTTGCATACGTCCGAATTTTGTTGATTTATATTTATAAGTAGGTTTCTATCTATATTATTCATTTCCGATAGGTTAGAATATCTAAATGAAACAATAGAATATATAGTAAAATAGAAGTTTGATTATAAACTGAAGATCTAAGACGTTTTACCTACCGCCTATTGGGCATACAAATCATGTCAAGGTGATATAGTATTTAATACAACACAATAGAGTTGATTATTCCCAAAACAAATGTAGGTAATAATGTGATGGAGAGAACCGTCAATTTGCGATTTAACGTATGTAATATAAGCAAGCATATGGAGGCAAATCATACAACTTGGATAAAAGTTTGAAGACAGTTATTTTGTGGTACAAGGGTATATACTTCTCGAATCATGCATACATTATATATCTATGTGTATACATAAATTTAAAATCGATACACATGTATGTTATATGCAAGTCTTTATAACTTTCGTTAATTAAATATTCTGTAGGTATGTAAAATTGTTAGATTTTAATAATATTTTCACAGTGTATTCACCTGACATTATAGAGTTCGTTTTAAGCGTTAGCCGTGGCAAGTTTGGTTGGAGCAAGTTTCCACGCTAAGTTTGGACTTGGCAAAGAAACCACAAAAGCTCAACTTAGTAAATCTCTAGATATATGAACTAGTAAATTTTATAGACAATAACTCTTTCGAGTATTTCATTCTTGTGCGAATAAATTAGTAATTAAAATGTGTTTATTACATCGAGATAGATATTATATCAAAATCTTATTTATTTAAAAACTTATTCTGTAGTGTTGAAACTAAGGATAATTTGAAACACATATGTGCTTACCAAATAACTCTTTAACCTTAACCTACCAATTTAATTTGCGATCGCCTCGTTTAAGCTACAACACAGAAAAACAGCCAACAAATATCTCACACAAAGAAACTTTTTATTAATAAATACAAGGAAAGAAGGTAGAACAGTACTACCCAACATGAAGAGGATCCTTAACAGTTTAAAATAATACATAAGATAGTTATGCGAAAGTAAATACAGTTTGCATTATGCTTAAATGCAAGTTTGGTCGTTGAGGCAGGGATTTTGCTAGGATTTTGTCTGCGTTTGAAATAAATTAAGCAGATCTGCAGTCTGAATGCGTTGAGACATTGCAGTTTTTAGTCTAGAGTTATAGTCTAGGAACAAAGGGATTCTAAAAACTCTTTACTCGTTTGAATTCCTTAATATACAGGCATTTTATTGATACATACAACAGCTGTGGAATAACTAACATAGGCAGATGCTAATGGATAAAGGCTTCGCATCTTTTACATACATGTATCAACAATTACAAGCTAAGACGTATTTTACTGTAATTTTCATTATTTATTAAATTGATTATTTTCAATGATTTTTAAGTGATAAGCACATATGTCTTATAATTTATTTTAATACTTTTTTATGTATAAAGAATTTTACTGTTTTAAAATAACTTTACATAAAAAAAATTACTTCTTTAAAATATATTGGTTAACCCTAGAATTTATAGTTATAACATTGTTACATCACAGAACAACAGGCTATAAAACATCCTCCCCGAAACCTGTGTCCATAAAGATAAAGGAAAACTAATATCAAAACAGGAATAGGCACGTGATAAGAAAACATTTATTCCCTATGTTTAATGCATGATTTGTCATAATTTTCCAGCCTCCCTTGTCTGTCCGTTGTTTTGTATCTAGCGGGGAAATGGCCGTTGATGATTTATTTCTTATCTTATTTATTTTGTACGAGAAAAATCGTTTAGGGGCAAGACTTATGTGTCAGGTTTATTAACAAGCTGCTGCACCGGGATAACATAATTATCTTTTCTCCTTGTTCTTCAGCGTACACATCGTCTTCGGTAAATATAAGATTACAATAGACATTAATTTCAATACTAAATAGTCGTGAAATTGAATTGAATTCAGCTTTCCAATGCTTATCAATATAACAAATACAGCTCATGTGGTTGTTTAAATTACAAATGTTAAAAAGTAGTAGGTATATCGTAAACACTCAAAGTAAACAGCAATAAAACTGTGCATCAAAAGTTGGCGATAAATAACAATATGGCGTCCGCTGCCCCGTGTTTGCTTTCGCCCACATAATCCGTTCATACGCCTGTAAATCCATCCAACGATGTCCCGCACTATACTAAATCATCATAAGAGAATCCCTACGCACATAGTCTTTTACGTGCTTTTAGTGTTCGTATTAAAAAATCGTTTAATACTAAAATAAACTAATTGGTTTTGTAATTTTTTGTTTACTAAATAAATCTATGAGAGAATCTTTTAAAAAAACCTATGCAAATATTGCAGAATCATTATCAGATCGTTCCCTGTCGCGTGGCACAGTGAAAAACTACTCAATATATTCCATTGGTTTTGTTCGATTTTCGCAACGCCACCGTTACTGAAAAAGTTTGCATCGTAATGCAATCGCGTGGCATTAGTTTTGCAGTTTATCAGCGCGTTCTCGCCGCTGCAAAAGCTTTGAGGGATTAATACAGCGGCGCAATGGTATAAATTGTTTACAAAACACAATCTACGTTTACGCGTAATTATCGTGCATTTTGACATTAAGTGTAGGTGTAAAAACCGCTGACGTAGAGACTGAGAAAATTAAAATTTAGCGTTTTCCGTGTATGATAGAACAAAAAACACACTTCAGAGCAATTATATAAATTTAGCTGAGTCGGAATTTCAGTACATCAAAAATAAAATGAAGTTGTAAGTAAAAAGTTGACTAAACAACAAGCACTCGTGCAATATTTGTTTGGACATCGCAATTTTTAGGGCAGTGAGCTATCACCGCAATTTGACTTTTTGGTCGATTTACGAGCGCCACTCCGCGGAAAGCGGATGAACCAGCGGAATTTGTTGCGGGACAGGGTTATTTTTTAGTTTTTCAACTGTTTATATCAGTCACATGTCTAGCCGGTGGATTGCGACGGTGATTGATATGTTTACGGTATTGCATCGCATGGATAACATGATGCATGCGTGCGCAACAAAGCTAAATTGTAGTATTGATTGCAGCAAACTTGCAAACTGCATGCGTGTTTATAAACTAACTTTTACACTAGACTTTATATGGAAAACTTGTCATGAATAATTAAACTTGGCAAAAAGCGTTGTCCCTCTTCGCCATACAACTTTAAAGACTTAATGCAACACAATTTTATAAATTCAAATAATTATTATCAATATGAAGGCTATACATAGTTTATATACTCAGTAGCTAAGTAAATTCTATATAAAGCTCTCACTACACATAATTATATACACGTTTTACTAGAACTAGTCACATTTACATACGAGTTTCGTAACAATAGCCTCTGTGATCAGTTAAGTTTGTTAGTCCTACGTCAGTAGTGGACATGTAGATGAGGCGATAGCAGGCCGCCAGCGTCGCAATACTAAGCCGTTTTGTTAAAGGAAATTGTGAAATATTCAACGAGCTGTATATAAATGTTAAACTTTTATTTACGTTAATATATATAGAAGGTGAAGGCGTATATAACATTGTCAAAACATAATTTTAACAACAAAGTTGATAGAATGTAGAAATTGATAATTTTTATATAACAAAGCATATACAATTTGGATAAATACTTCATTAAGAAAGCTTATATAGATATACTAAAGACACGTTATTCAGTTAAATTATGTTAAATGTTTCATTCGTGTGTATTTAAAATGTATAAACTTGATGAGAAAACAAATAAGGTAGCGAATAATAACATAAATTTCCCTTACGTCTCCCGCGGGAAGCATTCATCCCGGAAGGTCTGATACATTTTTAACTGTATTTTAAATTGTATGTTTTTCTTTTAAACAGAAAATTATACGTTAAATTAACAATTGTTACTCACTGTTAAAACGTTTAATGCTTTCACGGAAAACTTTTAAAACCCATTTCGAACCTTAATGTCTATTCTTTCTTTCAGACTACGCGACAAATTATCATCTGCCAAGTAATATGATATAAAACAAAAAAGTTAACGAAGGTATAAGTTTACCTAATGTTCGTGATTAAAAAATGGTCTGTCATATCTATATTATATTTAGTCAACGGTATGGATGCGAAAAAGGCGGTCTTGTTTTATATATAGCTATCTGTGTTTGCTTAAGTCAGAGATAAATGACTGGCCCGTACAATATTTCATATCCAATGTCTACAAGATACTCCACTGAATCATAGTATGCAAACCGACCTAGAGATTAATCATGTTTCTTTCGTCAGTCATAAATTGCAGTAATGTTTAATTCCTCAGTAATTTATTGCTTGTACATTTATTACTGCAATTATTTTAATTACTTGCCAATTAAAAAAAAAACACAAATACTTCGTTAAATGTTTAAAATTAATCAGGTATTTATATGAGACCAATAATGTATTATGATTATTGTTTTGTTGTTTAAGATCCTTTTTTCGAATACTTAATGTTGGTATAAATATATAAACTGTAAAAATATATAATTTATAAAATACCTATGTTTAGCATAAATACGTAGACACCCTATGCATTCTATTTCTGAATATGCTCTATAATCTATTCTTAGCTAGACAAGTATGGTATGGTGATGTATATTATCGAGAAAAACAATACCATCGCATTGTATTGCCTTTTATGTCGTAACTTGAAATGGAAGCCACATCCACTATTTTCTTACAAAATACTTATTTGAAATAATAAACTTCACTTAAAATACTTAGATTTGAGGGACCGAAGAATACTTTTTTCCAAAACAAAAATAAATGTAATTATCAAAGATTTTTGCCTTTGCGTAAGTATTACTATAGAATATGCATTCAGCATTGTTAATTTGTCACAGTGAATTAGCCACGGTCGGGGTAAGTGATAGCCTTAGCATGTTGCACCCTGCATGGCGCCAATATGCTCGTAAATGTCGTTACAGCACAATTTAATACCTAACTATCTGCCTAGATGCGTATCTGCTTGTAAATTGTTACTAATCAATGGTAAACAATTGAAATTGGCATAAAAATCATTTCAATTATCAAAAATAACATTTACAATTTCCGTAGATTTTTTATAAGCAAAATACTATTTTGTATTTATAATAATAACATAATAAAAAATGTGAGGCCTATGAAATATATGTCATTTTTCCGTAAAAGGAAGATGAAAAAACGTACAATTTTCAACGTTAAATTTTTGAATTAAAAACAAAAACTCGATGTTTGCAATAATTTTATGGCCACTGTATTGTTAGAACGAACCGTAAAAAACTATAAACTCCTTACCTTTGTGCACAAGATAAAGGGAGAAAGTTGCACAACGAATGGTCAGCTTTCTAAAATTCTATATTGTTATACCATTGTTCAGGATAAAACTCTTTAAAGGAGTTACCGTTAAGTCTATTGCCTTGGGACAAAAAATAAAACCGTTATGCAATAGCGAACTCGTGCAGTTAACACAAAGTGCACAAACAATAATTAGTAATTAAGACGAATAAACAAATCGATCAATATTATTAAGCTCATTTTAAATTCATAATGTAAAGGCGCAAACACAGATCGTAAACAATAGCCGGCGTGTAATGTAGACATTTATGATTGTCGAGTAACATGACAATAATGCATCAACTGTATCAAGCCTCATTGAGCTAGATGCGCGGTCCATAAATCATCGAATCGGTCTCGAATAAATCGAATAAAAACTACAAAACGAGCTTTCATCGAATAGGCTTTTATTTATTTAACACTTTATCGCACTTAAACACTAGAAGCAAATGACATTAACAGATGTTAGTACATATAAGAGCAACGGGCAGCCTTATCGATAATAAGCGATCTCTTCCAGACAACCCACACGATAAAAGAATACTTAAAATAATAATACTTAATAACATACTTAATAATAATACAGAAACAAAACACAACATACACAACATGCTTTTGTTTTAGATAGAAGGCATAAAATCGATAAGTTTTAGATTAAACAACTATAATATACGCTGTATTTGCGATAATTAATTCATATATAAATGTGTTATGAAATTTATTTATTACGGCATGATTAATGCTTGTTGTTACAAAAAACAAAAGTACACAAATTGAGAAGTGCCATAAATATTGCGAAGCGCTCGTCATAACTCTCACGAAGGCTGGATGTAGTGTATACAGAATTTCCACCTAATAAAAGGCCATGTTACGTGTAGGGAGCGTTAGACACGCAATTAAGGGGCGACCAGTTTAATCAGACACCCCACCCGCCCTTGTACAAGGAGAGCAGGGTCAATTTATATGAAGTACTGCGGGCCAAGTTTGATTGGTGGGGCACAAAGTTTCACGTTCAACGTTAATTAGCGCGTGCCTCACGTTCTTAGGTTTAGGTAGATATTTTGAAGATTAATGTATTAGACGACAATGAAAAATCGGACAATGTGTACCTACTAAAATAATGACTCAATATTTTATCTACAAGAGTACGACGCAACGATTGTTGAACTATCGTATGCACAATCGAGTGCATGTTAACCAAAGTATATATACGATATATATTGATCCCAATACGCAGTTAGATTGGTAATTTGATGTTGAGATTAATGTGCGTGACAATTTATTGTCAATTATCGATAGTAACGGGAAGGTGCGATCAATTAACACAAAGGCAATTGCAAGTTACAACTAACTAGATATACGTGGTGATATGTTAGATAGTGTAATCTCACTGGCTGACACAATCACAGTTTATAACATGACGGTTTTGCTGAAACATTCGTGCATGCATATTAAAATTAATATTCTATATAGGGTAAAATTGTAATATTTTAATCTTAATTTATAGATAGTGCCATTGTGTATTAGGACACGCTGAAAATCAAAAGAACTCTGGTTATAAGGCTAGGCTTAGATCTGACCACGTAGACGACTACGGCTAGTTTATTCTAAACTGCGCATTTTTAAAAGGTTTATGTATTCGTTAACGTCTTCGTTTTTAAGTGTGTATATATATTATTACAATATTATTTGTTTAAATGCAATGAAGGCACCTGCTTAATGTCTTTACACTGTTCATTCGGAATATAAAACTGTTGTGACAATTTCTTGAAGTCAATTTTAGGTAAGTTTATAAAAGACAATATTACAATTTTTAAAAGTTAAGACAAACAGTAATAAAATAAATAGAAGTTGTACCCATATTTAAGGATTTGAATTTAAAACATTCGCTAAGAGAATTTTAATTTCAGAAACTAAACTGTTATAAACAAGGGTTAATATTTAGTAGACCAGTCATCGATTATGAACTGATTCAGGCTTGGCTCTGTTCTGAGGTGGAAGGGTAAAGTTCGAAGGTGGCTATTAGATCGTGCATGCATGACTCCGAACCTCGTGCTTGTGACGTTTGCTTATATATATTTGCTTTATTTCCTTTGACAATCTGAACCATTAAATACCATTGACGAGTATCTGAAGATTTAAAATTCAATGAAAATTTCAGTAGCCGCAACCTTTTTAACGTTAATATATTTTAATTATAAATCTTTGTAACTTCAGTAATCTTATCAATAGTTATGAAACGTACCTGAGCTTATTCCTTCACAGTATCAAAAGTTTTCTGTACAAAAATGCACCTATAAAATTACAAAAAATATTTATCCATAGGTACATAGTAACCAATCGATTATAAACCTTTTAAAAGAGTTTTTCTTGTAGGTACTTATATTGTTATTAACATCAGCCTTGTTAAGCATTATTTAATAAATAAATAATTAATCGCTGTCATTATATATAATAAGAAGTGCGTTAAAAACAGTCCATACAAATAAGGCTTAACTTTTCATAAATGTAAGGTGCGGAATAAAGTATAATAATTACTTTTATAGTATTAAGCAGCTGTCCAATATAACCTATTTTAATTAGTTCATTGTTAAACCTTGCAAAACATTTAATCTTCCAAATTGTAGATAATAATTAACATAAACCAAATCTAATGAAGTCCTTATCTCAAAAGCCAATAAACACGTCGAGACTGAGTCGATACATTTAAAAGCGAATTTCACAAGCATTAAAATTCAAGTTGAGAATTAATAAAGAGATAAATAAATTTAAGAGCAATGGGAATGTGGGCTCGCCGTTACCAGTCCGGTTCGCTTTATGTGCATATCGAAGATGGATGGCGGGTGTTCGCGGCTCGACTCCGCGGGGAGGGGGGCCACGAATGCCACCCCCCCTCCCCGTCTCAACCCTCCGCCGTCGTGCCGTAATGGCCGCGACCACGCAGCCCCGTCAGACGACAAAAATGCCATCATAATGGCCTCTGAATACTTTTTGCTGCACCGCTCCAAATACCCACTCCGGATCCAGTACGTGATAACTCGTCGGTCATCTCCCTTTTATTGAGAAATTCGTCAGTTTTATTTCCCGTAAAGAAAAAGGACATGTCGAAAGGGATGGAATCCAGTTGTGTCATTTCAAACACTTGATAAGTATCGCTCGGGCGGTTTTTCGATGGAGAAATTCAGTGAAGCCCCTTTCGTTAGTATTCGATGAATGCCCGGTTTTTATTCGGCTTAAGGAGTAGAGGGTCACCTTCGAGATGCTTTAATTGTGAACCAATAAGAAATTTTATTTCTTCTTACCGAGCAGGTTCTGACGTTGCCTTATTTGTGAAAATTAATTCCGTATCCTCTAAAATCCACGACGGAAAAACATTAACGGCCACTAATCGCATTAGATAAAAAAATTATATCTTAATTGGTCGTCCTTGTTCAGAATAAAACAAAGACTGAATGAAAAAGCTATTCGTTGAAAACTGAAGTAATTATGAGTCCCGTTTCAGTTTAATTGGTCTCGCGGAAGCCATCGTGAATCACGACCGTTTCTCTTCGACAACCAAATCAGGGGCTCGATCAAAATGCAGCAGCAATATGTTAAGAACTTACCCAACAGCTAATTAAAAGCAACGATCTGCTAATAATTGGTGGTGTTATTATCTCAGCGGCGATATTGGACGTCAAAAAGGAGACCAATTAAAAAATTTCCCTGAAGTAGTCCGAAAAAAAAGCAATGTTCTCTGCACTAATTATGTACGCTTATTGATAAAAAATCGTTCAGATTGTTACGCATGACGTGTAGGTTTATAATAAATACATTTAAACAAAATTAATGATGTAAATTGCGAAAGTTTGGAAAAGCACAGCTATGCCAATAAAATACAGGTTTGATCAAAAAAACTAGTTCGCGCGTATGAATTATGACGTGTTCCCGAGAACAATCACCGGAATAATTCATATTCTGTACGCGCTGCAATCAACGTCGATTTATGACGGGATTCCGTTTTGCTCCCAGATGAATTCGCCTTTAACATATTACTTACAATAAACTGCATTGGAACCAACTTCCTCCACTACTTTTGCAAGAATCTTTAACTTTTGTAAGCATTTGGAACTTAAAGTGTGCTCCCTTTTAAAGCTTACTAGGAGTCACCTATTTAAAATAAGTGCAATGAAAGCTATTATCTTCCTTGAAGGAATAGTTTGTATTAAAAGATCCCCTATTTAGTTCCCATCGGCGGCATATTGAAGGGGTGCCGAGCTTGGCGACACCTGTATACGTTATTGTGCCACATAAATTCTCCGTCCGCGATTCACTCGCGCTGCAGCATCGTCCATGGTTTATTGAACTCTGTATCAAGATAAGGCGTGTATTCCACATAATAGCAGTGAAAATATCCTTCATTTTTCTTCGTTTGCATTTCCTGCTAGCGAGACATCGTGAGCGAGCGCTCGGAGGCTCATAATTAATGCAATTCAAATCACTTCGCCCACGAGGACTCCAATTTATTTGTAACTGGTGCACCGCCTTGTATGGTAAACGATTGTGCATGTTGCTGTACTACTGAGTAAATATTTCGCTTTTAGATCACGCATGTGGGTATACGCGATGCAGTGTAAACGTACTGCAGCTTATTATCACACAATAAACTCTATCGGGAATAATCTCGATCCTCAAGTTTGCGGCTAAAATGTTTATTTTCCGCGCTAGGAATGGAAATGTAGCCGACTATGGTATAAACGGGTGCGCAGCCGCATGTGACCAATAGAAAGGTCTTGTTCTAATGAGGCGCGAGGCTTTTGCCCTCACGCATGCTACTATATCATATATATTTACGCCCCATTTAATTTTTTTTTTAATTACAAAAAAGAGTATATTGACCATGACCACTTATATAACATAAATGTTCATTGAATATAATTTACATATGTTAAAGCGGTATCATCCATATATCCCGCCTTTGAAGTTTCTCACAAACATTATTAAACATTATTTTGATATTATTAATTAAACAAAACTATATATAGTATAGTATATAATTAGTATATATATAATGATAGTATATTTCAACATGGCCCATAAATCAAGATTAGTAAGTTTTAAACTAACGTCGCAGCCGCTATGCCGTATATCACTCTGACCCAATGACATTAGCTAGGTGTGTCTTCCAAAAATATATTTAAAATATCTGCTACAAATAAATTTTTCGTATATCTTGTAGCTATTATCTTTGTCTCACTGAAACGAAACGAAGCGTGGTAGCGACTTATAAAAACAAAATTGCTTCTTGAGCAATTGAACATGAGAGCCACATTAGAGAAAGATGGATATAATTTTCTTCGCCCATAAAGCCGGGAAGGGCCATAAATATTAGTAAAAAGGTATTTCGTACGCACCAACTAGCCTTATTCGCACTAGCTTTTAAATAAATTGCTCGGCATAACAATAAAACCGTCTAGAACCTTTCACACATTCTGATGTGCCGAACTCCTTCATTTGTCGAAGGCTCGCACGCAGAGGAAATATTTTCCCAAATCCATACGGCCTTAAGGATCCCATAAAGCAGTTGCGCCCTACGCGAAAGTATGGAAGTAAGATTTATTCGGGGACTTTGGTCGCAAGCCCGGGGCTTTGCTATGATGAATTGACACTTTTTCAGAGTTGCCTACAAATTTCAAGTCGAACCAAGTACGAACTCTGAATTAACAATGAGACGGAGACTTTGCGCCGTTATTACCTTGAAAGTTTTAAATGTCTCTAATGAGGTAAGGTACCCATAAATTTTCGTTTGTAAGATTAGTGGTTCTTGGCGGAAGTAGAAAAACATATATCTGTTAATTAAATCAAATTAATTCAATTATTTCTTGTGAAATTTTCATATAAATTTTTAAGCAGTTTGAAGGTGTGAGATTGTGCGATAAGAATAAATTGTTATTTAATGGACGTCCATTGCGGGCTTTGTTATTCATTGTTTAGACCACACATGAGTGGGGTGACGTGCTAAAGCCGACCAACAAAAAGTATGAAAATTATAAACACTATACCACGACTCGCCGTCACGAAATCTCCCGCATTCTTGCATATCAAATACCGCTATGATTTCAAAATACAACTTCGAAATTACTATGTTATAAGGAAACTAAATTTGCTTGGCTTAAACCCGACAAAACATAGAAATATTGATACCATTGTTAACTCATAATATTGCTACGAACAGTTTGTTGCAAATCACAAGCAATTCTTATTTTAACATTCAATATATAAATTCAGTATTATTTGGACTAAGAAAATATATAATTTCACTGCTTTATACCCAAAAACCATCTAACATATAAATAACGTATATATTTCCTAATAAAACATTCTTCCAAATAAAACTGGTTATACTGATCATGATGACTTCATTCAGTCGGCAAAGCTTTGGGCACTCGTTAAATTAAAATAATAAGCGGGTGTGAGCTCATTCTATACACGATCTTAATAAAGACATTACAAAATTTGGTTTTAAGAACATCTAGATTCAGGGTTAAATACCAAAGCCAAAAATTCCAACTTAAACGCATCGGTGAAATTGCTTAAATATAATGAAGACTTTTATGTTTAATACAATTTATTTAAAACAAAATCGCAAATATCTCCATTGAATATATATTGGCCATCTATTGCGAACGTGCATAGCAGATAAATAGTAGTGTATAATTATAAATAAGTTTTAATTGCTATGATCAGCATTGGTCTAATTGAGTGTACCGCACTATAAATTGGGTTTTCGCGTACCAAAACAAACAGCCCATACCTAGATACCTACGACACGAAACGTAGCGGGAGCCGTTACAGTTGATTTAAGCGGCCACTATACAACAATAGTTACTTCGTATGAATAAAACGATATACAAATTTAATCAAAGAGAAATCTATTAGTAAAATGAGAAGCACGGAAGGGAGCGCACCTATACATATTCAACGAGGCACTGCATCACGAACGGGCCAATTTATGCGGCCACTCTTGAGAGTATCGTACTTTAGCTCAACCATATGTAAACCTGGACTATTTCTTTGGCCGATCAGATTGTCACCTGGTGAACGGGGTGCTTTTATTTATTCTATTCCATTTGAAAACCCATTTCGAATCTCGATTTAAATAGTGCGTTATTTTTGTTTGCAGCTGTAACTCAGCGTTGGTAATTTAGATTTGCCATGTATGGGTGACATTTTATTGTGAATAAAAAGTTATTAAAAACTACAATAAAGATATAAGACATCAATGAATTGCAAATAAACGGCGCAAGAAAAGTTTTTCAACATTTAAAAAGTTGTAAGATAAATTCTCGGTTGCATTAATGTTTCATCGGGTCGTAATATATTCGTGAAACAAAATAAAGATATGACAGTCTCGTGATAAAGAGGATATATGAGTTTAAAGTAGCACAGTTGAGATGTTGTATGTTGCGCCAGACAGGCGCTGTGGTTAGGATCGATGTTTCATCTGGGACCAAAGTTGAGTAGGTATTATGTAATACAAAATTCATTCAGTTAATCATTTTCAAAATATTCAAACAACTTATTTGGTGTACGTGCTTACAAACTGTTATACATATGTTAAAATATAAATACATATATTTGAAGCCAATAAAAAAATATGCTATACTTTTTAATAGTTCGGTCATTCGACATTTAATAATGACAGAATGAATCCTTCTGTAATACAAAGGATTAAAGAAGTCAATAGACCTTCCAATTAACAATTTAGTGTTTATTCAAATTAAATTCAGGAGTCGTATCGCTTTATATGGCGGTATAATAGCGGCCTTAGACATATTTGAATATCTTGGTTAACATCGGAGAGTGGCCATTGTTGCCTGCCCCAAGTATGGACTTAATTAAGAAGGGAATAGGTGGATCTGAAAGCATTTAGATGGTCGCCACACGAATTTAATAACGATAGTTTTGTATTAAAAATGGCTGTTTTTGTTTTCTTTTTCAATATTTAATAAAACAGTATAATAATGTGTTATACGAATGAAAAAATAAATACGAAAAATGGATTTTATCAAATATTTGTGTAGGTACTTTTAACTTATATAATTTATTTCGATATTATAAGTAATAGCTTCAGATCAAAGGAAACCTATTTTCTTACAGATACGCCGTTGTGATACTATCAACATTTAGTTATATTATAGACCCTAAACCGCAAGGAAATTATAAGACTAATCAACTAGGTACACAAGGAAATAAACAAAAACATCTTGAATACCTAAACTTGTATAAGTATTTATAATTTATAAATATTTTAACATTCTCTTTTTGTTTTTTTGTAGGCCAAACCGAATACATAAACAAATGAAATAACGTTTGATTAATTTTCAGATATCAATTAGGTTCTAATCAAAACAAATGAAGCAGAAGTTTAAGTACTTTATGCGATCAATTACGCACGTTGTTAATTTAAATGAGACGGAATTGTAATTAAAATACTTTATTCGATTTGTTCAGCTAAGCATTTTCATTTGTTGTATTAAAATATTTTGGTACAAAATAAACGCGCTCGCGCCATCTTGAATTTCTTGTTTGTAACCAACCATGCCTCACACTGTGGCTTCACCTACCAATATCTGAATCTGTGTTTTCATTATTTTCTTAATTGTAATATATAAATAAACATGAAATAGTCTGTCTATTTATTAATAAATACATAAATATTTATTTTAATACTACTCTTCTTACTAGTTTTATATTAGTAAAATAGCACCTACTTAATGTTATAATTTAAAAAGTTAATTAATTAAATATATACCAAAAGAGATTTGCTACATTTAATATGTGCGTAATCGCTTATCTTATATGTTTGCACGCAATGAACTCGCGGACTTTACTGCAGGGTTATAAATTAAATGCTTACGTTTCGCTCCACTAGTTTAATTAAGCATCTTCTCCATTGTGTCTATGTGCGTACACATTCAACATGTCCCGTCTTATCCCTCGGGCTACCTCTGTTCGTATATCCATATAAAGTCAGAGTCATTTTAATAATTACATACTACATTCCAATTTTATCTTTATGTTCGTTTGATTTTATAAATCTAATAATTGAAAGTGTTTGTGGTTTTAAATATGTGTAAAACGCTTAACATAACGTTTCATTGTATTCGCAAATTATCTTAAAGCAAAATATGTTTAGCTGAATATATATATTAAGGCAATAAATGCTAAGCAATATTAATAAAAATATTTTTAATAGAACCATTTTATGCCGTCATATTAAATTTTCAGAGGCTAGTTGATTTTCTTTTTGGATCAATTCGTATGCAAAAGATTCCACACATTCCAGTTTTGTGTTCAATATAACTTTATAAGAAAGTGACAGGTAGATATAAGTATGCCTACGGTCTACGCGCCGTAGCACTTACTTGTACTCTGTATTCATTACAAAAAAGATTCAATTAAGATACTTCCTCCTCTATTTTTTACCTTTTATAAACTGACGATACCAACATACGAATATCATGTATATTTTTAATATATATTAATAAATACGTACCAATATTTGTTAAGATCACATTTCACTTACATTTTATCCAAGCACTAACTACACAAGTATTCAACGAGATGACTATTCAAAAACTAAAAAAAAGCAAAAAGCTCTCGACTTTGGTTTTGAAATACAAAAGACTTTTTTATCTAACAAACCGCGACTTTCTCTCGCACAAGGGTCCAACATTGCTCAATACATTGTGAACTTTCTACTTGCACAATTGCATCGCCCGTTACCTAAAAACTTAATAAAAAGTTAGTAGCAAACCAACGGTCGTCCTATCCGAACGGGCAAACGTAACGATACTGAAAAAACGGTATTCCTTTATCCAAAAATCTCTAACGAGCTTAGTTTAGGCAGACTTTTGTGATCTTTTTATTAAGTTTTATGAGATCCAATGTAACCCTTTCAAATAAAACGTTCGTTCTCTTCACGCAAACTGTAGATGCGCATGAGTGAGCGTGATATCTATACGATTGACACTATCCTTGAATTGAATGAAGAACATGTTAGAAAAATAATTTGAATACCGAATACGGATGGCTTCTTTTATCTGTGCTCTCGGCCGCCACAGTAAACAACATGTTAATTAAGGTATGGCTATCAATTCAAAATTTGCTTTGTTTTAAATTTATAGTGATAAATTTAATAATATGTTCTAAGTTATTATAAAGGAAATTGTTAAGTCAAGCCGGTTAAGGTCCTGTTATAAATATAGAATCGAAATGTACAATAAATAAATGCGACGGAAGCGCTTACTCAGAGCGGACAAATACTGTTTGGTAACTCATAATCCGGGGCATAAATCGGTGCGGTCAGATCCCGCACATTCGTATCTGGGACGATGCATTCGTTCACTGAGCGAAACACCAAAATTTATTGGGTTAGTAGTTGCCTAGGTCGATAAAACTGGCAAGCAAAGTAAAAAGGTCGTAACTCTTGAATCGAGGAAAAAATATACGACTTTCATCTAAAAGAAACAAAGTGAGATTTCGCTTGTTGTCGTCTAGAGGCTGTATGACGGAAGTTGATTGCGCAGTGCAATTTTGTGATATCTTTTTCACTCGTTCAATGTTGAGGCGACATACGGACGTTATAGTGTTGAATTAGCATATTTATTGGTAGTTACGCGACAATATAAATTTATCTTGGTCCATTGGGATCTCTTTAGGATGTTTTTATACCATGATTTTGTAAAAAACAAAATCGGTTCAGTTATAGTGTAGATAAAACATTATAACTTACTAACTTGTCATATTCGTAACGCTGTCATTGTTCAGTTTTTAAAGAGAAAATAATATAGTAACGAGAAATTCATGTACTTGAAAGACAAATCAAAAGCCCAGCCCATGAATTATATCCAAGAAAATCATATAAGTATTTAATATAACTTTATTGGAACCCGAATAGTTTGTTTACGGAACATGGTTACCGCCTTTTGTAAGATAAAACTCATAGCGCGGCTCTCCAGAATCAGCTGTTTACAAATCATTGAAACCGATATTCAAGCGCTCCGAAGAAAAATTCGGGCAAAAATCTTTTTCAACGTAACATTTACCGTCTATTTTGAGCATTATATTGTTAAATTCTCATTTTTATTATCTTTTCAGCCAAATATTTACCTTACCATTACAAATATTTAACGCCATAAGTTACCTGAAAATAGAGAAAATAAAATTTAACAATAATAAACATTTACTTAAAATAACCTCCAAACAACACGCGCTCTGCGATACGATACGTCATTATAAATAGGTAGCGTCTACCTGCCTTCGACACATAACCCTCACATACATACACAAACGCCTTAGACCAAACCGGTCTGCAACGCTGCCAGCATACAAATGCAACCGTCTCCCATCTTTCATTATCATTATGACATCTACATATATCTATCCCGCTCTTACGACGCGACTAACTTCACTACGTAAAGCAAGCCTACCAATCAGAAGCGGTCGCGCCATCGCCATATTGAATGACGCGATGGACCTGCCATCTGACCGAACTAATGCCAAAAACGCGTTCAAGTATTTCTTAATGTTTTATGAAATTTTCATAGTTTTTTTTAAGATTTCCAGAATGTTATAGTGAAAATATTGTGGTTTTAAAGTGTAACTATCGTATGAGAAGTAAAAAATCGAGGTATTTTGCGTGTAGGTGTGTTAAATTCAGTGTTATTGGGGGACGCCAATACAATTTCCTCCGGATAATTATTTTAGGAAGATTCATAATTTGCCGACAAGTGTAGAATTGAATAATTTTACAATTATGGAAAGCGGTAAAAAGATAAACAAATCAAAAGGAATTCCAATAAGATATTGCTCCAAATACCTAATCGATATTACCAACGTATTTAATAAGGTAATTTGTAATAGGGTTTATCTATGTTATTATCTCACATTAGTTGTTCATGTGTTTTCTAATTTTTCAAAAAGGTTTAAAAAGCTGATTTTGGTAGTTATAAATACGCTATTTATAGGAGATTTACAATATTTGTTATAATTATTACCAGGAACCTGAAATAGACCTCTGATTCGTTTCGATTCGGTTGTTTTAGTGATGATAAGTAGGATATATATGTACACTACTAGTTTTATATCCAAACCACTAACAATTTAACATATAAAATGTTGTTTCAAGATTCTTGAATACTGACAAATGACTGCCAACAACTATCCGACGGCCGCGCATGCGCAGATGATTCTGCCTACTCTCCCTATTTTTTAGTAGGTACAGATAATAAGAGGCTTATTAATAAATATTCTTTAACCATATCTAAATATGGAATATACTTAATGATAAGAATTAGAAATTATAGTTGTAAACTTGATGAAGGAAACATAAACATTTTAATTTATTCCAAACTGAAGTGAAAGAAAATGTAATACTGATATTTAAAATCAAAGGAAGTGTGAAAACGCTTCGAAATAAAAGCGGAATGGGTATAATTATTCTTAAGCATTTCATTCGAGTGAATATTCCTTGAAGTTCCAAGTTAGATAAAAGTAGATGTGCAGTAGTGCGATATTGTGAAACTTAGTCGCGCTTAACTTTCAATCTCAAATTGTATTCAGATTTATGGTAGCTTACAAAGAAAAACTTCCGACTATTTTAATCTAAAGCTTTAGATTAACGCTTGTTCATAGGTTTTAATATTTAAGTACTAACGCTTAAACAATTGGTGTGAATATATAGTCTAACAAACAAGATTTTAGAGAAAACTATTTATTACATTATCATGCAAATAGGTTTTATTTGTATTAATAATATGTATAAACAATGTATGAAACGAAGGCGGGGGTTATACATATATTTATGTACTATTGTAAGCTATTTATCTGTTCATAGTCCAAAACAAGCTTGGCAGAAATAAAATACGTTGCCAAGTCTTCCTTAGTAAAAGAAGCGAACTGAAAGCCTGAAAGATTTAGTGGATTTTTTTTGGAAGTGAGCCGTAATGCAGTCCGCATTTGTGGCTCAAATTGATAGTCTTACAACAAATTATATATACATTTAGATATTTATTAATATTAAACGTTTATGTATAAAAAAAAAGATTCCATAAACATTGCTTAAGAAAACTCCTTAATTTAAACAAATGTTTGCGTTAAGCCTACTTAAACAAATTTACAACGAGCGTTACTCTTAAAGGTGACCCAAATTATCATAAAAAAAAGTTTAACAGCCCTTTATTTCAGTACAAACAGAGGCTGTTTGGTGGAATCCCGTGTAATCCAGGCCACTTATCACGCGTGCAAAATGCAAATTCAAGCCGGGCCCAAAATTAACGAAACCTCACGCCTGACCGATGTCACGAAAACTGTCAAAGTTCTATGCTTATCAAGAGCTTAGTACATTTAAGGTGTTTATATAAGTTTAAGTGAAGGTGTTAAATGCAGTTTATAACTAGGCTAGTCGAAGCATATCGGGACGTGCGTTAGGTGTTTGAAGCAATTATGTTGTTTTGCCATTTTTGTACTTATACGAATGACGAAACCAGTTTTTCTACTTTATTACATAGTAAATCTTTATTAAATAAAACATTATTTACGCAGACACCTTTTTGAATTAGTTTAAATATTTTTTTTATTTTCCTATTCTGCTATAGTGCAATTAAAATAAATATTAATTACCTAGTTATTTTTTAAAATTTTATTTAATTTGTTAAATACATTAGCGGTTTAACATATTTAAGCGTATTCAATCTTTAAACAATAAATTGCCACTATAAAATGTTTTTTTTAATTATAAAGGACTCAATCTGTCGTAGGCACTTTTTTTTGTTTATATGTAGGTAATATCATAAAAGTCAACCACGGCTGGAGTCTTATATTACGATATCATACATAGTATTTTAGTAAAACAATACAAAATATGGATGCTATATTATTCACATATGAGGACCAAAGTCTTGTTCTTGTGAATGGATAAAATAAGGTAAGTCTTATTAAAGTATTTGTTACACGATAGACACACACATTATCATAGTTGAACAACAGTTTCAAATTACTTTATAATCCGAGCACTTTGAGCTATATTAATACATAATTAACCGTAATTTGAGATGAAACATTTTATCCGCAAGTCCAATAAGCGGCTAATCTTCGGCCATTTTACCGCGGCATGGTATGCCGAATCCCGAAGCTTAGCGCCTGTTTGTTAGTAATACGATTTTAACACCTGCGTTTAGACTTATGTAATGTGTGAATGAGATTGTATATATTAAGGTAGGTACGATTTAGCGGTATAAATAGATTATGGATCAACAGAGTATAAACAATGATTTTTAATAACATACTTGTATGTACCTACTGAATAAAATTAGTATTGTTTTAACTTTATAACATACTTATTCTATAAAATTAAACATTACATTTAAAATATACGTTGAACGATGTAATATGAATTGACGTATTATAAAACTCACTATGACTATAGAGTATCGTTAGTTTTTTTTAAGACATTCCTGCGAGTTTTGCAGCTGTTACCTTGTATTAATAATTGACGACTTTTAACAACTACTTTTGTAGATATAAAGTTATGTATATTATGTAATTGAGATTTACAGTAACTTAGGTACTAACTTTCGGTATTAAATTATGATAAAGTTGACAAGCGATAAGAATACCAATATTTACTTTGAGTAATTAATGACTAATATGATAATTGTTGTATCTGTGTTGCTTATAATTAGATCAACTACGTCAAACTGTCAATTGTATGATGAAACTATCTTGTTCGTAAATAGTATATTCCCAATGCGGTTTATTACTACTAATTAATTACAATACAATATGTATTAGTCTTACAATGTTTAAATTAACACTCTAAAAAGGTTGCACTGATTTCAGCAGTTTATACACAAACACTCTCAGGCTAAATTCATAGTAAGAATCTGTGATGTTTAATATACTGGTGATAAAAATGTCACATTTCCAAATATGTTCCTCTATTGATAATGCTACCGATAATATTAAATATATATTATTGATATATATAGTGTAAATTAATTATTCTAAAGTAATTACCGGTCTCCTCATTTAATAGGTATTGGATACTAAGATATAATCACACGTGCATATAAGTTCATTTGCCCTATTTCAACGTAAAGCATATATCCATTTGTGTTAGATTAGCTACATTTTTAATTGATTATGTTACCGATAAGATTGCAAAAATGCTTATCAGTCTTCTCATTTATAGAACTTAATATAAATTAGTAATAAAACCTATAACAGTCAATGCAATGTCTTTAATAACAAAAAAACAAGGAAATAAACGATCCTATCAAATCTTTCAATTATTAGTATTGTTTTTCCATCGCCGATAACAATGTGTCAGTAATTATAACATCGTTACGGGCACATGCATAATTTCCCATTGATAATTACTGTAATCAATCCATTGACAGCTAATTATCCTCCTGTTATTATTTAAGCAGACCTTGAACTTTTTTTTTATTTCATATGAAATTTATTTGTCTTTAAAAATCATATTCTTCTAAAACTGTACTTAATAGTATGTCAACACAATCGTTCATCAATGAATGTGATCACAAAACCAATATGAATTAAATCAATGTTACAAATATCCGGTAAATCCGTAATTGAAGATTCTTTTTAAGAATAAATAAGGGCTAAATTCTATCTATTACGTAGTCTTTAACCCAGGTGAACGTATATCTACATATTTATGGCCCCGGAAACCATCTTAAGGGGAGCGTCTAAGCTTAAAAACGGGAAAATGTACGAGTTTTTTTTTACCGCAAGTTTTAACAAGATCCTCCTTATTTATATTGCAAGGGAGTTTAGGCAGATTTATTAGGAGAAGCGTGACGAATTCGGGAATTCAGTATAGATAAGTTTAAGCTGAATTTAAATTACATAGATTTTATCAAAACACATTTGGAACAGTATTTAAGTTAATTATAACATTCAGACGAAATAAACTTAGATTAAATCTATTATGCGCAAAAACTAGAAAGTTTCTCAGTCTGTTCGTTTCAAATATATCATAGTTATATAAAAACAAAACATAACAAGTACCCTTGAAATATAGACATAATACTATAGGTACCTACATATTTTATTAGTTTTATAAAAAAATCTTGTACTGAGTCCGTGAAGTTAATTTTAATAACCTTTGTATAAATAATGGATGAAGTTTCGTATAACGATTTCGTATGAGTATATATATAGTATCAATATAATAGGAAGGGACTGAGATGTCAGAATAAATTGCTTAAAAGGTGAAAACAGGGCAACCTACTTCATGTAGCTAAAAAAGAGCTTGAATTGTTAATAATACCTACCTATCGCAATTTTTTTTTATTTACCTAAGTATTTTTTTTCTTGTCGGTTTACCTCATTAACGAGTACCTATAAAATACGTAATGTTAAATGTGAAATTTATTAAAGCCACTTGCAGTTTTTTGGCTTAGCCCGCGAACGGCGAAGACTGCCCGACTATTTACTGCGGCTTAACTTAAGCTTTTGCAGTTTTATCCCACTACTGTGAGGCATAGGCAAGATTTCGAAATACCTACATAAAAAAATCTATATGCAAACACTGAGCGTAAACTTTTAAAGTTCATTCGAAATTTAAAAATAGGAACCAAAAACAAAACTGGACTGAAATAAAGCGTACGCGATAAATCACGGGTTATTTAAATAAAAAACATATGCAGATTTATTTCGTGGGCATCTTTCGAAATTTTATATTAGTTAATAAATGCTTAAAGTTTCCGTCTATATCGATTTATGATTTCCATCTGTGTAAGACACAGTAAGATAGGTAGTAGTCAATATAACTTCTTTCAATTTCTGAGCATAATCAAAATAAATTGTATTAAAAAGTATGTTATATCCAAAAAAATATACCTTTATCGTAATTTTACATATATCTACTCTCATAATGAACGCCAAGAATTTATGTGATATGTATAGTGCAACTAAAAAAAAATTGTGACAAAAAAGTGCAGGAAGTGTGAAGTGTAACATTAATTTGAAATTTGCAAGTTTGAGTTTTGTAGATTAATGTTGCATACATAATAAAAGCTGTTAACACATGTATAATATAAAAATAAATGTATGACACAAAGTATTACATGTGTCAGTTGTTCCGATATGCATAAATAGTTATGAATTATGTAACGAGCTCGCTATTCGACTGTTTTAAGTGAACTACTTGTCTATGGATAAAACATACTAATATTAATATTTTAATAGTATCAAAATAATATAGAATTACTCATGTCACACATCGGATTTGTATCGTTATTTTAAGAATGACGCACTATTATATTCGTCTATTTTATTTTAGAAATATATCAATAAACATTTCGCCACGCATGAAGTTGTTTGTTTCAAATAAATCATATTTTGAATTTCGAAAACGTAATTCGGTACGTGTGCATAATTGGAACTCAGCACGGTGCCGTTAGGCAATTCTGTTCGAAATTTGAATTTTAATAAAACATATCATGGCCGTGTATTCATATGTCACATCAAAGCTTGTTTCAGGGCCTCTATGTCGCCATTTACGTCCCTCGTGGGAGACGAAGATTAATGTCGATGTAGGGAGAAGAGCAAAAAAGCTGAGTCGAACGACAAGTTCAGCCAATTATAAACGACAAGGATCTGGCTGTTGGCACAAATTAAGGCTCGCTCGCAAGTACTTATTTGATTCAATTTAAAATAGAATTAATAATGAATAAATTAAGCGTTGTTATCATTTTTATTCTATTATCTCGGCCTTCATTAAAGGAAGTTAAAAAGTGGCTCAGAATGAATCATGGCGTGCTATGCCAATGATATATTACACCAAAGCTGGCACCATAAAGCAAACGGCATGGCACTGCGATACAACGATAGCGACACAGACCCGACACACACCAGAGATCGCGTCTGAACAGTCGCATTATACGGGGTGTCCAAATATTATACTAAACACTCTAGGTATCAAACATTGAGCAGAATAAAATAGTAGACATCACGCTTATAATATAAACCTATTTGCAAAAATATCTACTCCATATTGCAGTCAAATTCATTTGTAAATATAACAAACAAACATAGTTTCTTATATATAGAATTTTAGTTAAAGTATATATATGTACATAGGATGTCTGTTAATTTTGTTTCAAAATTCTAACATACTTTTTCTCACGACGCGTGTATTTACTTAATTTGTAGATACACATTTATATAATTCATTGGATTGTACAGAAATTCCAACTATAAAACGTTTCAAAATAATAAATGTTAAACTATTTAAAGCCAAGTAACTTTTTATAGATGATAATCATTTCCTTTAATTCACTTTTTATTGTGTTCAAAATTACCACAAAGAATGCCACACCTACTTGGACACCTGTACATAAATAGCAATTATTTAAAACTGTCACATACACACTGCATATAAAAAGTCACTATGACTCGCTTTAAAGAGAATTAACACTAGATATATTGTTGGAGATATAACACTATAGTTAGTCAGTTATATAAGGTTGTAAAACAAATGAAAATAATAAATACTATGATAATAATCTTACCTAATTATCTTTAATAATATTAGTAAACGAACGTAAAACTTTTCTATGGAATTCTTGGTGTTTACAACTCAAAAAAAAAGCTTAACATTTCTAACAACAGAATTTTATATTTGTTCGCGAACGTCCTGTACGCGACTCCCACATATTTTATTCACCAACACAAGAACGTAATGAAGCAATTATATATCGATATTTTTATGCATAAAATACTGGTATCTGGTTAGGCCGAGACGGAAAAAGAAAAAGAAGGCATTGTTGGCCCGGGTAGGTGTGCGAGTCTCGGTTATCGAGCTCTTAACCCGACGTGCGACATGCCAAGACATCGACAAGATTTATCGCCTCACTAGCACCACTCATTTGTTTTTCCCAAGCCAAATAAATCCTGTATATTTAAATTTAAATATGGATTTATATTCCGTGTAATATAACTAAGAAGTTAATTGAAATAATTTTTAAATTATTATTAATAATAAGTTTATTATTTATATTTTTTGTCGATGTCAAAGCCTTTAAACGATTTCACTCAGACGAAGTTGCGTGCGTAAGGTAGTTTCAATAAACTAAAATGATTGAGTTGGCCATTAATATACTTCCGAATATAGATAATGGTATTTTTATTTCTCACCTGTGTTTTTCTCACTTGAGAAAATGCGGATGTCATAAATAATAACTAAAATGGTTATATTTTATTATGAATGATTTGTTCTATGTAGACTGTCATATAGTGAATATTGAAAAATACTTAATGTGTAATTTTATAGGTATAACATTTTATTAGCTCTTAACATATTTCTTGTTTTATGTAGTAAAAGTTGGGAACTGAACTTCTATCGGCTTCGTAGTGATAAGATGGGCCTAATACGCCTTGAACATTTATCTTAAAGATTAATGAGCCAATTTTGTTAGTTGGCTATAAAAAGAATTGCTACGGTCTGGCGGGCAATCGATTTTCATACAAGTTTAATAAAAAATAAACCTTGTATAATTTTAGGCAAAGCATAATAAAATAATATTTTTTCAGATAAAACCACCAAGGAGACATACATTTAGAAGGAAAAAAGCAATTATAAGAACTGAAATTCCCCCATCCCTTGAGTGAGATACAAGGAAACAAATTGGATTAAAGTGTCAAAGGTGAAATAAAAAATTCGCATATTGTTTATCTTTACGATATCTGTGAAGCGTCAAGTCACTGAAGCGATACGCCTAAATGAATTCTGATTTGGAAAAATGAACCTTTTATTCATACTCACTCAACGTTGAAAGTATAAAATTCCCGTGTGGAGTCGCTGTAGCGATACTCATATTTGCATTTAAAATGGTAAGGAAACAGTCTAGTGTTTTGTAAATGGGCGACATGATGTTTATGTGTCGTTTATGACCTGGTAACGTAAGGTTAGCTCGTAAAAGGAATTGTTAAGCGGTCAAGAAGTGCTTTAAAGATTTTATAGTTGTTTTATTGATTTGCAATTGAAACTAACTTAAAAATTAACTCTTGAAGTATTATGTTCATGATACTACTTTTTATTGAATTGTATTAGCGTTTTATAAGGACACAAGTTGTCCTTGTGCTATTCTACAAATTCAATATAATGTAAAAAGAAATTTAAAAATATCGAAGACTTTTTTGACCGCATAAATCGGGCGCGTACAAACTTATTTTTGTTCGTAGGTACGCAGGATAGATGGATCCAATTCCAAATTATGTGTATCTTGGGAATTAACTTTGGGACGGGGATTCCAGTTTATCCAAAAAAGTGTGGGGCAAAGGGAGTCGAGTTATTTTGAAATTATGATTCCGAATGCGTCCGATGCGTTCACGCCTCGTTCCACCGTAAGTAATACTATAACAGCGTAAGCGGGAGGCAAGCATTTTATAGCCATTAAATATTAGCTCAGTCATTAGTATGTTGAGTTCTGATCTTGGGGATATATTTAGCCCTAAACTAATATAAGACGTTTTAATTCTTTTGACATTTGATTATTAAATTCAGAATATTACAATTACTATGTAATAATGTAATTATAATGGAATTAGTGGTAAAGGTCAACCACAAAAGGTATTACATAACTATTTTACATTTGTAGACGTTTTAATACATCGAAAAAAACATTGATTGACTGTTACATAGTATGAGACTGAAAAACAAAATTCTAGAAATGTACCAATATCCAAATATATCTGATCTTTTTCGGTGTCAAATTTAACAAAAAATACTCCAAATTCATTTATTTCACATTTTATCACACATTTCAAACTTTTATATATATATATTCGAATAATTAAGGTACATTCCCAACTGCAACTAGGAATGCACGCCCTCCCTAAATTAAAATATCTAACCAAAAATGCAGTGTGTTTTAATAGGGTGACACCGGGTTCTTAAGTATTCCACCCTATAATACCCAGACCAAGGAGACTGGCACGTCCTCCCCTTGATATATTGGTCCCAGTCGTACATAATTTTGCGAGGTGGCAACCCCCCAGAAATGTCCAATGGTTTGTTTATTAGCTTTTAATAAGCTTACCTTATCTATAATCTATTTATGAAGTAAATATTGCCAAAAACCTTTGCCTTATTTTATGAAACCTTAAACGATTTCAATGGCTACTTTTTTAATATTACTAATACATTAGCACGATTCTAATTTGTTTTATATTTTGAAGTGTGAATAAAGCTTTGAAAATAATCGGACCAACACAAAGTCTAGTCAGCGTTTAGCTTTTTACGCTTATTTATTCGAAATATATATAAACTTATTGATTCAAGGTTTTAACCTTTGATACTCGCCTAATTCAGTACTTAAATCATCAAATGTTGTAATATACAGTAATATTATAAAGTGCGATTATACTGGGCAGAGTGACGTCAAAGTAAGAGCTATGGCTGAGTATATTGAGCCAGAACAATAAATCTTTATTAGTTATTACTCTAGAGGTGCATCTATCTTTGTAGTCACGTGTGGGAATTAAACTGCATCAATAAAATATTATCGAATGTAAATAACGAAAAGTAAAATTTACTATTGTATTTACTTTTAATTCCAATCTACGATTAAACAAACGTCTACCTAATATATATTAGATTTTAATAGTATTAATTTAGCGTAACCGAACTTCAAAAATTATCGGATATGTATGGTATAAATTTTAAAATAAATAAATGAATAACATCCTAATGAAAAAAAATATTCTGAAGTATTATTTTACTAACGTTATTGACAAATTATTATTACACAGTTCAGAGGCCTTATATCTCAGTAAACATTATTTAGTCCATTAATTAAATTAAGTAGGCTTCCCCCACTAAACTCGAGTTATTTGTCATAATATGGGGACGCACTAAGTAACCTCGCGGTAAAGTCTTCTCGCCGGCAATAAATTTTAATTTTGAGACAGCTCGCTCCTTTAAATAGAATGCAATTTTTGCCAATTGTACTGTGATTAATAATGCAATATGGCACAATCTAAAGTGTTAAAGTTAAAATCAGAAATTGGCCACTACAGTATTCATTATAGAAAAACTTATAACACCCAATATATAAAAATTTCTAATAAATATACCGGCCGGCTTTAGATTTAAGCCTTCGTACTTCATTTTAAGAGTCATAGGTTACGTAATAAATCGTCTCGACGTCCTTTAGATATTTTTCGGTTAGATCATATCATAATAAGTTTATTTATTGTTTAATTAACAAGAGTATTAAGTCATTAGAAAACAATAGTAATGCCGCATTGTAGATCAACGCACCCACGCGTCACCGCAAAGTTTGTTTATTGCTGCCCTACGCACCAAATTGTATTGTTATACTGTTAAAGACATAATGTAGGCGTCTAACGTAACTTTAATGTTTTAAATAAACAATATACTATACATATTTAGTATATAAAAGTGCACGTAACAGACGAATTAATTATCTAAACTACACAAAATTAACAATAAATAGTAGGCACCGATTTGAAGATATGATTTTTGCGAAAACCAAATTTACTTTTCAAAAAACGACCACATCGATATTGAAAAATATAAAAGTGTTTATATATTCTTAAAATATACCATAATATATACATATTCTGTATGGCCTGATTAGGTACAAGGAGTTTATGTTGGTGCGTTAACCCTAAAGGTTGGTCTTCTATTTGGTGTCTTAATATATCTAATGACGGTACTGCAACATCTCAGATTAAATTTTTATGCCATTAATATACCTAAAGTCTTTATTAAATGTATGAAACTACCTGTCGATACAAATATAAGGCAGTTAATTAAAAAGGAAAGCTGCAGAGTTAAGGTATATAACCCTATAAAGCATACGGGCATCCGACTAAATTATTTAACATCTTCATTCCCCATGGCGCACGCAGGTTGCATGCCGGCACGAAAGATATAGCTCTTTGCATACGTACATACTCGCAAGACGTCGACAAGGCAATGTATCATTTTCAAGTAAATTGATTTTTTATTTTCGCAGTTAGCTCAAAGAAATGTATAGTAGGTGTAGGTACCTACAATTATAAATCGATATATAATTTGAAAAATATAAAGTATTTCTAGTGTTAGGTTAGGTTAAAATTTGTTGGTAGAATGGATATGATATGCACATTACACTGCTGCTACATTTAAAACCGATATAAAAGCTAACCTATAACAGTATTTACTGGAGTTGACTTTACAAGTGTTTTATAACAATCATGGTCAGCGCGACAAAAATACAATAAAAATATAATAAATAACAATCAATTTTTATGCATGTCCATAAGTAGGTATATAGCTATTGATATGTCGTTTCTATGCACGTATGCTTATATTTCATATACTTTTATTAAAGCTATAACGATGAGCTGATGAATTGGGATTGGGTATCTTATTTTCATACATAGAAAACGTATAAGAAACCTAATATAAGGGTGATCTAATCATGGTTTATTGTTTAATATTAAAGATCTTAAGGTAAACGGGTGGAGAGTCTGCAATTCCGCGATAAGGCAGCCCCTACCCTCCTTTTTGGGGGGAACATCTTAAGAGCCGCCATACTTCAAATTGCGTTTAACTTAGATATCTAGTTTGATATATTACTGCTATTATTGCATAACAAACGACTTTGATACAACCTTTTATGATAAATCACGTACCTATGCGCGATAAGCCCTCAATGTTACCTGTAACAAGAATGTTTGCTTTAATTAAATAATATCAAGGAAGATTAAATAGTTGAACAGCTAGAGCTGCAGACAGATTACTCTTAAATTTCTTAATATTAATTATAATTTGAAGAGTATAGGAGACAAGTTCCAACTTCGTAAAAAGCTGCTATTATAGAGATATGTATCTTGTGATATAGATAACATTTCTTTTTGCTTTATATTTTGTAAGATGTCTTGTTCAATTGTAGGTATGTAGAAAATTACTTTAACTAGTAAGATTTACATAAAATATTACTGACAAACAAACAATTTACAAAGACTGTTGAATATTACTCCTTAGCTGTTTATATTTCTTGTACTTGACATGAAGATAAACAAGAAGAACGCATTGCAAACGTCACGTGACTCGACAGATCGATGCCGATTGTTGGTTCTGATTGTCCTCTGTTGTTTAATTAAGCCTGCATTAATTACAAAATCCTGCTTTTAAAGTCACGTAACAAAAACAATTCATTTATATGAGGATAACTTATAAAGACCGAACTATATAATTGAGAGATTATAAACCGTAACTCTAATTAAAAATTTGTATCATAATTTTCGGACGCGGAGAATTGAATTATTTTCAAATTTATTTATTAAAAGCGTGCTAAAGCAATGAGCAGATTAAACATCGAATTCAAATGAACATGATAATTTATCGCGCGTGCCCCCATGTGTATTAGCTGTATCCGACTAATGCCGGCTTTCGATATTCGGCGTTCGGTCGCGGTCTATATTTACGAGCGAACAGCTCGCATTAGACTGTCCGCCGGTAGGTAAATTAGCACAGATGCTCTCCATACAGTGATTCATTCCAAATTGGCTTTCAGCGAAAAAACAGTGGCTGCGGACGCTAGGGATAGTTAAATAGCCTTTAAAAGCCTCTTTCTCACATAAAATAGGGGAAAAAGGAACATTTTGTTTTAAGAGCTCTGTATCTAAATATAAATGTTATGGTAAAAATATGTATACTGATAAAATAAAATTCAATATATATAAGTTTTGGCTAAAATACCATTAATTACCAACCCATATATAGTTAATTTAACCAGATAAGCGGCTTACTTCAAGTAGTTGCAATCAAACAATAAATACACAATTA